>CM048919.1:3479287-4679287 GCA_026686955.1 Epinephelus cyanopodus
AGCCAGTGCTAAGAAAGGTCCTATGCCTGCCTGTTGGAGAGATAGAGAGAAGATTAAAGCATCAAACTGTGGTTAAAGATGCTGTATAAAAGACAGGCTACAACTTTTTTTCCTTGTCTCCCCTGGAATATAAGATTTGTGCTGGAAATTCACTATACTTCAATATAAAGTGTTTTTGTTTTTACAAAACTTGACACATTCGCGAGTCACTTGCAGTCCTTTCAGAACCACTGATCTAGAACATCTTTCACCATTCATTGTCTATGGAGCAGCTCCAGACTTTATACCCTATGACATAATGAATTTTAGCTTTAGCTCTCTAGTTTTTGGATTTGGGAGAGAGTTGTTGACTTTTACTTATATTTTTCGACTGTGTTAGAGAATGAGCATAACATATGCATTCGGAAAATGGGCATAGCTCCTCTTTAAACTGCTTTACTAGCAACAGAACACGTGGATAAGGGTGGGTTAAGGTGACTACATGTCCTTTTATTTTGCTTTAGCTGTCATGGACTTAAATGACATCAAGCCTGATGAACTGGTGGCACACAGAGGCTTCAAGTTGATCAGTGGCATACATGATCCAGATGATGTGGACCAGATTTACAACCTGGAGATCAGAGACTCGGATGTGTTTGTCGTCACTTACCCAAAATCAGGTGAGAGGACAGTAAAGATGGAAGGGGGCGGCAACACAGGCTACTGCTGTGCCCAGTGTCCTGCAGTGGGACTGAGTGTACTTAAGGTCAGTGTGATTCTTGGAAGTCTCAGCTTAGGGGAAGGTACAGGGCTCATTAGTATGTATACATGAATGTCCTTCTCTTTTGTGTGTTGCAATTTGATTTCAGCAGAGAGCAGGGTATCAAATGATCTGCCAGACAAGTGTGCATTGTAAAAACACTCAAAGAGAAAGCAGGACAAACAAAGCTGCACACAGAACAGGAGAGGTGTACTCATACACATGGCTGATCTAATTGTTGCCATTGTTCACACAAAGTGTGGGAATTAGGCCTGTCTGCTCTGTTTGACAGGGACCATCTGGATGCAGCAGATCCTGCTGCTCATTGAAACAAAGGGAGATCTGACAGCCATCAGTAAGCTCAGCAACTACTCCAATGCTGATCTCATCCCCTGGATCGAGGTGACTGGCAACAGAGAGATGTTTATCCTGGCCCAATCACCCCGGCTGAGGGTCACACATCTGCAGTTCCACTTCATGCCTCCTGCTCTCAGCCAGAAAAAGGGTAAGGTCAGCTTGGAGCTGCTATATTTTACCTACACACTGAAAATGACTGAAACTACTCCGGGTCCCCCTGTTCAGTATTTTAAGGAGGATACAAACATGTAATACATATAGTTCATAACACACTATAATGTCATTGTAACCAGTGAGTGTACTACTACATTTAACCAACTTTTAAAACATTCTATAAATAATTAATAATCTAATCCTAGAATAAATTACAACCTATTAACATCGACGCATCTATAAACAAAACTGTTTTTATAATATCATGTTCACCATGGTGCTCCTCCTAGAACTTGTGTGGTGCATTTAAGCAGATTTTAATTCATCCACACTGATCCACACTGCCCCACTTCCACTAGTAGGCCACAAGAAGAAAAAAGGTTGCTGTGTCTTGTCATGTCATGTCTTTACAGACAGCTCGTCCTTTGAGGCCATCTTCTTAATGTATTGCTAGATTTTGGATGTTACTATACCAGTTACTATATAGCCTCAGGCTGGCGGCCAATGGGTCTGAGGAATCTTTGGTTGAAGAGGCAGGTCGAAAAGGGCACTTGTCTACTTTGTTATAATTACTTGCTTATAATAATGGTGAAAACAATATTCTTGGCTGTTCGATATTGTTATCAAAGTTATTATTATTAAAAACGTTGAAAACACTGGAGATAAAAGAAAACTGGATAAGCAAAACTTAAAAGTTTAAAATAACTTTGATGTGAGAGTATAAAAGCGTAACTAAAACGTAAATATGAAAGAGACTAAGATACGAAAAAGAAGAAGCAAAAAGTAAAAAGAAAAAAACAAGAAGAGAGAAGAGTCAAAAAAAGAGCAAAGAGTACAAGAGAACAAGAGAGAGCAGAGAGAGACATACAGAGGGAGAGACTGGAATACTGTGGCCCATGGTAGAGGATATTTTGTGTATTATGTTTGTCCTGAATGTTTGAATGGGGGTGTAAAGCCAGGTGGCATGAACGTAGTCATCAGTGGTGTTTGATGTGAAGTGTGTACAAATGTTGCTGTAAGTCCCATTTTGTGTAGTTTATATTGTGTCAGGTGAACTCTGTTTAGAACTTTGGATTGAATACGTTGCAGTTTGGGGTTAGGGGGTCATTGAGAAAATGCTGAAAATGAATTTCAGTTTTTATACTACAAGTACACTTGCAAGTTCTCTTTAAGTGAAATTAAAATCATGCTTATAAATCACTATTTATATACATTTTTCCACCTTTAAGTATAATACTAGGTGTTGGAGCCACAGTAATAGTTTTGTTTTGTTTCTTGTTTAATCAATGGAGGTCATTGTTTGTAAATAGAAATGCAGTGTTGTTGTTTGGACACAGGGTGGCGCACTAGAACACAAACACAGGTAATTTAGGTAAGGTCTGGTCGACGCACTCAAAGACAGCAGTATTGGACAGTGGTTTATTGTTGTTGCCCACGACACGCGTCCGAACAAGTTCTTCCCGTTCGCCCCTCAGTGGCTCTAAATGTAAGTTTTTATTTTGATTGAAAGACTTTACATTTAAGTCGAAAAACTCGCTTGAAGGAACTCGCCGGGATCGCCGTTCAAGGGAACAGCTGATAGAGGACGTCTTCGCTGGATTTTTGTGCTCGAGACGGATCGTTTGGACAATCAGGACAGCGCCTGCTAGGCCGTCGACAGAGACAACGAACTGAACAGAGGCCACGGACCACCACCGGGACACTCTTCGCTGTCGATCAACACGTTAATGGACCGGAGGTATGTGTAGCGCTACCATCTATGGCCATTTAAACTTTGTGTGCACATATTACGACTGAAAACCCAATGCATTGGTACCGGTACCGGTTATTACATAAACTGCGGGGTGGTCTGTTTTATGTATGGTATCTGAGTATTTCTGGTTGTGTTTATTATGGATTCAGACAAGTCTGTAAATCAAGGTAATGATGACAATGGGTCCGCCGCAGCAGACACGCAGCCCAGTGGGGGCGCGGCGGCCTGCGGTGAAACTGAAACACAATCTGTTACTAAACGTCCCATTAAATTAACACAAAAGGCACTGATTGATAAACTGGAAACGTTGCAAAAAACAAGAAAATCCAAACTAACTAAAGCATCACATCTAAAAGGGACGATTCAGGAGCTCATGCAGGACCGAGAATACGAAACTGAGGTACACTGTGCTTTTGACAAATACCAAACTCTGTGCAATGAAGCAATGGAAACACATGCTTCTCTGTTACATCTTTTACCTCCTGCAGAAAAAGAGAAACATGAAATATGGTTCAAAGCAAAACTGCTTGGTGTCAACGAATTTATTGACTGTGTGAAAAGGTGGTTGTCGAATCCAGACGTTCAAAAACCTGCTGAAAAGGACGATGATGATTGTGATGAGGGTGAAGTGAAGCCGTGTGACAGTATTTCCAATGTTGAAACAAATGTATCTAGCAAAAAATCATGTCAGAAAAGTCACACCAGCTCAAGATCTGGTAGATCATGTAAGTGCATCAGCACGCATTCAGGCCGAGGCAGAGAGAGCTGCACTTGAAGCTCGCGCTGCAGCCTTAAAGGAGAAACACGCTCTGGAGGAGCAAACAGAGCAGCTGAGGAGGAGAAAGGAGAGGCTGGAGCTTGACACGGAAATGGCCGCTTCTGCTGCTAAATTAGCAGTGTTATCAGCTTCCAGTCACCAAGCTCACTCAACTACACACTCAAATGGAATGGAGTCTTATTTTGAAAAGGCAGCAAAATTAAAGGACACGTCCACCATTCTCAACCCTCATGAAAAAGGAGCCAGATTAAAGGAAACTTCCTCAATGCTCAACCCACAGGCAAAAGAATGTGAACCTGCCCTTGTGGGTTCACAACAACCACCACCTGTACAGCAACAAAAACAACCTGCATATAGGAATGCAAACCAAAACAGTCAGGAAAATCAAGCAAATAAAATATGGAAAGAACATGGAAAAACCTCAAGTGAACTGCTTTTGGACTCTCATGTGCAACAAACAAACCCAAAAACCATTCAGTCTCACTTACCTCTTCAAAAAATGGACGATACATCAGCACTCTGCAACTTACTGCAAAAGCAAAATGAAATATCAGCATTACTGATCCAAAAACAAACTGCTCATTTACTACCACCAAGAGAAATTCCGTTTTTGATGGGGATCCTCTGCAGTACAGAACATTCATCAGAGCCTTTGAATATTGTGTAGAAAATAATGCAAGCAGTAAAGGTGATTGTTTGTATTTTCTAGATAAATACACAAGAGACCAGCCAAAAGAGCTAGTGCGTAGCTGTCAGCACATGGCTCCAGACAGAGGCTATCCTATGGCTAAGCATCTGCTAGAAGAACACTTTGGCAATGAACACAAGATCACTGCAGCATACATGGAGAAAGTCCTCAACTGGCCTGTAGTGAAACCGGAGGATGTCAAATCTCTGCAAGCATATGCACTCTTTTTGCGTGAATGTTGTAATGCTATGGAGGATGTTCAATACATGAGAGAACTGGACATGCCGGCGAAGAACTGTGATTTTGAAGCTTCCATACAAGCTAAGAGAAAAATGGAGAGTTTCTGCGTGTGATATACTGGAAAGACTCAATCGCAGAGCACAGTTCACCGACATCGTCACATTCATCGAGCATCAAGTGAAAGTAGTGTCTGACCCAGTCTTTGGAGACATTCAGAATACAGCACTTGTTACAGTAAGCAAAAATGTGAGCAGGACAAAATCACAAAACAAGCCAAGGTTTAAAGGAGACAGTTTTGATACCACTGTTACCCCCATTGGAACCCCTGCATGTAAAGATTCCAAAAGGTCTAACCAGGTTCAACCGCAAAGTAGTGCATCTGCTATGAACATCAGCATTTGTGTGTGTTGCTCTCGAGGTCACTCACTGGAACAGTGTCCACGATTGGAGGAGAAAACGCACAGAGACAAAATCAATTTTCTAAAGGAGAAAGGAGTTTGCTTTGGATGCCTTTGCATTGGGCATAAAAGCAAGGACTGCGATAAGCGCTTGACTTGTAAGATGTGCAGCCAAAACCATCCCAGCATTCTTCACATCCATCAAAAGGTGAGAGCAGACAACACAGACTCAAAACAGCCAAAGGAACCATCTGTGAGCAGTGCATTGGTCTCTCTGCAAACATGCGGTCATACAGGGGCCGGGAACAGTGACGGAATTCTCTCCATCTTACCAGTTCAGGTGAAGTCTAGTAAAGGAGACAAAATCATACAAACGTATGCATTTCTTGATCCAGGCAGTACAGCCACATTTTGTTCAGAAAACCTGATGAGAAAGCTGAATATGAATGGAAGGAAAACTCAAATCAGTCTACGTACCATGGGCTCAAGAGCATCAGTTTCCAGCTACAGGTTGACAGGTTTGGAGATTTCCAGTCTCAGTGGAAAACACTTCTATGGCTTACCAGAGGTCTACACCCAGAAGAGGATGCCTGTAAATACAGAAAACATCATTAAAGAAGAGGAAGTGGCTAAGTGGCCATACTTGGATGGTGTTGATGTTCCTCGCATTCAAGCTGACGTGGAGTTATTGATAGGCACCAATGCCTCCAAAATGCTCGAACCCTGGGAAGTATAAACAGTCATGGAAATGGACCCTACGCCATTAGGACCCTATTGGGGTGGGTAATTAATGGCCCCCTTCAAGGATGCAGTGAAGAGCGGTGTGAAAGTGGCCACCCCACTGCAACAGTAAATAGGATCTCCATAGAAAGGCTGGAGGAGTTACTGAATAATCAGTACAATCATGATTTTAATGAAAATGCTTCAGGAGACAAAGAAGAAATGTCGAGAAATGATATGAAGTTCATGGAAATCATGAAGGATTCAGTGAAGCTACAAGATGGACATTACAGCTTGAAACTCCCCTTTAAAAAAGAAGAGGTGTCTCTCCCAAACAATCATTGTGTAGCTAAGCACCGCATTCTGGGTTTGAAGAGGAGGTTTGAGAGAGACGAGAAGTTCCACCAAGAATATGCCAACTTTCTCAGTGATGTCATCAAGGAGGGGTATGCTGAGCGTGTTCCTGAACATCAGCTAAAAAGGTCTGATGGAAAGGTATGGTACGAAATCTTCGTGTTGTGTTTGACTGTGGAGCCGAGTTCAGAGGACAATCCCTCAACAGTCAGCTTCTACAGGGCCCATACCTTACCAGTTCTTTGTTAGGAGTCCTCACACGATTCAGACAAGAACCCGTGGCTGTGATGGCTGATGTTCAAGCCATGTTCCATCAAGTCAAGGTAGCCCAGGATGACCAAGACTTCCTACGTTTTTTGTGGTGGCCTGAAGGGGATATAAAGCAAGATCTTGTGGAATATAGGATGACTGTACATCTGTTCGGGGCAGTGTCTTCACCCAGCTGTGCGTGTTATGCCTTACGAAAAACTGCAGAAGATAACCAGAACAGTTTCCCTGCTGAGGTAATTGATACAGTCAATCGGAACTTTTACATGGACGACTGTCTTAAGAGCTTGCCGTCTGAAGAGGAGGCTGTCAAAATGGTCCAAGATTTGTCAGCTGTTTGCCATAATGGAGGCTTCAATTTGACAAAATGGATTAGCAACAGTCGTGGAGTGTTGCTATCCATTCCAGAGGAGCAGAGAGCCAAGATTCTGCATGAGTTGGACTTGGACAGGGACCAACTACCTGTTGAGAGAGCCCTTGGCCTTCATTGGTGCATCGAGACAGACATTTTCAGGTTCAAGATGGCACTCAAGGAACAGCCCCATACTCGACGTGGCATTCTATCGGTGGTCAGCTCAGTTTATGATCCTTTGGGATTTCTTGCACCACTGACACTTACAGCGAAGTTCATACTCCAGAATCTGTGTAGGAAGAGTCGTGGATGGGATGATCAGATTCCCACACCTATACAACAGCAGTGGATCAAATGGTTGAAAGCCTTGGAAAGGATGACGACATTTAAGGTTGACAGATGCCTCAAACCACCAGATTTTGGAAGAGCCACTCATGGCCAGTTACATCACTTTTCAGATGCCAGTGAAAGTGGATATGGTACTGTGATGTATCTCAGGATGCAAAACAGCAGCAACAATATTCATGTCTCTTTCATGTTAGGCAAAGCCAGAGTGGCACCATTAAAACAAGTGACGATTCCTCGGTTAGAACTCACTGCTGCTGTCCTTGCTGTTCGAGTGGACACGATGCTCAGAACGGAATTACAGCTTCCACTTGAAAGGTCATGTTTCTGGACTGATAGTACATCAGTTTTGAAGTACATCAGAAATGAGGACAGGAGATTTCAAACCTTTGTGGCCAACAGAATATCTACCATCAGAAGAGCAACCGATGTACAACAGTGGAGGTATGTTCATACCACTCAGAACCCTGCAGACAAAGTCTCAAGAGGATTTACAGTGGATCATTTGTTGACCAACAGAGGATGGATTGAAGGCCCTGAATTTCTGTGGAAAAGGGAAGAAGAGTGGCCAGAAACCACCTTGGATTCTGACATTGCTGCAGACGACCCAGAAGTCAAAAAGGAGCTCACAGCTAATGCAGTGATTGTGGAGGACACACCAAGTGCTACGCATCGGCTGATAACCTACTTTTCTGATTGGAAAAGGTTAAAGAGGTCAGTTGCGTGGATCCTGAAAATAAGGAAGGCTCTACAGGAGATGAACCAAAAAAGAAAAGAGCTAAGTCAAAAGGATGTTGACATCGATGACAACCATGTAAAACAGGAAATGCAACGCATTAAAGCTGCATTTGGAGGACAGAATTTGACTCCGGACAATCTTTCAGAAGCAGAAATATCCATCATTCGCTTCGCCCAGCAAGAAAGGTTTTCCTGACGAGCTTGCTGCATTATCATCTGGCAAATGTGAGGTGAAAAAGGAGAGTCGAATCTACAAACTGGACCCCACTCTAGAAGATGGATTGCTTAGAGTTGGAGGGAGATTGAGTAAGGCAGCCATGCCTAAGGAGACAAAACATCCAGTCATCCTGTCCAAGACCAGCATACTGGATAGACCAGTGACTAAACTTTGTCTTTTACAAGAAGCTGAAACATGAGTTGAACTATAGTTATTTTTGGTGACCTCTGACCTATAGAAGAGTTTTGGTTTATTGATTCATTTTCAAATGACTTGTTGGCTCCATTATGTAAATATGTATTGAATTGTTTATGCCCTCCTGCCATTAACAATTAGGGGCCGGTGTGTTGGAGCCACAGTAATAGTTTTGTTTTGTTTCTTGTTTAATCAATGGAGGTCATTGTTTGTAAATAGAAATGCAGTGTTGTTGTTTGGACACAGGGTGGCGCACTAGAACACAAACACAGGTAATTTAGGTAAGGTACAGGTGATGAGCAGCAGGTGTGTGAACCGGGACAGGCAAACAGTTTTTCGACCGTGTGTGTGGCAGCATGGAAAAATGGTACTGTGAACCTGTTGAATGGAAACTTGCCTGAGATGAATTGTGGACATATTTTACCTGTGTAAAAGAGAACACAATTGTAAAATAAATGGGTCGACGCACTCAAAGACAGCAGTATTGGACAGTGGTTTATTGTTGTTGCCCACGACACGCGTCCGAACAAGTTCTTCCCGTTCGCCCCTCAGTGGCTCTAAATGTAAGTTTTTATTTTGAAAGACTTTACACTAGGTTACTATCTAAGTATTATATTTTATACTTGAAATCTACCTTTACAGTACTTTTAACTGTACTTTAAGTAGATTTGAAGTCAACTCAAATGCACACAATCAGTGGACTACACGTATAAAAGTTGTCTGCTGTCCAGGCCCTAATAGCTTTAAGATATTCAATAGGTCTTTATAACCTAAAAGTCTCACTAGGTTTGAAAGAGAAGTGGAGTGAGATGTCATCTGCATATAAATGATATGCATTGGTATATCTGTTTACGATCTATTCAAAGGGCAGCAAATATAAAGAGAAAAATGTAGGCCCCAGAACTGAGCCCTGCAGGACTCCACAGGACAGTGGGGAGGAAACAGACATGAAATCTTGAAAAAAAAAAAAAAAAAAAAAAAACTAGTCTAATTCTAAGCCTGACATGCCAACACCACATAACCTCTTAATTAGGGTATGATGGTCTACTGTACCAAATAAATAACTAAGGTCAAGAAGTATTAACATAGAACAGTCACCTGCATCAGAAGCCATCAAAATATCATTTGAAACTCTCAGAAGTGCAGTCAGTCCCCAATAAACAGTTGATACCCAGACTGTTCCTCTTGTAGGTCATCTATGTGGCAAGAAATCCCAAAGATGTCCTTGTGTCTTACTTCTACTTCCATAAGCTTGCAAACATGTTGGAAACTCCAAAGGATTTCAATGCATTCTTTGAGAAATTCATGAGAGGAGACGGTAAGCTCTCTGTTACTCACAAAACAATGTTTGCATTTTCTCAGCTGTGTAGTTCCTGATGAAAATCTGCAGTGTGACACTAACATTGTGCGTTATTCATTGCAGTGTTTGGATCTAGCTGGTTTGAGCATATTAAGACTTGGTACTCACACAAGGATGATATGAACATGCTGTTCATCACTTATGAAGAGATGATTCAAGTAGGAGCTAAAATCATTCTGTTCATGTCCATAAGATGTCATGTCCTATGCTAAGAAGTATCAGTCTGTAAAAGTGGTTTTGAAAATAGATCTTTAGTTCTTACACCTGTGTCTTTTGTCCAGGACCTGCAGTCAGCAGTGGAGAGGATCTCCTTGTTCTTGGGTAAAGAGCTGACTGAGGAGCAGCTGACCAATGTGGTGAAACACAGCACCTTCAACAACATGAGGAAGATCCCTCGGGCCAACTATGAGCAGGTGCCAGGTGACCTGCTCAACCACCATCAGGGAAGATTCATGAGGAAAGGTAAGAGCATTTACCGCTTTAGTTGATACAGAAACTCAACACTGTGGCTCACTTTGCTCAGCCTTAAGTTGATAATAAATCTAATAAGTCTCCCACAGACGGTGAGATTTTAGCAATCTTTCAAGTTTAGTGCAGCTACACTGTGCGACATGGATGTAATAAATCTGGGTATAATATCAAGTTTGATGTATGCAGACAGGCTATGACGTACGCTGCTGTGCAAGTGGCGTGGTTGACTGTGTGTAACAGCAGTCTTTTAATGGTCATTTACACACTGTCCATAACAATAACTATGTCAGGTAACAAAAACAAAGGCTCGGGTCGGGTTTGGACTTAAAAATCAGACAGTCTGTCAGGTTCAGGCCGAGCTCCATTATAATTGTCTTGGACTCAGGTTGGGTTTGGTCGCTCTAGTGTGCTCACCTATGTGTGCTCACATGTTTTTGTGTGTGCATCGGGGTGTAACTCTGCCGTGCACAATACAGGGAGCAGAGGAGAATTGTAAACGAGTGACCATGTAGAGACAGAAATTACAGGGGGGGGGGGGTTGACCCTGTTGCTAGGTGTGATGCTTTCTTTTAACAGATGTGATTGGTTTTCATAGACACACTCTTCTGTGAGCCTGCAAGGTGTGGACACCCAACAGAAATGAAATGAACTGCATCACAATATGAGATTGACAGTGATGTCATTGTCAGTGCGATCACTCTGCTGATTGAAGGTTGAGACAGACAAAAGTCATCACTGCTGCATTTTTCCAGTTTTTCAAATATCTATAATAATATTATTATAATTTTATTTCTGGTGTTATAGCGTTATTTTGTTAGGTATTGTAACCCTTATTTGTTGTCTCGGTAGCGTACTCCAGGGCTGTGGGTGATGAGCGGGTTACAAAGAGTCTTTGCACGTTTCTTTCCACTTCTTTAATTTACGCCAAACCGGCATGACAGTACAACACAACACGAGGCTCTCTCGAGTTACTTTTCTCTCCTCTTCCGTTACCTAAATCTCTCCCCCAAAAACACGGCAGGTAGGAACCAATATTCTCTTAAAGGCACAGGGGACCTAAATAGACCTTAAAGGTGCACATATAAAATTACAAATTAAATAATAATTAAAATACTTTAAATGATACTAAACCAAATATGTGTACCTAAATAATAAAATAGAAAAATATATTGGGTACAGCAACTGAGGTTACAGTCTTCCCTTGCTACAAATAGAAATGTCCCCATTTCATGTAACTAGACAAACAACAGTGCATCATGAGAAAAACAAGAAAAGGAATATGCACCAATCTGGAAACATTAATGTACGGAATATGTGCCTGATGAGCAACACAAGAAAATTACCTCCAAGAAAAATCACCTGAATTGCAACAAAAGGACATTGTAAACCAGAGGCATGTATAAGCAATTGGCAGGCACAGGTCAACAGAGCAATCACAACACAACAACAACGAAGCAACACATCAAGGACCATTAAAGTCCAACCCAAAGTCCATTAAGTGACAAAGTCTCTGTACTTAAGCGGCCGTCTAACCTGGCGTCCACACCGGGACGTAACATGGAGGGGCACCTCAGGAGGGGCAGGAAGTCCATCGGGTGAGGAGGGGGAAGAGGGGCGGGAACTGGGGGAATGAGGGGAGGGTGTAGCACTGGATGGGGAAGCAGAAGGGACAGGAGCAGGTGTAGACTCTTTCTGTGCCCTGGCAGGAACATGAGGAGGAGTGGGAGGGCGAAAAGCTAGGGCACCAGACAAAGCAGTGAGAGAAGGGGCTGATGATACTGATGGGCCCACATCAGCTGGTGGTGAGGGTGGCCGGCTGACAGGGATAACCGGCAAAGTCCCTTTGTATGGTTTCAGTCTATTGTGGTGAACAGTCCATGTCCGTGCACGTGCATTCCTTGGATCTGTGATCTCATACGTGACACCAGGATGTCCATCTCTGTTCCACCTCTGCTGGACCACAAAGGGGCCCTTCCATCTGGGAGCAAGTTTATTCATCCTTTGTGCTGGGTAATCCAGCAGGACAAGGTCTCCTGGTTGATGAGGGTGAAACACCATGTTCTTGTCATACTGAGTCTTTTGGTGCTGTTTGGTTGCAGCCGAGGTGTTAGCTGCATCTTTGAAAGCATGTGCCAACCGTGTAGTGAGGTTTTGGGCATAAGCTGCTGGCGTCCCTGGTGAGGAGGTGGTCACCACAGGACTACAGTTCAACATGACATCCAGGGGGAGATTTGGCTCTCTCCCATGTACGAGGAAGAAAGGGGAAAAGCCAGTACTGGAATGAACACTGGAGTTGTAGGCAAGCTCAAACTGTGGCAGATACTGGTCCCATTCTCCACCACTTTGTGAGATGTACTTGGCGAGTTGATCTTTCAGTGTCCTGTTTAGCCTCTCTACCATACCATCTGACTGAGCATGGTACGGTGATGTGCGTGTTTTGTTGATCCCGAGCAAGTTGCAAAGATGCTTGATGAGATCTGATTCAAACTGGCGGCCTTGGTCAGTGTGAATGGACTCTGGCAGGCCATGTTGTCTCACATAGTCCTCAAAAATGCACTGTGCCACAGTAGTAGCACGCTGGTCTCTCAGTGGAAAAAGATTAACATAGCGTGTGAAATAGTCCATCACAACCAGAACGTACCTGTTTCCTTGCTGTGTGACAGGTAGCTCTGTAATGTCTGCAGCAATCTTCTGAAATGGCCTCTCTGCATGGATTGACTGTAACGGGGCTCGTTCATGTGGAGTTGGGGAACCCCGAGTTTGACATGGCAAGCACTCAGCACAGTACTTTTGGATGTCACGGGCCATGTATGGCCAATAACAGATGCGTCTTGCCCTCTGGAGTGTGCGTTCTGCACTCAAATGACCACTAAACTGATTTCCATGCAGACCGGTCAAAGCTGTGGGAATGAGAGAAGCAGGCAGCACAACCTGAAAGGTTGCAGGTGTGTGACCACCTTGTTTGATTTTTCTGCAGAGGATTCCATGTCGAATGCACAATTTGGGACACTCATGCCAGAGTTTCCTCAGTATGGGGGAGGAATGTCTGAGGTGACGTAGTGGTGGCCTCTGAGAACTGTCCTTTAACCACACCATGGCCATGCTGAGACACACATCATCCTTTTGCTGTTTTTCCAGTGTTTCCAAGTCAAATGACAATGTGTGGCTGATTTCAGGGACACCAAAGGAGATGTTGTTGTCACACCTGTCTGTGGACGTGATGGCAGAGATCACACACTGTACAGCTTTGTCATCAGTCTCAGAGTTGGGACGCCTGGACATGGCATCTGCGTTGGCATGTTGTTTACCTTCACGGTGCAGGAGCTTGTAGTCATACACATCCAACTCAAGTATCCAGCGACTGCGTCTGCCAGTAGGATCATTATCCACTGGGGATCTTTTCAGACTCAGGAGGGGCTTATGATCGGTGATCACTGTGAATGAGCTGCCAGACAGGAAGTGTTTAAAATGTCTCACGGACCAAACAACTGCCCAGAGCTCCCGGTCAAAGGTAGACCACTTCTTTTCAGGAGGTCTGAGTGTGTGGCTTGCATAGGCAATAACATGTTCTTTATTGTCCTGATGCTGAGCAAGCACAGAGCCAATGCTGTCCTGTGAGGCGTCTGTGTACAGCAAGAAGGGCTGTGTGAAGATGGGATGTGCCACAATCGGTGGGTGGGTGAGAGCATGTTTCAGTGATTGAAAAGCATCCTCACACTCAACAGTCCATTTGAAAATTGCTCCTTTGTGTGTGAGAGCCTGTAGGGGAGCGGCCATGACAGAAAATTTTTTGACAAACCTACGGTAGTAAGAACACAGTCCAACAAATGCTCTCACCTCTGTGGCTGTTCTGGGTGTGGGCCATCCACGAACCTTCTCAAGGTTCCGTGCGTCTGGCTGAAGTCCATGGTTGGAAACTACATGTCCAAGGAAAGTCACTCGAGTTTGAGCCAGCTGGCATTTCCTGGCTTTCAACTTGAGACCAGCCGAGCGAAACCGGCTGAACACCTCCTCAAGGCTCTTTAGGTGATCTGCAAAAGAGCGACTGAACACAAGGACATCATCCAGGTAGATCAAACATTCCTTCCAGTGCAGGCCATGGAGCACCAGCTCCATCAACCTCTGAAAAGTTGGTGGGGCGTTGGTCAACCCCATGGGTATGACTTTGAACTGATACAGAGCACTGCCAGTGTTAAATGCAGTCTTCTCTTTGTCTTGTGGCTCAAGCTCAACCTGCCAATATCCACTTGATAAGTCCATTGTGCTGAACCAGCATGCACCTGACAGGCTATCAAGGGCTTCTGCAGGATGTGGCAAGGGGTATGAGTCTTTGATGGTGGCTGCATTCAGTTTTCTGTAGTCAATGCAAAATCTGTAGCTACCATCCTTTTTTCTCACGAGAACAACAGGGGAGGACCAGGGGCTACAACTTTCTTCGATGATGTCTTGTGAAAGGAGCTGCTGGAATTGCCTGTCTATCTCTGCCCTGATGTTGGGTGAGGTTCTGTAAGCTCTCTGCCTTATAGGTGGAGCATCTGCTGTCTTAATACTGTGTCTGACTATATCGGTGCGTCCATAGTCTTGGTCATGAGCACTAAAAACGTCACTGTAAGTCAGTAGTAGAGCTTGAAGCTTTTGTCGTTGTTCGTCAGAAAGTGCTGATTGGTCAAGGTCAACATCTGGTAATGTGTGTTGAGAGGAGGACTCTGTTACCATGGCGACCGTCACATCATTAGTTTCTGCAATAAAGTAGTCATCCTCACTACTAGTGCCTATTGGGTGAAAGTCACCTAGCCTAGTGTCACATGGAACTTGGAGGTCGGTGTTAGTCGGGTTCATCACTCGAATGTAAGTCAGTCCTGCCTGTACAGGAGCAACTGTGCGTGCTGCTAGCAAACCTGGAAAACTAGGGGGACCTGGCTCTAGGACACCTGTGTAGTCCGCCTCAAGGTCTGGTACACCAATAGTGGGTTGAACCTTAGCTAAAACAGTCATCTGTGACATGGCAGGGACAACAACAGGGGATAAGGTGACAGCGTTGCAGCTAAGGGGAGCAATCTCTGTAGCACATAGGAGAGGGGCAGTAGTGCGATTCCCTATCTTTAAAATGCCTTCCCTTAAGTCCAAAACTGCATGATGTGCGAGCAGAAAGTCCCAGCCTACCATCACTGGTTGTGTTATGTTTCTCACTACCTGAACAGTGTGAGTGAAAACCTTATTACCTAGCCTGATGGTCAGGGGGAGTGTGCCTAGGTTATCTAGGTAGGTACCATTCACTGCTGAAGGGAAAAGTTCAGGGCGTTGCATGGGTTTTGTTCTCAAGGAGGGAACAGACATTCTGAAATCTTCACTAATTAGGGATATGTCTGAACCTGAATCTATGAAGACTTTGGTAGCAATGTTCTCAATGACAGCCATTACATACCGTGTGGGTTTTCTGTGTGAGGGTGGCAATACTCGTTGTGGGGCCTCATCACCAGTTGCAGCAGACACTTGGCCCTCAGCATCCACTACCATTCGTTTCCCTGCTCAGGTGGGTCTCCTTTAAAGCTCACATGTTGGCTCCTCTCTCTGTGTGGTTGGTGTGACTCTCTGGCAGAATGAGCTTGGTGGGAGTCATACCTGGGCCTGGCTGGGTCATTTGAGGGAGAGCAGGAAGTGTGCCTGTAGGAGTCTGCTGGATGTGTATATCTGGCATTAAAACGATCAGGAGAATGGCGTCTGTCTGGGCTGTAACGCCTAAAGCGATCCTGACTGCTGGCTGAATGATAGTCGCGTCGATGATGAGGAGAAGGCGGTGGAGAGGGTGAATAGCGCCTGTCGTGATGACCAGAGGAGTATCTGCTATGGGGATGATCGCTGTGTGACCTAGTGGATCTCTGGTGGTTGGTTGCAGAATAGTAGGCACCACGGTCAGGGGACATAGATGGAGAGCGGCGATATCTGTCTCTGCCATGCTCACCTCTCAGTTCACTTGGAGAGTCATAATTGTGTCTGGAAAGTTCAGCATGGGGCACACGATGGCTGGAACGATGGCTACAATTTTGTCCCAACTGAACAACTTCAAGCCTCAGAGCATGAACATCTTTTGAGAGCTGACAGACAGCATCAATGAGTCCAGCAGATGAGTCTGAGTGAGTTTTGTCATGTTTGGTGGAAACCATAGCTGAAACAGGCTCACCTTGTGGGGCAGGAGGAGCAGTGAACTGTGTTGTTGTATGTGAAAAAACAGGTGGAGGAAGAAGTTTCAGAGCTTCTTGTGCACGTTCCCATTTACATGCAACAGCTAAGGCATCCTCCAGTGTAGCAGCACCGTGCTCGTGACATTTGGCCTGAAGAATGGGGTCTAAACCAGCAACAAATCTTCTGAAGCGCTCCATTGCAATAGCTTGCTCACCATAGTCAGGAAACGCCTCCAAAACCAGTCGTGTGATTTCTGCAGCATACACCTCCAAAGGCTCTTTAGGCAAGCGCTGTCTGGCATTTACAAAAGTCTGAAAGTGTAGCAAAAATTGTTTCCTCCCAAAAACATCTTTCAGCTTGGCTACACAGTCATCATAATCCTGCTGCACCTCTGTTGGTAATGATAGCCAGTATGCGAGAGCATCTCCACTAAGGCGTGTGGGTAATATGGTGGCAAGATCTAGCTGCTGTCCATCAACACAGGCTTTAACTGCTAGCTCCAGTCTAGTTTTCCACAGTGAAAAAGTTTCTTTGTCCTTACCGTCGCCATGGAAATATGGCGGTAATTCGACTCTGTAATGAAACACAGTCTTTGTTGTGTCCTGTTGGGCAGCGCTGCGAGCGCCGTCATTATCAGCGGGGAGAGAGACGTTGTCCTCGGCGTCATCCGGCAATGACTGCAGCGACATGCTGTTAATACTGTCCAACTCAAACGACCTGGCGAAAATCCTGCGGTCTGCTCGGCCCTCGTGCAAAAAAAAAAAAAAAAAATCCGGGAAAAGTTCGACAGTCTCTGAAAACTCAGAACAAACTCACAGAGTGCACTTGTAGACTGCAGCTGCTCCGCGGTATCTCCCGCCGGCGTTAACGAGGTGAATGCCTTGGCTAATTAAGACGAAGATACAAGAAAACACCGCTGCCACCGGTCTGTAACCCTTATTTGTTGTCTCGGTAGCGTACTCCAGGGCTGTGGGTGATGAGCGGGTTACAAAGAGTCTTTGCACATTTCTTTCCACTTCTTTAATTTACACCAAACCGGCATGACAGTACAACACAACACGAGGCTCTCTTGAGTTACTTTTCTCTCCTCTTCCGTCACCTAAATCTCTCCCGCAAAAACACATCTCATCTGTTGTGTTTTCATTTACCCATTTTTCTGTTAAGAAACCATTTCTCTGACCACCATTTTCTTCTCTGATTAAGAAACTCTTAAAGTCTTATTGATCTGTTCTGTACAACATCTATTGCACGTCTATCCGTCCTGGAAGAGGGATCCCTCCTCAGTTGCTCTTCCTGAGGTTTCTACCGTTTTTCCCCCCGTTAAAGGGTTTTTTTGGGGGGGAGTTTTTCCTTATCTGCTCTGAGGGTCCAAAGGACAGAGGGATGTCATATGCTGTAAAGCCCTTGAGGTAAATTGTGATTTGTGACATTGGGCTTTATAAATGAAATTGAATTAAGCCTCTTAAAAGTCCTCCTCCCTGCTCCAAACATTTTTTCACCCTTGGAGCCCTTTGGAGTTTGTGAATAACTTTAATCTTTGAAAGGACCTAGTCTTAACTTTAATCAGAAATTCTAAGAAAACATCACAATTCTAAGAATATTTTTAGAATTTCGTGACTAGGAGCAACTCTTAATGCTAGGAAGCTTTGAGAATACAGCCCCTGTTCTATAGGAAAGGCAGGGCTGCCCCTGACCAAATTGGGGCCATAAGCGAAATTTTATTCGAAGGCCCCCATCCCAAATGTATCATAGGTACAAAATGACCGTACAACAACTTGCCATTTAACCTGACAACCTTTATTGGCAATAACAAATGAACTGTATACAGTAGTTTGGCTGTATGAGTCTAATAAAATAAAAAATTCAACCTGAAATAAATAAATAAATATTAAATAAAAATAACTTCAAACTGAAATAAATAAACAAATCTGAGTCACAAATAGCCATCAATTACTCATCAAAAGAAAGTAACTTCCACCATCTCAATCCCCCACCCTTGATTAAACACTGAAAATAAAATAAAAGAGGGAGACAGGTTTTTCCTATTTAATCTCATTTTGTTATATTTCTCCCTCTCCCCTCTCTGGAGGCGTCCGATCTCCCTCAGCCCTCCGCCTCTCCCACCTCAATTAAACACTGAAAACAGAAATAAAATACAGAGACATTTTTAGCTTATTTAGCTATATTTCTCCCCCTCCCCTCTCTGGAAGCCTTCGACCTCCCAGCCCCGCACATACCCCCGAGGCTCTTTTGGATGACTCTTCACCTGCTGCAGCTCTGCAAGTGCCTGCCTGCTCACACCTCTGATTGTTCAGATGTCGAGTGCTGTCAATCATTGCAGCGACGCATAGGCGGTCAGGTCTCTTCTCTCCTTCCTCGAGCTGATTCACGCCTCACGGTAGCGCATGTGCGCATCCATTAGGCATATGCGCAAATGCGTCCGCTCGCGCAAAGTGTGCCCCCCCCTTGGAAGATGAGGCCCTACGCACAGCGCGTGTTCTGCGTTTAGGGAGGGGCGGCGCTCAGGAAAGGTAATCTTAAATGACTTCTGTTGTGATCTGGTGCTATATAGAAAATAAAATTAAATAAAATTAACTTGACCTTCAAGGGGGGGCAGGGGGTGCCTTTGGAGGGGCGGGGCGCCCCCCT
The DNA here is from genome assembly GCA_026686955.1 of Epinephelus cyanopodus. Classification (NCBI taxonomy): domain Eukaryota; kingdom Metazoa; phylum Chordata; class Actinopteri; order Perciformes; family Serranidae; genus Epinephelus; species Epinephelus cyanopodus. The sequence continues at coordinate 3,498,245 of CM048919.1, forward strand.
AATATAATGGAGGGGGAAACACTGATGTGCAACGATGCAGCATGGGTTATTACTTCTCATAATGTGGAGCACAACATAGAGGGTAACATTATTAAATAACCTAAAGTTTTGTAGGCACTATACACTGTGGTGTGTCTGCGTGTGTTTGCTATCTGCTAGGTTGTTCACCTGGCAGCTGCAACTCTCCCTGTATTTCCTTCTATGCTTTGTCCTTTTTTATGCAATCATGTTAAGAGCTGGAGGACACATCATACAGGCAAGGCTTCTGCTGCCACAACTCCATAAGGTCTGAAATCCTACACATTTCTTTTAGCACATTTTGCCTCCATGGTAAGCTGCTATCCATCGGTCTGGGTTTAGCACCAGTGCCATTCCGCATTTCTATTGGTTGGTTAGTAGACATAGGTCACACAGTGAGACGGTTATCCCAAATTTCTGATATTGTCAATTTTATGCCAGGCTGTCTTTCTTCACATGACCGTAACAATAGTCATCGAACCTCTCTCGCACATCGCACATTGTATAACCAGGCCTTAAAACAAAAAGTATTTAAAGTATTAAAAGTATTAACTCAAATAATTACAGAATTTTAACAATAATAACACAGTAAAGGAGACACCTGAACTCATAATAGACACGTGCAGGCCATCGTTTTACAAAACAAAGTAAAATATATAGCAAAGACAGATGACTGGGAAATTATCCAAAATGTTAAAAGGGCAGACTGCACAGAGCGATCTGCTACCATAGATTCAGTTCAATTAAATTTTATTTATAAAGCCCAATGTCACAAATCACAATTCGCCTTAGAGGGCTTTACAGCATACAACATCCCTCTGTCCGTGGACCCTCACAACGGATAAGGACCCCCCCCCCCAAAAAAAAAATCCTTTAAAAGGTGAAAAAAATTGGTAGAAACTTCAGAGCTCCTCAGGAGGGACCCCTTTTCCAAGACGGACAGATAGATAGCAACAGATGTCGTCAGAACAGACCAACATAATAAATTTACAGTGATCCATATGACAAAATGATACATAAAGAGAGAGACAGACAGAGACAGAGAGTGATGCCGGGTGGACAGTAGAGATGCGCGGATGGCAGTTATAACCGCCCGGTCCACGGTTAATCCGCGGATCGGGCGGGTCGGGTGACAAAAATGAACAATCTGATTAATGGTGGATGGGTTATGGGCGGGTGAATATAATAGCCTAATAACTTTTATTTAAATCGCACCCTTTAAAACAAAGTTTACAAATTGCTTTGACAAACATCAATGAGGGGAAAATGTATTGCATGCTCTAAAATGTGAACAACACATTTTAATATTTATTTTTAGTCAGGCACAATCTGGCCGGCGGCCAGACTCTCAATGAGCCTAATTGAGGAACCCTGTGTATGGACCAGAACACCGGAGCATGATGGAGGGCGCGAAGGCAGTCATGTGGAAGGGTTTATTTAACACAGTGATCCCCGCAGCAGCAGAAATGAGTGTCTCCTCATTAAGAGTGTCAATGTGCGCCTTTACGCACGGAGTAACGGCACTGTTTTATTGATTATTTTAATGTCAGTCAGCTGACGGGTATGGCCAGGATTTAATCTTTCCTAATAATATAAACATGCGGGTGCGGGTGGTTGCGGGTCTATAATTATAGAAAATTAATTTGCTCGGATGGGTGGCGGATGGATTATTGATGGATAGATGCGGATTCGGGTGCCGTCAGAGCCCATCTGCGCATCACTAGTGGACAGTAATGACAATAGCTACAATAAAAATAATTTTAGTAATAAAATTATAATAATAATAATAACAGTAATTGTGGTAGCATGTGTTGTAGCTGCAATACGAGGGAACCTGCAAGACAGGGGAGACACAGGTTCCGGAGGAGAAGCCGAGTTAGTGACATACAGTAAAGCCAAGTTAGTGATATGCAGTAATAGGATGTGAATGTTAGGAAATGAAGAGGAATCTACTTTTCATGTACTGAGTAGAGAGAAGGAAGGAGAGAAGGGGCTCGGTGTATCATAGGAGGTCCCCCGGCAGACTAGGCCTTTCAGCCTAACTAGAGGCTGGTCCAAGGCAAGCCTGAGCCGGCCCTAACTATAGGCTTTATCAAAAAGGAAAGTCTTAAGTCTATTCTCAAATATGGAGACGGTGTCTACCTCTACCGAAACAGGAAGATGGTTCCACAGAGGACAAGCCTGATAGCTGAAGGCTAGGTACCACAAGTAACCCTGCATTCTCAGAGCACAGTGTTCTGGTGGGATAATAGGGCACTATGAGCTCTCTAAGTTATGACCGAGCCTGACCATTTCGAGCTTTATAAGTTAGGAGATGGTGTCTGCCTCCCGGACCAAAACAGGAAGATGATTCCACATAAGAGGAGCCTGATAGCTGAAGGCTCTGGCTCATGTTCTACTTCTGGAGACTTTAGGAAGCATGAGTAACCCTGCATTCTCAGAGCGCACTGTTCTGGTGGGATAATATGGCACTACGAGCTCTCTAAGATATGACAGAGCCTGACCATTTAGAGATTTGTAAGTGAGGAGATGGATTTTAAATTCAGTTCTGGATTTCACAGGGAGCCAGCACAGAGAAGCTAAAACAGGAGAAATGTGATCTCGTTTCTTAGTTTCTATCAGTACATGTGCTGCTGTGTTCTGGATTGGCTAGAGACTGTTCAAAGACAAATTTGAGCAACTCTTATAATAGGGAATTACAGTAATCCAGCCCAGAGGTAACAAAAGCGTGGACCAGTTTTTCTGTATCTTTTTGAGACAAGATAGGCCTAATTTATGCAGTATTAGGTAGACGAAAGAAACCTTGAAGTTTGTTTAATATGGGAATTAAAAGACAAATCTTGATCAAATATTACTCTGAGGTTTCTTACTGTTACGCTACAGGTCAGAACAATGTCATCCAGAGAAACTATATCTTCACATAGAGAGTTTCTGAGGTGTTTTGGGCCAAGAACAATAACTTCAGTTTTGTCTGAATTTAACATCAGGAAACTGGATCTCATTGAGGTTTTTATGTCTTTAAGGCATGTTTGAAGTTTAGTTAATTGATTCGTTTCTTCTGGATTGATTGATAGGACAGAGGGATGTTGTATGCTGTAAAGCCCTGTGAGGCAAATTGTGATTTGTGATATTGGGCTTTATAAATAAAATTGAATTGAATTGAACTGATAGGCATACTTGTGTCATCGTCATCTGCATAACAATGGAAGTTTACAGAGTGATCTCTGATGATAACATTCCCCTGCCAGGTTAGGCTGTACAGCCTACCTCCCCAAGATGAGCCCTTAAAACAACCTCCTTTACCTAACCTATGACCACATGGCTTTCTCAACCCAAACAGCACTGCCTTCAACAAACCCAGACTGCACTATGCACGCTTGAAGAGGTGACCGTGACTTTCTCCACATTCACCATACCCTACCCTTACATGCTACATAACATAATATAAGCTAAAGTTAAAAGAGGTAGAGAAGATAAACTAACAGGATCAGCAAACACACTCACCTTGCAGCATGGTCTCAAACAAAAGGGATTCAAATAGGCCACTCCCACACTTAAATAACCTTCCTCTTCCTGGATTTTCTCCTGAGTCGACTGATTGGTGGATTTCTCCACCTGATCTCAAGGAGTTGTGTACCCTGCTTAGTAGGTCCCCCTTCTGGCCCCCATTAATGCTGGATGCTATCTCAATATTTCGGATATATCTATATTTTTTAAAAGGAGATATGGAATGTGATGCTATGGTTTACATCGATGTGGTCTGTTGCTACACGCCGTCTTGCCTGTTTCTCCGCTCTGCAGCTGCCAGTTCTCTCTCTCTCTCTGTGTCTCTCTCTCTCTCTGTCTCTCTCTCTCTCTGTCTCTGTGTGTGTGTGTGTGTGTGTGTGTCTCTCTCTCTCTCTCTCTCTCTCTCTCTGTCTCTCTCAAACACACACACACACACACACACACACACACACACACACTGCCCCGCCTCTCCCTGTCCCTCTTTCTGAGCGCTGCCCCTCCCTTGTTGTCACTATCATATTTGATTGCGCTGCCCCTCTATTGAAAATATCAATATATATCTTATATCGAAATTCCAGGTAAAGATATCGAGATATTGATTTTGCTCCATATCACCCACCCTTGGCCCCCAACTGACATTATTCCTCGTCATCCAAATCCACTGACTAGATCTAGCTGCTTCATCTGACATTTCCTTCATTGTCTTCCTCAAACTCTGTTCCCGCACTCCGAGTTCCCCCAGGAGCAAGACAGCCGATCTTACTATGAATACCCTACACCCCACTTCCACTGGATAAATCCTAGTTTTCCACCCTTGCTTCTCAGTTTCTCTTCCTAAGTCTGCATACCTCAGCTTTCTTCTTTCATAGGCTTCTTCCACTGAGTCTTCCCAAGGAACCGTCAGCTCATTGACTCACTGACCACAACACTATGTCAGGCCTCTGATTGCCTGTCTTTGTTTCCCTTCAATGCCTGCAGCTAAGCTTTTAACACCTGGTTATGTCCCCATGTATACGGGCCTAGTGACAAGTTAACTTTACAGCCTGACAAGATATGCTTTAAGGTTGCAGTACATGAACACAATGGGCATGTTGGGCCCCATTTACCCACAGTTTTAGGTTCTGGGGGGTTGGTAACACATCGTATCTAGCCCCTACCAGGAATCTATATTCCACAGGTCCCTCCATCTAAGCTTCCTCTCCTCTACACTTTCCCAATTCAACCACTGTCTCTGCTTAACCTGGGCCACTATCTTTGCACCCCTTAATATCTCCTCCTGACTAGGTATCTGTTCCACAACCAGCTTTCATTTATCTTTGGGACCTGTTTTATTATTATCGGTTTGCCTGAGCCAAGCCCCAGGCCTCCACGGCTACCTTAAAGGACTGTGGCACATAGCCTGTTAATAAAGACATATTGATCATGTCTAATGTGTAAGTGTAAACTAAAGGCAGGACTTCTTTAAGTAGCCTGGTTGGGATGGGGTCTACAAGACATGTTGATGATTTCGATGAGGAAATTATTGAGGTCAGTTGTTGAAGGGTAATTGGAGAGAAGCAATCCAAATATTAGGTCTTACAGCTGTATTTGTGATTGAAGGCAGATTGATACTGTCTGAGGGCAAGAGGTGATGAATTTTGTCTCTAATAGTTAGTTAGTTAGTTAGTTAGTTAGTTAAAAAGCTCATAAAATCATCACTGCTGAGGGCTAAAGGAAAATAAGGCTGAAAGGAGCTGTGACTCATCAAAAAGTATTTACTGTTGTTGTGTGTATTAAGGGTTATCTTGTCCACCTAATCAGAAGTTGTGGAGGTATTAAAAGGAATATTGGATTTCTCTGTAACGCTAACTTTTTAGTGCATTAGCTAAGCTTCAATAACAAAACAAAACAGAAGTAGCCTAACCATTCAAGTGTTGTCCTCTTTTGTAAGATTGGTACAGTAATCAACCACAAAGCCAGCCATCCCACCTGGTCAGTGTTTACCTATTCAAGTAACACAAATGCGTTCCCGGAGAGTGAGTGACCTGACATAGTGTGTTTGTAAATTCAGTCTGACACTCTTCACTAATATCACAGCCCCTTTGATCAAAGAAACTGAGCTTTGTATTTCTCCATTAATTAACACGCGTATAACAAAAACTCACCAAAATTGGCAGATAGATTGCAAATTCCACCCACTTCTGAAGCACAAAAAATGACAACCGTTGACCACAAGGTGACACTGTAACAATCAAGTTCATGTTTTTACAATTATCTCAAGAACGGCTTGGCTTGGAATCAAAGTTCTTTCACCATTTTAATCTCAATTTATCTGCATCTTTACTTAGATGGTCTTCTGCTCTAAAAATGACAAATTTTAAGACTTCTTTCTCAATTTTCTCTAAATCATACTTTTGCAAACTTGTTGTGTAAAGTTTATATCATAATCAGCTACAGAGATTCATACAAAATTCAGTTTGGGCTATCTAGAGTTATGACTCAGTCAATGCCTATAATTTGGTAATGATTGCTTAAGGAGAGTGTGGCTTACGACAGTAAATCTAAATTTCAAAACATTTCACATTCCATAATTAAAAAAAAAACCATTACAAATCACCAGTAGCCTACGCTCTACAGAGCTTTAAGTTATTCAGCACATCCACTGTATAGTAGGCATGTAACGATATATCAAATTTTGCGGTGTCGCGAGAAAATAAATTCTCGATACCGTCGTGGGAATGCCACAGTAGCTATATAGCTGCGTTCTCCTACAGAGCCGGTAATATGACTGTGCGACTACATTCCCCATAATCCTTTGCATGCAACTGTGCGCGCAGGTGAGAGCAGACTTGTGCAGCTCAGCCTCTCAGCCTCTGATCCGTGCGTGATCAGAGGAAATGAGACAAGTAAACAGAAATGCTAAAATGGCAAATAAAGTAAGGATATTGATTGTACTTCTCTGTGGATTTTCGACTGTTCGTCATAGCAAGAAACCACACATATCCCATGAAACAGCGGAATCTTAGCTTTCGGACAAGACCAAGCACTTGTCAGTAGTCCAGTGTTTTCACAGCGAATGATGAAGTTACACTAAAATTATGTATAACAAAGCTTTCATACAGCTTTGCACACACATTACTCTACTCAGAAATGCCATGCATATCACATGAAAGCGCAGGATCAGACCTTTCCTCTCCTCATCTCCTGTTCTGAGAAAGTGTTAGGGTCTCCTTGATGTCAATATGTCAACTTGGCGTGAACAAACTCAGTGAATGTGTTTTTGAGTTTTTCTATGACTTCCAGGGAAATGGCTGGGCTTTATTTATTTTGGTTTTCTTTTACACACATCTCTAACGTTACCCACCTCTCTCTCTCTCTCTCTCTCTCTCTCTCTCTCTCTCTCTCTCTCTCTCGCCCTCTCTCTCTCTCTCGCCCTCTCTCCCCATGTCTCTCTGTGTATCTGTGAGTAAGGAATTGTGTGTTTTTGAATTTACATTATTTGTAATTTGTTAATTTTGTTGTTGTTGCAGGGTCTGATTGTTCTAAGTTCTGTATATTTGATGAATATTAAGATGACTCTATCCTCATTATTTGATGTCATTCAGATGACTTTCTAGTAATAGTACTACACTACTTTTGTTCAGAGCAGGTTAAAAAATATTGAATGTTTCCATTTTCATATTCTGGCACTATAGTTTTAATTGACATTACTTTTTAATTGCCTAGCAGTAATAGATATCGTGATATGTATCGTATCTTGGACTCTTTATCATTTTAATATCCTATCGTGAGTTTCTGGTATCGTTACATCCCTACTGTATTGTGACAAAAGTTTGCCTCACTGCAACCAATATTCAGTTCAGAAGTCTGTCACTCTGTATTTTTAAGAATATGCTAAATTAATTAACATCTATATGTAGGGATGTGTCTAAGGATGTTCCCCTGTTTCACGTGATATGCGTGAGAAGTACAATCAATCTCCTTACTTTATTCGCCATTTTAGCCTTTCTCTTCATTTGTCTCGTTTGCTCTGATCATGCATGGGTCAGAGAGTCGAGGCTGAGAGGCTGAGCTGCATTAGTCTGCTCTCACCTGCATGCGCAGTTGCATGCAAAGGATTATGGGGAATATAGTCCCACAGTCATATTACCAGCTCTGTATGAGAACGCAGCTATATAACTACTGTGGCATTCCCATGGCAGTATCGAGAATTTATTTTTTTGTGACACTTCGAAATTCACTATATAGTTACATGCCTATCTATATCTCAACAAGTCATTCAAATGCAACCAAAATGGACACTTTGGTTACTAGATGTCATGTTTCAAATGGTGTCCAGATCAATTTAATGGTTAGCCCAAAGTGATATTGAATATCTTGTAGTAATTTTGTACTCTATGCACGACATTTTCTATTTCATCTCATTTTTAGCCAAATGTATATTTCTTCATTATATTAAAATACTGAAGCATTTAAAATGTTAATTCAATTGTCCAAAAGGGGGCAACAGTGTTATCAAAGAAGGGCGTCTCTCGGCATGGATTTGGATGGAAATAATTGTGCCTCTGTCTGATCATCAAACAACTTGTTAGTTTTCTTTAATGCAGGAGTTGTGAATGGCCAAAGGTTTTGATCCTTTGCAGTTTTCACCTTTTAACAGTCCACACTGGCTTGAAACCCAGATTCGTTACTTTTGAGTTTTCAACAATATTTCAGGACTTATTGGCTTGTTATGTTGGGGGCAATTTGTTAGACAGCTGGTGGTGTCTTACATGCGTTTCTGTCCCCCTCATATGAATTGATATACTTACAGTGCAGTCCCTAAATATTTGGACAGTCACATAATTGTTGCATTAGCTCTGTCATAAATTGCAGGTATACTCAATTATACTACACAGTGTATGCAGTATAGTATTGTTACAGACTGTATACAAAAAACTTTGTTCATGTCAGCTTCTCTTTACTATTGTCATACCAGTGTCTTTGTACATTTTAGCCTCTCATGCCCAGGCCACAGGCCACTGCCTACCTCTGCCTGTGCGTGACAGCTATTTGACTGAACTGCTGCGGCTGGCATGCATGTGGTGTTCACACAGTCAGCATTGCTGCTGTGGCGCTGCTGCCTGCCAGAACTAAGTGCCATCAATATTTTAAAGCCTTCTGTTAACAAATGAAGGGATTCTGTCCACAGAAACACTAGAGGGATTTTCATTTGAAACCAAAACAAGAAGTCAGTTAAAGATATATTTTTCCATGCCTGAGATATTCTACAGATATAAACATTGAAACTGTACTGAAAGGTGTAATGTTGTTGGTATGATGATAATATGACGATAAATCATTTTCATTGTCTATTTTTCCTGTGAACTGCGTGCTTCATGCAGAATAAAATAGGTAAGACTCTGAATCTCTAGATAAGTTGCAGCTGAGCCTTAACCAAGCTATGCCTGAGCCGCGCTACTCACACAGGCAGTCTAGCCATTGTAACCGGTTAACATCGGCACTGAAATAAAATTTTTATAAAAGCAAGCAGTGTGGTATGGGGATGAGGCCAATCTTCACTTTACTGCAGTTTTCCAAAGCATACTCTGCTGGTTTTCATTGATTTATGTTCACTGTAAAAAAAAAAAAAAAAAAAAACTAGAAAAAGCTGCAGTAAGGACAGAATATGAAGTCATTTTGACAAAGCAGATGTTATTTTCTTATGATCATCCAATAGATATGTTGTGACCTCAAATTAGCTTGTTGTCTTCTGGTCATACGAAATACAGTTAATGTCAATCTGCAGAAAAGTTACAGCCTCATGTCTCAGGTAATTCCTCATAAATGAAATTTTCAGCCTGTTGTTTTTAAATGGAGGAACTCTGAATGGCCTGTTGGAGGGCAGAAGTTGATAATCTCCCTTAAGGAATACTCCGATTTGGGAGTTATGCCCTTTCTCTATCCAGACCATTGGAACATAAGTGAGACAACATGATCGATATCTTTTTTGTGTCTGTACATCCAGTGGCTGGGTATCAGTGGTTAGCATTGCGGCTTAGCTTAGCGAATACAATTGAAGTCTATAGGGGGTCAGTAGCCTACGGTAAAAGTGAACAAATAAACGTTACAGAAATCCTTAAGCTGGCATTTCTGCGTGTGCATTTAAAATAAATGTGTTTATTGTGCAAGTTTGTAAAGAGAGTTTTGGTGTTGATAAACGTGCTCCCAATAAAACAATGTGTTCGCCATTTTCCGAGGAGCCATGAGAGAAACATAAAGTTTTACTTCACAAATTCAACACAACATACCATAACTAATTGATATACCAGTGTTCATTGTATGGGTTAAATATTCCTTTAAATAATCTATCTATATTTTGTAAAGAATGCATAGTATGTTGTTTAGGACTGGATGTTGATTGGATGAAACTTTCTGTTGACTAGCAAAACAATGACTTCAGCACTCACTGCTTTTAACTTAACAATTCTCATGAAACATTCAATAACATTGTGTAATCATGTACAGTGTTTAAGAATAGTAATGATTTCTTTGATATATTCATGATTGATTGATCATGATTCATGAACACATAAAAGTGTTTGTACAATGTCATCTGAAACATGATGTTATGTACCAGTATAATATGGGAATGATTAAGATCTCCCAGTAACTGATCTGACCCTGTGAAGTTCAGTAAGATGAAGGTTGTACCCAGATAGACAATGCTGTGTGAAATCAAACTGTCAAGCACTATCAAGAAGAATAAGAATAAGAATAATTTTATTCATCCCCAAGGGGAAATTCAATTATCTGTCAGCTCATCCATTATATGTCAAAGAATTATAAAGCCTGATGGCTGTTGGTATATAGGATCTTCTGTATCTCTCTGTCCAGCATCGAAGAGAGAGGAGCCGTCCACCACAATTTTTTTGGTCCATCAAGGCGTTGTGGAGTGGATGATCTGGGTTGTTCATGATGGCCTCGCACATCTTCAGCGTGCTCTCTCCACAAACCTTATGTGGTACTGATTACTTGGTCCTGTTTAATTATTCTGTGTTATATATTTTTAGATAATCATACTGTATTTTATTCAGAAGAACTCTGATCACTGTTTGTGTTGAAATATTTAGTTTGTCTTATTTTGTTCTTTGTCTGTGGTGTCTTTCATCCTTACGTATACTGACTTCTCTGTAATAAACCATGTGCACTGTTTATACTGTGGTCATCGGTGCACTTGTGAATCATCATCATTTTGCTCTATGGCTGACTGATGTAGTGACATGTAACTGTAACTTTCATGCGGAACAGGTCAACATAATAAATTCATAGTAATCCTTAATGACAAAATGATACATAAAGAGAGACAGAGCCAGAGAGAGATGCAGGACAGACAGTAATGACAGTAGCTTACAACAACATTAATTTAAGTAATAATATTATAATAATAATAATTATGGCTATTGAGGTACAATATGTTGTAAGTATATATTAATATATGATAGTATATGTATATTACAATAATCGTGTGTTGTAGGAGCATAGTGCCTTCTTCAACTCTCCAGATTCTGGACTATAAGTAAACAAGACAGTGAGAAGGCCACAAGTGAGGGTCAAATGCTTATTACCCTGCCCCCAAGCTTACTCCGGTGATGCGTCCTCCAGACATCTGGGCGCTAAAAAGGACGGGGGTAAAGGTTTCATTTGAAGTACTTCAAATGCTCTTTAAGTCATTAATTTATAAAAGGATCCCTTCCTCCGCCCTGAGGCAACGCACCTAGATTAACAGCCCTGCTAGGATCTTAAGGCCCCGTTTATACGATGACAAACTGAGAACGCTAAACTTTTAGTTGCGTTTTGGCCGATCGTTTACACGACAGCGGCGGTTTGGGTGCCTGAAAATGCAACATTTTGAAAACGGGTTCCAGAGTGCAACTTTTTGAAAATGACAACGTCTCCGTTGTCATGTAAACTTGCAATATGCAGTTCCTCTGAAAACGGAAACTTTTCGTACATGCGCATTAAGGTTCTAGTCACTAGGCATGTCGCCCGTCACAACAACATGCATGCTTTCGCCATTGGGTCTTCTTTGTTTTGGTTTGCAATCACAGCGTTATAGAGGAAGGCACTTCAGCACAGGCACATGGCATCATGCCGTGTTGCTTTGCAAATTTACACTGCCACCCATTGGCGTGGCGTGAATACTACAGCGTTTCCAGTAGACTTTGCGGCTCTGTGTGAACGGGGATTGTTTCAATAATGTCGTCATATAAACGCAGAAGTTTTTTAAAACGCAAATGACAGACTTTTCCGTTTTTTTGTCGTCTAAACAAGGCCTAAGACAATGGCTGTGTTCGGAACCGCATACTTACCTACTACTCATACTAACTCTTTGAGTATGTAGTGTGTTTACACTGCACAGTATGCGATTTTGAGTATGCGAGAAGTTCCCGGATGCATACTAGATTCGCCAGAAATGTTGAGTATACATCATGACCCTACTACTCACACTCAAATTACCCAAGATGCAACGTAACGTGACGTCATCGATCACTTCCTTGCCGCGAACCGGACAAAAGAGAAAGAAGAAAGAAGGAAAATGGAGACGCCACAGCCACAACCATACAAATGTGAGTAAATTGTGAATTATTTTAGCAACGTGACGGCTTGTATGTGGTTGAGTGATATTTAGACATATCAGATGAAGACGTATAAGTTGTCCATCAGCTGTTTTAAATGTTATATGTAACGGTACGTAATATTATCGCTCCTGCTGGTTAGCTTAAGTTAGCCCATTTAATGCCATATAATGTCAGCAGTAGAAACTGCGTTATCAGCTAATATAATACAGTTTGCTAAGAATGAGGACTTGTGATTGATTGAAAAATACCTATTAACTGCATTGTTTTCTGCTAACGTTACATTCGCTCCTTCAAAACATTTATTTTATATTCGGCCGAATATTGCAAAAAACACACATTCGGTATTCAGTGGAATAACGTTAAGTGAAAAGCAAGGCTGAATAATAGCGGCGTGGTTTGATAACGCAATCAAACAGTGTGCGGTGACGGAGTAAAATGTCGGCAATGTGGCCATATTTTACCCTGTCACCGCACTCGCATTTGCAACTAAAAATAGTTTTGTGCGGCCAAAATAAATCATTCAGCACGCTGTGCAAGAGTACACATTTCAACGAGCAGCAGAAACGACACAGCGTTCACAGACACGGACAGGAATACGTATTCCTGTCAAATACGGTGGCGCATGATAACGGCTTACCGGAGAAGTCCAGCTCCAGGTGAAAAAAATCCAAGAGGAAACACTGAACTGGTTAACGTTGACGCTAAATCCAAACTTGGGTACAGCAGCATTTACAATGCTGAGAGAGACAAAGGAAATTAATAATAATAATAACAAAATATTTATGGAATAAGAAAAGCACAACCCCAAATATTAACATTTATATAGATGTAGAGGATTTGATAGATAGAAATACAATATTTACAGTATATTCACCAAAAGGAAAAAATGTTTTATTGCACATTTACCAGAGCCCCGTTAGCCAGCGTGTTTCCAGGTAGATCCAGGCAGGCCTTCTTGGTTACTGTATCAGCCAGGGTGACTGAATCACCCACCATACTTCGCCCTGCCTGGCAATCCTGTACTTTACCTGTTTCCACCTCTTACGACTTGGACGTGGGGTTGGATTTCTAAAAGGCACTAACTATGTACAACAAGGTTGAATAAAACAATAACATGAACTTGAACATGAACTAAACATTTTATAGAAACAGAACTCCCTGTGTATAATACAAATTAACAATAGTCATGTTCTTGCAGAACTGGGACCCGGTCTCTCGGCGCAGACACTGCAGCTGCAAGCCTGTTCCTGAGAGTGTCCCCAGACCGCTGAACAGGCTCGTGGCCTTCCCCTCCATCGCCATCACCACCATCTTCCTCTTCCTCTTCCTCTTCCACAGGCTCAGGCTCCAAAATGTCCCCATTGCTGATGCAGAGGTTGTGGAGGAAAAGGCAGGCAGTGATGACCTCTGGCACAAACTCCACCTTCACCTCCAGTGCCTTGAGGAATATGGAGCGCCACCTGGTCTTGAGGACTCCAAATGCCCTCTCCACCACACACCGTGCCCTGGACAGCCTGGTGTTGTACCTGCCCTCCACTGCATTGCGGACAGGCTCCCTGAAGGGTGTCAGCAGGCGAATCGGCTCAGCCAAGCATGGGTATCCGCCATCCCCAATCAAATACCATCCAGGAGGTGGGTACAGCTGGTGCACAAAGAAGGGGCTGCTCCTCAGGACCCTGGCATCATGCACACAGCCGGGGAAGCCCACCACCACATCCAGGAAACGACCCTTGTGGTCGCAGATGGCCTGGAACTGGATGGAGTGGAACAGCTTCCTGTTGAAGTAGTCCCCTGCAAACTGCCCAGGTGGGACAATGCGGACATGGCACCCATCAATACTTCCTGCCACTCTGCCGAAAGCCGGACAACCAGACAGCTGCTGGAATCCTGCACCGATCTCCTCCAGTTCCTCCATGTCAGGGAAGCGGATGAGCCTCCTGAACACCCCCCGGATGACCTTGCTGACCCGGTGAATCATGTCATGGCATGTGGTGCGTGGGATGTCAAATGCCTCTGACACAACCCGGTAGGACGTTCCACAGGCCAACCAGAACACAAAAACCAGGACCTCAAAGGACTTTTCCTAGCCATGGTCCTTGTCTGCCACGAGCTGGATGAGGCTCTCCAGGGACTCTCGGGACACACGGAAATCCTTCCTGGTGTCACCACCATTAAAATAGAGGCGCAACAGAGGAACATTGGGATTCACCCTGCAGTATGGCCCTCTTGACGCCACCTGTAATAGATTATAATATGAATGAACAATATGATTTTTAAGGACAATTACTTAATTATATATGAAATAAGTATTGTTTTTTACATTTTTAAATGAGATTAATTATTTATTTATTTATTTTTATAACTACTGTACATTATAACTTATTAAACTTTATGAAATCATTCAATTCACAACTACTTTTTTGTTCAATGATGTACATTTTCCCTCCAATTTTCAGGCTGTGAGGTATGTTATATTGCGTTGTATATTATGATTAGTTTTGTAGCTGATTAAAAAGGAAACTTACCTCTGAGAACAATCCCAAGTCGATTGCGAGCATCATTCTGTACCGAAGACGGCGGGCCGATCTTCGTCTCAGAGCGGACAAGACTCTCCGGTGAGGCATTTTGGATGGTCAAATTCCGTTAATGGGACGAGATCGGTCAAAACGGCGGTTTCAAGCTAGCTACATCAAGGGTAGGTTCGCCTCCCGTTTTCAAAATAAAAGCACAACTTTTATCGTTATGGTTTTCTGTATAAGAAAGGGCATCGGGTATTTTATTTTGTGAAAATAACCGGAAGTGCGTTGCTCACTACGACTAGTTTGAGTAGCGCCGAAATCTCCGAAATCGTCCGAACAAAATTGTAAATAGCTGGTATTTGGTCAGATTTTCAACACTTTGTGGATCTAAACGTCTACTTTCTCGCCTAAAAATGTTTCAAATGTTAAAGTTATATATTTACAGAGTTTAGAGCTTAAGTGAAATCAGCTTCAGGCCGGCTGATTTCGGCTCGGACAGGAGCGAAATGCATTGTGGGTTATCATGTAGTATGCTACAGTGTAAACGGTCTGCACACTGTCTGTTCATTGAGTATGTAGTATGTAGTATGGCAGTATGCAGTATGGCAGTATGTAGTATGTAGTATGCGGTTCCGAACACAGCCAATGCCTCTTTTCTCCAACACATCCCGTCACTTCCTGTCACCCGAGGGGTTCACGTCATCCCCTCTCTTACCAAAGGTTTCTGTGTGACAAAATTGAAATGTCTGTTGGAAGTGAAATTATACATTCATTTCCTCTTTGTTGGTTGCTTTTCTATGTCCTTAACTTGTACACGTGCATAATCATGCTTTCTATCTAAATAATACTTTGCTTTAACCCTGTAAAACAAAAGATTGATAAGTTGCAAAATTCAATTTCAATTTCAACTGTTAACCCCTTGTCTAACATAGAGCCGCACTGCCATCTTGTGACGGAGTTAAGAAGAGTTCCCGTAAGGAAGTCAACTTTATAGTTTGAATTAAGATATAATTGGGGATTATTAATCAACTTGTTTGCATGAATATGTGCTTCCTCATTTTGTTTTTCATTATATATTGCAACTACAGGTCAGGCTAGGGTGTGTGTATTTGAAGTAGCCTAGCTGATACCACGGCATAATAATTGTATTTTGATTTAATGTTAATGTTTGTATTTTTAATTGGATGTTAAGAATCAGTTTTGACCATAATGGGAAGAGTATGTGTCCATTGTGCGTAACATGTCAAAGTATTAGACGTCATATAAGAAAGGCATTAAGTTTCCTCCAAAATAACATGATGAGACTATTTTTTTAACTAGAGAGAGGCTGCCTCATCAAATCCACCCACTTTGGCCAGACAAATAGGAGTGTGCTCGGCGCGGCTTGCTCTTTTGCTTATTACGCTCTTGTGATTCCTCTTGTTTTATTCCTCGTTACCCTTGTTACTCTCTTGCTTCTTGTATTTTCCGTCCTTCTAGAATTTCTGCTTTTTGTATACTCTCGTGTTGCGCTCTTCTTCATTTTTAGTCTCTTGCTTTTATGTTTGCGTGCGCTCTTTCATTTTTTACTTGATCTACTTGCTCCTGTGTAACTCTTTTGTGCTCACGATCAAAGTTATTTTAAACTTTTAAATTTTGCTGACCCAGTTTTCTTTTATCACCAGTGTTTTCAACATTTTTGCACTTTAATAATAACTTTGGCAACAATATTGAACGGCCAACCATATTATTTTCACCATTATTATTAGCGAGTAATCACAACCAAGTAGACCAGCACCTGCCGACCGAGCTCTTCGCCCCAGATTCATCGGAACCAGCTGCTGCTAGCCACTTGCCACAGTGGTTCTCGTGCCAAGCCCAAAGGCTTTCTGCAGCGTAGGCAACCAACCTGGGGCACCCACGGGACATTGCAGACCCAACTGCTCCCACACTGCTGTGAGACAGCCGGCTTCATTCTGCTGGAAAGTCCGGGAGCTGCGAAGTGACAGTCTGGGGCCCCAAGAGGAGCTTTGCCTTTGATCCCGCTGCTAAAAAGTAAACAAAGAACTTCCATAACTTGAGTGAGCCGCTGTACGGTGAAGAGTGAGGTCGAGCAGGAGGCTTAGTTAATTATCCTGATTTTAATTTAGATTTCATTAGGTGAATGGTTTTGCACATCCCTGCATTCTCAACATCTCTCTCTCTCTCTCTCTCCCTATATATATATATATTATATGTATATATATATATATTATATATATACATATATATATATGTATATATATATATATATATGTATATATGTATATATATATATATATGTGTGTGTGTGTGTGTGTGTGTGTATATGTATATATATATATAGATATATATATATACAGTCATGGAAAAAATTATTAGACCACCCTTGTTTTCTTCAATGTCTTGTTAATTTTAATGCCTGGCTCAACTAAAGGTACATTTGTTTGGACAATTATAATGATAACAACAAAAATAGCTCATGAGAGTTTAATTTAAGAACTAAGAACTATTCATTTTCCATGGTTTTCTTGATAATAACCAAAATTACCTAAATTCTTACATCAATAGCTATGGCATTGTACCGCCAAAAACACTACTTTTAAGCATTCCATGTTTTCTTTTCTGTTTGCTTTAAACACATGATACACACAAGAGTTAATACTTGATTGCATAACCATTGTTTTTGATGACTGCAGCCATGCGTCTTGGCATGCTCTCCACCAGCTTCTGACATTGTTCTGCTGTCACAGCAGCCCATTCCTGTTGGACAAATTCAAACAAATTTTCTTTGTTTTTGGGCTTGTGGTTCTCCATTTTGAGTTGATTTTCCACAGGTTTTCAATTGGATTAAGATCTGGTGATTGAGCAGGCCAAGGCATGGTGCGAATGTTGTGGTTCTCCATCCAGGCTTTAACTGACCTTGCCGTGTGGCAAGGGGCATTGTCTTGTTGGAAAATCCAGTCATTCGAGGCAGGAAAGAGTTTTCCAGCTGATGAAAGAAGACTGTTTTCAAGGGTAGTCCTGTACATGACCTGGTTCATTCGGCCTTCACACAATTGCATTTGCCCTGTTCCACTCAGACTGAAACAACCCAGATCATGACTGATCCACCCCCATGTTTTACTGTAGGGGCAAGACAGTCTGGGTTGTAAGCTTCTCCAGGCTTCCTCCTAACCAGTAAGTTGGCTGGAGTGGGCATCAATTCAAAATTGGATTAATCACTGAAGAGAACCTTAGCCCAATCATCAACAGTCCAATCCTTGTGGTCTCGAGCAAAGAGTAACCGGGCCTTCCTCTGCCTTTCATTGATGAAGGGCTTCTTGCGTGCTCTGTGTGACTTCAAACCAGCTTCAACAAGTCGGTTTCGAACTGTCCTTGCCGAACAAGTCACATTTCTCGACAGTGCCCACTCATTTTTAAGGTCCCTGGAGGTCTGACGACGATTCCTGACACAGGAAGGATGAGTGCACGGTCATCTCGTGGGGTAGAAAGACGTTTCCTGCCA
The DNA here is from genome assembly GCA_026686955.1 of Epinephelus cyanopodus. Lineage (NCBI taxonomy): Eukaryota > Metazoa > Chordata > Actinopteri > Perciformes > Serranidae > Epinephelus > Epinephelus cyanopodus. The sequence continues at coordinate 3,516,394 of CM048919.1, forward strand.
CGGCCAGGTAGCAATTTGGTAGTGCCATGTTCAGCTTGTTTTTTTTTGTTGTAATGAACGGCTGTCTTGGAGATCTTCAGTTTTTTCACTACCTGTCTCTCACTCATGCCAATTTCCAGCAGTGCCAAGATGGCTGCCTTTGTGGCTTCACATAATTCTTTTGTTTTAGGCATTATGTGAGAGCTGACAACTTCTGAGTTGTGCTACGGCTTGAATGTAAGCAGGAAACCATCTAGGCCTTTGCATGTGCAGTGCTGCTTGTGACATGAAATGGCCTCTTATATACCCTGGGAATCAATTAAGCTTAAGAATGTCAAATAGGACATAAAGTATTATGTGACCAGCTGCATTTTTTGTTGTGTTCATTGTATTATACGTTTAGTGGTACCAGATATTAGAATGAACAAGAAATTGAAGACAACAAGGGTGGTCTAATAATTTTTTCCATGACTGTATATATATATATATATATATATAGATATATAGATATATAGATATAGATATATAGATATATAGATATAGATATCTTAACATACTCTGTCCCACTATCGCCAAACTTAATAACTCACACAAGTGTTACCTCTCATTTCATTCCATTTATATACTGTTGATTTTGTGTTGTGTCATATGATTATCATTTGTTATTTATTTATTCAGTTGTTACATATTTAGCTTAAATAAATTTTCATTTATCGTCAAGTTGTTGTCTGTGTATATATCTTTTTGACAGGAGCTGAGATCACTGTATAGAGACTTCATAACCCAGATATTGAGAGTGATTCATTATTGATAAGCGTGCTGATGAATTAATAAGTGACTTACGGAGTTAATAATTTGATGAGTCGCTTCCCTCATTAGGAGGGTGGTGCCCCAAAATTTTATTACGAGTGCAAATATTCTCAAAGAGATATTTCCCCTACAGTGTATAATAACAATAGAAGTATGACTAATGATAACAGCAGCAGTAGTAGGCATCAGGCAGGACCACGGCAGCAGCACAACCATGTCACACCATCCTGGCATAGCTGCGATACGAGGTAACCTGCCAGACAGTGGAGCACAAAGGCTCCGGAGAAGGAGCCGAGTTAGTGACATGCAGTAGAGCCGAGTTAGCAAGTGAGTTAACAGGTCTGAGCCAGCCCTTATCAAAAAGTAAAGTCTTAAGTCTTGTCTTAAATGTGGAGACAGTATCTGCCTCCCAGACGGCAACAGGAAGATGATTCCACAGAAGAGGAGCTTGATAGTTGAAGGCTCTGGCTCCTGATCTACGAAAATGGATGGATGGATAGTACAGAATAGTGATGCGTGGATGGGCTCTGACGGCACCCGAATCCGCATCTATCCATCAATCATCCATCCGCCACCCATCCAAGCAAATTAATTTTCTATAATTATAGACCCGCATCCACCCGCACCCGCATGTTTATATTATTATATAAGATTAGATCCTGGCCGATCCCGTCAGCTGACTGACATTAAAATAATCAATAAAACGGCGCCATTAGTCCGTGCGTAAAGGCGCACATTGACACTCTTAATGAGGAGACACTCATTTCTGCTGCTGCGGGGATCACTGTGTTAAATAAACCCTTCCACATGACTGCCTTCGCGCCCTCCATCATGCTCCGGTGTTCTGGTCCATACACAGGGGTCCTCAATTAGGCTTAATGAGAGTCTGGCCGCCGGCCAGATTGTGCCTGACTAAAAATAAATATTAAAATGTGTTGTTCACATTTTAGAGCATGCAATACATTTTCCCCTCATTTGTCAAAGCAATTTGTAAACTTTGTTTTAAAGGGTGCGATTTAAATAAAAGTTATTACTAGGCTATTATTTTCACCCACCCATAACCCATCCACCATTAATCAGATTGTTCATTTTTGTCACCCGACCTGCCCGATCCGCGGATTAACCGCGGACCGGGCAGTTATAACTGCCATCAGCGCATCAGTCTCTGTAGCAGAATTTGATGGTCAATTGTGTCAAATGTGACACTAAGATTTAATAAAACAAGTACAGTAAAATAAGTACAGAGATGAGTCCTTTGTCTGAGGCAATCAGAGATAATTTGTAATTTTACTAATGCTGTCTATGTGTTATAATGCACTCTAAATCCTGACTGCAATTCCTCAAATAAATTATTGTGGAGAAAGTCACCCAGCTGGTCTGCAACTACTTTCTGAAGCCTTTTTGAAAGAAAGGGAAGATCATAATACACAAACAACATAAAAAAACAGCAGTCCAAACTATCAAAACAAGACTTTATGACTCAGCATTAACTCTTGGCTTTCCTCTGCATGTGAAAACAGCAGCATGCACTTTATTGACAACTCTAATATTTTCTGGGGTCGCGGACATCCTTTCCTGCAGATGGTGTTCATTTGAACAAAACTAGCATGCGGACACTTTCTGCAAACCTGGCTTACAGCATTTACTATCCCCGTGTTTCCATATCCACCTGCCCTTCAGGACTTCACAACACGCCCATCCACCGGTTCAGTGCTGAACTGTCTGTCCATGATTGATGTTCCTCTGGCCCCAGTCCCTATCACAATAGTTCAAACACGTACACCAGTGGTTGTACATTCCTGTCAGGATTTCCAACAGGCATTCACAGAAAAATCTAGTGGTTAAGAAAAAATTTGTTTATATCAAAAGGACACTTGCACCTGTCTGTATTATGCCCCTCAAAGACCAACGTTCTTCCTCCTCTGATCATCCACTTGCCTCTAACCCCGGATTTCCACTGGACGCGTGTCCATTGCGGTACGGCAGCGCTGGTTATCCGCGGCGTGCTCCGCCGTCCGTTAATACCCACTGGCTGCGTTTGCTGTGCGGAGCGGTGCAGCTCCGCCGAAAGTCATCTCGGTGCACTGCCATGATGAATATCTCCTCGTCCACGGTGTCAACGGGGTGAAATGACGTCAGAAAACCTCTGACCTGTTGACTTCAGGCCTGCCTCTGCCCATTATGTAGTTTTCAAGGTGTAGTGCAGGGAAATATGATCCGCCATGAACACTGTGTATCTTATTTTGAAAAATAACCAGATGTTTTATTGTGTTTCTCTGAACGACTTCCTGCCCCGCACGATCTGCTCTGTGCTGAATTGTTGCGTTGTGCTCCGGCGTCCAGCTAAAATAGAAGTCCTGCATATCTGTTGCGGAGGCCTCCGGAGTGCCAGAGCTGAGATGGAGCCAGAACGCAGCACTGCTGGAGCCGGTGGAAACACACACATTGACTAGAATTCTAATCTAATCTAATTGGCTCTGCTGCCGTGCCGGACCGCAGACGCAACCAACACGCATCTGGTGGAAATTGGGGGTAAGACCAAAATGGTCCCTCACCAACAACAGCTTTTTCATTCAAGATTTGATGACTGAACACAAATTACATTTAATATTTTTAACTGAAGACCTAGTTATCCCATGCTAACTCTGCCAGTCGTTTTGAAGCGTCCCCCCTGATTTTAGTTTCATTCACTCTCCAAAGCTGCATAAGAGGGAGGGAGGTGCTGCTATTATTTATTCATATTACTTTTACTGCTCTTAAGCTGACCTAAGTTTTTTCCACCTCCTTTGAATATGTAGCTGTATCTCTACAAAGGCCAAATGTCAATCCAGCACTTCTTGTGACCATCTATTGCACTCTTGTAGATCAGAGTGATGATTCAAAGGCCCTTGAGTTTTTAAAACTCATTAACTCTTTTGATTTCATTCAACATGTTAAAAGGACCAACACATCGACATGGCCACACCCTGGACTTAATTTTATACAATATATTTGAAGCACCCTTATCCACCACAAAGCAAAGAATAAATCACTTAATTAAGAAACGCGATATAGATTCCTGTGCAGTCGCTTAGTCCTCTCATAGTATTAGTCAAACTACATTGTCTCTCCCCTCTTCCAGCTCCATACACGACCTTAACGCTCACTTTAGCACCCAACTTCTTTATGTGCTTGACACTGTTACGCCCATAAAAAAGCCTATGGTGAGATCCATGCCCTGGCGAACCACTGCTATCTGCAAATTGAAATGTGAATGTCACAGAGCAGAATGCAAATGGAGAAAACATAAAATGCCTGTCCACCACAATATATACAAAGGACTTATCACTATATACAATACAGCAGTGTGGGATGAGAGATGTGCCCATTTCTCTTACACTGTAACGGCCAACTCAAACAATCCCAGAATATTATTCCCAACCATAAATAGCATTCTAAATCCGCATTCAACCTTAAACTCAATAGACCAGGCCTCTTCCACTACTTGCAAAGAACTGTTGTCTTTAAAGAAAAAAAATTACAATATCAGGCTAAACATTCAAATTATTCCAGGAACCTTTTTTTTTTTTTTTTAATAATTATTTTTATTGCGTGAGCAAGGGTCTGAATACAACACATTCCATACTTCATTGTTTTGTCTAAACACAAACTCAAACAAAACAAAAAATTAGAATTCATAGATGACCTAGTTTACCTCCACATATACAGTTGTTTACATTGTCATGGCAGGTAATAACCCTTCCCCACATACACCAACATACACAATCTATCTCACACACATAATAATAAATAAAAACAAAAAGAAGGATAGAAAAAAAACACATTTAAATAAATACAAAGGGTTCCTTAGGTTTATGAGTGCTGGTGATACTTGTGGTTCCACTCACTTACAGAGCTTCATAAATTGGGTTCCATACCTTGTAAAAATGTTTCTCATTTTTACTGTCTTCCGACATTGTCCTTTCTATACTTAAATAATATTTCATTAAAGTTTTCCATTTTTGAAATGTAGGTGCTTCTTTATTTTTCCAGTTTTGCAATATTAGCTTCTTGTAAACCAATGATGAAAATAGAATTTGCCACCCAGCTGGGTATCTTAAATCCTTAACATTTTGCAAGAGACAAATTATTGGTGAGAATGCAACTTTACAATTACAAATACTTAAAATCCATTTTTCAATTTTATCCCAGATCGTTCTAATTTTTTCACTTACCAAAATGCATGTATGAGGGAGTCCCTCTGTGTCCTACATTTTAAACATCTGTGAGAGGAGCTGGTGTCAAACTTATGAATCTTCTTTCTAGTATAGTATATTCTTGTCATTAATTTGTACTGAATTAAACGTACATTTTTGTTAGTGGTGATTTTGTATGTAAGTCTTAAGCATTCCTTCCATTTTTCCCCCACATCTACCATACTAAGATCTATATTCCATTTGTTATATATGTTCTATAGAAGCTCCTCATTGCTCTCGGCTTTGATAAGAATATTGTATACAGCACCTACAATCTGTCTCTTTTTTCCCCTTTTATTCAGAATTTCCTCTATCTGAGTTAAATCTATTTCTCATATTGAAGTTTTCTGTTATCCAGTTTTTCAATTGCAAGTACTTTAAAAATTCTATGTCTTTTAGTTTATATTTATGCTTTAGTTCCTGAAATGAAAGTACTGAGTTCTGGTTTATAACGTCCGATAAATTTTTTATCCTATCATTCATCTACGTCTTCCAGTGTAGCTGAGCATTTTGAATAGTTATTGATGAATTATTCCAAATGTGTATATGTTTTGGGATTTCTATTTCTTGACCTAGTATTTTTTTCATTTTTTTCCGAGGATTTGATGTACAGTTAATAACAAAATTTACTGTTTTAATTTTTCACTTGGAGAAGAGTGCTAAGAGTAAACTATTTGGCTGTAACTGATGGTTTTCAAAATCTATCCATGGTTCCTGGTGTGCGCTGTTAATTATACGGTCAATGTAAAACATTTGAGCTGCATTATGATAAAACTCCAGATTGGGAAGGTTTAAACCACCCTCCCCTCTAAGATAATACAGTAATTTCCTCTTTAATCTGTGAGCTTTTTTAGACCAAATAAACAAAGAAAGTAGTGAATTAACTTCTTTAAAGAAAGCTGATGGCGGGGTAATAGAAATAGTCTCAAATACATTGTTTTGGCCCTTGATGGGGCCCAGGGGATGGAGGGCGTAACACAATGAAAAGAACCAGGATGAAAAGGATGAGAGGAAAATGGATGGTACAAACTTAGGGATTTATTTAAAAAAAACAAAACAAAAAAAACCCCAAAACATTAAAGCTGCAAGCAGCGATGAACAGGCCCTCGCACTTTCACGCAACTCGAGGGGGCTGGTATGACGCCTTCTGACGCATCAGTTCATTTCTGTCAAAGTTAGACATCGCATACGGGAGTGACTTGGCATATCCTTGATACAGTGCTGGAATGACATATTTCACATTTTGTATCACTTCCTCTTTCCACTAGAGGGAGTTGGAGAGCACACTAATTATACAACGTGTTTTTATACATCAGATATACACCACACCATTAAACTTTCAGATAAATCAATAGATAAGTGTTTGATGAGACCTACTTCCTGTCACCACTAGGTGGCACTATGAGTATCAGGAAATATGGTCAAATAAATGTTTTCAGGGTGGGACGGATATAATTCATCTAAAGTTTAATGGAGATCAGACCATTTACACCAATGTTATAGCAATTTCCTGTTTCATGGTGAGACATCAGAAATAAACCCTCTGCAGCGGGCATAGACACTAATGATATGTCACATTTCTATACATCAGATATAGACCACAGCACTGAAATGTCAGGTTAAGCCAAAGATAAGTGTCTGGTAAGAATTACTTCCTTTCACCACTAGGTGGCGCTATGACTATAACGGAATATTGTCATATAAATGTGTTCAGGGTGGGACAAATATGAATCATGTCAAGTTTGGTGGACATCAGACCATTTACTCCAATTTTTTTGCAATTTCCTGTTTCATGGCGAGACATCAAAATTAAACCCTCTGCTGCACACGTATGATATGTCATGTTTGTGAACATCAAATATAGACCACAGCATTGACATTTCAGGTTAATCCAAAGATAAGTGTCTGATAAGAAGTATTTCCTTTCGACACTAGGTGGCGCTATGATTATCAGGCTGTATGGTAATGAAAATATGTTCAGGGTGGGACTAATATGAATCATGTCAAGTTTGGTGGACATCTGACCATTTACTCCAAATTTATAGCAATTTCCTGTTTCATGGCGAGACATCAAAATTAAACCCTCTGCAGCACACATAGACACTAATGATATGTCATGTTTGTGTACATCAAATATAGACCACAGCATTGAAATTTCAGGTTAATCCAAAGATAAGTGTCTGATAAGAAGTATTTTCTTTCAACACTAGGTGGTGCTATGATTAATATGGTATGGCAATATGGTGATGAAAATGTGTTCAGGGCGGGACTAATATGAATCTTGTGAAGTTTGGTGGAGATTGGACCATTTATGCCAGAGCTACAGCAATTTCGTTTTTCATGGCGAGACCTCAAGACTCAAAGCTCAGCAGTGGGCGCAGCATTCAACATTGGACAAATCCTGTGATAGCTTTTGGTCACAACATAGTCACGCTTGTATACACCAAATTTGGAGCCAATCTGATTAAATCTGTAGGACAGGTTCATTAATTTACAAGCCCTGGAAATGGGCAAAAATGCACAATGCCACGTTTGGTGAGTTTTCAAGCATCCCTTGTCCCTTCAAAACAACATCGTGTATGATGGCGAACAAGGAGGCGCCACGGTGACAGTGTTTGATGAACACTCAAAAGCTTCATTTTTAAGTATCATCAAGGTCTAAGGAGTTAGACCAGCAAGTTTGAGGTGGGTCTGATTAACCTGCTAGAAGCGGGACATCAAAGAATGCTTAAAGTAGCTTTCTGTTGCCAGAAGGTGGCGCTATGTCGGTGATTCAAAATTCTTCTGTAGATGTGTTCAGGGCTGGACTGTCATCATATGTGTGAAGTTTTGGCAAGATATTCCCATGTGGAGTCAAGTTATAGCAATGTTTATCATCACGGCGAAACATCAAAGTTCGCCACCAGGCCATGGCCACGCCCTTCGACGAAAACTCACAGTTTCCACAATAAACCATCATCAACGTCTTATGACTTTTTTCACCAAGTTTGAAGTGGATCTGGTTAAGTCTGTAGGAGATATACATTAAAGTCTAAAACATGACATTTCCTGTTGCCAGTAGGGGGCGCTATGTTAATCTCTAATTATTGACATGTAGATGTGTTCAGGGCAGGACTGTCATCAATTCTGTGAAGTCTGGGCAAGATTTGACCATGTATCCTGTAGTTATAAACTACTTCCTGTTTAGTGGCGAGACCCCTAACTTTGACGCCATCCCACGGTCACACGCATTGACGAAAACTCAAGCTTTTGATAACTTTTCATTTTCAAGGTCTTGGGATGGGACCCTGTTGGGTTTTGAGGATGCTTCCAAGAGGCTTTTTTGTACATCTCTAAGCATTACATAAGTCTGCAAAGTTTCATACATGTAGGTTAAACTAGCTTCAGGGGCTGTTTCCTCAAACACTAGGGGGCGCTACTGAGTCACTTTTTGGAACCAGCGCATGAGACCCTTAAAATATCAAATTTTTCACCAGGTCTGAGATGTGTGCAAAGTTTCATGAGTTTCCGGGTATGTTAAGCCTCCCAAAAAGGCAATTCATTTGGAGGAAAAAGAATAATAATAACTAGAACTGCAAGCAGTTATGAAAGGGGGCCAAGCCTTCCCGCGTGACTTGACCCCCAGGTCCCGCGGAGCCCACGGAAGTCGGCCCCGAAGGTCGACGGGCTCGGGGCGAGCGTCGGGGCACAGGGCGGCGTCTCACCTGCAGTGTTGTAATTCTAATGGGAAGAGCACTGGAAGTGTGAATGGCTGAATGTCTTGGTTGTAACAAGTCATGCCCACTTTGACCAAACATTATGAAACTTTTCGGCTGGCCTCGGGAGGGACCCCACGTCATGCTCACCAAATTTTGTGCGAATCTGATCACCTTTCATGTCACTTGATGTTTCTTTGTTTATAGCGCCCCCTATGGCCAATTTGTGCAAAATTTGGCACAGAGCCTCTGGTTGACCTCTGAAACAATTGATTTGAGTTTGACGTTGATAGCTTTTACTTTGACAAAAATATGCAACGGTATGTGTTTTTTAGCTAGCAGAAAAAATCGTTTATTTATAACGGCCACATTTTTTGGAGTAGCAAAATTCTTTTGATAACTTTTGATCAGGCAAGTCTGGAGATTGTATGTGCAAAGGTTTGTGCAGATGGAGCTTAAACACTAGGAGGAGTTCGAAAAAGTAGGTTTTTAATGTGTAGTGACTTACAAAGAGAAATATGCAGTGGGAGTGGGCGGGGCCTATGTCAGAAGATGCGACTCTATTCAGGAAACACGTGGATATAAAGTTTACAAAGATGTGAATTAAAATGTGGAAGTTTCAGGCCAAAATGCGTTTGCATCTGTTATAGCGCCACCTAATGGAGTACATACACAATTTTTGGTATGGGTGGTCTGTGTGCTATTCTATATATACCCTATAAATTTCACAGCCCTCAGCATAATACTTTGGCAGAAATAAATGTTTGTTGTTTATCTGGTAATAAGCCACGCCCACTTTGACCAGTCGTGATTAACTTCAAGATATGGACTCAGGAGTGACCCAGCATCATACCCACCAAATTTCGTAAAAATCGGTGTAGCCATTTAAGAGATATAAATTTCCCATATTTGCAGCGCCCCCTAGTGGCCAACATTAGCCAAATTTGGCTCAAACCCTCACAGTCACATGCCAACCAAGGCTCTGAGATTTGGTGTTGTTAGCATTAATTTTGACTGAGATATGCAACAGTACGCGTTTTTATAGCTAGCTAGAAAAAGTTATTCATTAATAATTTGCCCATATTTTGACCGAACAAAATTCTTTTGATAACTTTACATCAGGTCCAGCTGAAGACTGTACGTGCCAAGTTTCATGCTGATCGGACGAAATCTCAAGGAGGAGCTTGAAAAAGTAGGTTTTCGAGTTTTCACAATTTTGTGCTAAAAAATTAAGGCGGAAATGGGCGTGGCCTAGCCCACGTGATTTAGCGCTATTCAGGGAATCTGGCGATAAGAGGTTTTTGAAGGTGCAACATACGGTGTGGGAGTTATAGCCCAAAATGTGTTGACCTTGTTTATAGCGCCCCCTGCTGGCGAACATATGCCATTTTTTGCATCTGAGGTACGTGCCGGGGTCTGGATCAACACTCCAAATTGCACCACCCTCCCTTGCATGGTTTAGCCTGCAGCACCACGGAGAAGAATAAAAATAGAGAATAATAAAAATCCGAACAAAAATAATAGGGTTCCCAGCACCGCGGGCTTGGCCCCCTAATAATAATAACAATAATACATCCTTGCATTTCAATAAGGTCTTCGTACCGCTAGGTGCTCGGGCCCTAACAAGAGAGGTCTCCACAACAACTGAGAGCGAGCTCTCCAAAAGGTGAGACTGATCTGCCAACAACTGGCACACAACCGCCTCTAGAAGTGGTCAGGGAATACACACAGCTGACCGAGTGGTTGTCTCAAGAGACTCCAAAAAAAAAGGGAAATCTGCCTCGCTGTGAAGGTTTTTATGCTGTCCCAGGGCCTGATGGGTAACGGGAGACAGCAGAGAAAAGAAATAACATCCATACACATGGCCCTGCAGCCGTACCATACATAAAGAAATTTAGGCAGCCACATCATCTTAAAAAGGTTTATTCTACCGATTAAATTAATCCTCAAGTCAGACCACCTTTCAATGTCTTGCTTAAGATTTGTAATCAATGGGAGAAAATTGTCTTTATATAACTGATTTATCTGCACTCATATAACAGCTAAGATATTTGATATTCCTTGTTTGTATTTTAAATTGTTTTAAACTTTCAAGATTTTTTATACTTTCGTCAATTACCATTATTTCTGTTTTTCCTTCATTCATTTTATATCCTGACAACTTAGAAAATTCTGTTATAATTTCAATTACGCATGGAATAGAAGTGTGTATATTACTTAAATAGAGTAATAAATCATCAGCAAATAGACTAAGTTTGTATTGTTTCTTACCAACTGTAATGCCAGTTATCTCTTCTGATTGTCTAATTTTTTGAGCCAAAGGTTTGATTGCTATTGTAAATAAGGAAGGTGATAAAGGGCATCCTTGGGCTGTGCCTCTGCTTAAAGAAAAGGGTTCTGAAAGAATCCCATTTGTATGTACCTGTGCCTTTGGGTCTTTGTAGATTGTTTTAATCATATTAATACATTTTATTGGAAATTCTTAAAGCTCTAACACCTTGTACAAATAAGACCATTCCAGTCGATCGAAAGCTTTTTCAGCATCAACCACCATTAATGTTAAGTCTTTCTTATAGTTCTTAGCGTACTGTATTAAAGATATACATGTTCTGGTATTGGTTTTTAAATCTCTATTTTGTATAAATCCAGTTTGATTATGATGAATAATATTTGGTAGAATTTGTGCTAATCTGTTATTCATAGCTTTAGTAATATTTTTTTTTATTGCAGTTAATTAAACTAATTGGTCTAAAATCAGAAGGCCTATCACAATCTCTGCCTGGTTTCGGCATCACAGAAATAGTAGCTAGATACATTGTTTGTGGAAGTGTGTCATTATTTTGGGAGGTATTAATGACTTCTATGAATAGGGGTTTTATGCTTAACCAAAATGTTAAATAAAATTCGATTGGAAAGCCATCCATGCCTGGGGCTTTTTTCAGAGGAAAGTTATCAATAGCTGATTTAATTTCTGTACAAGTTATGTCATTATTAAGTTCTTCTTTTTGCTCCACTGATAAACATCTCAAATTAAGTGATTTTAGAAAGGATGTAGGGTCATTTTCTTCTATTTCTGATGAATATAGGCTCTCATAAAATGATTTAAATTCTTTTTTAATGATTTGGTTATTTGTATAAACCAAATCTTTTGTTTCATTTTTTTTAGAGATATGGGTTGTCTCTTCAAAACTTTTTTGACTAATGAGGTTAAATGTTTACCCGATATGTAAGTAAGCTTATTGGAATTGTGTCTAAAATCGCTAGCTTTCTTGAGTAACATGCTGTCCAGTCTTAATTTCCATTCCTGTACTGTTAGCAATCTACTATTGACTTGTTTCTTGTGTTTCTTCTCCAAATAATTTATATGTTCTCTCACTTTGTTTATTTCATTATCAAGATCTACTCTCTTTTTTGCTGCAAATCCTAACATTATTCCTCTTATAAAAGCTTTGAATGTGTCCCAAATTACCCCAATTTCTGGCCTGTCTTGAGGGTCTCCCCCCTCTACATTGGTTTGAATAAATAAATTAATGTGTTCTTTAATGTGTACAAAAATTCAGTGTCCATTAAAAACTTCCCATTCATTTTCCATATCCTGTGAGACAGGGACATGCTGCAAGTGACTATGGCATGATCTGAAATTATAATGTGAATTTTACTAGATATTACTCTATCCAGGCCTGTCTTGGATATAAATAAGTAATCTATCTGACTAGCTGTTTTGGGGGTTTCAAAAATATGTGTAATCTATTGTGTTGGGTTATAATATTCACCATATATCCTGCAGTTCATTAACAGAAAGAAATTTCAGCAAAATATTTGGTGGATTAATTTTTCTGTATTTGGTTGAGCTGTCATGCACACTGAATATGTTTTTCAGGTCCCCCCCAATATAATCACACTTGTTGGTGAGCTGAGCTGTCTAACACATTTTGAATTTGATTTAAAAACATATCTGAAATGGGAGGTTTGTAGATATTGATGAGGGTATAGAGTTCTTCAAACATTTAATTATTAAAGCCTCTGGAAACCCAAATCCACAATAGCCTTCTAACTATGTAATTTAGGGTCTTATGTACATAATATTAAACATGTAAAACAATTAGAAATCAGTTTCCATCCAAATTCGAAATATCTGTCTTTTAAGTTTTTGTACATTCTTGAAATTGGGTTTGATTGGGCCGTGGTTATCGCTCAAATTTATTACGCAATAAATTCGAAACCAATCATAAATCATCTGTTAGTTGTCTCATCCCGCCCCCCAGTGGCAGCGCAACAAAACCTTTCTGCTCCAGCTAAATCTGCCTCTTTGAGTCTGAGCCAACTCGTCTCTTCATAGCCATTTGCGATTAGCCACCCAACTAATTTTATATAGCCTATATATCTCTGTCTGTCTGTCTATCTATCTGTCTATCTATCTATCTGTCTATCTATCTAACGTTAGCTAGCTATCTAGCTAGCTATCGTTAGCGATCTAGCTAGCTAACGTTAGCTAACGTTAGCTGCGGGAAACAACACAATTTTAGCTGGAGGGGAACATTATTTGAGGCGGACAAATACTTCTACACAACGCCAGAGAGACGGCCGGCCGGCACCGGTCTCTCCCGCTTTGAGGGTCTGTGTGTGTGTCAGAGTAAAGACATATTTATTCTATTAAGACTGGATGTGTTTGAATGAAAAAGGCTATTATCAGAAAAACGGAGCAGATTTATGTTTTCAATGAAAACGTATCTCAGTGAAGAAAGACACAGCGCCAGCCTCCTGCTGTCATTCATCTCAGCTAACATAGCATGTAAAAGTTATGCTAACTATTCTACGAAGTAACATTAATATGAATCACAAAACATTTTGAAACTTATTATTCAGTGACCACCTGAAAGGAATCATTTTAAGCTTCTGCTTCATCCTCTGAATCATCAGATGGCTCAAACATATATGGCTGGATGAAATTTATGGCAGCCATTGCTGAGCCAGGGAGATGTCAATCAAAACGAGGGAGCTGTCAATCAGAGCGTTATCTGCCACGCCCACTCTGTCCTGGCAAGTTGTCTAAACAGCAAAATGAGCTGTTTTTAAACCAGGTTTTCTAATAGTTATGAATGGTTATTTTCACTCACTTTTGTGGATGATTAATGAGACACTCGACTTTGATATAATATATGCATTTTTACTATTTCAGGCTGTGTTTCCAAAGGCTTTAAGAATTTACCATATACATCAGCATGTTGGGAGATCAATTTAAAAAGTATCCTATTGTTAATATTCCCACACCCCTGCTCCAAGAAGAGAATGTTGCTTCAAAAGCCTCACCTACCCATTGCCTTTTAAGGTATTCTATTTGCCCTGCTTTAAAGTGAAGTTCCTGTAAAAACAAAACAAAACAAAAAAAAAACAATGTCGATTGACAGCTTTCCCAAGTGATATAGGACTTTATGTTTTTTTGTACTTTCCTGTAATCCATTTACATTCCAGGTCGCAACTTGGAAAGTAGTCGGAAGAGTTTGTACATGATTTTTATTAGCCATAATCTATCTAATTCTCTATGCTAATTCTTTTAGGAACATTCTTTGTTAGAGCTGTAAACCCCAGCAATGACCTAGATACATGCTTACGCATGCACACACACACACACACACACACACACACACACACACACACACATACAAAAACACCCACTCCATCCTACAGGTAGGTTACTTGGATACAGGGGCTATTCGTATGGATGTGGGCACCACCTTGCTCTTTCATATTCCACATTACACATTTTCCACATCTTCCATATTATATTTAATAAAAATAAATGTAACCGTAATCCCCCATACAAAGTTGCTTAAATTTACATTATAAACATAAGTTCTAGCCCCATTCAGCCTATAATAAGATTAACAGAAAAAAGTGCGATGACTGATTGAAATGTTGCTCCTTTTATGAAGTGCAAAACTACGGTGGCCAAGACCCGCCATTACCGCCGAGACCCGCCGGTAATTCACTTCCATTGTGGCTTTTTTATTTGCATTGTTGCTTTTTTTATTTGCATCGTGGCATTTCTTTTTATTTGCAGCGTTTTTTTTATTTGCAGCGATGGCGGGTCTCGGCCACCATACAAAACAATAAATAAGCTTAATCAAACAAAAATGAGCGGGGAAAAAAGAGGGGAAAGTCCCTTTAAGGCATTTTACACAATCTATCTACTCCACTACTTTTTCCTTTTCTTTCTTTCCTCCCCTCCCCTCCTCCTTTCTTGAAGGCTTAATTTAAACCAAGAGTACCCTAATCTTTCAATAAGAGCAAGTCAAAACACATAATTAAAGAGTGAATAATTAGGCTACAATGTCCATACTGTCCTAAATTCATGTACACTTTTACAACAATTTATTGATTCCGTCCATTTAATCCTTCAACATTAACAAAGGAAGAGAAAAAAAGGAGGATAAAGAGAGGAAAAGAAAAGAAAGAAGGAATTAAAAAGGAAAAAAAACACAAATAACTAAATTATGGCCTAATAGGTGAAAGGAACCAACATAAAAAAACAACAGGTGCTCCCCCGTCTCCACCCACTAATCCAATCAGCCTCTTCTCTACAGGCTCTTAAAATATTCTTCACACAAAAAGGAGAAAAAAAACCTCAAGGTGGTAATATTTCACCGTCGTAAATACTTAAGTCTGTGTATGCATTACTCAGTCAATATTCCATAATTAATCCTGTAAATGATTCATCAAAACATCTCTCCTAATTCCATTAAGTCAGGTTGTCACCATTGTCCTTATCAGTTCCACAGTTTTTTGTTTTTTTTGTTGTTTTTTAATTTTTGATAGCAACTGTTTGGCCAACATTTCACTCAAACCCCATCCATATAGAACTTTAGCATGACCCAAAAAGGCAATCATTGGCGTATCCTTTTCTTCTCTCTCCAGCACATTCAGAAACCTTAAATTATTTTAATGATGTCGTATTTCCAGCTGATCAATGTGGTCGGTCGCCTGTTGTAATTTTCTCTCAAGCTCAGAGACACGATTTTCCTGAGAGTCTAATTTGATTCCCTGGTCGTGCATTTCACCCATCAAGGTCTCCATTTTTGTGTCAAGTGCATCCACTCTCTGAACTACAGAGTTCAACAGTGTGTTTGTCTATTTCGTCAAACCTGGCATTGTAGCTGAGTCCTCCTGATTGCGGCATTTTGGCTTGTTGTCTGGTTAACATCAACTGCACGTGGATACACCAACTCGTTGTCACCAGTTAGTTTCACCTCTTCAACTTGCAGATGTTCTCACTTAAGGGCGTGGAGAAATAAGTTAATATATGGACGTTTTTATGGGTTTTAATCCATTGTTTGTCATGCCGTCAGGAGCGCCTTAGCCCTTCCGACCTCTCACATCATGCATGCTCTCTCAGTATTTGGCGAACAACTACTATCTGCAAATTGAAATGTGAATGTCACAGAGCAGAATGCAAATGGAGACAACATAAAATGTCTGTCCACCACAAAGGACTTATCACTATATACAATAAAGCAGTGCGGGATGAGAGATGTGCCCATTTCTCTTTCATTGTAACAACCAACTCAAACAATCCCAGAATATTATTCCCAACCATAAATAGCATTCTACATCCACATTCAACCTTAAACTCAATAGACCAGGCCACTTCCACTATTTGAAAAGAACTGTGGTCTTTCTTTAAAGAAAAAAATTACAAAATCAGGCTCAACATTAAAATCATTCCAGGAACCACAAGAACTGCCCTTCAAATGACCTCTCCTATTCCAAGTACCATGACTAGCTTTGGTTTAATCACAGATGATGAACTACACAAAACTATCCTCAGCATGAAACTGCCTACCTGCTCCCTTGACCCCATTCCATCAGACCTTTTCATGTCCACCTATGACCAACGTTAACAACACTTCTCAACATAAATACCTGTCTACAATATGGCATTTTCCCCAAATCCCTTTAAGACTGCAACTGTAAAACCATTACTCAAAAAAACCTAACCTAGATTCCTCCTCTCCTGTCAGACAGCAGTGTTCTTGATTATTTCAGAGAGAACCATAGCACAGAGACAGCTCTTGTTTAAGTCTAAAATTATCATAGATTAAATGCCTACAGTGTGAATATTTCTGTCCTGATCCTCCCTGACCTTAGTGCCACATTCAACACTATTGATCTTCTACTTAGCCATGTTGATGAATGGGTGGGTCTATCTGCTACAGGTCTTAACTGGTTTCACTCTTATATTTTTGAAAGGAAATTTCAGGTCAGAATTGGGGAACACATATCAGGGACAATTAATGGTGGTGTCTTTGGACCTTTGCTGTTTTCAATTTACATGTTGCCATGGAGATCTATCATCTGTCAGTCTGGTGTGTGTGTCATTTCACAGCTATGCTGTATAAGAGGGCCCTATGCAATGCCAGAGCAAACTATTACTCAGCAGTAATACAGTAGAAGAAAATAAGAACAACCCCAGGTTTCATCTCAGCACTGTAGCCAGGCTGACTGAGAGTCACAGCTCTATTGAGCGTTGTATTCCTCTAGCCCTTTGCAGTGATGATTTTATTAGCTTTTTTAATGACAAAGTTCTAACTATTAGAGGCAAAATTTATGACCTCCTGCCTTCAAATGGAACAAATCTGCCCTCAAACACAGCTGTAAGATCTAATATATATCTACATAGCTTCTCCCCGATTTCTGTTCAAGAGTTGACTTAATGATTTTTTCATCTATATCATTAACGTGTCTCTTAGACCCCATCCCAGCTAGACTACTTAAGGAAGTCTTGCCTTTAGTTAACACTCATATATTAGACATAATCAATATGTCTTTATTTACAGGCTATGTACCACAGTCCTTTGAGGTAGCTGTAATTAAACCTCTCTAAAAAAAAGCTCACCCTGGATCCAGAGATGTTAGTCAACTATAGACTGATTTCTAATCTTCCCTTTATTTCAAAGATCCTTGAGAAAGTGGTCGCAGACCAGCTGTGTGATTTTCTCCACGATGATAATTTATCTGAGGAACTTCAGTCAGGATTTAGAGTGCATCATTATCTAATCGTTTTCAGTTCATTCATGTTCATGATGAATAATCTCTACGTACTAAAGTTTGTTTTGGAGTTCCACAAGATTCTGTGCTTGGACCAATTCTGTTCACTTTATGTTCCCTTAGGTAACATGTCTTTGAAAACTCTCCAGCTAATCCAGAACGTGGCGGCACATGTACTGACAGGAACTAAGAAACGAGATCACATTTTTCCTGTTTTCGCTTCTCTGCAATGGCTACCTGGAAAATCCAGAATTTAATTAGGTGTGAATGCTGGAAGCATTCACAACCTATGTTCTTCTACTACCAAAATTCTTTATTTTTCTTATTATTATTATCATTATTCTTCTTCCACTGCGTTTTTGACATCAGTTATCTTCAACATACTTCAACCGATTCAAACCATTCAAAGTTCTTCTGATTCAGCTTCATTAGGACATTATCGGAAACTTTCAGATTTTTCCATAACGTTCATACTTTCCCGGGAATTCAATGTTAAAATTCTGATTACTATTAAAGCGGATGGAGCGAAAACGGTTGGACCACTACCAGTTCCACAAACTTCAACCAATTCAAACCATTCAAACATGAAAATGTTGAGCTGAATTAGGACAATACCGGAACAACTCTTTTTGTTCCTAACATTCATGCTTTCCAAGATATTTCCGATTTTTCCCAAATCCTTTTTTATTAACCTTTATTTATCCAGGAAGATCAAATTGAGATTAACAACCTCTTTTTCAAGGGAGACCTGGCCAAGATAGGCAGCAGCAAGTACGAAGCACAGTTACAAATTACATAGATAAAACACAAACAAATAGTATTGAATTTACAAGCAGATTATGAAAAACAAGTACATGTAGTGGAGTCAGCCTCAAATATTCTTAGTTTGGATTTAAAGGCACTCAAAGAAATTAACCCTGTTAGTTTCCAGTCATTTTGCAACATATTCCATGCTGAAGGTGCAGAGTAGACAAAAGCCTTTTTGCCCAATTCAGTACGGGCATATGGAACAGAAAGCAACAAGTAGGGACCAGCACTTCTCTGTGCAATTAAGGAACAAAGGCAGTAGACCAAGTAATGCCGTATATATAAAAGTATACCAATGACTGAGCCTTTGGATGGCTAGAGCAGCCCATCCAACCCAAGAGTATAACTCACAGTGGTGTGTCAGTGGTTTACAATTTGTAATGAACCTCAGAGAAGCGTGATAGACAGTGTCAAACATATGAAGACATTTAGCAGACACATTCATATATAAAAGATCTCCATAGTCCAACACTGGTAAAAAGGTAGCAGCAACAAGTCGCTTTTTTGCATTAAAAGAAAAACATAGCTTATTTCGAAAGTAAAAACCCAGTTTTATCCTCAACTTCTTCACTAGTTTCTCTATATGCGGCTTGAAAGTGAGGGAGGCATCGATCAAAACACCCAGGTGTTTATACTTGTGAACCACCTCTATTTCATTTCCCTCGAGAGTGGTCACTGAGGGGATAATTTGTGGCCTCTTCCTAGAATTAGAGAACAGCATAAGCTTAGTCTTGTCTGCATTGAGAACAAGTTTCAGCTGAAGTAATGAGTGCTGGACAGCAATAAAGGCTTTTTGCTTGGATTCAGTGGCCTGAACAAGAGTTGATCCACAGCAGTAAATAATTGTGTCATCAACATAGAAATGCAAATTAGCATTTGTCACATTCATACCCTAATCATTGGAAAGCCTCGGAAGGTGTGTTCTTTCTGGCCCCATTCCTGTCACCACCAATAGGAACTCCAAGCACTTTAGCCATTTGCTCAGCTTGCATGACTGGATGAAAGATTTTTCTACCGCCTGTGGTTTCGCTTTTGTCAGCCACTTTGACTCTGTCGGGACTAGAGACGATCTATTTAAACATGATGGCCTGCATTTAAATAGGACCAGTACAGGAGTACTGTGTCAAAATTTTATAAACTTTATTGCTTTTAGCCTCGAATGACATCCCCCTCAGCAAGACCCTGCCGAGCATCCTGACTCTGCTCATCATAGTTTGCCTGAAAATGCGGGTCCTGCTGTCGCTGACTCTGTCTCTGTTCTCCCTATGCATATTCCTGTCAGAATCACCCATCTGCGCCCATCACCAAAACTACACGCTATTCCAGATGTAGCCAAAATAGAAGCATCTGCGCATACTCCCCATCCCCACTGTAGAGGGGCAAATATTAGCAATTTGCGGTCTTCGTGACGGGATCCCCTGACTACAAACACCGCGGACCTGTCGGCTCCTGCCAGGATCGGCCTGGTATACGCCAGGTCGCTAGTGAACAAAACATTTATCCTAAAAATCATGTCCCAGAGATTGGATCTTCTCTGCATAACTGAGACTTGGCTGAGTGCTGGTGAAACAAGTGCTTTTTCCGAATCCTACCCCACGACTGTTGTTGGCGGACGTCGGGTCAGGGAGGAGGAATAGCCACAGTTTTTAAGAATGGTTATAAATGCAGACGGCTGTCTTTCACCTTCCCCAGCTCCGAACTGAGCGTGTTTGAGCTTGGTTGCTCTCCCACTGTGCTGTGCGTGGTGGTCTATCGGCCCCCTAAATACAATAAGGACTTTATAAATGACTTTTCTGATTTCCTGACGGAAATGATGCCTAAATATGACCATGTTCTCATTGTAGGGGATTTTAATGTCCATGTTTGCTGTCCTGATGATCCTGTGGGAATGGAGTTTCTAGATCTTCTTGACTCTTTTAATTTTGTACAGTTTGTGTCTGGTCCCACACATGAACGTGGACACACACTCGACCTTGTTCTTTCTTATGACCTGCCTGTTCACAACTTGGAGATTTGTGACGCAACATTCTCAGACCACATGCCTGTCCTGTTTGATATCACTCTCACTAGCAACTCAGCGAAACCCGTGCCGCAGCCCGGCGCTGTCGTATTATTAACTCTTCCACTGCTGTCAATTTCTCCACTGCTTTCACAAACTGTGTTTTTCCTTCAGTGTCAACATTGGTGACTTCACGTCCTCTTGTGCGTCCCTCCCATGTGGGGTACCACAAGGTTTGGTCTTAGGCCCTCTTCTGTTCTCACTATATTTGCTCCCACTGGGGTCCATTTTATGCAAGCACGGTATATCTTTCCACTGCTATGCACATGACTGCCAGATTTACTTGCCCCTTAAAAAGAAAAAGGCATCTTCCTTGGGACCACTTTTTAAGTGTCTTAATGACTTAAAGGCCTGGATGGCACTAAACTTTTTAAACTTTAATGAAAACAAAAAAGAGGTGATGGTCTTTAATGGTACTGTTAGGACCCCACCCGTTGATTTGGATTCTTTGGTTCAATATACTAAACCAACCATCAAAAACCTTGGGGTAATAATGGATCCTGGGCTTAATCTCGACAGTCAGATTAGGGCAGTTGTGAAGTCGAGTTTCTTTCAACTGAGGCAGCTAGCAAAAATCAAACCTCTTCTCTCAAGGCAACACTTAGAAATGATAATCCACGCCTTTGTAACTAGTCGGCTAGATTATTGCAACGCTTTATATATATGTGTAGGCGTTAGCGCATCTGCCGTCACCCACCTCTAGATGGTGCAAAATGCCGCTGCACGCCTTTTAAGTTGCACAAACAAACGTGAGCACATTTCCCCTATTTTAACCGCGTTACACTGGCTGCCCATACATTTTAGGATCCATTTTAAAATTATTTTATTTGTTTTTAAGTCTCTTAATGGCCTCTACCCACTATACCTCTCTGAGCTGCTAGAGCCATACACTCCTACACGCTTTCTCAGGTCAGCTGACCAGCTGCTCCTGAAAGTTCCCAAAACGACAAGCAGGCTCAGAGGGGACCGCGCTTTCTCAGTTGTAGCACCTAAACTATGGAATGACCTGCCTCTCAACATCAGACAATTTCCATCACTGCATGTTTTTAAAAAGCGCCTTAAAACACACCTGTTCTCCATTGCCTTTGATCCCGCATAAATTGATGTCTTATAATTTGCTATTACTTATTTTATTGACTAATTTTACTTATGTGCTGTGCCTTAAAATGTTTTATTGGTTTTATATTGTGTTATTTTATTGCATTTTATGTTTTTATCTTTATTGTTTTTATTTTTGCTTTGTTTTATGTCTATTTCATGTCTTATGTCTGTTGTACACTTTGTGTTTAATTGTGTACAGCACTTTGGTCCACTGGGTTTTTAAAGTGCTTTATAAATAAAGGTGGCACCCCCTTGTGGACAGTAACAATATCAGAACACAGGCCATCATATTTAATGCACTGAGTCCTATTACTGAGATAGTTGGTGAACCAAGTAACTGCTTGCTCCGAGAGTCCTGATTGCAAGAGTCTAAGTTTTAAAATATCGTGGTCAACTGTATCAAACGCTTTCAACAAATCAATAAAAAGAGATGCACAGTGTTGTTTCTTGTCAAGTGCAACAGAAATGTCAATTACCACCTTCATTGCAGCTGTAATGGTACTATGCTTTTTCCTGAAGCCTGATTGATATTTCGACAAATGATAAATTAGATATTGGTCTATAATTAGTTAAAATTGCTTTTAATAAAGGGAGAACAAAAGCAGACTTCCATACAGAGGGAATTTCATTCTTCTCCACTGTAAGATTAAAAGGGAATGCAAGAGGCTCTGCTACAAAATCAGCTGCCATTTTCAAAAAGTAAGGATCAATTAAATCAGGTCCAGAGGATTTTCTGGGATCTAAATCTTTAAGGGCTTTATGAACTTCTTGAACAAAGGAGGGTACAAAGTTGAAAGGCTGACCACTATACATTGGAAGGTCGGTGGGCTGTCTCTCAGAGACAGATCCCACAGAATCAAATAGGGAGCCGGAAGATATAAAGTGCTTGTTGATACAATTCAATACTTCCATTTTGTCATAGACAGGGACAGAATCCTTTAAAACATATGTAGATAGAGCTTGAGTGCTTTTACTCACAGAAAGAGAATTAATAACTTTCCAAAATTTCCATGGATTATTTAGGTTCTCAGTGGTGACAGACAAATAATATTCAGATTTGGCTTTCTTGATAGAAGAAGAGCATTTGTTTCTCAATTGTCTGAAAACAAGCCAATCATTATGAGAACCTGTTTTCCTTGCCTTGGCCCAAGCCGGGTTACGCTCATAAATATTTTCTACCAGCTCTGGAGAGAACCAGGGGTTTTCTTGCCCCTTTACCCTAAATCTCCTAATAGGGGCATGTTTATTCATAATTTGCATAAAACCATCCCTAAAGAATGTCCAAGCTAACTCTACATCAGAGACCAAACCTATTTTTTTCCCAGTCAAAATTAGACAAATCGTGATGATAGGCTTGCTCATTAAAAAGTTTAAGGTTCTTCTTATAAATGATACAAGACTTTGATTTGGGCATCTTAGTGTTGCTAATAACTGCAACAGCACAGTGGTCGCTTAAGTCATTGCAGAACACACCCAGAGAAGAGAATTTATGAGGAACATTCATCAGAATTAAATCAATCAAGGTGGACTTCTCAGGGTTTTTGAGATTTGGCCGAGTGGGTGAATTGACCAACTGGGTAAAATTAATAGAGTCACACAAAGATTTAAAATCATCAGAAACTGGCTTAAGCCAATCCAAATTCAAATCACCAGCTAAAACAAGTTCACTATAATTCAGTCTTGACAAAAGATGCTTCAAAGATTGTAACGCTTCCTTGGAGGCAGATGGAGGTCTGTAGCACCCAACAACAGTTATACAAAGGCCCTTAATGATTTCCACATTCAGTGCCAAAAATTCCAGTTGTTTGCAGATGGATTCAGACAGAACTATGCAAGCATCAAATTTTGATTTGATATAGATGACAACACTGCCACCTTTCTTTGGCCTGTCTGTTTGATAAACATTGTATCCAACCATGTTAATATCTTCATCAGCAATAGATTTGGACAGCCAAGTTTCCGAAATTATAACAATATCTGCATCTGTTGATTTAACCCAAATCCTGACCATGTCCATCTTAGATAACAAGCTGTGTACATTAAGATGAACAATTTTAAGACCAGACAAGGATTTAAAATCAGATGGTGTCTGAATACACTGCAGTCCACGGCCAGGGTTAGGTTGCACGTTACCAGATAAAAGTAATGATAAGACAATCAACAATCTCTGCTTAGTAACATTACATGCTGAAGCCGAGCAGGATCTCTCACTGAACGTGAGGTGATTATGCAGAGCTAAAAAGCTTTGAAGTTGGGGTGAGTCTCTGGGCAGATCATATGATAAGTTCATGTCCTGTGCCAAATGGAGTGGTAGTTGTACAGGTTGCACAGCTGCTATAGTGCAAGTGCATCCATGAGAAATGACCAGCAGGTTGAACACATTGTCAGATGTACTCACCCAGGAACGATCACTTGCCCCCAAGTCCCACACCGTCGATAAACAAAGTAAAGTCAATAGAAATGCCATAACTCTACAGCTCTCAACACTTACCAGTGTAGAGAGAGTAGAGAGTAGAGAGAGTGCTCCAGCAGACAGTGCAGGCCTCGCTCACTGTGATGTGGTTGGCCTCTGCTCCAGCAGACAGTGCAGTCCTCAGTGTGGTGTGGATGGCTTTTGCTTTAGCAGACAGTGCAGGCCTCACTGCAATGTGGATGGCCTCTGCTCCAGCAGACAGTGCAGTCCTCAGTGTGGTGTGGATGGCTTCAACAAACAGCACAGGCTTCAGTATGGTGTAGATGGTATCAGCACACAGCTCAAACCAATATACCCAATGTAGCTGAACTTGCTGCTGCAGTTCCAGGCTAGAAGCATACCACAGTGCAGCAGAAGATGGGATGGGACCCTGTATTGCTGTAACAGATCTAGGTTGAAAGCAAACCGCACTGCAGCAGTTCCCTGGGTTCCTTGAGATAGCTACAGCCAGAGGACAGGCACACAGTCCCAAAAATGTTCAAAATGCTTTAAGTAAATTCATAAAAGCGACTTAAAAACCTTTTTCAAGAGTGAGAAAAGGAACTAAGGTCAATTGAAAATAATTAAAGCCTGGCTCACACTACAGGATTTTAAAAATCTTAAAGGATTTTGAAATCAGGTTGTATCACACACATAACCAGAATCTTCACAGATTATCTTATCTAAAATCCTTATTGCGCACTCACTACAAGATTTGAAAATAATGACCAGCACACACTACAGGATTTCATCAAGATTATCAGACCACAGAGAGGTGCACCATGTCATCTCACAAGGAAGCTGAAGTCAACAGTACATGCCATTCTGTGCAGCGAAAAAGGCAAGAGGAAGAAACGCCATCTCCACTGTCCCATAGACATAACAATAACGTCCGGCCTCTTCTTCTTCGTCTGCTTCTTTTACGGCAGTTGACATCCACTTCCGGCGTCTTCCCAATAAAAATCAAACATGTTTGAAAATTATCGTGTCGGCCTCGACGTGTCTGTGAGCTGATTGTGGAGTTTAAGATTCATCTTTCACCCGCTCACACTAGAATATAATCTGGGCCGAACATCGGGGCCAATTAAGGTCCAAGACCCGATTTCTCCGCCGATTGTCGGGAGGGCCGAATCTGGGTCAAATCAGCCCGAGAATCCTGTAGTGTGAGCCAGGCTTAAGCCAGACAGACACTGTGGAGAAAACGGACATGCTGCCATCTTGGATTCCGCACGTAATCCTCAAAAATCTAAAAATTTCACCTTTTTTCAATCTCTGACTACCGATTCATACTTTAAGCTAGAAACTCCATTCAAAATGAAAAATATTCATCATTTGGCTGACTTTTTATGTATGATTCAACTTTTCAATCCCATTTAAACTTTCAAAAATATTCCGTGTCTGAAACGGAAGTCAATGAGCAAAGCCTTCAAACTCACTCATCTTCACCCACACATCACGAATTCATACACTGACGTAGAAACTCCATTCCAACTCTGCCATCAACTTTCAGGAACTAATTCAAATTTTCAATATCTCTTTTAGTTTTTCTACAAAGTCAGTTTAAAATAAATGAAGTTTTCAGCCCTTCTCAGACTTTATAATGGATGTGTATTGCGTGAGCTAGAGTGGGTGATGACATCACTAGAGTGGAGTGCAGCTGTAAACTCACCAAAAAATTTTCTCTTAAACTTGCTCATACAGCCACAATTTTCACTGAACATACACTTCGAGGTCCGTGTACCTTCCGTTCATTCTATTTCCAATTCTGAAACGCAAATTGGAAAACAAAATAACAGCCATTTTTAGTTTTCCAATGTATGTAGCAGATTTTAAAACAAACAAACAAGAGCTGTTATCCATTAAAATATCGCCATAAAATTGGGTGTTGTTTTCCTGTTATAGATTTTTGTATTCCCAGATAAACACGAAGAATCCAATCTATGCTAATCCAAAATACAAAAATGTGGGGATATCTGTATTATTACAAGGTGAACCAGAAGCAGTATTTTAGCTTTTTTCCGCGAGTACGTCTTAAACACAGCAGATTGGGTTGGCAGGAGTCTAAAGATGGATGAGATGGCGTCACTCGAGCCCTACGAAAATGTAATTAGAGAAATGATTACACAGAATTTCTCATACGCCGACATTTCAACAAATTTGTCAGAATTAGGTGTGAAGGAAGGATGCTCAGCAATGAGTGTCAGGAGATTTTGTGCACGCCACAACATTTCCAGCAGGGGACATGTATCTGACTCACAATTAGAGGCAGCTATCAGCAGGGCAATAAATCAGGTAGGTTTTTTTTGGTTTTCCTTGATGTACAGAGGTGGGTAGTTACGAGTTACATTTACTCAGTTACATTTACCTGATGAGGTTTTTGGATAAGTTGCACTTCTAAGATAGTTTTACATCATCTCCATATTTTTTACTTTTACTTGAGTGGATTTGTGAACTGCGAACAGCACTCGACTCTGTAGCTCCTCTTAAAAAGAAGTTAACAAAACAAAGAAAGTTCGCTCCTTGGTATAACTCTGAAACCCGTAAATTAAAACAAATATCGCGAAAGTTTGAAAGGAATTGGCGATTAACCAAACTGGAAGAATCTCGTTTAATCTGGGCAGACAGTCTCAAAACTTATAAGAGGGGCCTCCGCAATGCCAGAGCAAACTATTACTCAGCTTTAATAGAAGAAAACAAAAATAACCCCAGGTTTCTTTTCAGCACTGTAGCCAGGCTGACTGAGAGTCAAAGCTCTATTGAGCCTTGTATTCCTTTAGCCCTTAGCAGTAATGATTTTTATGAGCTTCTTTAATGACAAAATTCTAACTATTAGAGGCATTCATGACCTCCTGTCCTCAGATAGTACCTATCTAACCTCAAACTCAGCTGTAGCACCTAATATTTATTTAGATTGCTTCTCCCCAATTTCTCTTCAAGAATTGACCGCAGTGATTTCTTCATCTAAATCATCAACGTGTCTCTTAGACCCCATCCCAACTAGGCTACTCAAGGAGGTCTTACCTTTAGTTAACACTCATATATTAGATATGATCAATATATCCTTATTAACAGGCTATGTACCACAGTCTTTTAAGGTAGCTGTAATTAAACCTCTACTAAAAAAAGCCCACCCTGGATCCAGATGTTAGCCAACTATAGACCAATATCTAATCTTCCCTTTATGTCAAAGATCCTTGAGAAAGTAGTCGCAGACCAGCTGTGTGATTTTCTCCATGATAATAATTTATTTGAGGAATTACAGTCAGGATTTAGAGCGCATCATAGCACTGAGACAGCACTAGTTAAAATTACAAATGACCTTCTGATTGCTTCAGACAAAGGACTCGTCTCTGTACTTGTTTTATTAGATCTTAGTGCAGCGTTTTGACACTGTTGACCATGAAATTCTGCTACAGAGACTGGAACACTTAATTGGCCTAAAAGGTTCTGCACTAAGCTGGTTTAAATCTTATTTTCTGATCGTTTTCAATTTGTTGACGTTCACAATGAATCATCCGTACGTACTAAAGTTTGTTTTGGAGTTCCGCAAGGTTCTGTGCTTGGACCAATCCTATTTATTCTATATATGCTTCCTTTAGGCAACATCATTAGAAATCACTCTATAAATTTCCATTGTTATGCGGATGATACACAGCTGTATTTATCGATGAAGCCAGAAGAAAGTGATCAATTAACTAAACTTCATAATTGTCTTAAAGACATAAAAACTTGGATGAGCACCAATTTCCTGATGTTAAATTCAGACAAAACTGAAGTTATTGTTCTTGGCCCCAAACAACTCAGAGACTCTTTATCTGATGACATAGTTTCTCTCGATGGCATTGCTCTGGCCTCTACCACTACCGTAAGAAACCTCGGAGTAACATTTGATCAAGATTTGTCTTTTAATTCTCATTTAAAACAAACCTCACGGACTGCATTTTTTTCATCTGCGTAATATTGCAAAATTAGGCCTATCCTGACCCAAAAAGATGCAGAAAAATTGGTCCACGCTTTTGTTACCTCAAGGCTGGATTACTGTAACTCTCTATTATCAGGTAGCTCTAGTAAGTCATTAAAAACTCTCCAGCTAATTCAGAATGCGGCAGCACGAGTACTAACAAGAACTAAGAAACGAGATCATATTTCTCCTGTTTTAGCTTCTCTGCACTGGCTCCCTGTAAAATCCAGAATTGAATTTAAAATCCTACTGTTAACTTATAAAGCTCTAAATGGTCAAGCTCCATCATATCTTAGAGAGCTCATAGTGCCATATTATCCCACCAGAACTCTGCGCTCTGAGAACGCAGGGTTACTCGTGGTCCCTAAAGTCTCCAAAAGTAGATCAGGAGCCAGAGCCTTCAGCTATCAGGGTCCTCTCCTGTGGAATCATCTTCCTGTTACGGTCCGGGAGGCAGACACCGTCTCCACATTTAAGGCTAGACTTAAGACTTTCCTCTTTGATAAAGCTTATAGTTAAGGCTGGCTCAGGCTTGCCCTGTACCAGCCCCTAGTTAGGCTGACTTAGGCCTAGTCTGCCGGAGGACCACCGATAATGCACCGGGCACCTTCTCTCTCTCTCTCTCTCTCTCTCTCGCTCTTGCGTATCCTATTACTGTATCTTGTTTACTCGGCCATTCTGGATGTCACTAACTCGGCTTTTTCTCCGGAGCCTTTGTGCTCCACTGTCTCTCAGGTTAACTCGTATTGCAGCGGTGCCTGGATAGTGTGACGTGTGTGGTTGTGCTGCTGCCGTGGTCCTGCCAGATGCCTCCTGCTGCTGCTGCTGCCATCATTAGTCATACTTCTACTGTTATTATACACATATGATTATTATCATACATGTATACTGCCAGATACTAATATATACTTTCAACATATTGTACCACAGTAGCCAGAACTATAACGACAATATTATTACTTTCATGAATGTTGTTGTAAGCTACTGTCATTATCGAGGATGTCATACAGATTATTGTATTGTGTCATACAGATTACTGTTAATTTGTTATGGTGATCTGTTCTGTACGACATCTATTGCACGTCTGTCCGTCCTGGAAGAGGGATCCCTCCTCAGTTGCTCTTCCTGAGGTTTCTACCATTTTTTTTTCCCCGGTAAAGGGGTTTTTTTGGGGAGTTTTTCCTTATCCGCTGTGAGGGTCCAAAGGACAGAGGGATGTCGTATGCTGTAAAGCCCTGTGAGGCAAATTGTATTTGTGATATTGGGCTTTATAAATAAAATTGAATTGAAATTGAATTGAATTGAAGAAGACTGTACTCTTACTAGACTCCAATAGGGTACACTGAGCTGGTTACTTTCTTCTTTATCCATTAACTATCCTACGCATTATTATCCCCCCTGTGCATCAATTTAATGTTGTATTTTGTCAGACAGAGGGACTTCCGCCATAGGCTCTACTACCTGACTGTGTTCCTCCAATCACATTTGGAAATGTGTGTTTCTTGTGCTGTAATTTGTTAGTTTGTAAATATTTCATTTATTTTTATGTATTCTATTATTTTATTGATTGGAAGTACTCAAATTTACCTAAAGATTATGATTTTGTATTTTTGTCTGATTAAATACATGTTTTCACAAATTAATCAGATGTTACTCAACAGTTGCTCAGTACTTGAATAATTTTTTCGCCAAGTACTTTTTTACTCTAACTCGCGACACCTACTTGACTCACATTTTTCTGAAGTAATGATACTCTTACTTGAGTAGAATTTTTGGCTTCTCTACCCACCTCTGTTGATTTATTTCTAGACTACATATATTTTATTAGATATAAATCCATGAAGACTAGGTCAAATGTCACAGCTTACTTATGTTGATTCATCAGACAGGGTCAACATATGGTCAAAAGATGATGACCGGGTACTTGTCTGCAATGGGAGTGGTTGCTGGTGAACGCCGGGTGGGGAAGATTTTGAGAACAACTCATTGTCCCTATCACGAAATGCGCAAAAAAGTATCTTTTGCAAGCCTTTAATGTTGTGGTATATGGTGTCATGTATTTTACTAGCTAACTTTTACTTACTTTTCCCCCAAAGGGCGCACGTAACCTTAACCCCGTCCCCTACAGAGCTGCATACATGGGACACAAAATCCACATCGACCAGAACAAAAAACTGGTCATGTTCGGAGTGACACACATTCTAGCAGTAGATGGGTACAGCAGTAAGGTCGTTGCCCACACAACCATGCCTGTCAAGAGTAACCTCAGGATATATGAAGAAGTTTACAGGTTAGTCCTTCTCAACTTTTTTTTGGCTTCAAAACCCCCTTTCTCTGATTTCAGAATCCAGGCAGGTGTAATTTTTTGTGAAAAAGTCCATGGAAAAATTAGTCTTTATCATACATACTTTTTTTCCTTTATATTACTTTGTATGTAATATAACAACTTCACTTTTCTGTGAGTTTTTGTGACTTCCTTTGTGACATTTTTTCAATTCTTTTGACATTTTTTAAAACTGTTTTTTGTGACTTTTTAGACATGGATTCTACTGTTTTTTGGTCTTTTTTATTTGTGATAGGCATACTGACCCATTGTTTCTCAAATGGGGGTCTGTGTTCCCCAAGGGGTACTCTGAGGTGCAACGGGGGATACATTTTGGATTGACCGAAAGCACTGTATTTTTCAGGATTCATTTTATTATTTAACAATGTGCTTTCGGTCAATCCAAAAACCTGAAAGTAAAAGTAAGGTTTTGGCTCTCTTGTCTGTGTGCATAATTATTAGGCAACTATAAGATTGTAGAGCTATTATGCAACTGAATGAAATACAAAAATGTCCCCATCTCACCTGTTTGCATTCTTCTGCTAAAGTGAGAATAATAAACAAACAACTCCAATTTCTGAAAGTAAAAAAATATATATCTGTGACCAGTATAGCCACCCTTCTTTTCAATAAATCACAAAAACAGTGCACTAGTAGATTGCAATATTGTTGGTCTATCGCACAGTGCAGACTCAACATTTGATTGAGTCATGTTTCACTATTTTACAGATCAGCAGTTCTTGAATACGGGATGTGGGACCAGGTCAGGGTGGACCATGGCCGTGAATTTTACTTGTCCCTCTACATGCAGGAGATGTTGTCTAACCACAGACACAACTTGCAAAGGCAACCATATCGCCAAACTCAGTCAACAAAGGTGAGGTAACAGTCTCCTTAATGCCAAAAATGAGACTAAGCTTTAGAGATGTTACTCAGTTTTTTTTATGTACTGGTACTGGACACCAAAATAACAAACTTTTGCTGCTCTGATCCTCAATTCAAACACATGGGGCCAAAACCTCAAACCTTAGTTAGCCATATAAACAAACGCCCACCTAAACAATGATTGCATTGTTTACATTCGTGCTCCATCTAGAGAAACCGTTGCACAGGTAAACACAGGAGACTACACGGGGAAGAGCAATAGAGCCAAATGGATGAGTGGTTTTGTGGCAGTTCTCTACATGGAGTGTGAATGTACACCAATATCGCATTGTTTAGGTGGGCTGAAGTATCACTTTAACCAGATGCACCCTTGAGTGAGGGGTGCGTGTAGGTACCCATACACATCAATGGTCCTGCTCCTTGGACTCCTAATCAAACCTCTTCAACACTGTCTGTAAACTTTTTGCATCTGATATAATCCTGTTTCCTCTCACCATGTTAATTTTGCAGACTAAATTGAGTCTACCCTTTTCTTGTCTACAGAATCATACGGTGGAGCGATTGTGGGTCGAGATAAACAACAAGGTAAATTACCCAGTGAAGGAGGCCCTCATACAGCTGCAGGATCAGGAAGTCCTCAACATGGATGACAACGTGACAAGATACTGTACATCTAACCTTACTGCTGAGCTGTGCAAAATTGGCATAACAAGAGCTGTACATGCATGGAATGCACACAGAATTCCAGATGAGTTAAATAAAAAAAAAAACATGTATCACATAATCCAGTCCTTTTTTGTGAATTTTTAACTTAATTTGGCATTGAATTTTAACAATGAAATTTTGTGACCTATGCTTTGCTTCACAGGCAAAGGAACACCCAATTGCCTGGCAGCAGGAGGATGTCCAAAGAAACTGGGAGAGGAGTTGTTGCCACATGCCTCCCAAGCAGCAGACATGTACGAGCAGGATGTTGGCTCTTCACTAACTAGAGTCTCCTGCTTTGGAACGGACCCCTTCTCAACTGAGGAGGACAAAGTATCAGCAGAACAACTTTTTGCTGAAGAATACCCTGATATTTCAGTTTTATTAGATAACGTGGTAAACTATAACTTCGTACCTTTTCAAGATGCATTGCTGTATCTGATAAACATTACGCAGCAATATGCATGAACATGTCAAATAAAGGCAAGTTGGTTCTGGATATACTGTATATTTTGTACTTTCCCCTAACAAAATCGAACACTTGCTAAAATTGCTACAATAGCAGTGTTAAACATTACACAATATTGGTCTGAAGTGCAACATGAAATACAAAAAATGTATAAAAATAAAACTATTATGTATCTACAGCTGTTGAACAAGTGCAAAATTCCAACTGGATTTAGAACAAGGCTATTAGCCAGCTGTAACAGAGGTAATCAAGCTTAAATCGTTGAATGTCATACAATCACACTTAAAGGATTAATCCATCTTAATTACACCAGCCAATGAGGAGAGAAGATGGTCAAGACTGGTCAGCCTGTGAGCATTGACAGAGAACTCATCTGCCCTGCGTTTGAGGCACTGGTCGGATGTCAGCATCCATTGGCCAACGCAGTTTTTGCAGCCAACAAAGCTTTTGCAGCATACGGCAATCACAGGCTCTTCCATTAGCCCTGTTTGATGGAGAGAGAAAAAAAAAGCACAACACATATGCAATATTACAGTTCGGTATATTATCTTGTCTTTACTTAAAGGAACAGTTCACCTAAAATGAACATTCTGTCATCATCTACTCACCCTCATGTCAGTTAAACCACAGTTGCAGTTTGTCCATATAACACACAAGGAGGTTGCAGCACTACTGGAGAGCAAGTGGGTCTCCATTGACTTCAACACAGTGCATATAAAGTCAATGGAGACCCACTTGCTACTTGTGTTTTAACTGACACGAGGGTGAATAGATGACAGAATTTTCATTTTTGGGTGAACTGTTCCTTTGATATACATATTACATATGTTTAAAATCTTGGCAAGGGACAGTTTCATTACAACATGGAAAAGCAATAATTAACATTTGATTCACTTGGACACTCCATTAGATCCTGCTTAAAAGGTAGACTTTAATACAGATCTGGTATATCTTACAAACCTTTGCATACAATACAATCAAAGGCATCCTTTATGTGTGTTATCATGGTGTTGGTCAGAAACAGCATGGCACCCCTGGTGTTGTTGGCATGTGTTGACAGGTCCTTCATGACTTGGGTGACCTCACTCAGTCCTTGAGCAGCCAAGATCACTTCTTCTATTTTATCATGGACCCCCTGAAGACCTGTGCAGTCCATGTCTTTATGACTACAGGGAGGGTTAAAAACAACAGCAAATATTATACAATATTCATCAGTTCTGTTCAGATAACTTTTTTCCTAAGAGATGTTATTTAAAACAAAATAAAAGACAAATATTGACAGGCAGTAACTAAAATGTTTACCTCAGTTTCTTCCCCTTTGTTCCTTGCTGGAACTCATGGAAGATCTGCTCTGGGACAGCAAGAAACTTTTTTGCGTTTTGCTTCCAATACTTGGATCCTAGCAAGAGAGGAAGACAACTCATGTAACAGATACAATGTAAACACATTTACAACTGAACAGAATACTTTGTGGGCCAAAGAAAATTAAGAGACAAAGAGAGAACAGTATTGAAGTAGATGGGGCATACAGTTTAACAAACAAAGCATATTTATTTATTATTATGCAACTATTCATTTTTTCAGTTGGTACCTCTTGTCCCTTCAGAGTCCACAATCTCATTTCCCTGGGCATCAGTCAGGATGAGAGGGTCATCACTCTGCAGGGCATCATGTATTTTTGCAAGGATACCTGTGGTTGTGGCTTCAAACTCAAACAGTCTGAGTACAACCATACAGGCAGGCTTCAGTTTCCCCTGGCTGAGCTCAGCAATGAAAACAGACCTAGAAAGATTGTTGTGGGAGTGGTTTGCATCAAGTCAAATCAATTAATTCCATCTCAAACATATAGCCTACATTACAGTTGATCCAATTACAATTGATTCAAGTTTTAAAATGATCTTGGTTACAAAGGATCTTAAGAATTACAAAAACAAATACAATTATGTGGATTTATTCATATGTAGCTAGCCTTGGACCAAGACGTTCATGAAGGCAACCCCCCTTTTCAAATATTTAAATAATTTTAAGTAATGTACATTTTGATATTTAAATAATTTAATGTTTTTTTTAATAATTTGACTAGCAAATAACTTGCTAATCAATGGTAGGGGGGCTCTGAACTGATGGGACTAGGGGTACCTTTGGAAGGTGTTACTCATGCTTGCTCGAGGGGGAGTGGGAGCAATGGCCTGAGCAGGTGATCCCAGAGCAGCAGTGGGCTGTGCTGGACGGTGGAACTGGAAACGGTTCTGGCCTGACAATGGAAGAGTCTGCTCGGCGACTGGTAGAGCAATATCATCCCCATGAACCTCATAGTGGCCTCGAGGTCTAAGGTCCAAGCAGCTGAAATGTCCAGACGATCCCGGGAATATCGCCACATTGTCATCATCGGTTATGTACAGGCTAGGAGCATATACCTTTGAAAGAAAACATGTAGGGACCTTAATCAGACGACTATTCTGTGCTAGCATCCTTTGATCTTAGCATGTTCTCCAAACGAACGAAAAGTGTTACTTACCTGGAAAATTCTGGCAATTTTATCTCCCATCATGTCGTCCTCCCTAAGCGTTAGCCTCGTTTCCTTTAAAAAGGATATAAGTGGTTGAGTCCATTGCGAACGAGGAATTGTTGCTCGACACCAACTGGAAGTGAAAAACACCAGACTATCATCGCGACCTTCCTGACACACGGACCAATCCGCGCGTAGGCTATATTTATTTATTTCCGGGCCATGGACTGAAAAGCATAAAAATTGAAAATTGAAATTCGAAAAAGAGAAATTTAAGGCATTTCAACGAAAACTAAAATTTGAGTAAGAAATGCAATAGTTTGTTTTTTTTAAAAAAAAAATGGTCATTAAATAGTTGTCCGATTTTTGTTTCAGAAATGGTAATAGAAAAAATTGCCCTAAATTTGTTTTTTGATTTGCCTTTCAGAATTGGAAATAGAATGAACAGAAAGTACACGGACCCTTCGAGGACTTCAAACCCATTATAAACAGTCTTTGCTGATCTGCTCACTCATGAGCTGTCTGTGTGCCCTCAGGTGCAGACAAGTCATTAATCGCCATGGCAACAGCTGCACACACAGACACGCACACACAGTCCTCTACTCGAATTTTCTCTTCAACTCGCTCATACGGCCACAATTTTCACTGTAAAAACACAATTTCTACCACAAAACTTTGAGGAAAATTTGTCCTGGTCACAGACATGTTGACATAGAATCTCTCACATGTACACATTTTTGCTGAGTGGCTCCAAAGCGAAGGGAGCACCGATTTTTTTCTCATTCACTCCCATGTAAACTGAGAGGACAAATTTCTGGAAAACAGCTGAGGTGCAACACATTTGCAACTCGCTCCTGTGACCACATTTTTGACTCTACAAATATAAAACATGACACGTGCGCTCACGAGAAGTTTATCTCTCTCACCATCACTTTATTTTCATTATTGGACCAGCAGTTTGGGAATGGGAAGAATTTGTTCGAGGAGTTAAATCTCCACTAAAAGAAGTCTCTTCTCTGTGTTCTGTCTGTCTCTCTCTGCTCTACTGCCAGGTGCACCTACTTTATTACCATGGCAACCGCTGTGCCACACAAACTAACAGAAACATGATGTGTGTGCGTGTCTACATGTTACATGCAGACATGACAGGGGCATAATCTCCATTTTAACCATTTAGTTGCCAGAGTTTATTGAGGAAAATATTCATTTCAACATGCATGCGCCACATGCATATTGTGGCGTCACTAGGCGGCAGCCATATTGGATTTCATAAATCTCAGTAAAACATTCAAATATTCAAATCATTCAAACTTTATTTTATTAAAGGCAGCTATTCAGTGTGGCGTCAGCTTTTCAACAACCTTCCAAACATTCAAATCATTTAAACTCTTCAAGCTTCAGCTGGCAGGATTCACACCCACAATTTCTTCAGAAATTGCTTCTCTAGTTTAAAATCTTACTCCTAACATACAAAGCTCTAAATAGTCAGGCTCTGTCATATCTTAGAGAGCTCATAGTGCCATATTATCCCACCAGAACACTGCGCTCTGAGAATGCAGGGTTACTCATGGTCCCTAATGTCTCCAAAAGTAGATCAGGATCCAGAGCCTTCAGCTATCAGGCTCGTCTTCTGTGGAATCATCTTCCTGTTGTGGTCCGGAAGGCAGACACTGTCTCCAAATTTAAGACGAGACTTAAGACTTTCCTTTTTAATAAAGCTTATAGTTAGGGCTGGCTCAGCTAGCCTTGGACCAGCGCATTGTAGCAGTGCCTGGATGGTGTGACATGTGTGGTTGTGCTACTGCAGTGGTCCTGCCAGATGCCTCCTGCTGCTGCTATCATTAGTCATACTTCTACTGTTATTATACACATATGGTTATTGTCAAATACATATACTATCATATATTAATATAGTCCAACAACATATTGTACCACAATAGCCGTAATTATTATTATTATTATTATTATTATTATTATATTACTTAAATTAATGTTGTTGTAAGCTACTGTCACTACTGTCTGTCCTGCATCTCTCCCTTGCTGTCTTCATGTACAGAGTTGGGTATAACGCATTACAAAGTAACACGTTAGAGTACTTTGATTTGATTTTTGCAGTAACGAGTAACCTAACACGTTAGTTTGCTGTTTGAGTAATAAAATACTTAAAGAAGCAATAGACAGCATTTTTGCCTATATGATTATATATATTATGAAAATAATGTGGGCTGCACAGGGTAGTATACACAGTAAAATCAGACTATCAGCATTTATGTTACTTAGTGGCTTTGCAATAAGCTTCTGCCACAGGGGACGAATTTTCGCGTAAAAAAGCTGCTTTACGTCAGGAAATGAGTCATGAAACTGTCATCCTGCAATGGCCCAGGATTGTTGTTGACTGTTGTCAAACAATAGTGAGAGATCTCCAAAAGCCTCTGTGAAAGGGCTTCTTGCATGCGCTCTCTCTTCTTCAGAGGCAAAAGGATCAGTCCCAAAAGTTGACTGTGAATTTGTGCAGGGCTCTTGTGATTTTTTTCTGTATTAAACGTGGTTTTATGAAACCCAGAACCTGACTGATCTGTTTATTAACTAAAATATATTGACAATTTTAAATAACTATATAGCATGAAACTTGCTGAGAGTCCTAACCTCACTGACCTGCACTTAGACACTCAGCTGATTGCATCTCTGGCTGTGTAACTGACTTATTGTTCAAATTCAAAGTTCTTAGCATCTTATCACTTATTGTTATATATTTAAAATACTATAGATCTTACTTCTGGCAAATTGCATTGAATTGTATTTATACACGTCATACAAGGAATTCTTAAACAGGCCAACAACCTCACTATGACTGTACTAGACTTAACCTTGTTTTGTGTGCTGTGTTTAGAGGACTCCCCTCAAAATGAAACATAAGAATGTAAATTGATGACCTTTAGTTCCTTACAGGACAGTTTCAAAATGCCTTAATATGTGACTGAGTCAATTAAGTAAAAATGTCAAATTCCAATAAAATATTCACCCATTATTCATAACAATCTACACATCCTACAACACACCATTTCTTTAAGTTAGTGGGTATTTGATAACTCCCTCCACTTATTTAAGACATTTTGCATTTTAATAGGCTTTTAACAATGGCAAGAGAGGGTACAATACACCAGTAAAATTAACTTTATTTCATGAATTGCTGCATTTTAAACTGACATAATTAGACCATGTTGTGTACACCATCACTGATGAATACAAACAACAAATACAATACCACAGTGATTTATAATGACTTCATTTTCTGAGACCAGTATGAGCTACTGTACATGTTTCATGTGGGCACTGTACAAAGATTAACCATCTCTTCTAATCATTCAGTAAATTAAAAGACAGTTCTTAAATACAAAACTGAATCAATGTACTCTCACTTAATGTGTATTTAATACACTCAGAACTCAAAGTGCCTTGGATTTCTTACTTTTTGTTTACAATTGTTTGTACTGATATCACATATCTTGTCATGCTTTGATAAAACACTTGGCATTAAACTGTGTGGGGCCTCTTTGGATCTCTGCATCCTTTCTTACAGAAGAATTAAGCAAGGCTGTGTTCTAAACTCATTTATTTACTAGCATGATCTGGCACCAGATTCAGGCAGCGAAGATTAACAAAAGGGACCTACATGTAATATTTTTAGATCTTGCAAATGCATTTGGTTCAGTACCGCACAGCCTCATTTGGAGTGCGTTTGACTATTTTAGAGTGCCACAGGTAGTTGTTAACTTAGTGAAAGCATACTTTCAGAATATTAGGTTGTGTATAAGTACGGCAGGCTTCACAACAGGTTGGCAGAGGCTAGAATTAGGCATCATGGCAGGGTGTACAATTTCTCCATTAGCATTTACTATGGCGATGGAAGTACAGTCATGGAAAAAATTATTAGACCACCCTTGTTGTCTTCAATTTCTTGTTCATTCTAATATCTGGTACCACTAAACGTATAATACAATGAACACAACAAAAAATGCAGCTGGTCACATAATACTTTATGTCCTATTTGACATTCTTAAGCTTAATTGATTCCCAGGGTATATAAGAGGCCATTTCATGTCACAAGCAGCACTGCACATGCAAAGGCCTAGAGTGGTTTCCTGCTTACATTCAAGCTGTAGCACAACTCAGAAGTTGTCAGCTCTCACATAATGCCTAAAACAAAAGAATTATGTGAAGCCACAAAGGCAGCCATCTTGGCACTGCTGGAAATTGGCATGAGTGAGAGACAGGTAGCGAAAAAACTGAAGATCTCCAAGACAGCCGTTCATTACAGCAAAAAAAAAACAAGCTAAACATGGCACTACCAAATTGCTACCTGGCCGTGGCAGGAAACGTCTTTCTACCCCACGATGACCGTGCACTCATCCGTTCCTGTGTCAGGAATCGTCGTCAGACCTCCAGGGACCTTAAAAATGAGTGGGCACTGTCGAGAAATGTGACTTGTTCGGCAAGGACAGTTCGAAACCGACTTGTTGAAGCTGGTTTGAAGTCACACAGAGCACGCAAGAAGCCCTTCATCAATGAAAGGCAGGAAGGCCCGGTTACTCTTTGCTCGAGACCACAAGGATTGGACTGTTGATGATTGGGCTAAGGTTCTCTTCAGTGATGAATCCAATTTTGAATTGATGCCCACTCCAGCCAACTTACTGGTTAGGAGGAAGCCTGGAGAAGCTTACAACCCAGACTGTCTTGCCCCTACAGTAAAACATGGGGGTGGATCAGTCATGATCTGGGGTTGTTTCAGTCTGAGTGGAACAGGGCAAATGCAATTGTGTGAAGGCCGAATGAACCAGGTCATGTACAGGACTACCCTTGAAAACAGTCTTCTTTCATCAGCTGGAAAACTCTTTCCTGCCTCGAATGACTGGATTTTCCAACAAGACAATGCCCCTTGCCACACGGCAAGGTCAGTTAAAGCCTGGATGGAGAACCACAACATTCGCACCATGCCTTGGCCTGCTCAATCACCAGATCTTAATCCAATTGAAAACCTGTGGAAAATCATCAAACTCAAAATGGAGAACCACAAGCCCAAAAACAAAGAAAATTTGTTTGAATTTGTCCAACAGGAATGGGCTGCTGTGACAGCAGAACAATGTCAGAAGCTGGTGGAGAGCATGCCAAGACGCATGGCTGCAGTCATCAAAAACAATGGTTATGCAATCAAGTATTAACTCTTGTGTGTATCATGTGTTTAAAGCAAACAGAAAAGAAAACATGGAATGCTTAAAAGTAGTGTTTTTGGCGGTACAATGCCATAGCTATTGATGTAAGAATTTAAGTAATTTTGGTTATTATCAAGAAAACCATGGAAAATGAATAGTTCTTAGTTCTTAAATTAAACTCTCATGAGCTATTTTTGTTGTTATCATTATAATTGTCCAAACAAATGTACCTTTAGTTGAGCCAGGCATTAAAATTAACAAGAAATTGAAGAAAACAAGGGTGGTCTAATAATTTTTTCCATGACTGTAATCATCAGAGCTTCTAAGTGGGTGGTAGGTGGGGAGAGACGGCAGAACAGGTTGCATCTTCCACCAGTTAGGGCTTACATGGATGACATGACACTGGTGACCACAACAATGCCATGTACAAAGAGGCTACTAGAGAAGGTAAATAAGAACCTGAAGTGGGCCAGCATGAAAATCAAGCCTTGTAAATCAAGAAGCATCTCGATATGTAGAGGGAATTTAAGTGATAGGAAGTTTGTCATAGATGATGAGGATATCCCAACAATTAGGGAAAAGTCAGTAAAGAGCTTAGGTAGGTGGTACAATGTAGAGTTAAATGATAAGGAACAGGTGGTGAAATTTAGAAAAGATGTGGCTGAAGGATTGGATAGAATAGATAAATCAGAACTTCCAGGAAAGTTGAAGTTGTGCTGTTTGCAATTTGGGCTATATCCTAGGTTAATGTGGCCATTGTCAATTTATGAAATTCCCATATCTGTTGTGGAGAGAATTGAAAGGTCGGTTAGCTCCTATATTAGGAAATGGTTGGGCGTTCCTAGGTACCTAAGTAGTGTTGCATTGTATGGAAAAGGGATACTTCAGCTGAGATTCAGAGGAATTTAAATGTACCAAGGTCAGGACAGAGCTCTTGTTATCTGGGAGTAAGGACGTGGTAGTCAGGAGTGTGGTTCCAAATCCAACCAAGGGGAGGAAGTGGAACCCAAGGTTGGCAGTTCAGGAGGCAGAGGCAGCTCTTAGGCATGCAGAGATTGTAGGTAATGTTCAGTTTGGCCAGGGAGGCCTGGGCTTGGCTCAGGCAAACCAGTTTGGAATACAGCAGGTCACAAAGATAAAAGAAAGCTGGTTGTGGAACAGATACGTAGACAGGAGGAGATAATAAGGGGTGCAAAGGTAGTGGCCCGGGCTAAACAGGGACAGGGTTGAATTGGGAAAGTGTAGAGAAGAGGAAGCTTAGTTGGAGGGACCTGTGGAGTATGGAGGAGAATCGTATTAGATTCCTGGTAGGGGCTACATACGATGTGTTACCAACCCCCCAGAACCTAAAACTGTGGGTAAATGAGAACCCATCATGCCCATTGTGTTCATGTACTGCAACCTTAAAGCATATCTTGTCAGGCTGTAAAGTTAGCTTGTCACAAGGCCGATATACATGGAGACATAACCAGGTGTTGAAATGTTTAGCTGCAGGAATTGAAGGGAAACGAAGACAGGTGAATTCAGAAGGTGTTAAGGATAGGAGTTTAGCAATTCAGTTTGTCCGTGAGGGAGAGAAATACAGAAGGAATAAGTTAGTAAGGAGGCAAGGGTTTGGCCGCCTAGAAGGTGCTTGTGATTGGGAAATGCAAGTGGATTTAGGGGGAAAGCTTGTTGTTCCCCAGGAAATAGTTTGTACCAAGCAGAGGCCTGACATAGTGTTGTGGTCATTGAGTCATCGGATAGTTTATTTCATTGAGCTGACAGTTCCTTGGGAAGACTCAGTGGAAGAAGCCTATGAAAGGAAAAAGCTTAGATATGCAGATTTAGGAGCAGAAGCTGAGCAGCGAGGATGGAAGACTAGGATTTGTCCAGTGGAATCTGGGGTGTAGGGGATTCGTTGCAAGATCAGCTGTCTCGCACCTGGGGGAACTCGGAGTACGGGGACAGAGCTTGAGGAAGACAGTGAGGGAAATG
The DNA here is from genome assembly GCA_026686955.1 of Epinephelus cyanopodus. Classification (NCBI taxonomy): domain Eukaryota; kingdom Metazoa; phylum Chordata; class Actinopteri; order Perciformes; family Serranidae; genus Epinephelus; species Epinephelus cyanopodus. The sequence goes on from CM048919.1 coordinate 3,558,616, forward strand.
TCAGATGAAGCCATAAGAACCAGCCAGCTCATTTACTACAGAAGAAATAATATCAGTTGGGGGCCAGCAGGGGGAACTACTAAGCAGGGCACATAACTCCCTGAGATCTGGTGGAGAGATCCACTTCCTGTCAGGAGGAAATCCAGGAAGAGGAAGGTTATTTAAGTGTGGAAGTGGCCTATTTGAATCCCTTTTGTTTGAGACCATGCTGCAAGGTGAGTGTGTTTGCTGATCCTGTGAGTTCATTTATCTCCTTTAACTTTAGCTTATATTGTAGGTATGCTATATAGCGTGTGAAATAGAGTATGGTGAATGTGCTAGGAAAGGTAGTATCAGCACAGCTTCTACCCGGAGCCTGCATGTACGGAGCCTGGGTTTGGTTGAAGGTGGCAGTGCTGTTTGGGCTGTGAAAGCCATGTGTAAGTAAGGAGGAAATCCAGGAAGAGGAAGGTTATTTAGGGGTGGGAGTGGCCGATTTGAATCCATTTTGTTTGAGACCATGCTGCAAGGTGAGTGTGTTTGCTGATCCTGTGAGTTCATTTATCTCCTTTAACTTTAGCTTATATTGTAGTTTTGCTATGTAGCATGTGAAATAGAGTATGGTGAATGTGCTAGGAAAGGTAGCATCAGCATTACTTCTGCCTGGAGCTTGCTTGTACAGAGCATGGGTTTGGTTGAAGGTGGCAGCGCTGTTTGGGCTGAGAAAGCCATGTGTAAGTAAGGTTAAAGGGCCGTCCACACCAAGCAAGATAACTGTAACGTTAACTATAACGATAACAATGGCAGCATCCACACCAATGAACGATATCGTCGTGTTGCTAGGTTACGCCAAACACACACTGCTCGGTGCAGTCGGCAGGGGAGCATAGTGATGGATAAAATGGATATTGATGACCTGTTATTGCTGTATGTTGCGAGACAGAAAAAGAAAACCAATTTGCTGCTTGCTCCACTTGTCTGTCTGTCTGTCAGCTCCATCTGTCATGAGACAAACATGAATGAAGACGTGCAGTTTATTGTGTTTCACCGGCGACGAGCTGTCATTACGCGCGACAATTACGCACGACTGCGCGCTCTTTATAACTCACTGTGTGAACCTATGTTGCATAATAAAGATTTGCCCCCCTCAGTAACTTCATCCTGGCTCCTGAATTTTATGAATGGAGGGGAAAAGAGGAGATGCATTCCCCTGCAAAATGTGTTTTATTGCAGTTATTTACCCGGTATTTTCAAAACAAAATCACTGAAGTTAAGGTTCTGTCACAAAACTATATTGTTACGGATCTTTGCACATGTTTAAGTGGGTGTATGGAAATCCTGGAGCTTTCTTAGTGGGTATACGTGACGTGATGAACGTCTCGACCTGTCATTTCGGATGGATTTTGATTGGCTATCAGTGTTTCTATCGTTCATCAAATCGCTCTGAAAGTGATCCACGTGATATCGTCCACCACTATCGTTGTTGTTATAGTTGTAGTGTGGACGCTGCCAAACACTTGAGTTTAGAACGATTTTTAAAACTGTATATTTATAGTTATAGTTCTTGGTGTGGACGGCCCTTAAGGAGGTTATTGTGTTGGTGCGGAGAGCAGTGAGACCTGGCATTAGGGGAGTGTCTCTGGAACGCCAGAGATCACTGTCTAGTCTCCTGGAGGTGTCGTGGGACCAACTAGACGAAACACTGGTGAAAAGAGGTTCCCACCCGATGACCCCAATGACATTTTAGTTATCAGTGGTCTGTATAATTAAGCCTTGCCATAATAGCTTATCATAGGGCTTAGGAGGGTATTCACTGAGTGTTGATCCTTTTCTAGAGCTCAAATTTCTTGTGTTTTTTTAATAATTTTTTCAATATCTGTAAAGACCCAGCACCATGTGTGTCTTAATCCTTTCCTTTGCACTGAAAAGCTAGCTGAGTTTCGCTGTGAAAGCCAGTCTTAGTAGGTACAGTTTGGGACTCAGAAAGCAGACATCTTCAAACTCCTTCACTCCTTCTGAGGTGAGCGACACTCCATCCACATCTGCCTCTCCTAGTGTCTCGCAAGCTCTCTACTCTGGTCCTCTGGAAACTGTAATAAAAGAAAATGTTTTGTTAGGTTTAAAACAGATGTTTTACATAAAGACTGCATAAAGAAAATATATGACCGAGGTTTATCTTTCCTCTTTACTTTGATGGTGATTACTGTACATCCGCAGATGAACAGTGTATTAATTGTAGCTTTAGTTTTTACCAAAGTCCCCCAATTTTAATGGGCCAAAGATCATTTGACCAATTAAAACAAACTTTAGTCATGATATCTAATATTTGGTGGCAAATTGTTTTCAATCATCGACTGTCTGAACTCTGTGATCCCAGAGGACATGCCCTGGTGATAAACAGGAAAAAACAATTTACAATAAGAAACAGTGTGTGTAGTATATGCAGAATATTATTGTTTTACCATGGGTGACAGAGCTGTACAATTGTGCAGGGTTAATGTGAAAAATATGACAGATCTGTATGACAGATGTACATTGAGCAGGGTTATATGCACAATTATAGGGACACATGACATTTATTACATTATTTAGAACATTTCTCTACTTTGCAGTCTGCATGCACAAACACTGCTGGTAATATACACATTTGTGAACACAGACCACACTAGAGTTTAATAAATCAAAAATGCATATCAAAACACTCCTGTGTCCTTACTTATATGACCAGTAAGGTCTACCATAAATGTAGACATTTCACAGACTTATGAGCAAATGTTCAAATGAGGTGCAAAACTGCTGATAATAACAAATGGGTAAGTTAAGGTTAGCATAGCTACAACGGCTGTTTATTAGCTACAGCAGCTAGCTAGTTTACCTGCAAACAAATTAGCATTGTTTGCGTTGGTTATCTCCTGTAGCTAGCAGTTAGCTACACTGCTGGCAGGTCAACAATTTAAACAGTGTTGGGTTGGAGACGTTTGGTGGATATGATCAACAACAGCAAAGTTTGACTTACTTCATGACTGCAGCAGCAGTGCGTCTCAAACACGGTGTGTTTACTTTGAAATCCCCGGTGGTCATCTCCCTCAGTTGTGAGAAAGTGGCGGAAATATCATTGTATAACAGTTATGAATGATGTTAATTATTTAGGCTATTTGTTGTTAGTTGTATTTATTTCGTTCCGCTCTCCTTAAATTGACCGCTGCAGCCAACACGCTTCAAAACAACGTGCAACTTTTACTTTGAAGGCTGTTTCCGGCTCTCGACTTCCTTTTTCCATTTTCATTGAACAAGACGTGCTTAAGTGCATTCCACGTCTTACGACAATGAAAAAGGAAATACCCCCAAAAGTGGGATTTTTCATTATATAACGTGAATAGTGCAGATGAATTATACTTCATGCACGGACCGAAAGAAGCCAAAGAAATAAGACGATGATATAAAGAAATACTAACAAAATGATAAATAATAATGTTCTTGTTCTTGTTTCTTTTTTTATTTTCCAACATTATTTACAGTTTTATCTTTTTTTTGATTGTTAGTTTATACATGTGCTGTGTGTTTATATAAAACAATAAATTTAAACATGCTGAATTCTTTTTTTCTTATTTTATGCAAAAAATTGTCTGATGACATGTTGTATGGTATTAGTTTTTGACACAAAAGTGAATTGAACAGAACACCTAATCCCAGGTCCCTTGCGCTTGTCTCAGAGTCTCGGCTGCTCCTAAAAGCTTGTCTTGTGAGAAAGCCCCCGGTGATATCTGCGCAAACAGGTAATGTAGAGCTTTTCCTAGAGATGGCTTGAATACAGAGTCCAGAATCTGGTCAAAATACATACATCTGATCTGATCAAATTCAAACAAGCAAGAGTGTTGACGCTGACTCGGGTGGCTGATTTTACACCCGTTGCAGAGAGCTATTGTTTTTTCCCGCCCTGCGTGATATTGGCAGCGTGATAGAAAGTCTTTGATCGTGTCCACGTCGTCTTTTGTCAGGGACCGTGTCGAGACATGTCCCTTCTCCTCCTCCTTCTTCTCCTTCTTCTTCTTCTTCACATGCAGCGCCTCAAGCGGCTTCATATGAGGTGTGCAGGGTTCCACACCACCGTAATCGTTTTCCCAACACCCTCTAGTATCGTCCTAGGTGCTGATAAAGACACTGCCTGTAAAAAAAAACAACAGAAAAAAGACATTAAAATTTTATACACCGTTTATCATAATTTTTAAAAAAAAAGACAAAAATACAAAAGTTATGCTAACCTAGGCTTTATCAGTAGTCGACGTGGCTGATGATTTTCGGGCGGCACAGGGAAGGAAGGTGACTACCCCGCGCATTAGCCGGCGCATCATCAAAAAGAAGACGTTTTCTAACACTCTGATAAGAAGAGAGGATCCTGTCTCTTCTGATGCCCTTGTCAGCTTCGTGAAACAATTTCTGCAGAGATCTCCAGTCGCACCACTGAATAAAGAAAACAGTTTTAAACCACTCGTCACGCTCTTGAAGCGTAAGAGGGTAGGGTTGTTGTCCCCATGCAACGCGGCCTCTGCTCGCGATCACAGATTCTCGATCTTTGCACACACTGAGAAAAATAAAGTCCTCCCGCCATTTGTTAAAACGATCCGTCTCGACGTGGTACATCTCGGGGCCCGTTTTGCTGACCCACTGCGAGACATAAATACTCTCTGGGAAACCGGGTTGGTCTAGGTCAGGGCAGACCTCAGACCAAAACAATTTCCAATCTCTATGCATCAAACTGACCGTCCATGTTTCAACACCTGGAACCACACTGCGACCGGTGGCCGCACTGAGTGTAACGACAGAGTCCTGATATTTAACATTGTAAACATACCCATTAACCCCCTCCAACTCTAGCTCAAATTCACGATTCTCCGGTGTAACGAGCCCGCTTCCTACACATCTCCTTTTCTTGTAAGGGGACCGAGCATCCACAACCGTCGTCGGGTCATCAGACATACCTGGGGGATCGCATGACCCGATGCCGCTGCTGCTGGTGCAGGAAGACATGGTTGCAGAAACGTCTTGCAAAATACAGGCGATCGTTGAAGAAAAAAATCAGAGTTCGTCCCGCTGTAGCTTCGCCGTCCGAGAAGCTGAGGATGTCCTGCTAAGAAAATCCAATGTATTTATACACCACCTACATCCGGCTGCAAGGAGGGCTTTTGATTAGCCAATAGCTACGGTTTCATTCAAAACCACCCCCAGAAGGAGGCGCTATGTTTAACCAATGAGAGCAGGGTTTCATATGACGGGGTTGCAAGAGTATGGGGGGGGGGGGGGGTCACGTGCACGCGCGCGTTTCACGTGCACGCACAAAGCTGGTCCCTATATACTACTTGTAGGGGGCGGGTATTATATGTCAGAGCCTGAAGCTGAAAAAGACTTCCTGTTAGGAACCTCTCGTGTTACCTTACTCATCGCACCTAACAGATCCCTCCTAACTCCTAATGCTAACTCCTTACTGGCAGGAATAAGAGACATGAGACGGCCTTAAAGATGGCGGCACTCGAACGACTTCCAGTTCAAGTTAGGAGTTAGGAGTTAGCAGTATAAAATAAGGGACTTGGGACGCACCCTATATGTCTATAGCGCCTTGAAGAGAGAGTCGCGTCATCTCCATTCACTCTAATGGGCCATTTTTTCACAGCAATTTTTTTTTTTTTTTTAGTGATAGTGTCCACCACACAATATATACATTACAATATATACAAACACCAGTGTATATACAAATATACAATATACAAATGTACATATACATAAACATTTAGGGTACCTGCAAATTAATTAAACATTCGCAAATGTCCAGAGTCTTCATTGCTCTTTTGTCTTTTACACTGTGTAAGGAGGTCATATAAAACTGTACTTCCTTTATAAACTGCTGTATTGTTGGAGGTTTTTGACTCCACTTGCACTTGTCAATATAATACTTGCCATACAGTATAAGTAAATTCAAGATGTAACTCTTTCGATGTTCGCTAGTACTATTTTCATAAAAAAATAAAACATCCTTTTCTCTCAGCCGAATATTGGAACCAGTATACCAATATTTGACAACAAACATATTCAAAAAATAAATGTCCTTCCATGTCCTTAGAAGTATCGTTGTAGGAAGTAGAGAACCAGTTTCTGCTTACTTTGCCAGACCTGGGTCTTATTTCTCCGCGTCCTCGTGCTCTTCCTCTGCATCGGTCCATAGAGGAACTGGCTCAATTTCAGCTCTGCATGTGAAAAGTTTGCTAAGCTGGTAAGCTTACTGCTAGTGTGAGCTAGTCAGGAGCTGTTTAAAGGCTTGTCGTTTGGCCGTTAATGGTTCAAAAAAGTTTTTTGTTTTATCTTCCCCCTCTCTTTACTTAATCAAAGTCCAATTTCCATCAAGGTATATTCTTTCTTTCCTTTAGGTGTGAACAGTCGACTGAGTTGTCTCACGCCATCATGCGCTTTTGCCTTTTGAGCTTCAAAATCTCCAAATCTCCTCTCAATAGTTCCCAGAAGTAGGCGGCACATGCTAGCAGCGCAATGGAGTTACAGCAGTAATGGGTAAGATGTCCAAAGACTCAAATTTTACATTATCAGCACACCTTATCTAAATGAACATGTGCATTAAAGCTTGTTAGTGGATTATCCCCCATTAAATAAGTAGATGTATGTAATGTTAAAAGATGAGATAACAGATTAGGCTAGGATACTGTAGTGTGATTGAACTGTTGAGCGTACCGCTGCTGTGAACTGATGAGTTGGAGCTGCGGCTGATTGTGTGGGCTGGACTCTAAGTCCCTCCTATCATCTTTTCCTAATCACTATTCCTTGTCCTCGGTGGGAAACGTCACGAGGTCAAGGAAAGATGAGTAGGAGAATTCATAAGGACTTAGGAAAAGAGAACCGCGGAGCTGAGAAAATCCGACCGCACTTACGCTGGGCTAAGTCATCATGCGACGGCGGATGTTATTGACATGGGTCTGCTATGGTGAAACTACAATGTTCTGAAGATGGACTGCACACGATGAGAACGTATGGGGCGTACGTTCTCATCGTGTTGCTTCATGCAGGATATATAAACGTGGACAACACGGTGAAAGATATTGTTTAATTACTAAGGTTGGAATTGAATTTAAAAAAGGAATATAGGCTACCAGCCACAAACTGAAACGAAATGGTCACACTGAGAATGTTTGCTCACACTCACCCATCTGAATCCCAAGTAGTAAAATGAATTAATGATATTACTAAAGGCTGGCAATACAACAACGCTCAAATGAATAAATGACTGATGCAAACTGAGCATATGGTGCGTGTCCCCTCCGTCCACAGCTGTGTTCAACTTGTTTGTTTTATAACAGAATAAACCAATATTAAATGCATTATTTTGTTTTTCCGTGTGAATAAAAAAAATAATGGAAATCCACGTACTTTTTCCATTTTCTTCTATAAATGGGCAATTGGAGGCGAAATTAGACCACTTCCAGTAATTAACTTGTGTTTGGCCTTTATTGTTAAATCAATTTTATGTGCCCCTACTGCATAGATAAATAAATAAATAATAATAATAATAATAATAATGATAATAATAACAATAATAATAAAAGGGACGCTGCTGCAGGTATTTAATAACCTCAGGCAGTTATCTTTTAACGTTACGGTCTTTTGTGTTTTTTGTTATGATCCTTCCACTGTAGCTCTGCAGGGAAACACCGTACAGGGGAATAAAAAAAAGGGAGAAGCAGTAACTTCATTGATAATTTAAATCTTCAGATACGCCAAGTATATGTGCATTTATGCACGAAGCACAGCAACATTACTTCATTGATTATCTATCTATTTTTTTTAGATTCAATTTTTAAATTTTTTTTTTTTTCATTTTTTTAAATTTATATGGTGCAAAATCACAACAAAAGTCATCTCAGGGCACTTTACACATAGAGCAGGTTTAGATAATACTTTTGAATCTATCTATCTAGCTATCTATCTATCTATCTATCTATCTATCTATCTAGGCCATAAGCATAACCGATGCCAATGTTTTGAGATGCAGTAGGGGCAGATAATATAGATATAACAAAAAAGGCGAAAAACAAGTAGGTTTTTGGTTTTGGTTTAATTTCTATATCAATTAGCCATTTGAAGACGAAAATGGGAAAAGCAAGTGGATTTCCGTTTTTTCTCATTCACACGAAAATCGGAAAATTAAAATGATGCATTGTACTTTGTATATTTGTTTATCCGGTTATAAAACAAGTTAATCAAAGCTGTGGATGGAGGGTACACCAATAGTAACGAAACGTTCATAGTTCGCATCTAAGTTTAACATAATGTTGAAAGTTTAAAAAATATGAACAACTTATGGCATGAGATGTTTAATGTTTCATAAACAGCAGTAACTTAGATGGTGATCTCCTTCCTTTCTCGGTCATGTTGATCTTTTTCTTTCCTAATCATTTGAGTTTGTGAATGGTGCGTAAATATTGCCACCGCAATGACTTGTGGGATGGAATTATCTCCTGTCCTATCGCTTAGGAAGGTCCGATGTATCCTATGCTAAAGGAGATCTGAAAGGAAGCATTGAACCTCCTTTCCTTAGTGTTTAGAGAATTCGAACAGCTCTTGTCATGGCGGCCGCTACCTGGGGTGGCGAGGTTCGGACGGAGGGTTTGGTTGGAGGTATCGTGAGAGTTGAGTGAGAGCAGCAGAGAAGAAGCTAGCCGTTAGCTAACCGTCAGAGCAGATTAACTACACGTCGGTGCTAGAGGAGCCGGGTGGAGTCTGACGTGTGTTCGGGAGGTTGTTCCTTTCCTATTGACGTCAGGGGCTATCTGTAAGGACAGAGGGTGGACGGATCCGAAAGGTTGGCGGGAGATGGCGGCGGCGTCAGCCGGGCGCGGATGGGGTAAAAACAATCGGCAGATTGTGGGAAACCCCAGTCCTGAAAATAATTTCCTGGCGGGTGAGCACAACTGTTCCGTGAATGGATCAGAGGTAGGCAGTTGGGCAGATATGGATGAGGAGGAAGGGGGAGAGATGGAGTTTGAAAGGGGAGCGAGTGGATGGAGTAATGGGAGGAATAAGAGGAAGAAGAACGGCTGTGATGGCAGTTCTAGCAGTGAGGAGGAAGGAGCTGAGCATGTTGAGAAGGAGACACTTGAGAATTGTTTTGTCATCTTACGATTCAATGAATTGACACAGGTAAACATGAAGAAGCTTAACCCCTTTGTGCTAACAACAATTCTAGCAAGTAAAATAGGAGAGATACAGTTTGCAGAGGTCCTGAGTGATGGCAATTTACTGGTGAAATGTGCTAATAAAGAGCAAGTTGAGAAGGCACTCAAACTGAAAGAGCTGGGGAAAAACAAGGTGGCAAGCACAGGGAGGGTGGGAGCACGAAATGGTGGTGGATGCGAAGGAGTGATTACAGGGGTGTCACTGAGTGTGAGTATGGAGGAATTTAAGAGGAATATTAAAGGAGGAAAAATAATGAGTGTGCAAAGAATGAAGACAACAAAAGAAGGAGTGAGAGTGGACAGCGAAACTGTATTGATTGAGTTTGGACAATGTGTGCCTAAGAAAGTTTTCCTGGGTTTTATGAGCTACCCAGTGAGAGTCTATGTTCCAAAACCATTAAGGTGCTTCAACTGTCAAAGGTTTGGACATATAGCCAAGAACTGCAAGGAGAAGAGGAGATGTGCTAGGTGTGGGGGAGACCATGAGTATGGAAAGTGTGGAACAGGGGTGCAATCAAAATGTTGTAACTGTGGAGGAGCCCATAACGCGGCATATGGAGGATGTGAGGTTATGAAAAGGGAGAATAATATTCAAAAAGTAAGAGTGGAAAGAAAGATATCATATGCTGAAGCTGTAAGAGTGTCAAGGGGGCAGAATAATGGAACTAATGATCAAGGAGTAATGGGAAGTCGAGAGGGACAACAAAGAACAAATGGCAGGATGTATGTGGATAAAAGGGATTTGGTAACATTCATTGCAGGGGTGGTCAACAGTACGGCTGAGGTGAAGTCAAAAAGTGAAAAAATCCATCTGATAGTTAAAGCAGCAGTGCATCATTTGGGATTAGTGGGACTGACATGGGAAGAAGTGAGGGACAACCTCACTAATCAGTCAAGTCAGGAAACACCATGGGCTGGTTAATACTAATTATGGTAATCATCCTACAATGGAATGCCAGGAGCTTACTAGCTAATGGCCAGGAATTCAAGCATTTCATAAAAGAGATGGCTGAAAAACCAGATGTAATGTGTGTGCAGGAAACGTGGTTAAAACCAAATCTAGACTTTGTGGTACATGGGTATACAGTGATAAGGAAAGACAGAAGTCAAGAGGGAGGAGGAGGTTGTGCTACATTTACCAAACAAGACATTCCATATAGGCTACTGGAAAAGGGAATGGACCAGGAATATGTAGTGGTAGAAGTATGGGAAAGAGGGGAGAAAGTGGTTATAATTAACTACTATAATCCATGTAAGAGGTTGGTTTTGGATAGCCTGTTAAGGATAAAAGGACAAGACAGAAATAAGGTAATTTGGTGTGCGGATTTCAATGCTCACAACACGGTATGGGGAGGATTACAGACAGACACAAATGGACAGGTCATTGAAGATTTGATGGATGAAAGGGATTTGGTGTGTGTGAATGATGGCAGAGGAACAAGGGTAAACATAACAACAGGAACTGAACCAGCACTAGATATTACTCTAGTATCTAACACCCTAGCTGGAATTAGTAACTGGGAAGTTTGGATGGCATCAACAATAGGAAGTGATCATTACCCAGTCTTATGCATGGTGGGGGAGAGAGTGGAAGTGAGAAAAAGTGGGGGAATTGTAAAATGGATGTTTCAAAAAGCAGAGTGGGATGAGTTTCAGAGACTGAGTGAGGAATCAATGAACAGGATAGAAATGCATGGAGACATTGATGAAATAAATAAACAGGTGACCTCAGCAATTGTAAGGGCAGCAGATGGCGCTATACCCAAGAGTAAAGGCAAGAAGATCAGGAAGATGGTACCATGGTGGACAGAAGAATGTCATCAGGCTATAAGAAATAGGAACAGAGCATTCAGACAAGTTAAAAGAACCCATAACATGCAGAATTTGATTCAGTACAAAAAGGCACAAGCAGTGGTGAGAAGAACAATACGTCAAGCTAAGAGGGCAAGATGGAGGAATTTCTGTGATGAGATAGGAAGAACTGCACCAGTGGGAGAAGTATGGGGAATGATAAAAAAGATGGGAGGAGACAGAAGGGAATGGGATTATCCGGTCATAACATCTGAGGAGGAGACAGCAGTTTCCAACAGGGAAAAGGCAGAGATCATGGCTAGGGCTTTTGTAAAGGTGCATAGCTCAGACAATTTGTCACAGGAAGGGAAACAGAGAAGAAAAAGAACTATGACTCAGTATCCAGGGGTTTTAAACAGGAGGGAAAGTACAGCTGGCATGATTGATGAGCCATTTACCTTGGCAGAGATGATGAGGGCTATAAAGAGATCACGACCAACCTCTCCAGGGAAAGATCAGGTGTGTTACATCATGTTAAAGCATTTGGGGAAAGGAGCATTAGTGAAGGTGCTGCAGCTTTATAACAGAGTGTGGGAGGAGGGAAGGTTACCAGGAGCCTGGAAAGAAGCAGTAGTGATTTCGATAGGAAAACCTGGCAAGGATCCATCCAAACCCACTAGTTACAGGCCAATAGCATTGACATCAAATATGTGCAAGGTAATGGAAAGGATGATAACGGAAAGGTTGTCATATGTACTTGAAAAGAGGGGACTTTTGGCAGGTTATCAGAGTGGTTTCAGGAAAGGCATGAATACCATGGACTCAGTGGTAAGGTTAGAGTCTGAAATAAGGAAGGCTCAGGCTAATAAAGAATCAGTTATAGCAGTATTTTTTGATATTGAGAAAGCCTATGACATGATGTGGATGGAGGGGTTGTTGATAAAGATACACAAGATGGGTGTTGGTGGGAGAGTTTTCAACTGGATAAAGGATTTTCTATTTGGAAGAAAAAATCCAAGTACGCATTGGGTCAGAAATGTCAAGTCAGTATACAGTCGGAAATGGAACACCTCAAGGGAGTGTGATAAGCCCGCTACTCTTTATCATCATGATCAACGATGTATTCTCAAAAGTGCCAGCCGATATAGGCAGATCACTTTTTGCAGATGATGGGGGCCTTGTGGAAAAGAGGAAGGAACATGGAGCACGCTATAAGGAAAGTTCAAGGTGCAATTGATGAAGTGATGGAGTGGGAATATGATTGGGGGTGCAGGTTCTCAGTGGAAAAAACACAAACAGTATTTTTCACCAGGAAAAATAATTGAGGAAGGGATGAAGTTGAAGATGTATGGGGAAACTTTAGAAAGGGTTGGAACATTTAAATTTCTGGGAGTTATTTTTGATTCATGGCTAACATGGGGAGATCATATCAGGAGAATTGAAGAAAAGTGTAAAAAGGTAATAAATGTTATGAGATGTTTGACTGGAAGGGAATGGGGTGCAAGCTGTTCAGCATTGAAGAGGCTATATGTAGCACTGATAAGGTCTGTGGTTGATTATGGCAGTGTAGCTTATGGATCAGCAGCTAAGTCTCTCTTAAACAAATTGGATGCGATTCAGGCACAGGCTTTGAGAGTGTGTAGTGGGGCAATTAAGACATCACCAGTTCCTGCCCTACAGGTAGAATTGAGTGAAATGCCTCTTGAAATCAGGAGAAGGCAACTGATGACGAACTACTGGGCTAATTTGCAGGGGCACAGTGATTCTCATCCCACGAAGGGAGTCTTGCAGGAGTGCTGGGAGGATGGGAGGAGCCAGAGGCAAAACTTTGCTAGAGAAGCGAATAATATTGCAAAAGAATTTGGGATATTCAATTTGAATGTAAGTCCAACAGTAGTTTATCCAGAGGTGGCTCCATGGATGCTTGTGTGGCCTGAGGTTGACTGGCATTTGTTAGAGGCTAAGAGGAAGGAAAAAGGTATGGTTGACTTGGTGAGGGCGTTTAGATGTCATGTAATGACAGAGTATAGTGATTTTACACATATATACACAGATGGTGCTAAGCAACCTGAGACAGGAGTGACAGGATTTGGGGTGGCAGTACCAGCAAAAGGAATTGGGATTAATAGAAGAACATCTAATAAGTTAGGAGTGTACACAGTGGAAATGGTGGCAGTGCTGGTTGCGTTACGGTGGGTGGAGAAAGCTGGTCTGGATAAGGCATTGGTATGTTCAGATTCATCTTCAGTGCTAGCAAGCTTAAGGTCATTCCATTCAAACAGCCGTCAAGACATACTGTATTCAGTCCTTCAGTCAATTACAAGAATAGTTCATCAGGGGGGTCAGGTTAAGTTTCTGTGGGTTCCAGCGCATGTAGGGGTGAGGGGGAATGAAAGGGCGGATGAGTTGGCTAAGAGAGCTTTAATGAAAGGAAATGTAGATATGCAGATCAGTATCAGCAAAGCAGAAGTTAAAAGTAGTCTGGGAAAGACCAATGTAATGTGGCAAGAAAGATGGGATGGAGAGGAGAAAGGGAGGCATCTTTATCAAATTCAAAGGAGTGTTAGAAGTGGGAGGATGAGCAGTGGATACAGGAGAGAGGAGCTTGTGTTGACAAGGTTAAGGTTGGGGCATAGTGCACTAAACAATACATTGAAACTGATAGGGAAGCACCATACAGGCCTGTGTGAGTGATGTCAGGAGGGGGAGGAGTCAGTGGAGCATGTAGTTCTGAGGTGTAGGAGGTATGAGGTGCAGAGAGAGGATATGATGAATAAGATGAAGGACTTAGGGATACAGGAATTTACATTAAAAGGATTGCTAAGTATGGGAGAGAGGGCACAGGTTAGGGCACTGATAGAATTCTTAAGGGGGGCAGGGGTTTATGATAGAATCTGATGGGTAAGCAGGGTTAAAGAATAGGGGTTAGTTTTTTCTTTTTCTTTTTTTTTTTTTTTTTTTAAATATATAATGTGTATATGTAAATAGTGCTTTTGAACTAGTCAGGTAAAGGAACAAGACTGTAAGTCTACTCTTTGGTCCACACTCCGGAACAGAAGGTGGCGGTAATGCACCATTAAGCTGGATGCCAACCGCCGTTAAACAAGAAGAAGAAGAAGAAGAAGAAGAAGGAGGAGAAGATGGCGGCCGCTAAAATACTTCTGGGTCATTTCACTCAGCTAGGAACCTTCCTAAGCAAAAAAGATTTTCCGAACGCAGGGTAAGACTGAAAAGCAGAGCACCATTGATTGTCTGTGTGTCTGGGGAGTGACCTGTTGTATGTGCGGCTGCGTTCATCCTGGGAGGGAGGGTGTCGTTTGCGGCTGGTAGGGCCGCCGGCGACGAAGACAGCTGAGTAGGTTTAACCGTTCCTGAGTAAGGAGGGGAGGCTTGCGCCTCCTTTAGATAGTTAGGGTCGGGTTGATAGGAGCGTTAGCCGCCAGCCGCTCTCCAGCACGCCGACCTGTGTCAGAGGGTAACTCACTGTGTGTCGTGTTGGTTGCAGTTTATTCCCAGTTTGTAGTGATTGCTCTCAGTGATGTGTGTATCGCATCTCTTATTTGTGTGCGTAAATTGAAATGTGTTATATATCTTGTGGGATGGTGTGCATTACTTTGCTTTAATAGTGATGTGCACCCTTTTTCTTGGGATGTAGTCCAGCTCTAGTTTCCCCTGCCAGTATAATGGTCCATGCCCTCTGTGTCAGCTTCAGGCCCCCACACTTTTAACTCAAAGCTTTCCTTGATTGCATTATTGAAATAAAGATTGTTATTGTATCTGGTACCTCCTGGTTGAGTGTTGTTCTTGGGCATCTGACAAGTTTTCTCCATAAATACCTACATTTACTACACTGGTGGCAGTGGTGGGATCTTTTGGAGATGTCAGAGCCTGAGAGTAGTGCATCTCAGCCTGTGGTGTCAGCCATGGGGCAAGATGCACTGAACTCATCAGGGGCCTAGAAAATAGTCACTTAGTCCAGGATGCTAAGGTTAGGGGGGTCTCCAAACAGAAATCTAAGGGGGGCGAGCAGATGGAAACCTTATTGGGGGTGGTAGAAGGGTTGAGACAGGAGGTTAAAACTTTGCAGAGGGATGTCCAGGCTTTAAAAGCAAACCCTGGACCTCCTGCCCCGACACCTCCTGGCTGCATTAACCCCATCTTCTCAGCCAGCAGTTACCACAGTTAGACGTGAGCTTGGAGAGCGAGCAGGGGGCTGCTGGGAGTGCGGCTGCAATAGACACATATGCCCGGCTGTCCTTATTTGCAGGGAAACTAGAGGGGGCGAGCACAGAGGGCCCAATGCCCCCCCCCTCTCAACCCAACATTACAGCCCCAACCTGTTGTTGTTCAGTGTGATACTGTAGTACCACCACGCAGTGAAGTTATCATTTCCGGCAGGGTCCAAAGTGCATGGGGGGGCTACGCAGAGGGGATGTTGGAACCCTCCCCATCCCTGTCTAAGCATTGTGACTTACTGGTAGCTCATGTGGTTTGCAGAGTGGAGCAGGGGGCTTTACCAGTGCGGGTCATTAATGAACTAATGATGCCTTAACATTAAAAAAGGGCATGAAAGTTTGTACCCTTTTTACTGACATAGAGGTTGATGAGGGGGGAGAGTGTATGGAGGAGACAGAGGGCAGGCAGCAACCCTGGACAGTTAATAGCCTTGTGAAGGTCTTTCTGCTCAGCAAATTGAGGAAGTGAAACAACTACTGTATCGGAACCTCTCTGTTTTTAGTCAGGAAGAGACTGACTTAGGTAGGACTCACTTGACCATGCATAAAATCAATACAGGTGATGCTAAGCCCATTAAGTTAGCTCCACGAAGGATTCCCCTTCATTTGCAGCACGAGGTGGCAGATAATCTGAAGCAAATGTTAGATAGCGGTATCATTCGTCTTTCCCATAGTCCCTGGGCAGCTCCTGTGGTTTTGGTGCAGAAAAAGGGGAGTGGGCTCAAATTTTGTGTTGACTATAGAAAACTGAATGATGTTACCATTAAGGATGCATATCCTCTCCCTAGGATAGATGATGCACTCGACAACCTGAGCCACGCCTGCTGGTTTTCCGCTCTCGATCTTGCTAGTGGTTACTGGCAGGTGGAGGTGGACCCAAAAGATAGTTGCAAAACTGCTTTCACAAAACGTCAGGGGTTGTTTGAATTCAATTTTTTGAGCTTTGGTCTTTGCAGTGCACCTAGCACTTTTCAGAGGTTGATGGATTTGATCCTTGCCGATTTGCAATGGACAACATGTTTGGTGTATTTAGATGATATCATTGTGTTCAGACGCACTTTTCAGGAACATCGTCTTGATGACGTTCTTGGGAAACTTCAGCAGGCTAATCTAAAAATAAAACCTTCTAAATGTAATCTGTTTGCGACCCAAGTCCACTACTTGGGTCATGTTATCTCTGCTGAGGGGGCTATGGCAGATTCTGCTAAGGTGGCTGCTGTTAGAGAGTGGCCTGTCCCAAAAAATCAGACCGAGGTCCAGAGTTTTGTAGGGCTGGCCTCCTATTATAGGCGTTTTGTTAAAGCCTTTGCAGACGTTGCTCGACCCCTCCACCAGCTTGTTGAGAAGGGGAAGCGCTTCCAATGGACTGATGCTTGTCGGCAGGCCTTTGATCGTTTGAAAGCCAGCCTTATTACTGCTCCTGTGTTAGTCTACCCAGACCCAAGTAAAACTTTTATTTTGGACACTGATGCTAGTGATGTGGGTATTGGGGCGGTTTTATCTCAGGGGGAGGAGGGACAGGAGCGAGTTGTTGCGTATGCTAGCCGGGCCCTAACTAAACAAGAGCGTAAATATGCTACCACAAAAAACAGAGCTTCTGAGTATGGTCACCTTTACAAAGCATTTCAAACACTACCTTCTGGGTAAGGAATTTGTGCTCCGTACAGATCACAACTCTTTGCGTTGGCTACATAATTTCCAGGGGCTAGAGGGACAGTTGGCTTGTTGGGTTGAGCAGCTTGCTAATTTTCAGTATAAGATTGTGCATCAACCTGGCAAGTTGCATGCTAATGCCGACGCACTTTCAAGGTTGCCTGCATTTTGCAGTGGGGGAGGATGGCGCCAGGAGTCATTAACTATTAAAGAGCAAGGCAGGGATGTTCTAAAAGTGTGTGCTGTACAGGAAACCTCGGAGTTGACTCAAAGTGAGGGGGGGGGGGGGGGGGGGGGGGACGAGTTAACCCAAGCTCAGAAGAGTGACAGCAAGTTACTTCAGATTATTAATTGTAAAAATCAAGCAGATGAGTGCCTGATACCAGATAGGCCAGAGTTGCAGAAGTACGCCCCTGTCTGGAGCCAGTTACATGTACAGAGGTCAAGGTT
The DNA here is from genome assembly GCA_026686955.1 of Epinephelus cyanopodus. NCBI lineage: Eukaryota > Metazoa > Chordata > Actinopteri > Perciformes > Serranidae > Epinephelus > Epinephelus cyanopodus. Next base: position 3,575,957 of record CM048919.1, read on the forward strand.
AGTGAGGATCCCCCTGGTAATTCAGATGCAACCCAAATACAAGTGGGTCCTCCCTCCCTTGTTCCCTGATACCTAAGGTTTTGGCACAGTTGCATGATGATGTTACTGGGGGTCATTTGGGAGTGCAAAAGCTGCAGGGGAAAGTGAAGGATCGGTTTTATTGGCCAGGGTGGTTTGGGGATGTGAAACAGTGGGTAAAGGAGTGCACTGACTGTTCCTCTTATAAGACCCAGGGTAAGCCACCATGTGCCCCTCTGCAGCCATCAGTTACATCCAGGCCTTTTGAACGTGTGGCCCTGGACATATTGGGCCCTCTTCCAGAGACCCCTCAGAAGAATAGGTATATTCTAGTTGTGGGTGACTATTTTTCAAAGTGGACTGAGGCTTTTCCTCTTCCTAATCAAGAGGCTGGTACTATTGCTAAAATGCTAACAGAGGAGTGGGTCTGTCGCTTTGGGGTTCCCCGCAGTATTCATTCAGATCAAGGATGAAATTTTGAGTCTACCTTGTTCAGGGAGTTGTGTAGGCTTTTGCATATTCACAAATCACGTACGTCTCCATACCATCCTCAGTCAGATGGCCTTATAGAGCGTTTCAATCGTACTCTGTTGTCTATGTTGACATCTTTTATTGTTGAAAACCAGTCAAACTGGGACACTCTTTTGCCTTATGTAATGCTGGCGTATCGGAGCAGTGTTCATGCTAGTACTGCTTTTACTCCCTATAGGGTTTTGTTTGGGTGTGAAATTGTTCTGACTGTTGATGTCATGCTGAATCTTGATAATCAGGAGTGTTTTTCCTCTGCCAGTGAGTATGTTTCTAGGCTCAATGAAAGATTATGGGGGGTGGGGTGGGGGGGGGGGGTCTCAATGGTCACGCAAGTTATGTCGGCTCTTCTTATTAATTGTTGTGAATTATTATTGTATTTGTTATGTTGTAGTAGGCCTACTTTTATACATTGTTTGTGTGAAGGTACAGGGGAGAGAACGGGAGGGATCTAGACAGGCGGGGGCACTTTAGTTGGTTGGACCTGTGTCAGAGGGTAACTCACTGTGTGTCGTGTTGGTTGCAGTGCATTCCCAGTTTGTAGTGATTGCGCTCAGTGATGTGTGTCTCGCATCTCTTATTTGTATGCGTAAATTGAAGTGTGTTATACATCTTGTGGGATGGTGTGCATTACTTTGCTTTAATAGTGATGTGCACCCTTTTTCTTGGGATGTAATCCAGCTCTAGTTTCCCCTGCCAGTATAATGGTCCATTTCCTTGATTGCATTATTGAAATAAAGATTGTTATTGTATCTGGAACCTCCTGGCTGAGTGTTGTTCTTGGGCATCTGACAAGTTTTCTCCATAAATACCTACATTTATTACAATACTGTACATAATGTAAACACCATAAAGGTAATGCTGATCATGAACAGCCTGTTAGTTTTGAATTGTCTTCTCCTAAACCATTTTATCTAACACTGGGAAGTTAGAGTGCTTCCAGTCCTAATTTTTTGCGAGCCAGTATGAGTTAGATATTACCTCAGTTAAATATGACATTGCTGTGTGACTGTTCAGTGGAGGAGGTGAAATGAAACAAAAACATACCTTATGGTCTGTTTTTTAGGCTTTGTGATTCTGTTGAGTATATCAGTCTATGATTTGTTACAGCTCAACTGATATTAAAGTGATAGCGAAGTGAGAGCGAAGTTTGAGGACCTGAATGAGATTTAAAACACAAGATAAGTAATTTTGATAAATGAAACATACCAGGCTAAATGGAAATTATTCTAAATACCAAATGTATGTATATATTACTGTATTATACAAATGATCATGCTAGACATATTTTCTATCACAGTATTAGATATGTAATCTTGTATATCCTGCTGTAGGAGCACTGGGTGGTGGAGGAGCAGTGATGCTGCAGGACCACTGTGTGAGACAGGATGCTGCAGATAAGTCCTGAGTTGACCTTGGTGAGACTTAAAACTTAACAGGGCGTCTTTCAAATAGTTCCAGAGATAAGGAATCATACTTGATATGTAATATATATAACATGTTATACTAGGGCTGGACGATAATTCGATAACAATTTATATCGATCGATAGACATGTGATGCGATAGAAAAAAAACGGGTCGATAAAAAGTTCAATAGAAAAACACTTGCCAAATTAGCAGTTAACAGTCAGACATGCTAACAAACAGCACGTTTACAATGAATAACTCCGGACCAGAGCAACACACAGCCTTCAACAACGATGACAGAGATCATTACAGTGCCGAGGTGATTCCTGGTGACTGACTGTCTAGTTAACGACTGCACGTAGCTGCCATTGCTAACTAGCCGTTAGCGCCGACGGCTCACAGACTAACTCTGTGAGCACTCCTCTCTTCTGACTCAACTGTCCGGAGCCAAACTCGGCAGTAAATCCACTTCAGCTCTGTATTCCCTTGTCATCAAATTAACCGCCGTCGTGTCGGAGGCTGTGTGGTTTTTCTGTGTCGTTTCACGGTTCCTGTAAGAAGCTACACAGGAGTTGCAGGACGTGCTTGTTCATGTTGCTCACTGTGGCTTCCTGTACCACATCGCACGGCCATGACGTCACGAGGCTACGTAGCTGCCGCGGCCGCATTTACTCCGCCTACAAAGTAAATCATTGTTAAAAATACTCATCAGTATCAATATCAATCAACTTTTCGATCTGCCACAATAATGTAATGGATTTTAATGAAAATACCTAAAGTTGAGGGCTTTTCTCAGCAATTTTTAGGTGAGATTAAAAAAGATTAATTAGATCAATTAATTACAGATCATAATTAATCTCTCATTTTTTTTAATCTCATGACAGCACTAATGAATAATAATAATATGAATTATAATATGGACACTTAAATGTCTCAAACCTACCTACTAAACTAACTACCTACTAACCTAGACCTACTAAATAGGTCAAACTTATTGACCTATTGACTGTGCTATTCCCACCAAAAGGTATTCTTTTTATTTATATATTATATATATTTGTCACTCAGGTCACTTAAGTTGATTTATTTTTCTTTTTTAAAAAAACTTTCAGTTGTGTTAAAAGGTGGTTGAATAAAGGTTTGAATTTGAATTTGGTGCTTGTGTGTTCTTTATTAAAAGTAGGTCATTAAGCAATAGCATAAAACGCCCAGGGCTGCAATTAAAATATATGTTTCAAAATTCTTTGATAATTATCGATATCGATCAATATGATTTTTTTTTTATCGATATTCTTTTTTTCTATATCATCCAGCCCTATGTTATACTCCATTTTATATCAATTATGTAAGTAATTATGTTGAATATATGATATACAGTGTTGGGCAAGTTACTTTGAAAATGTAATACATTGCATATTACTAGTTACTGTCATTATAATATTATAATATTAATAGGCATTAAAAAATCGAAGAGGGTCGTGTTGTTTCATAGTGACTAATCAAAACATAGAGAGCTTTAATTACAGTTCATTAACTTACAAATCCAGTAGTGGGCGATATTGAATAGTCTAATGAAGGCTCTCCTCTGGAGTGCAGATCTGACCGATTCATGCATTCACATACAGTGGTTACAAATTTGTATTAAAATCCCCTGCTTATGTAAATAATTAATAGTGTGATAATATTAAACAATTAAACAGCCCAGACATTTTCAAATTAACAGATAACTGTGGACACAGGAACGAGCAGACACAGGATCAAAGTCCGATAACTTATGAGATAGGGATGAATATTTGAGAGCCAGTCATATGAAACACAGTTGGCAAATGCTGAGGTTAGCACAACAAAAGCAAATTGGCTTGCCAGTCAGTCACTATGACAAGTGCAAAGTAATACACCAGAGCTGGTAGACCCGCCTGCTGGTCTCCAGTGTGCTGATCAGTTACAACAGCCCCCCACACTGAAATATAAGTAAACATTTTAAGGAACTATACTGCAGTGATGTTGCGTGCCTCGTGTCAGGAATGCTGCAGGATGAGGACCATTAATGTTACAGTTCAGGAGTGGCAATAACAATGATGCTACAGGTTCAGGGGTGCATTGTGGTGCAGGGGCGCTGACAACATGATGCACAAAGATGGTGGGAATTAAATCTGTTCTAAGCTTTGTCTTGCCCTTTTTGGTCTTGGCAAACTGGTCTGCACCAAAATGTGCCTGCAGTGACTTCCCACACACAACTCACTTTTGTCTACCCACAGACATATCCCATAGTGGTTGAATGCAAACAGTATTCGGGAACACTTTATACTTACTGAAGATGTATACACTCATTACAAAACCATGACACAACTTCAAACAAATTCAATTAAAACTGATGCCACTTGTCATACTTGTGCCTTATCTCACATGGCAACGTCAGACCCAGGCATATATACATGTGCCTAACCATTTCTCCTCTTTATTTTTTTTTCTCTTTCAGCACAACAGGGGGATGCAATGGAGCCTGAACTCACCCCGCAATGATACAACCCTCTTACCCTGAGTCTCAACTCCCTGGGTTTTGCAAGCCTTTCCCTGTTCCTTCTTTTTAATAAACCAAACACTGAGCTTCCCAATAGCATGGTCTTTGTTTGTGGAAATGTGCTAATGCAATATTTGAGAATGATAACCTTACATATTTTTGTTGTTGTAGTCTGTAGAGAGTCTCAGGTTACTCCTGCTGACTTTAGCCAAAAAATTTCTCATCTCTGTGTCAATGAAGAAATTGTGCATGTGTGTACCTCTCTCTAAACGATTGGAACATCCCCACACAGCACCATGGTGGAGACTGTACGAGAGGACAACACAGAAGGAACGGCACAGTCAAACTGCTTGACATCCAAGTCACGTTTCTGAGTTTATTAGAAATTAATTTGTTATAGTAAATAAGTACATAGTAAAAAGACAAAGATACATAAAATATATATGTCTATAAATTGCTGCTGCTCCTGCTAGCCCAGTGACCCATTGTGCTGTCACTTTACAGTCATTGGTCGTCACCTGTCATCGGTCTCCTTCTGTTCCACTGAAAGTAATTAAGATAACATTAGTTATAAATCATTACAATCATTACATTATCATTAAATGTTAGTGTGATTACTTTTGACAACCACACAAGACTAAGAACAGAATTAATTTTTTTAAAGCAATAAAAGCAACATTCTGTTTCACCAAGGTAAAGAAACACTAACATACGTAAACAAGGCAGACAACAATATATATATAGTTATATACACATTACCCATAGTTATACTGTGTAATAATACATTTCTATCATATAATTATACTGTCATTAATATACTGGCCTGTATACGTATATAAATACATATCCTTATCCACACACCTTATATTTAAACTGTGCACATACTGTATAATATTCCTGTGTGCAATATTTTGCCACTTCCTGTGGGATATCTATATATTTCTATACTTTTACAGTAAAAATACTACACTTACACTCTGCAGCTATTAATCATGAGCATATAGTAACTGGTTTTAGTTGGTTAGTATCTGTTGTTTAGCATTTTCTATTATTTTCATTATGTCTAATTTGTATTTAAAAATATTTTTTCCTTTTTCTATTGCCTCTGCTCTGAGCTCTGAGCTGCTGTAACGTGAATTAACAAGGTTGGGATTATTAGGGTCTTACCTAACAGTAGTAAACTAACACTAATCCTCAAATATTAGCACATTTTACTTTAAAAAACAACATAATGATGTAACTTTTTATGGTGTGCTACACATATATGATAAATCAATGTAGTTATTGACAGCTACTTACCAAAAATCGGAGTTCTGTCTTTCAGTATTATGTATTTAAATGGCCTGCCAGTAACTTCCGGGAACTATCCGAGGTCTACATGAGTCACGTGACGCACAAGCATTTTGGACTTCCGTTGTCGCGACTCTGTTATATTCTGTCCAGCGTACATTACCCATTATTAACATTTCACAGTTAAAATTGTTTTTGATCTCCTCTACAATGACCATTAATTGTTGCTGAAGATGCAGCTTTAAGGTCCAAGTGATCCAAGCAGTTTGTATTTTATGACTGTGGCTAGAAGAAGAAAAGTAAAAAAAAAGTGTTATGTGAATGGGAAGAGGTGCTCTTCTTGCTATAATTTTTCTATTTAATTATTTTTTCACCTCCAAGTTTCCTGTATTGTTCTCTGTGGACACATTAAACGTTATTTTTGCACTCCACATTGAAAAACTGGGCGGCACGGTGGTGTGGTTGCTAGCACTGTCGCCTCACAGCAAGAGGGTTGCCAATTTGATCCCAGGTGTGGGAGCCCTTCTGTGTGGAGTTTGCATGTTCTCCCCATGTCACTGTGGGTTTTCTCCGGGCACTCTGGCTTCCTCCCACAGTCCAAAGACATGCAGATTGGGGACTAGATTAATTGATAACTCTAAATTGTCCATAGGTGTGAATGTGAGTGTGTATGGTTGTTTGTCCCTATATGTCAGCCCTGCGATAGTCTGGTGACCTGTCCAGGGTGTACCCTGCCTCTCGCCCAATGTCAGCTGGGATAGGCTCCAGCCCCCCCGCGACCCTCTAGAGGATGAAGCGGTTAGAAGATGAATGAATGAACATTGAAAAACTTTCCATGTCATCCTCTGAGAGGACAGCTAAGGGTTGCTAAAGATACTACTGAGCTCAGGATATTAGGATACAGACTGTGGCTTATAATGGTGTGATGGGGGAAAAAGAAGAGTGCATTTTCTTCCTTTTTTTTATAATTGAAAAATAGAAAGACACGTTGAACTGTTTACTTTTCTCCCCCTATTCATTTTTTTTATTATATTCTTTTTTTTTCAACTTAATAGCCAAGTCTGTGACGCCACTTTTTGCTGGTGATATCTACCTCACAAGGAGATTGTTTAACACTGATTCAAACAATATTATCATTGTTTTCTATCGTTAAGGGATAGAGACGGTGCCTTATGTTCTTTAAGCACTTTAAATTTTCTACTTTTTATAGTACTTGTTCTTAGTACTTCTGTTTACATTGTCTTTTTCTGTTTTTTTTTTCCTCTTAATGCCAGGGGGTTGAGACAGATTATCAAACAAAAGGTTTGTTTTTGTTTACAAAACAAAAGAAAACTGACTTTTCCCTTTTTCAGGAGACACATTCAGTTAAGAACAATGCACAATTATGGAAATCACAGTGGGGCAACGATATCTGGTTATCACATGGCTCAGAAAGAGTAGCAGGTACTGCTATCTTGAGGAACTCTTTCAATGGGGACATTTTACATTCTGAAGGTGATCCTAAAGGTCATTACTCTATTTTGATCATCAACTCCAACGATACTGTTGTTCTATTAATTAATTTATATGGGTACAATTCAAAGTGTGACAATGATATGCTGATTGATGTTTTAGAATGCCGTTTCTTACATTGGCTTTCTAAATATCCCAACGCAATGATAGTAATGGGAGGGGACCTAAATATCGCCCTAGGCGGTCTTCGCGATAGGTGGCCTCCACGAGCCAACAATTATATGGCCTCTGATACGATTCATGCATAAATTTAACATAGTAGATATATGGAGGGAAAAAAATCCAGATGTGAGTTCATATACTTGGAGCAATAAAGCACATACTAGTTGATCACGCATAGATTTTTGGTTGATGTCTAATTGTTTTGATAGCAACGTTATTAATGTCAATATCCTTACGACTCCATTAACAGATCATAAAGCAATCTCAATACAAATATTTTTAAATCCTAATACTCAACATAGAGGTTCATACTGGAGACTGAACGGCTTTATCCTAAAACATGATGCAGTGATTAAAACAGTCCAATCTTTAACTGATCGTTTTTGGCATAAATCCTTACCAGAATAGAAATTTTGATGTAACTGGGAACTTTTTAAATTGGAATCATCTAAATTTTTGAGAAGAGATGGGAGTTTGATAGCAAAAGCTAAAAAAGCTGAAGAAGAAAATATAATTACAGAAATAACATCATTATCACAAAAAACACCTGGTAAGTTATAAGAAAATGAATTACAACATTTAATGAATCTGCAAAATAAATTAGATGACATTTACAAATTAAAGGCTGATGGGGCCTTTGTTAGAAGCAGGAGAAGATGGTTAGAGGAGGGGGAGCAGAACACTGCTTATTTTTTTTTGACTTGAAAAATTTGATGCTAAACATAACACAATACAAAAATTAAATATTGATGGAGACATTATAGATGACCCTCAGAAAATAGCAAAATATTGTTCAGACTTTTATACCAAATTATATGAATCAGAGTATGATGAGGAATCTACATGTCAATTTCTGAGATCCCTTACAGAAACCAAATCAATTGACCTTGATCTAAAAGACTTATGTGACAAACCGATAATACTACAGGAAGTTAGATTTGCTATAGAACACCTTAAGCTTAATAAGTCTCCAGGTACTGATGGTATCACTTCAGAATTTTATAAGGCATTCTCTAAACAGCTTGCACCCTTCCTCCTTGGTGTCTTCTTAGAATGTATTAACAATGAATCTCTTCCTTCCACCCTGACCCAAGGCCTCATAACTTTAATTCCGAAACCAAAGAAAGATTTACTTCTTATTGACAATTGGCATCCAATATGTCTACTAAATAATGATTACAAAATATTCGCATTGATATTGAGAAACAGACATATTTCCAACAATATCAGATTAGTACTGGACTTAATTGATTATTCAGATTTGTGCCCTGACGAAAGTTTCATCCCTTTCATAGATTTCTTCAAGGCTTTCGACACAATAGAACATAAATTCATAAATCATGCCTTGGAAAAGTTTGGTTTTGGATCATATTTTAGCAGTGCTGTCAAAACAATGTACACTAATGGAAACTGTTCAGTCAAGTTGCATACTGGTACTTCTCCTCGATTCTTCCTTATATTCATCCGGCAGGGATGTCCAATATCTCCCTATCTCTTTTTGCTTTGTACTCAATTACTCACTGACTATATAAAGCTTAGTCCACTAAAAGGTATCTCAACTGCAGACAATGAAGTTATCATCAACCAGCTGGCTGATGATACAAGCCAGCTGGCCAGCTGGCTGATGATACAACATTATTTTTAAAAGATCTTTCTCAGATACCTTTGTCTATTGATTTGATTAATACTTTCTCTGTTGCCTCTGGTCTCTGCTTAAATGTAAAGAAATGTGAACTTCTTGCTCTCAAATATTGTGACATCAATTCTATCTGTAATATACCTGTAAAAGACTCCATTACTTACCTCGGTATCATTATCACCAAAGATAGAGGGGCCAGGTGCAGCTTGAATTTTGATTTAATTATTGACAAAACACACAAAAAATTTAACCAATGGTTGCAGTGAGATTTATCACTAAGAGGAAGAATTCTACTGACTAAAGCTGAGGGAATATCCTGCCTTACATATGCTGCCCTATCCCTTGATGTAAACAAAAAGATTTCAAACGATATTGACAAAATGCTTTTTAACTTTATTTGGAGTAACAAAAATCACTATGTCAAAAAAACAGTAATAATGAACTCATATGATAAGGGTGGCCTTAACTTTTTAGACTTTTACACTTTAAATAATACACAAGATAAATTGACTAAAACATTTCATTAAGAACCCATTTTCAACTTGGAACTTTATATCAAATTTTAATTTTTGTAAATTAGGAGGCCTAAATTTCCTTTTATTTTGTAATTATAATATTGAAAAACTCCCCACAAATCTATCAAATTTTCATAAACAGATGCTTCTCTCATGGTCATTGATTTATAAACACAATTTCTCCCCGCACAGATACTACTTATGGAACAATAAAGACATTATATACAGAAACAAATCCATATTTTACCCTCACTGGTTTTCTAATAACATTCTTTTGGTTGGTCAGTTGTTTAATTCAAATGGCTCACTTTTGACATATCAAGAATTTATTTTGAAATACAGTACTATTATTCCCGTTAGGGAATTTAATATTGTTATAGATGCAATTCCTGCTGGTGTTGTTATGCTATTTTAAAGTATGGCAGGACAGAACCCGAATTTAAATTTATTATCTATTGATCCAACCAAACATGAAATCGGTGAGATTTGTTTCTCCTCAAGACACAATAATAATCGTCATTTACATGCATTGTTTCAGAAAGATGTTGTATCAATTCCATATGTGGTTTCTTATTGGTACAACTTCTTTAATAATCTCGATTGGAAAAAGATTTGGACTTTACCTGCTAAATACTTGATTAATAATAAAATGAAAGAAGTATCATTTAAAATAATTCATAGATTCTACCCATGTAAAGTTTTTCTTCAACGTTTCAAAAAAGATATCGATACTAATTGTTGTTTTTGTGAAGGATCCCCTGAAGATGTTTTTCATTTATTTTGGAATTGCCCATTCTCTACCAAATTATGGAAGGATATTTGTAATTTGTATTTTATTTGTGCAGAACCACATTTCTCCTTTTGCCTTGAACATGTATTGTTTGGCTTCATTAACTGTCCAGCTGTGAGGGGTGTTGGTGGCTTAGTGATAGAGCAGACGCCCCATATAAAAGGCCGTTGCCGCAGCGGGCCGGGTTCGACTCTAGCCTGTGGCCCTTTGCTGCACATAACTCGTTCTCTCTCTGCCTCTTTCACGCTCAACTGTCCTATAAATTAAAGGCAAAATGGCCAAAAAATAATCTTAAAAAAAAAACAAAAAAAAAACCAAACTATCCATCTGTGAAAAAAAACAATTTTATATTATTAACCTTATTATACTACTGGCTAAATGGTTTATTCATAAATGTTGATATATTAATCAGAAACCACTCTTTTGCATTTTTGAAAATGAAGTCAAGCAATATATTAGGACCAATATATAATCTACGCAGTGCCGTAGAATATAACAGAGTAGCAACAACGGAAGTCCAAAATGCTTATGCATCAAGTGACTCATGTAGACTTCGGATAGTTCCCTTAAGTTACTGGTGGGCCGTTTAAATACATAATCCTGAAAGACAGAAATCCGATTTTTGGTAAGTAGCTGTCAATAACTATATTGATTTATCATTTATGTGTAGCACGCCATAAACAGTTACATCTTTATGTTGTTTTTTAAAGTAAAATGTGCTAATATTTGAGGATTAGTGTTAGTTTAATAAGTAATTTAATTAGTTAAGACTCTACTAATCCCTGTTAGTTTTGAAGACAATTCAAAACTAACAGGCTGTTCATGATTAGCATTACCTTTATGGTGTGTACAGTATGTACAGTATCCTAGCCTAATCTGTTATCTTTTAACATTACATACATCTACTAAATTTAATGGGGGATAATCTACTAACAAGCTTTAATGCACATGTTAATTTAGATAAGTTGTGCTGATAATGTAAAATCTGAGTCTTTGGACATCTTACCCGTTAAAAGCAGAGACATATATACATAGACACCGCACCAACTGCCTGAGCGCGTCCCAGCCAGTTGTGTGTGTGTGTGTGTGTGTGTGTGTGTGTGTATGTATTCCATCTGGGGTTGAGGTGCATAAAAGAACTGTGTTGTGACCTAAATAACATGCTGTTGCTATCTGTAGAAAGTATTAAAGCATGAAATCCCGCATTTTTAATGTACGAAAGCATCCTGTATCATAACTGCATGTGTGCCGTTTGTAACAAACCAAACCGCATGGAAATCAATTGAAAATTCAGTGAGTTATTCTATTTTACTTATGCAAACAGCTCCTTCCTCAATAGAAGTGAATGCACTGTGGAGGCGAAGCGAGACCCATCCAAGATGGCGGCCGGCTGAGACGTCTGCTGCAATAGGCAGCGGCAGTCAATGCGACGTCTATATATATTTGTCTATGGTTAAAAGTACATCACAGCCGGTCTTTTCTGCTGTAACTCCATTGCGCTGTTAGCATGTGCCGCTTACTTCCGGGAACTACTGAGAGGCTCCGTGATCCGCCATTGCTGTGAAAAAAATGGCCCATTAGAGTGAATGGAGATGACGCGACTCTCTCTTCAAGGGCTCTGGTCCTGTGTATCTGCGCTCGATTGTTCTTCCTTTGTCCTTAAACTATCTGGATGTCTGTCACAGTAAATTGAAATTGAATTTGGAGAACTGAATTTGAATTGTGAGAACTGAATGTGAAGATATATAGAAATTAATTCAATTTCAAATTATACTATTCAGATTCAGTTTTTCAATGCAATGATTCAAATTAACAATACAATTTCAAATTATGTGATTCAAATTCAGTTTTGCAATGCAATTATTCAAGTTTAGAAATTCAAATTCAAATATAAATGATTCAAATTCAGTTTCTAGTGGCACATATTTCAGGCCATATGCTGGCCACAGTTCCCTGGGCATTGGTTCATCTGGCTGGCATCTGGCTGGCTACATCAAACTGTACTCCATTGTCTAAAGCAATATTGTGCAAAATGGCACAGGCCAAAATGATGTCGCACACTTTTCTGGGGTATACAGCAGCGCACTGCTGCACGCTGTGCACTGTTAAACCTGTGCTCCTGTTCTGTGGCAGGGTTTGTCAGCAGGGTTATAAGACATAGGTGTCATTTAGGTATGAAACTTACAACATACAAAACAAACTATCTGAAAAGTAACATAGCTATCAAATAAATGTAGCTTGAGTAGAATGTACAGTATTTCCCTCTAAGTATAAAGTGGCACAAAATGGAAATACGCAAAGTACAATTACATCGAATTTGTACTTAAGTACAGTAGCTACTTGAGTTATTTTCCATAACTGCATTTGTCTAATCATTATGCTTTCTGTCTACATTTTAATGTAGACTTGACAGTTTACTTGGTACACCTAGAAAAAAAAACAAACCAGAAGCAGTTTAATATTGTTTATACTGACAGCAGTTTCTCATTTAGTCTGTCCTCACCAATATAAATGGGATCAAACAGGTCAGATGTTAAGAGGAACATTTTATTCAGCCACACTTCAGACATCAGGTATACAATTCATATCAGATAATCAATATTTAAAATGCTGTTGAATAAAAACTACAATAAATACAATTAATCATTAAATAGGCCTACCATAAATTAATTACAATAAATTCTTAAAATCATTATTGAATGGTAAAAACACATAAATAAGCAAAAGAATACATACAAAGAACAACAATTACATTAACAATGTTACAACATTTAATAACATAATAATATATCTTATAGAGCTCATGAAGACATGTTTATTATTTATGAGCGCTGACACCGCTGTCATCTAGCTGGACCTTACATTCAAGTTTGCTCTATATTAATACATCAACCACTGATTGAGATGTTTATTTTGAATATGATGCAATAATAAAAGGAAAATAATAATGAACAATATGAAAAAGAAAGAAAGGGAAAAAAAATTAAAAACATATTGAATCCAATAAAAAGTAACATAAATCAAACAATACGCATATCCGAAAAGGAGTGAGAAGAAGTAATTGCTGCCACCACTTCTCCCTAACTTAATAAATAACAATAACAATAACAATAACAATAATAACCTCCCTACCTAGTCTAAACCAAAGTATCCATTAATGTCCTGTGTTAATACAGCAAGAACATATTATAAATAATACACATACAGACATACACCTGTATATACACATGTACACATATATATACATACATGTATATACACGTACACCAACATACACATATCCATATGCACCGCATACATACAGACATACATAACACATAGACCATAGATACATGTACATGCATTCACATATACATGTACACACACAAAAGAAGAACAGAAACCTGAGAATAACTATGTGAATAAACAATACCCCTATAACAGCTGGTGATTTCCAACACCTCCCTCTTCCCTGTACCTCTTGAAAATTATGTTTTTGTACATTATTTTAAACTATTTAACGCTTGAACATTGCTTAAGTTCCATAGTAAACCCATTCCATAGTCTCACCCCTGTGACTGAGATGCAAAACCTTTTCCTGGTGGTTCGAATTAAATGAATTTTAAAATTGATTTTTTTCCTTAAATTATAACCCCCCTCCTGGTCACTGAACAATTTCTGTACATTTTTTGGTAGTAAATTATTTTTTAGCTTTGGACATTATTTGTGCCGTTTGATATTCAACAATGTCTGTAAACTTTAGCAATTTTGACTGTATGAATAATGTGTTTGTGTGTTCCTGGTAACCAGCTTTGTGAATAATTCGTATAGCTCTTTTTTGAAGAATAGTTAGAGGAGATAGCCTGGTTTTATAGTTGTTGCCCCAAACCTCAGCACAGTACTGTAAGTAAGGTGAGACTAGAGACCAGTATAAGGTGTGGAGTGATTTCTGATCTAAAACCATCTTTGCTTTGTTTATTACTGCACAGCTTCTTGCGACTTTAGTCTGTACATGTTTGATATGTGATTTCCAGCTAATTCTGTCATCTATAATTACTCCCAGAAATTTAATTTCATTAACTTTTTCAATTTCAACTCCATCTATTTTTATCATGGTGTTACGCACCCGTCTAGGGGTCGGGAAGTGTAACATAAAATGAGCCGACACACGACAATGCACATCAAAGGGTGAGTTTATTCACCGGCACACAAACAGAAAATGACTTTTATAAATAACGAAGCTTGTCTTCAGGGTGAGCCCAGGCCAAAACAATAAACAAAACAAACTACCTTTCCCAATATGCTAACTAAACCCTATGAGAAAGAAAATAAACAAAAGTACAGTCACTAAACCTAACTCCCTAAACTAAACAAAAACAGGAGAAAACAGGTCAACATAAATGGCAGCCCACCCCTACTGCTTAGTGCTATGTGCAGATATATACAAGTGATGTGCAGGTGACAAAATAAAACGGCTGCTTAGCGCGGCACCAGGCCGGCAGCAGACGAACTGTTCCCCGCTCGTAGCGGCAGGACACAACAAAAAAAACCTCACAGTTCAAAATACGGCTCACCGCTCTCCAGTCAAAAAACACTCAACAGTTTGTAAAGGCACAGGCAGGTTTGGTGTCGGAGCAACGCTGCTGTCAAAACGAACCCTCGAGATTGACAGATGGCCGGGGTTTAAAAAGGCCAAGCCCCCGCGACAGCCAATCAGCAGCAGCCACGACCAGAGCCAAGCCCTCGCGACATCCAATCAGCAGCAGCCACGACCAGCCCAGAGACGAGAGCGGCACCTGGCACAGATCCTCAGAAGAGAAGAGGTCTTACTCTCACATAAAACAAAAAACAACAACAGATATACAACAATATACGGCCGCAGCCGTAACAATGGCCTGTGTATTCATTCTACAATTACCAAATAGCATTATTTTTGTCTTGTTCAATTTTAATGACAACCTGTGTCTGTCAAACCACATTTTTAGTTTCTTCATTTCTTTAGTGATGTCCTCTTGTAATTGTTGTAAGCTGTCCCCAGAGCAAAAAAATATTTATATCATCCACAAAAAGAACAAAATGCAATAACTGAGAGACTTTACATATATCATTTATGTACACAATGAAGAATTTAGGGCCCAATACTTACCCCTGGGGGACACCATAAGTAATTCCCAAGCATGATGAGGAGCAGTCACCCAATCTCACAAACTACTGTCTCCCACTTAAATAACTTTTGACCCAGTCAAGCACTATTCCCCTTACACCATATCTTTCCACTTTGCTAAGTAAGATATCATGGTTGATTGTGTCAAAAGCCTAACTCAAATCAATAAATATCCTAGCAGTATATTGTTTATGGTCTATAGCATTTGTGATTTCTTCTATTGCTTCTATTATTGCTAGTGAAGTTGATCTGTTTGACCTGAACCCATATTGATTCTCTTCAAGTATGTTTTGCTTTTCCAAAAATGTGTCCAGTCTGCTGTTGAAGAGTTTTTCTAGTATCTTTGAAAATTGTGGCAGTAAAGAGACAGGTCTGTAGTTCGTGAAATGATGTCTGCTCCCAGTTTTGTACAGAGGTATTACTTTAGCAATTTTCATTTTATTTGGAAATGAACCAGTTTGAAATGATACTTTGCAGATGTAAGTTAATTGTTTCAAAATGCCGTCAATTACCTTTTTCACCAGTGACATGTCAATATCGTTAAAGTCAGTAGACCGTTTATTCATACATTTTTTTCACAATTCCCAGTATCTCATTTTTTTCCACTGCTTTGAGAAACAACAAGCATGGATTTCTCTCTGGTAAGTGTTCTTCACATGCTCCCAGATCAGAGATTTTCCTTGCTAAATTGGGTTCAACATTTACAAAGAATTCATTGAATCTATTAGCCACTTCATTCATGTTATGATTTTCAACGTCCTTATCGATAAAAAAACTTAGGAATACTATTGTGTCTTGAGCCATTTTTTATAATACTATTTAATATATTCCATATTCCTTTAATATTATTTTTACTATCATCTAATAACCTCTTATAATAATATTTCTTCCTTGCTCTTAAAATATTAGTTAACTTATTTTTATACTTTTTATATTTCTGTTCTGCCTCTTTAGTTCTCTGTCTTATGAAATCTCTGTAAAGTGTATTTTTTTTTTACATGCATTTTGTAACCCTTGTGATCCATGGACAGTTAATGTATGATAGTTTTTTTTATCTAATTTCTTAATTGGACAACACTTATCATATAATGAGCTAAATATTCTTAGAAACTCCTCATATGAACAATTGACATCTTTTTCTCTATATATATATTCCAGTTCTGCTCCAATAATTTGTTCTTTAGGGTGATTATGGATTCCTATGACCTTACTCGTCTATATTCTGATTGTCTAACTTTTTCCTTAAGTTGCCTTCATAAACTGTAAACACTGGCAGATGGTCACTTATGTCATTAATCATTAACCCGCTTATTGCACAGTTGTCAATGTCATTGGTGAAGATATTGGGCTCTAGTTTCCCGGCACAGCGCAGGGTAGCACAGGGGGGCTGACTGGCGGACAGTGCGCACGTCACCAAAACCTCACAGGCAGGTTTCCAGAATGTCAGGCACATTAACGATGCAATAAATGCCCACAAAAACCACTATTCAATGCAACTATCTGCAATCAGCACATAAATGTATCTCTATATTGACTGTCCCGTCACATCTGATGTCAGATCAAAGTGGATTGGCACTGTTTGGCACGTGTAATGGAAACCCAACCTGATTAACACAGTTGCAAACTAATGAGTTCACATCCCTCTCAGCCAACCACAAACAGCCACAGCATCAGATAGAGAGTATGTATTCAGCATCTGTCATCTTAGAAAAGTCAAAAGAAAAGAAACAGAGTGAGACTGCGAGAGAGAAAGAGAGAGAGTGTGTGCGCGCATGAGAGAAACACAACATTGATTTACAATTATGGTGACCTCCTCCCAGGCTACCTTTGCATCATCAGCCCATGGAGGTCTGCTCGCAGTTCCATATATTCGGACACTGCGAGCTTGGACCTCAAGGACCAAAACATCAGTTTTCTCCTGGGAGAAGTTTGGCTGTCTGACGCTGCTGCTTTCTTCTGCCATGGCGAATTGATTAAACTCTCATTACGCCTTTGCGCTGTGCATTTAAGGGCGAGGAGAGGGGCTCATTTGATTGGTGTGATGTGTGTAAAACCCACTCCACACCTTCTCTCCTCCCTCTTTCTGACTTGTGCTGGTCGGAGGGATGGAGGTGGGATAGCGGAGCAGCTGCGCCAGGTTTGCCAAACTTACAAAATCCGCCTGGCCACAGCCAGTTGGTGAAGGGCAGGTGCGCTGCGCCTCCGCAGCGGCCGGTCTGGGAAACTAGAGCCCATTATCTATGAGAGTGGCATTGTTGGATGTAATACGGCTGGGTCTAGTGATTCTTGGAAATACGCTCATACTGTACATTGTGCCGATAAATTCGTCTGTACTTTTGTGCTTACTAGGATTTAACAAGTCAATGTCGAAATCTCCACATATGAAAATTATTCTATTATTAATTTTTGAAAACATACTTTCCATCCACTCTGAAAGTTCAAACCATGGGTTTGGAGTTTAAACTACACATGACAACACTACATTTCGTGACAAATCAACAGTAAAATATTGGTAATTACGACTTACAATTGTGCGCCTTTCACTAACTTTTCATGATTGTTGCAAAAAGCATGCTAGGATACCTGGTTGTCTTAAGTCCACACAAGTCTGCTCTGATAGCCTGAGTGTCAGACTGAAGCTCCTAGAACCTTCAGTCTGACATCGCCTCCATTGAAGGCGATTTATAAGGGGGAGGGAATTTGATTTTTCCCTAACCAATCAGTAGAGATCAACGACTCACCCAGAATGTGACGTCATTAGTATCCACGCCTCGGGGGTGCGGAAAAGAAGCGAGCATTGCCTGTTTAAAATGTCTCTGTCGTCGTGCACGCCAAGCTGCATCGCCGTCAAATCCAGTTTAGCAGCTTCCTTAATTTGGTCCTCCATTAACGCGAGTAGTGGCGAAATACCTCGATGGCATCATTAATGTGGTCTGTGGGATCTGCAGCAGTCGGCATTAGTGTGGCGCTGATTGGCTAATCGCTAGACCCGCTCCTACCCCCGCCGTTAATTGGTCCATCCATCGTTTGGACGAGATAAATCGCAAATTCATTGCAGTATGCCAGACCAGAGATGCAAGCCTACTCAGTTGAGTGGGCGGGGTCTATGGTCTGGAACCAGGCTACTGCTCTGATGCATTCCCGGTAAAAGGGGCGTGGCAAGAACATATCCGGGCATTTGAACTGAAATTGGCTAGATGTGAACTTTGAATTGGAACAATACTTGGGCTGTGACTGATGATGTGTCACAAGTCCACAAGAACACAAGTCTGCACAAGAACGCATATAGAGAAAGGGCTAATGTCTTGGCTCGAGCGTAACATCACTGCTGCTAGGTAGTGGTTTTAGGTTTTCTGTTTCTAAGTGAAATTCTATAATTTACCCTCTGCTAGTGATGGCCAAACAAGGCTTCATGAGGCTTTGAACCCCTTTGGACCATTGTATTGAAAATTGGTTCACTACTCGAAGCTTCATTCAATGAGCACATTAGTGACATCTGCTGGCACAGTGGTTGTTGTACAGTCTTGCAAAGGGGCCACTGTGCACTTTGAGTTTTGTTGTATTGTAAAAAATACTTAAATAAAGCTGAAATCTAACTTCATTTTACGTGTCTGTTGTTTTTCTTCCTTACTTTAAGAATTCATATATTATATGATATTATATTATATATTATATTATATTATATTATATTGTATTATATTATATTATATTATAATAACATTAATTAGATCCACAGCCTCATTGAGTCCTGTAAATATTTGCTGTGGCCTCTGCCTATCGAACCAAACCAGTCAGGTTATTCAGTCTGAATGAAACAGTGGTTCAAACTAGGCTTGGGCAATTGGACGAATACAAGTCCATCACTTGTCATTTTGTCATTTTATTTTGCTAACTTAATGGTCTGTCTCCACAGAATTCAACTCGACACATATAGTCCATAATTACTATGTAGAGCACAATTTAAAGTGTGTGCGTATTGGAACCTGCAGCTTCACACTGATTTCCGACTAGTCTTTCACAAAATACATCAGTGCGGAGCCGAAAGTTACGGCCGGGGTCCACCAGTAACAGGAGCAGCTCGAGTCCCGTAGCAGCTCGCCCCCCTGTTATCAATTACAGCTGCTGCACCGGCAACGGCAACTCTCTATTTTAGGATGCTCTTCTGTTTTTGTCACGCTACGCTCCCCTACGCGACCCTCCAGCAGATAAAAACTACATGAAATAGTGTGCTAAACGAGCACACTGTGTTTTTAAATGAATAAACCATTATCACAGGAGATATGTGATGATTTTTTTCATGCATTTACCCATGTTTATCCGTGACATTGTGTAAATGTTCGTGGCGGACATTTGAAAGCGAGTAGATGACAAACAGTACAGTAAACTTGTAGAATACTCAAATATATGTAATAACTTTGGTGGAAAATGCTATAACTATCATGGCTCAGCAAACGGTAAACAAGACGCTTGACGTGCAGTCGGTGGAACCCGGCCGTAACGTGAACTCATATGCGCATATGGTTAACAATGTTACCAGCCGTGCTAAACACCCTCTCTGACGGCGTGCTTGCTGCCGGTATGCACAGATATTTCCGTGCCATGTTGGACACGAGTGGGCTCGCAAAGCACGCTGCATTTTTTTTGCTGCATATGGTGTCGGGAGATCCGAATTGCCGAGTTGTTTTTCTTACATGAGGTGGCGTTCATGTGAATTATCCCATTCTGAAAGTCGATTCTTTCCGACATCACATGAATGCAACATCCCCCCTCATCCGCCACACACACGCCGAATAGTTCAAACATCATCACTCACGTGGTTTTTCCCAATATGAAGCAAGCTCCGGCACCATGCTTTAGAAAAATACCCTGTCAAGTTTGAAGCATGCTTCAGAGCCTTGGTATTAGAGGCAACACTACTCTTTGCTTTGTACCTTAGGTCCTGCTCCATAGCGAACCTTGCTCCCCAGTGTATTTGGCCTTCTGTGTGAGAGGTCCTAGGCAGGAGAGGTAAAGATCAATGTTGCATTTTGTTTTATGTATTTGTTTGGCAGTATATGAATTCATTAATCTGCTCTTTTTGTCGATGCGACTGCCACTGCTGTTTTGTTCATTTTGATTTTATTCTATACTTGGAAATTTTTCTATGCTCATTTTGTTTCTTTGCTTTTTTCCTTTGTGAGTCTCTTGTTTTCCCCAAGAGGTGAATTGTGAATTTAACTGTTCTTCTTTTGTCTTTGTTTGGATGCGACAGGATTGGCGGTGTGTGACCGTCGACTGTGGAGGGTTTTGGTGATAGAGTTTCTTCCCCCCTGCCGCATACCTCTTTCACTTGGGTGTTGCGGTAGTTTTTGCACCTCCTTCAATCAAATTTTTCTCATTTTGCTGTGTGTGTGCGCATGGTGTGTGGAGCACGACGGCATAGGTGAGTACTCTATCCCTGATTTTTGATTTCTCATCCCTTCTATACTGTATGCGGTCTGTGCTGGCCATCTTTTAGCACTCCATTGTTTTAATGCAATTTTCTGTTTTGAAGTAGTACTCCTTTGCATTTTTTAATATCTCATACCTCTTTTTGATACTATCAACCAACCAATCAACCAATCAATCAATCAATCAATCAATTTAATTTATAAAGCCCAATATCACAAATCACAATTTGTCTCACAGGGCTTTACATCATACAACATCTCTCTGTCCTTTGGACCCTCACAGCGGATAAGGAAAAACTCCCCCAAAAAACCTTTAACAGGGGGAAAAAATGGTAGAAGCCTCAGGAAGAGCAACTGAGGAGGGATCCCTCTTCCAGGACGGACAGACGTGCAATAGATGTCGTTTCAGAACAGATCAACATGATAAATGAACAGTAATCCATATGACACAATGAGACAGAAAGAGAGACAGAGACAGAGACAGAGAGAGATGCAGGACAGACGGTAACGGTAATAGCTTACAACAACAATAATGAAAGTAATAATATTATAATTATAATTCTGGCTATTGTGGTACAATATGTTGAAAGTATATTAATATCTGATAGTATATATATGTGACAATAATCATATGTGTATAATAACAGTAGAAGTATGACTAATGATAACAGCAGCAACAGGAGGCATCTGGCAGGACCACAGCAGCAGCACAACCACACGTCACACTATCCAGGCACTGCTGTGATATGAGTTAACCTGAGAGACAGTGGAGCACAAATGCTCTGGAGAAGATGTCGAGTTAGTGACATGCAGTACAGCTGAGTTAGCAAGATGCAGTAACAGGACATGAGAGAGAGAGAGAGAGAGAGAGAGAGAGAGAGAGAGAGAGAGGGAGGGAGAGAGAGAGAGAGAGAGAGAGAGAGAGAGAGACAGACAGACAGACAGACAGACACAGACAGAGACAGAAGGAGAGGGTGCCTGGTGTATTATAGGAGGTCCCCCGGCAGACCAGGCCTAAGTCAGCCTAACTAGGGGCTGGTACAAGGCAAGCCTGAGCCAGCCCTAACTATAAGCTTTATCAAACAGGAAAGTCTTAAGTCTAGTCTTAAATGTGGAGATGGTGTCTACCTCCTGAACCGCAACAGGAAGATGATTTCACAGGAGAGGAGTCTGATAGCTGAAGGCTCTGGCTCCTGATCTACTTTTGGAGACTTTAGGGACCACAGGTTAGGGTTAGAATTTTTATTAAATTCTAGATTTTACAGGGAGCCAGTGCAGAAAAGCTAAAACAGGAGAAATATGATCTTGTTTCTTATTTCCTGTTAGTACACGTGCTGCTGCATTCTGAATTAGCTCAGTTTTTAAAGACTTGCTAGAGCTACCTGATAATAGAGAGTTACAGTAATCCAGCCTTGAGGTAACAAAACTGTGGACCAATTTTTCTGCATCTTTTCAGGTCAGGATAGGCCTAATTTTCGCAATATTACGCAGATGAAAAAATACAGTCCGTGAGGTTTGTTTTTAAATGAGACAAATTTTGATCAAATATTACTCCGAGGTTTCTTACGGTAGCGCTACAGGCCAGAGCAATGCCATCTAGAGAAACTATGTCATCATGACTAGCTTTAATAGGATTGCAGTTTTTAGTGTGTGTGTGTGTGTGTGTGTGTGTGTGCGTGCGTGCTATCATATCTACCTTATGCCATTATTACTGAACCCCAATATTGCTCGCCACTAGTGTGTGAATGGGGTAATGGGGGATTCCCAGCAGGAGGAGGTAGAGAGGAACCCTGGTGTTGTGAAGAAGCCGTGTCTGACACTTCAGCGGCCTGATTCACAGCACCAGCTGGCCCTCCTCACCCAGTATTACACACACTCACAGTACTCTGGTACAGTACGGATGCAGTATAAAGGGTGAAGTCAGGAGTTCATCTTAAGTGATCCAGTAACAGAAAGAAGACACTAGACAAGTTAAAAGTTAATTCATTGTTCTCAAAGGGCATCAGATACAGCAGAGCCTCAGAAAGAAATGGAGTTTACTAATCTTTATTTCAACCATTCTGATAACGAGAGACCATAAATCTGCCTGAATAGTATCAAACGTAGTGGACTGAGAATACTTATATCTGTTCTGTAGCACAGTGAGGTTTAAGAGGGACATGGGGGCCGCTTGGGCGCAGTACACACTATTTCCACTCGAGGGCAGTTTGAATCCAGCAGCCTTCTTCTCTGCTTACTCACTTTGAGACTGTTAAATAGCATAGGTTACCATCAATTTTGTGGCATTGACAAAGAGGCGTCTGGAGAGGTCCACGCCTATCAGTGTCATACGCGATTAAGAAATATAATCCAATAATAGATAATAATAATATAATAAAACACTGCAGGGATCATTCTGCTGCCTAATACTTATTTTTTTAATACTTTGTGTGACTATGAATTTGCAAGACTTTCCCATGTAATGTTACCCTGAGATATTGCAGTAAAGGGTCTGAATCCTTCTTCCATTTCTGCCAAGTTCTAATAAACTGGAATTAGTCTTGACCTGTAGAGCCTTTTAGCACCAAGACTGTAGACCCTGGATCAGTAAAGGTAAAGGGTAGAAAAATCAGTGTTGCTGGCTCAGCTGTTTTTGACAGGGTTTTGACTTCATGGCTAAAAGCCAAATACTCCAAATAGTGGCAGCCTGCAGCTTGGCCACATCTTCTCTCAGTGCAGCTTCAAAAGAAACAGAGCTATGCCACACCCAGTTAAGTCTGCTGTCCCTGGGGTCCTCCCCTCCTCTCCTATTTCCCTGATTGCTGAAGCTGTCCATCCTTCATGCTGCTGTCAGACAACTGTGCTTGCTCTGCAGTACATAGAGAGGGTGGGAAAGAAAGTGTCAGGGAGAGAAATAGAGTCTGCCTACTGCTGGATAAAAGCAAGCTTTTTGTTTCCTAATGCTGCCTTGCCCATTTGACTTAGATTAGTCATTCAGCGACTGACATTGGCATCACTGATTTAACATCATTCATTCTGTAAGGAAGAGGAAAATAGGGAAATAAAGGTGGCTGACACTTTGAAGAAATGAGGAGAGCATCAGGGATGCTGCTTTCAGTCGAGCCATTCATTAAACGGATAGTGCACCCAAAAATGAAAATTCAGCCATTATCTACTCACCCTCATGCTGAGGAAGGCTCTGGCGAAGTTTTAAAGTCCTCACATCCCTCGCGGAGATCGGCAGGGGGAGCAGCTAGCACACCTAATGGCTGACGGCGCCCCAGACTAACGTCCAAGAACACAAAATTGAAAACACAAAATATCTCCAACATGCTCATCCGTAAGGATCCAATTGTCCTGAAGCCCCGACATAAAAGTTGTTTCGAAAAACGTCATTTGAACTCTGTTTTTAGCCTCACCGCCTTTAGCATCTGAAACAACTACACCACAAGGTTTCCAGTGCTCGACTCCGGTATTCTGTGGCTGGCTGAGGGTTAGGCTCACGAGCTGCGGCAGGTGCCTCGTCCAGTAGTCTGAGTTCTGCGTCCGTATACTCGGGCTCAAACAAATACGGCTCAACAAAGAAATGCTGTTCCTCCTCAGTTTCAAAGTCTTCAGACATGTTGGGCTGTCTTTTGCTAAAAGACCGTAGAGCAAATTATCTGTTAGCCACTGTGGTTACTGTTGTCTCTTGTCTCTCCCTGCGGTGCACATGTCATGTGATGTAAACACGGGTAAACAAAGCTCATGCTTTCGCTGGTCTCCATTAGTCAGCCATTAGGTGCACTATCCCTTTAAGTCCTATTCCTTTTTTATTTTCTAGAAATATGTGAATTTAAGGTATGCTCTATATAATCACAGAGTATTCTGACTGAAGTTTACCACCATGTTAAGCAGATATTTTCTTAGTAGGGACCTCGGCCAAAGGCAGAGGACTGGGGGTCCTCCAATAGGAAATACCTATGCACTTATTAGTTACAATAGATTATGCCCTTTTTTGATGTGCTGTCATGCAATTTTTCCCAAGCCTAATGTTATACACTGACCTTGTACTAGTCCTCCCATTATATTGCCTTAGATCACATATGCTGAAGAGCATTTAAAAGAAAAGTTTGTCATCTAAGCCCTTATGTCCCCACTATACTTTGCAACAAAATGTGATGCTACTGTGCAGCCTTAGTTGTCTAATAACACATAATGCATGCAAGGTGAACTCAGCAGTTTTACACTCTCACTTTGAAAGTTTGACCAAACAACAGGCTTGTCTGTCTGCTGGCTGTTTGTCTGCAAATCTGCAAATCAGCATGGGAACAATCCACATTTACTCTGCAAAGTGAAGATGACAATATTTATGTCCACCAGGGTGAGAAGAATAATTAATGCCTAGATAGACTAGATTGTTTCTTTCTGGGTGGGTGTATAGCTCAAACTTGAACCTCACCACATTGTACTCAAATGCAACTGAAAGACAGTGATGAAATTTGCATATTGTTGTTCATATAAATGTTAACTTTCTTGGCAACTTTTACTGCTTAATTTGTTCAGAAAATCTTGTAGGGTGAGCCAGCTCTGACACTGTGTCCCCATGGCAGACCAACAATAGTCTGCTCATTAGAACAAGCCACTGGTCTGTGTCTGTCGCTCTGCATGGGCAGCTAGCAAAGTCTCTGTAGCCTAGTAGATGTTACAGATACACTGAGGAACACACATGCACAAGAACTATAACTTCATGTGCACTCATGCACACACATTAAAATTGCCTTTAAGGATGATATTCTTCATATTGTCAACTAATCTCATCTGTAGACCCAAACCAACGTCCTGTGTCCTATTTTGTGCGTTTCAAAGCCTTGATTACTCACTAGAACACACATGTATTAAGGGTGTTCACAACATTCACAGTTGGTATGTTTTCATAAGTTACCTTGATTTTTAAATTGTATGAAAACTAACAAAATTTGGGCTTTTGTGGGTTTTTTGTATGAACCAGGAAGTACGTTCAGGCTGAAATGGGCTTGTTTCTTTCTAAACACTTTATATATGTTAGAAAATACTTTCTGTGTCCTACTATATAAATACTAGGTCACTAGTGACACAAGAGTGCATTCAAATTACCCACTGTGCGTCAGTGGTGAGTGTGCTATGTCCCACAAGCTCTCTGAGCTCTTTTAGTCTAGTAAATACACAAATAAACATCTCTGTTAAATGCCACAGTCATATAAACACAAGCAAAAAAAGCCATAACTAACAAACCTTTTAGTCTGTCAGCCTGAATCAGCTACCCAGCCCGCCAGGAGTTGCTGATCACTGCAGAGAGTCTGTGCTTTGTGCTAGCATTAGCTGTTGAACAAGAGGCTATGGCCACGCAGTGGCTCTTGTTCCCTGGTTCGGGGGATGTAAGTGCTGCTGGCTTGGCTGCTAAAGGGAGTCTGTCACTGTGCAACGGCTCATGTTATTGGCATGGGGGTCATGTACGTTAAGCCCCAACAGTATGGTATGATGCAGTTAGGGCTGGCTCAGGCTTGCCCTGTACCAGCCCCTTGTACCAGCCTCTCTCTCTCTCTCTCTCTCTCTCTCGCGTATCCTATTACTGTATCTTGTTTACTCGGCCATTCTGGATGTCACTAACTCGGCTTCTTCTCCGGAGCCTTTGTGCTCCACTGTCTCTCAGGTTAACTCGTATTGCAGCGGTGCCTGGATAGTGTGACGTGTGTGGTTGTGCTGCTGCCGTGGTCCTGCCAGATGCCTGCTGCTGCTGCTGCTGCCATCATTAGTCATTAGTCATACTTCTACTGTTATTATACACATATGATATTATCATACATGTATACTGCCTGATACTAATACATACTTTCAACATATTGTACCACAGTAGCCAGAACTATAACGACAATATTATTACTTTCATGAATGTTGTTGTAAGCTACTGTCATTACCGAGGATGTCATACAGACTACTGTATTGTGTCATACAGATTACTGTTAATTTGTTATGCTGATCTGTTCTGTACGACATCTATTGCACGTCTGTCCGTCCTGGAAGAGGGATCCCTCCTCAGTTGCTCTTCCTGAGGTTTCTACCATTTTTTTTTCCCCGGTAAAGGGGTTTTTTTGGGGAGTTTTTCCTTATCCGCTGTGAGGGTCTAAAGGACAGAGGGATGTCGTATGCTGTAAAGCCCTGTGAGACAAATTGTATTTGTGATATTGGGCTTTATAAATAAAATTGATTGATTGAATTGAATTCCCACCTCCAGGAGAGCTTCAACTGTGTCCTGAGGGCAGAGGGGGACATTGTGTCCGAATGGGCCTTGTTCCGCTCTGCCATTGTCAAGGTGGCGGCTGCAAGCTGTGGCCGCAAGGCTGCTGGTGCCAGTTGTGGCAGTAATCCCCGAACCCGCTGGTGGACATCAGAGGTGAGGGGAGCCATCAGGCTGAAGAAGGAGGACTACAGGGCATGGTTGGCCTGTGGGTCTCCAGAAGCAGCTGGCGGGTACCGGCAGGCCAAGCGGAGCGCAGTGGCGGCAGTTGCGGAGGCAAAAACTCGGGCGTGGGAGGAGTTCGGTGAGGCCATGGAGGAAGACTATCGATTGGCTCCAAAGAGGTTCTGGCAAACCGTCCAGCGCCTCAGGGGGTGAAGGCGGCAACTAGCTCACACTGTTTACAGTGGGGGTGGGGAGCTGCTGACGTCAACTGGGGACATTGTCGGGCGGTGGAAGGAATACTTTGAGGAGCTCCTCAATCCCACCAGCACGTATTCCAGTGAGGAAACAGAGACGGGGGTATCGGGGGCGGGTCGTCCAATTTCTGGGGCAGAAGTTGCCGAGGACTCCACCAGGGCTGCCCTTTGTCACCGGTTCTGTTCATAACTTTTATGGACAGAATTTCTAGGCGCAGCCGAGTGGTGGAGGGTGTCAGGTTCGGTGACGGGAGGGTCTCGTCCCTGCTTTTTGCGGATGACGTGGTCCTCCTACTCCCCATCGAACAGTGACCTCCAGCTCTTGCTGGGACGGTTCGCAGCTGGGATGAGAATCAGCACCTCCAAGTCTGAGGCCATGGTCCTCAGCCGGAAAAGGGTGGATTGCCCTCTCCGGGTCGGGGGGGAGGTCCTTCCTCAGGTGGAGGAGTTTAAGTATCTCGGGGTCTTGTTCACAAGTGAGGGTAGGATGGAGCGGGAGATTGACAGGTGGACTGGGGCAGCGTCAGCAGTGATGCAGGCGTTTAACCGGTCCGTTGTGGTGAAGAGGGAGCTTAGCCAAAAAGCGAAGCTCTCGATTTATCTCTCGATCTACGTTCCAATCCTCACCTATGGTCACGAGCTCTGGGTAGTGACCGAAAGAATGAGATCACGAGTACAAGCGGCTGAAATGAGTTTCCTCCGCAGGATGGCTGGGCTCAGCCTTAGAGATAGGGTGAGGAGCTCGGACATCTGGTAGGGACTCGGAGTAGAGTCGCTGCTCCTCCACATTGAGAGGAGCCAGTTGAGGTGGTTCGGGCATCTAGTGAGGATGCCACCCGGACGCCTCCCTTGGGAGGTGTTTTGGGCATGTCCAACTGGGAGGAGGCCTCGGGGCCGCCCCAGGACACGCTGGAGGGATTACATCGCCCGGCTGGCCTGGGAACGCCTTGGGGTTCCCTCGGAAGAGCTGACGGAAGTGGTTGGGATGAGGGCTGTCTGGGTTTCTATGCTGAGGCTGGACCCGGATGAGCAGAGGACGACGACGACGACGAGATTCATTATGGCCCAAGCAACGAAAGTGTTGCACTTTTTTCAACCATTTACAGTGATCACACTTCACTCCTCCTAGAGATTTAAAAAAAAATAAAATTGGGGTAGTAGTAGGTGGTGGGTTAGGTAGGTGGGTTAATGCTGACAAAACAGAAATCCTTATTTCTGCCCCTCCAAGTCTTGTCCCTAAGATCAAGGATGGTCTAGGTTTTCATACCTCAATGGTTAAATCATCTGTAAAAATTCTTGTTGTCACTGTGGACCAGGCTCTGACTCTTGACCAGCATGTGAAGTTATTGATCCGCTATTGCAAATCGTCTCCTACAGGTAGTCCAAAACTCTGCGGCCAGACTGTTGACCAGGTCCCCCACTCCACTGGCTCCCCATCAAATTTAGGATCCAATTCAAAGTTCTTGTGGTCACATATAGAGCTCTGCATGGTCAGGCACCGGCCTACATTGGAGATCTACTGAAGCCTTATGTCACCAGCAGGTCACTGAGGTCCTCAGATCAGGGCCTGCTGGTAGTTCCTCGTTCTAGGCTGAAAACCAAAGGAGACTGCACTTTTGAGGTTGTGGCACCTAAACTTTGGAACTCTCTCCCACTGAATTTAAGATCTGTGGACACTGTGGACACCTTCAAAAAGCAGCTTAAGACCCATGTGTTTAGACTTGCCTTTGTTTGATTTGTCTGTTTTCTCCCTTTAATGTTTTTTTATGTCTATAGGTATATATTTTTTGCTTTATTGCCTCTGTACAACACTTTGTGACTTTTATGCTCTTGACAGGTGCTATATAAATAAAGTTTATTATTATTATTAGTAGCTCTGTCCGTAGGGACTTGTCTTGGGAACCTGAGAGTTGCCAGTTCAAGTACCCTTACAGATTAAGTATGGAGTGTGGACTAGTAGCAGGATAGGTGCCTTTTGACCTCCTTGGCACTGTCAAAGTGCCCTTGAACAAAGCACTGAACCCCCAACTGTTCAGGGTGCCTGTCCAAGGCAGCTCCCTCACTCCATTTAGTGCAAGTATAGGTCCTGTTTGTGCATGTGTGTGTATTTTGGACCTGTGTGTATATGACAACGGAGTGAAAAAATTTAATTCCTGCCTGGGAATTAATAAAGAATATCTTCTTGAAAAGTAGTTAAAAACTTGAGCTTTCGTTAAACTGTATGGCAATGATGAGGCATCAAATTTCCATGTTTCATCATGAAACAGTAAGTGGTTTGTAACTTCAAGGTACTCCAAATTCACATTTAGGACATCTACATGCCAAGATAATTTAAAATGCCTCATACTAGCAACAGGCAATGACATGTTTTATACTTTGATGCAGGGGCGTTTCTTGGGACTGAGAACATTGGGGTCTGAGCCCAGAACCTTATAGGGAAGTCTAGGGGATCCTACCTGGGCTTTCTTGAGCCTTATTGCGTCTTGTCTACAACCAAATACTGCCAACATGTACTTCAAAATGTGTCAAAATAAAATTATATTATATTGATAGAAACAGGATGATGCACTTATAGATAACACAGGAATTAAAGCCAAAAAAATAAATATTTTGTAAATAGTTTGACTGAAGCCAAGTCATATTCCCCCTCAATTTTTAAAAAATGTTAGAGGTTACATGATTTGCGATTTTTAGTTTGCTTTTTTTTTTTAACACCAGACCATGTGAAAAAGTTGAGTGATGATGCCTACAGACTGTATCAGGAGCCATATTTTCCCCAAAAAATGCACATTACATGAGTCAGTTTAATTTTTGGTATTTTATTTTTCCTTCCACCCCTACTGTGTTGTGTTGCACCTCTGTCTCTGCTGCTCTTTTTTCTCCGTCTGCTCATTCCTTCCATCCTTTGAATCTGCTGCCAGAAAAACAAAGAAATGTATACTGAATGACAACAGAACATATTAAATGAAAATTTTCAAAAAAACATTTCTTTTTTCACTTGGACAATTTTCAGATAAATGTCATTGAGTGTTACTGTACCTTTCACTTTTCCAGACTGCTGCTGTTTCCCTCCATGACTCGTGTTTCTCTCTGTCACACATCTTCTGAAAAAAAAAACAAAAAAAACCAAAACAGATAAACAAACTGATTTCAGGCACACACCATTTTCCGATGAGGCTAACTCACCATGCTGTAGGTTTTAACTCTCCATCTGATTCTCTCTTCTCTCTTTCCCTCCATCACTTGCTGCTCTCCATTGACTTGCTTGTTTCCCTCTTTCACTTGCTTGTTTCCTTCTTTCCCTCTTTCACTTGCTTGTCTCCTTTCACTTGCTTCTTTCCCTCCATCACTTGCTTGCTCACTGTTGTCTTCTTAGTCTCCTATCTTCCTTTTATCTTCCTTCTCTGTACTGTCATCTGTAAACAGAATATAACATCAGATTCATTTTATCATAGCAGACGTTATCAAAAAGCAATCATGTAAGGGAACTGGCCCTTGCAACAGGATTAGCATTTACTTGTCTTTTTCCTTCCTTGCTAAAGTGGCACTCACTGGGCTCAATTATATTGTTTTACTTATGAAATACAAGAGATGGTAGTAAAGAGTTTAAATGTTGCAACAATATATGAGTAGCCTAATCAATAACAACATTGACAAATATCTACATGAATAACTGTATACATGCAGGCAAAATGAGATAGAGGTGCTCGGCAGCGCTCATCAGCCCTTCGGAAGTCCTCGGGAGTTTTATTGTGAAAGCTCAGCTTTCACAATAAAACGAAAAAGGCCAACACTTCAACCCACACAGCAACGTTAGAAGGACATAACAACAGTTACGTAGTTGTGTGCAGTATCTTTGGTAACTTATGTGAGAAAAATATCACTGAATTTATGTGTGGGAAAAGTCGCCAGCCGTACCGAGCCTTCAGGGATTTTCAGCCCGCCTAGAGCATCTATCACCGGGGAGGACTGTCCCGCAGCTCCGCCGGCACGCCCCCCTAACACTACACGTTTCACATAATTTTGAAGGAATAAACAGAATTTAAATTATTCATTTACCTGTTTCTGGTAACGGCTCCCTGGAGACATGAGCCTCAGCTGAGTCAGCCTCCTTGTTTTTGAAAAAACATCTTATATCCATGATCTTTCAAGTTGCTGCTAAAACGTCTCCCTCCAGCGCGCCAACGGTTTAGATACCGGAAGAGCCTGGTGACGCGAGGCTATCAGCCAATAAAACACGGATGCTTCACGCAACCCCCCTCTCTGATTAACCAGTCTCAACATCATCCTGTGTTGCATTCACTGAAAATGGAAAACTACAACTTCTTTAGTGGCTCGTTAATGTACAGTTATCATTATTTCTTTTGAAGCTGAATTATCCGGGGCTTAAGAAAAAACATTCGGGGCTAAAGCCCCAGATGCCCAGGCCAGGCGATGCCACTGCTTTGATGTACTCCTAGCAAGTTCACCAGATCCACCTGGAATTTGTTTCAAAAAGCCTTTAGATCTTTGCTGTATTGAGAAGATGTTCAATTTCTGTTCAACGGCAGTGCCGTGGCATGCCGGCCATTTTGCATGTTACAGCATATGTTGTCCAGTCTGTCCCGAATTTGTCATGCACATGACATCTACTTGCACATATTGAGTTATACTCATTGCACCATTGACAGGCAAAACAAAACTCATCCTCAACAACTCCAGCAACCTCCTTGTCCATTGGTCCAGAGGCAGCGTCTGCTATATCCTCAACCAATCAATGTTGATAATCATAGTTGGGATATAGACGGCAAGCTGTGGGCCATATGGTTTCATAATTAACAAGCTTATTATTAATGCAGAGTGGACCTCATCACATCCACACCACCTTGGAGAGACACAGTCAATGGAAAGGCAGCATAAACAGATAGGCTACAGGGACAACACACACACACACACACACACACACACACACACACACACACACACACACTGCAGTTTTTTCCAATTCTGTGTTATAAATCCTTTACAAGTTGTCAGTAACTACAAACAGGCAGTGGATGCAAGAGTATGTGTTTTTTAGAATGTGCGGTTGCTTCTAATTTTGTGCATTCATTTTGTTCGTGTGTGTTCTTAGAAACGCTATAGGCTATATGCCCTTAAAAAATGCAAACCCATCTCTGTCATGACTTTCTTTTTTCTTTTCTTTTCTTGTAAAATAGTAAATAGCAATCTATAACAAAATTCTGTGTTTTTCTACATGACCTATGAAAACTATATTAATAAAAAACTATTCAGTTAATTTAATAATTCCTTATATTATTAGACATTTTTGTTTATTTTGTCAAGTCTCTATTTGAAGATGTGACAAGATGATACGATACAGTAGCTAGTTTAGGTGCAAAATCTGTCAAGACTGACAAGCTGAGCACATCTACAAGTCCAGTGAGTAGTCATGCCTTTTAAACAGAAAAGCAGTAGCAAGAGAGGACAAAAGAGAAACAAACAGGATGAAAAAGTGGCAAAGCTCCCTAAATTAGATTCCTCTGGCTTTTTTATAAACAGCTGCCAGTCGTGTGTGTGTGTCTGTGTGTGTGCCTTATAACCAGTAACTAGTGTGCGCCAGGGCCTTAGCATGCACTAGGGCCTGTGGTAACTACCTTATGCCATTGACTGACATAATAACAGTAAAGCCCCTGGATATCTGAAGGCCCCAGGCAAATACAGTTAGAAATTATGTTTGCCCATAATTTGAGTGAACCAACCCTTTAAACTTAGTGAAAGTCACTGTGCTCTATTCAGTCCATGAACTGTAGTCTAATATCTAGTACTTCTGAGAGGTTTGCTGAATGCTGTGTTACAACAATCCCTCACCTCCTCCACAAGAAATGAGGATTTGAAATTAGGGCAACCTAAAAAAGAGATTGGAATAGAAAGATGAACTCCAAGGCTCCAGGGTCTGGTCAAAATACCTCAGTCTGCTCCTCAAATGAAAGCAAATGTGTCCTCACAGCTCTGCTAAAAGCACCAGGCAAAGGCTGCTGGCTGGCCCACAAACACAAACACAAACACATTTC
Source organism: Epinephelus cyanopodus (assembly GCA_026686955.1). Classification (NCBI taxonomy): domain Eukaryota; kingdom Metazoa; phylum Chordata; class Actinopteri; order Perciformes; family Serranidae; genus Epinephelus; species Epinephelus cyanopodus. The sequence continues at coordinate 3,609,619 of CM048919.1, forward strand.
CTTGAATAGCATACTGCATTAGCTTTCAACTGCATCACTTTGATGTGGCAGAAGCATTTGTCTATTGACTCACAAACTAGTTACCACTCATCCGGGCATCAGACACATTCTTCTATGAGGCACAGCTGAAGAGATTGATATTCTTCTTTTCTTAGGTGATTTGAACTGTGTGAGAAGTCTTTAGAAAAATGACAAACAACAGCCTTTACATCTTAAAGCCCCTGAGCAGTTTTTCAAAGCCTGCTTCAAATTCTTTCGGGATCAAGAGGCTTTAAGACAGCTGTTAATGCAGATGGTCTTAATGCCATCCTCAGTGGTGTCGTAGCTGGAAAGTGGGACTGATTACCATTGATTAATGAAAATCAATGGTACAAGAAAAATAATTGGCTGAATAAACTGGTTAAGATACTCAACTTAATATAAAACCATAGGACTTGGGATTTTGGCTTGGGGAGGTGCATATAAATTTAAATGGTTGTACTTTGTATATATTTTACTGCTGACTTTTAAAGAAAACATGTCTTCCAAACCTGAGTGAGTTTCTTTAAAAATTGCCAAAATTACTCATAACTAGAAACAGTAAAAACAGAAATCATCGTTGGATTTTAAAATTTCTGACAGTCCTCAGACACATCATGTGCAAAGAACACTTCCGTCAGAACCAATTCTGAGCTTAAAAATGTTATTTTATCAAAATGACTTCATTCTGTGTCTCATTTATGGGCCCAAACGACGCATAGTGCGTCCAAATTCACACCTGTTCTTCTCTATCGATTTTCAAGACCAAGCACTTGTCGGTAGTCCATTGTCTTCACAGCGAAAAAAATTATAAAGTTACACTAAAATGATGTATAACAAAGCTTTCATACAGCTTTGCACACACATTACTGCTGGATGGATTACTCGTGAATGCAGGGTCGCACAGAAATGCCACATCTATGACTTGAAAGTGCAAGAGCAGAGCTTTCCAGTGATACCACACACATCATTGTGTTGTCATCTCATCACGCTATAAATACACATCAATTGTCTACCAAATAAAAACCTGACAAATTTCTTTACAACCCATTATACAAAGCTTGTTATCAGTCACTTCATATAGTGAGAAATATCGTATTTTACCACACCTTAGGCTTGCCTGTGTTTCTCCCTGTCTATCCACACTTGTAGTCTGGCTTTCAAGGTGCAAATATCTCCATATTGTCCAGTTGACACTCCATCAAACTTTGTATGACAAGACCAGCACACTTCACCTTTGTGCACCCAGACAACTGAGGCCTAATTATGCATGCTGACATGGCCGTAGTCACCATATACATTGAGGAGGACCCCCCCCACACACACACAAACACACACACACACACACAACACACACACACACACACACACACACACACACACACACACACACACAGTGTGTGGCAAATATTATCTTGGAGGACATCATTGCATTTGGTTGACTATTTTTCTATTATCTTAGATGTAAACATTGCATGTTTGTGAATGAATCAATGGAATTTCTGGCAATATTGAAAACATACTGGCAATCATGTCCGCCTGGCACAAACCACATGTTTTGGACAGCTGTGAAGTGACAGAATGTCCCAGCATCATGGTTCTTATATTGCCAGATTCCAGAGAGTCTTCCCTCTTTAGATATGGCAGAATATGTCTTTTTCCAACTTGCTATGGTGAGATACATGTAAAAATGTAAGAATTTAGTCACACAGATTTGTTTTTTTCAATGATATATAAATTAATGTAAAATACAGGCACATAGAAAGTCATGGAATGATGGCAAATCTGGATTGCCCAGATTGTCCTGAAAAAACCCCAAGATATAGCATGTGTATGTAGCCTTTATAATGACTGTGATATGATCTTAAAAGTAAAGGCAGTAAAAATTAGAGCTTAGATTCTCTGCCTGAGCCCGAGCCCGAGCCTGATCCGGCCTGCGGGCCCAAGCTGGGTTGGGCTGGGACCCCCCACCCCTCTGACGGTCCCAGGCCAGGCCTGGTCAGATATGGGAGAGAGAAAGAGAGTCAGAGAGTCAGATATGAGAGAGAGAGAAATGGCTACAGGTTGGGGGTTGCAATTCACACATACAGAAAGATAAGACATAGAGATAAATGGGAGGGACAGCGGCTTTCCGTGCCTCCAAAAAATATGCCCTACTCATTCAGTGTTTACCGAACACGCTCAATACATGGACATGCAATGACAAATTGTCATTAACTTATTACGTTATAAAAAAACAATGAAATTATGGACTTACCCATTTTTAAAATGACCTGTTGAAGCAAAAACACAAGTACTGACAGGAAAAGACGAGTGGAGTCGATGTTTAACCGGGGCGGAGAGCGCAGGAGAAATGCGCTGCCTGTGTTGACAGTCAAGCGCCTGAATTCAGCGGCACTAACGCGCTCGGTGTGTCCTTAGTGTTAATTATAACAGTCAACTTATTGTCGGGTATAAATTGGGCTCGGGCCCATATTACAGTTAATTAGACAGGCCGGGCCAGTCCTGGACATAACGTGCACGGGCTCAGGCCGGGTCGGGCTGAATTTTTTGGGCCCGATCTTATGGAGCTATTTTTGTGTCTTTATTACATACGAGAAAAAAAATTATATGAGAGGGGAAAAAATGTTTGAGAGAAAAAAAAATATTTGAGAGAAAAAGTTTTCACACTGATAGCAAAAAATAATAATATTTGAGACTAAAAAACGTTTTGAGAGAAAGTATTTTGTCATAGAATATAAAAAAAATTGAGATTTAAAAAATGATTTCCAAAGATAAACTCTCTCAAAAAACTTTTTTTACTCTCAAATATTATTTTTTTGCTATCAGTGTGAAAACATTTTCTCTCTAAGCTCTAGTAAAAATACCCCAAAAAAGGCCAAGGGCCCATAGGGTTAAAATTTGGCCAAAAATTATCTGTTTGTGCACTCTAATCAGCATGCATGACAAGAATCAGGATTCCAAACAAGAAAAATAAAGAAGAAACAAAGGTAGGGGAAACATGGATCAAAAGAATAAAGGCAGGGGGCTCATAGAGACTGTTGATGCACTGGGCCCAGAATGTGATGCTACGCCTTTGGTCATCATGCACCTGGTTCACTTTTCCTCATCTTCCAGCCTCCTACAAGACACACAGCTCAACCAAACAGGGCAAAAATGGCTGAGAAATGCAGGAGGACTTGCTGAGACCATGACCACACACACGCATACACACGCACACACACACGCACGCACACACACACACACACACACACACACACACACACACACACACACACATGCACATCCATCCTCTGATAAAACCCTCTTAGTTAATGTCTCGTTTTATCTGGTTTTAACATACCTGCCATCCTCAGCTGGAATTAAAGCCTAACCTCCCTCTCTTTCCTGTTCCTGAACACACACACTTTCTCTCCCTCTCTAAGTAGCTAAGCAGAGGGTGTGGGATTAAGCACTGTGGTTATAATTTCCATGTTGAGAAATGCAAGATTGGGCTTCCACGTTTTTCCAAAGATTTAAGCTTTTATATTGCCTTCCATTTTGTGTGTATCTGTCTCTTTTAGTTTACAGTTTTATCAAGTTCAAATACCAGAATTCTTTTTGTATTTCAAATGTTTCCACTGCTGAGTTTTTGGATTCCATGATGTCTTATGATGTCCCTGTCTTATACAATGTTTTTCACAGTGATTGCAGTTCATATGGCAGATTGGAAACTGCTGAAATTCTGGTGGCAGATATTGCTCTCTTGCTCGCCAGCACCCCAAATCCCCTGTTATGAGGAGTGTGGTGTGAAATCCATTTACAACAGATTCCTGCAGAAAGCTTCTCATCTTATTGAAAAGATCCCCCTGAAATATGGAAGAAGCATTTAATGCAGATGTTTCTTTCCTGTCTGTTCAGTTCGTTTATAATTTCTTTTATTTCAATATGAGTAGCTGCTTTTGCACTCAGGTCCTGGCAATGCACCAAGCACTTATCCTATGACTGATCTGATCAAAAAGCAGACTGGTGCATCAATCGTATTAAATCCAGGTTATCACTGTGGCCTCGTTCTGATCAAATTCTGCACAAAATATGACTTCCTGCATTGTTCAGCTCTGCAAACTGATGCACCATATGCAGCCTAGAATGCTGCATTTACATTGAATCTAAATATATCCCATCTTTTTTTTTTTTCCATCCATAGCAGACGCACCACCTCTGGTTTCTGAACACAAAACTCCACACAAAAAATCCGATCACTGAAAAATGTGAATGACTCATGCCATGTCTCTGCAAGAATCCCAGCAACAGTCAAGTCAAATCTGAAATCGCCTAACAAGGAGCAGTCTAGCATCAATACTACATCTTCAGTCCATGGATAAAGGTCCTATACAGCTGTTCTCAAAAGCAGCATTATCAAGAGTAATGTCAATAGAGTCCAGTCTTTTTAATCAGAAACATAATTCACAACATTTCTACTCAGCCAAAAGCATTTTTTGATGGTTGTGGTATTCTCCAGCATCAGCATGATGCCTGGTTTAAGCCAATCAGAAGTGGTCCTGATGAGAGGATGTGTTTCCATGCTTCTGCTCTCCAGCGCTATTTCATGTCTGCATGCCTTTGTGTGCAGCTATATGTCAAACAAAGGGCCGCTACGCCTGCTTGCTGTCCATACCCTGGCTGGGGGAGGGAGGACAGAGATGTGGTCTGTGTTCGGATTGGGGTGGGGTGGGGGGGTCTGGTGTGCAGGGAGCAACCAGGCATGTGAAAATACTCCACAGTGACTCTCCCCTCCTTTCTTTTTCATCCTGACTCCTTTGTGCCTTTATTTCTTTCATTCTGCTGTCCTTTTCCTTCATCTTCATGTGTTGACCTCATCTACAAGGCCTTTACCTTTCACTCCCTCCTTTCCTGCTCTTCCCCTCTGTCCCTCAGATGTCATCCAGCACATAGCCAGGAGCTAATATTAGCCTGCAACAAAAATAATGGGAAGTTTACTGCCCATTACAGCTCTTTTGGTGGGAGACAATGCTGCCTGTGCTGTGTAGGATGAAAATTTGCATTACATTTGATTCCATATCCGCTGCGATGAGGGTCCAGGGACAGAGGTTGTCGTATGTTGTAAAGCCCACTAAGGCAATGAATTTCACTGAAACTGAAATGCAGCCAATCACTAAAGGAATCCAGCAACACATAGACAAAGAAAAGGGCTTACCTTTAAGTTCCACAGACACATGTGAGAGTCCACTGCTTTTTATACACACACACACACACACACACACACACACACACACACACACACACACACACACACACATTGATTCAACAGTCATCACACATGCACTCCCATGAGCTCATTGTTCCCATAACCCCTCCCACATGGATGTGTAGCTCTGTCTGGATGGAATTGTATAGCAAGCACTGATGGACACACACACACACACACACACACACACACACACACACACACACACACACACACACACACACATTGTCACTGTCTGATCACAGACTGTCTGATCATGTGATGTGTGTGATGCGTGATGCATAATGGCATGTGAGAGCATTCAGTGTCTTTCACTGCCAGTTGCTTATCAGCTATTCAAACTGCTGACTGTAAGTGTGTCAGTCCAGCTAACTTGCCAACTTAGCTGTCTGTGGAGACTTGATGTAGATTTTACAGCACTGACAGATATAAATCTTAAAAACAGTAAACTGCTTATTTTAGTTTGTGATGGTAAAAATGTTAAAGTAAAGTAAGGCCAGGATTCTACCAGGGCATCATTTTTAGACTCTGTCTAAAGCATATACACACACAAACACACGCAAAAGAGATTTACAAAAGAGCTTGATCAGCTTTGGCCCCGACTGACTGACTGACAGCAAAGAATATGAGCTGCAATTTGTGAGCAGACACACAGAAAGCCTGAATGATTGGTGGACAGCCAGATTAAATCCTGTATTTTCAGCCCCAGAATAAACTCAAGTCTTATCACAGGAGGAGCAGCAGGCTGCTGAGCGGGACAGGTGACAGAGATGATACTGACAGCAGCCTGGCCTGCCAATCCAACATCTCTGTGGATTCCTAGAGCAAGGGGAAAAAAGCCCCACTGATAAACATCTGAAAGTGGTTGTAGTGTGTGACACTTTCACTGTCATTTTCCACACATACACACCAGATTTATAGTGCTGTATTTAGCACCAAAATGCATCGCCTTTTAAGGATTTTATTCAACCAGAACATCTACTGCTGGGAAAAAAATAAGATTTTTAACAATTACTTTATTTGTTTACGTGCTCATCTTTTTGATATACTCACATTATTTTCCTTTGTAAGTAAATAAAATGCATTAAAAGCAGTCTTAAACATCAACAACATGACTGATATGACATGACATATGTTAATTGTTACACAATTTTATTTATATGTTGTTTATTTATTGTAAAGTTGAAAATGCATTGGCACTGCCACACGTGTTGTGTTTTATATTGCTTGTTTTAGAGCTGCATATTTTTAATTCTGTATTTTTGTTTGTCTGTAACTTATGTCACTGCCTATTTTGGCCAGGACACTGTTGAAAAAAAGATTTTTAATCTCAGTGTTTTTCTGTTTAAATAAAGGTTGAAAAAATAAAATGTTGATATAATACAAACTTGAAATACAAATGACAAAAGTTTTTTGGTAAAATATTGTAAAAAGTTTATTAACTTCTTCCTACTCCTTTTCGAACATTGAATTTGTTTGTTTGTTTTTACTATTACTACCATTACCTTCTGTTTTTCTAAACATGTTCGAAATAAAGCTTAAAAAATAAATAAATAAATATTTAAGGTATTTTTTCTCTCAAAGAAGTATGACAAAAAGTGTTTACACTGTGATGGAAATTAAGTAAAAAGACAATAAAATCTGATTCCTAATTTCCCTTCTGTGAATACTGATCAGTGAGCATGAAACACAATTTCTGACTGGAAAAATAGTTTGAAAAAAAAAAAAAGATTTAACTTAAGGTCCACTTAGAAGTTTTGTTTTGAGTTAGGAATGCATGTTTAAAGGTAGGCTCACAATTCAGTCTTTAGGCGCTTTGCTTAACTAAAGACTGATGTCTTTCTCCTTGATTTTGTGTTTAGATGGGCGGATACAATTTCAGAGTTTAAAAAAACTCCCTATGTTGCAGAACCAATAGTAAATCCGCAGAGCGATTGTTCGGCGGCTCACTGAACTCTTGTGCTCGTAAACATAGTCCGACTGCGTTAAAAGTTTTAAACAAAGTCGCTTTAGGTCCTTCATTTCCACAATCTTGTGGATTGAGCACACATTTGATAAAACAGAGGTAAATCTCTCAGCATCCATTTTCAAGCTCGGACGAGAAAAGGGGGAGCACACATTTCTAAGAGGGCGTGTCCTTTTAAAAAATGCAAGAGGCGTTGCTTTGTTGCTGGCCATTTTCTCCGGTGTCTTAAGCACAATTTAGAGAGGAGTGTCCCCAGACTATCAGAAAGCAGAGATCTCTGATTGTCTGCTGGTGAGACTAATTTAAAGGAAGCCTATTGTGTGTAACTTTTTTTTTGTTTGCTTTTTTACATGTATTGATCTTTTTTTTTTATTGCCAATGGGTGATTGCTGTCATGTTATGTGAAAACTGAGACTTTCCCCTATATGTGTAACGCTTACAGGTTTTACTCTACATATAAAATGTTTCAATTCACTGGCTCTCAGCTTATTACAGCTGGGGTTTATGACTTCTGTGTCATGCATGAACATGCATGAATACATATGAGAATACTATGAAATACATATGAGAGAATACTGGAAAATTAAAAAATAAAACATAGGAGGGATTTTCTTTCTATATATGTGTTGGACCACATGAGGGGTTATAAACTAGGCTCAACTTACGTCTGATTGGCTGGCTAGGGTTGCTTGGCTTGCTTAAGGTTAGGGGCTGATCGATATTTATATGCAAATGGGGCTGGTCCAAAACAGGGGGGGTTCCCGAACTTTTTTTTGAGCATTGGGGGGGGGGGGGGGGGGGGGGGGGGGGGGGGTCATATGGTTTTTATTTTGGCTTCAGGGGGGGTCATGCAACTTTAATTTGTTAAGTTTTGTATGATTTTTTGTTTGTTTTCCATTCGTATTTTACTCAGAGGTTTTGGTTTATACTCCGCTATATAAAGTTACCCTGCATGGTCCACAATGGTATTTCCCACTTGCGCACACGTCACTTTCAATGCACACGTCACTGACCGGAAAACCCAATAGAGTAGCAGAAGAAGACGACCGCGGAACACAAACAATTCAAGCATAATGGCTGCTGTGAGGAAATCAGTGTATCGAAAGGAAAGTTTCCTTCATGCTAATTTGAGAGTGTCTTTGCAGACCTTAAAAGCGGATGAGACACTGGACAAATTTAATTTTATTACAGAGTCGACAAAGAATAAAGGGCCGTCCACACCAAGAACTATAACTATAAATATAACTATAAAAATACAGTTTTAAAAATCGTTCTAAACTCAAGTGTTTGGCAGCGTCCACTACAACTATAACGACAACGATAGTGGTGGACGATATCGTTTGGATCACTTTCAGAGCGATTTGATGAACAATAGAAACACTGACAGCCAATCAAAATCCATCCGAAATGACAGGTCGAGACATTCATCACATCACGTATACCCACTAAGAAAGCTCCAGGATTTCCATATACCCACTTAAAAATGTGCAAAGATCCGTAACAATATAGTTTTGTGACAGAATCTTAACTTCAGTGATTTTGTTTTGCAAATACCGGGTAAATAACTGCAATAAAATACATTTTTCAGGGGAATGCGTCTCCTCTTTTCCCCTCCATTCATAAAATTCAGGAGCCAGAATGAAGTTACTGAGTTACTGAGACTAATCTTTATTATGCAACATAGGTTCACACAGTGAGTTATAAAGAGCGCGCAGCCGTGCGTAATTGTCGCGCGTAATGACAGCTCGTCGCCGGTGAAACACAATAAACTGCACGTCTTCATTCATGTTTGTCTCATGACAGATGGAGCTGACAGACAGACAGACAGACAGATGGAGCAAGCGGCAAATTGGTTTTCTTTTTCTGTCTCGCAACATACAGCAATAACAGGCCATCAATCCATTTTATCCATCACTCTGCTCCCCTGCCGACCGCACCGAGCAGTGTGTGTTTGGCGTAACCTAGCAACGCGACGATATCGTTCATTGGTGTGGACGCTGCCATTGTTATCGTTATAGTTAACGTTACAGTTATCTTTCTTGGTGTGGACGGCCCTTAAGAACTTGCACGACAAACTTCTAGCTCTGAGTTGGCTGCTGAGTGAGCTGCTGCTCCCAGCCACTGGTGAGAGCAAACCTTGTGGATGGCTGGACTACGAGTATGCGTATGAACTCCTCCTTCTTTGTCGTTTGGCCTGAAAGAATTTGGTTCCGCGATGCTCTACTCGACAAAGACTACGGCATACTGCTTGCAATATTCAGACGGCCTACCGGTGCTCAGATGCTCGTGCTAAATGATCCCACAAACACAACACTGTTCTACAGCTGGGAAGGTAGGAGAGAAAAAACTCACGCCTGAAAGCTGATAATGAAAGCTTTTATACTCACAGCTGTTTATTTTAAATACGAAAAATATAGCTCCCAATCTGTCTTTATTTCACAGTGTCAGAATCAAATGAAAGACGTTTCCAGATTTAGTTCCACAGTAGCTTTGTGAACTCAATACTGACCCCACCTGGCAGAGTAAGGTTTTAATGGCGAAGTCAAATACGGTGCTATTTATTGATGGAAATCGTCATTACTATTGCCCTCTTTACTGCTGGTGTGATTATATACAAAAATGTTGTTTATGGTTGGGGGGGGGTCATACATGTTTCTCCAATCCCTCAGGGGGGGCCAAAACGTTTTTTTTTGGACACTTGGGGGGGGGTTAAGGAAAAAATAAAATCATAATCACGTCCCAACTATACCCCGGTCCTATTTAAATAATGATCAGCCCCTTACACCTGCATTTGCATCCAGTCACGGCCATGCAGAAATCCCACAGTTGTTAGTAAATCTCGTCAATTTTTACCTTCAAATACACATTTGTCAGAGATGCCAATTCATGGGAAAGACTGAGATGACAGAAAGACTGTTTTCAACAGATGGATGCTAACACTCCTGTCCAGACATCACCGTCGGGTCTGCAGTGCTCACTTCTCCCAAGATGACTACTGCCAGCTGAAAAAGAGAAGACATCCAATCCCGAAACACCTCTTCCTTGAGAAAACGGCTGTCCCACGAGTAGAGAGAGCTACAGACACAGTGGAGCAAAGCTTGTGACATCACAAAGCCCAGAGGTAAGGGAAAAGCTAGTAGGCTATTTACAGAGATAGCACTGGCGATCTGAATCGGTCAGTAGCAAAAAAAAAGCCCTTTTAATGCGCAAACTTATACGGGACGCATTTGCCCCCTGCATCTGGCTCCCTCAATGCTGAACCAATTTTAGAACGAGTTGTATCTATGAATCATACGTACACATACACATGGGGAAATAGGGCCCAGGTTGAAAAATACCGAAGTTATCCTTTTAGTCCAGGGGCCAAGGCAGATTTTGGTATCACTTAAATGGACCACACAATTCTGGTATTTTTGACTTCCTCTATGTCTCTAGTTTACATTTTGGTATGATAGACCTGCGTATCCAGTAGCTTAATAAATTTTTTTGGATGATCTTTGGGTCCTCCCCAAAATTGAAAATAGTCAAAATTAAGGCTTCTCCAAAAGGGACAGTGTCTGCCTTATCACGTGAATCTCGGGAAATAATTATCAGAATGTCACCAAATTTGGACTGAATGTTCACAGACAGTTGCTGCACACAATGCAGTAAAGATTTGATCAGTGCCTTGCTCCTTTTAAAAAATATATACACCTAAAACACACATGAATTATAGGCAGACATGGAATAAGGAATAAAAAATCCAAAAGGCATGTATATACATATGTGTTTGCCATTATTAATGTAAATAAGCCAATCACCCAAAAACTGCGTTTATATGTGCCAAAGAATGTCATCTTATCATAAAAGTAGGTTATTAGATTATTCACCTCACCATCTGATGTCACCAGCCCCTGACAGGTAGCTAGTGCAGCCAGAACTTCACACAGACAAATAGAATGGGGCCCTATAAATCCAGGGGCTAAAGGGATCGTTTTCACAACTTGGTAGGCCCCTATCACCCACGGGGACCAAACAATTTTGGCATTTTTATCTCTCTACAGGTCTCTAGTTTATATTTTGGTATGATAGCCCTGCCTATCTAGTAGCTTTATTACAGTTATCACTCTGTAAACAAACTTACACCAGTGTAGGCAAAACACTACAAATAAGGTGAAAAATTAACTAATAGATATCCCCATGAAACTTGCCCAGTTGATTACTCATATTAAAACAAGTATTTTTTGTAGTACAAATTTTCTGAAATATTTTATTTAAATATGCACCAATTTTGTCAAAGACAATCACAACGAGGGGAAATTGATTATGCAGTTGGCCTACTAGCACTCAGAGCTGCCCAGTTGCTATTTGACCCATAACTAGAAGGCAAAGGGAGTGCTACCGCTTGCCTAAGGTGGACTCCCAGGCTAGCAGAGGGCCATCCTAAAATAGGGAGGCCCACCTGCTAAGGCAGCAGTAGCTCAGTCCATAGGGACTTAGGTTGGGAACCAGAGGGTCGCCTGTTCAAGTCCCTGTCAGGACCAAAATATGGAGCGTGGACTGGTAGCTGGAGAGGTGCCAGTTCACCTCCTGGGCACTGCTGAGGTGCCCTTGAGCAAGGCACCGAACCCCCAAACCACTTGGAGCGCTTGTCATGGGCAGCCCCACTCTGAAATCTGTCCACTTAGTGCATGTAAGCAGTATGCCAGTCAGAGAGAGAACCATGGAGCAAAAGGTTAGAGTTAGATGGCCTAGGGCAAATGACAGTAAAAAAATGAGAGATATTTAATAGAGATTTCAGCTAGCTCAGCTAAGCTCAGCTAAACAGCTAAGAATAGTTTGGGAGAAACAAATTATCCCAAGAGTATGGCGTGGGGCAGGGGGTGTCCTCATTCCTAAGGAGAAGGGGTCTGGGGACCTTAGCCAATTCCAGATGATTCTCTTGAATGTACAGGGGAAGATTTTCTTTAGTGTAGTAGCGCAGCTTTGTTTGAAAATCCTCCAGATCCTACCTTTAATAGATAACATGGTGCAGAAGGCAAGAATACCAGGTTTTTCAGGGTGTTTAGAGCATACTAGCATGATCTGGCACCAGATTCAGGCAGCGAAGATTAAAAAAAGGGACCTGCATGTAATATTTTTAGATCTTGCAAATGCGTTTGGTTCAATACCGCATAGCCTCATTTGGAGTGTGTTTGACGACTTCAAAGTGCCACAGGTAGTTGTTAACTTAGTGAAAGAATATTTTCAGGATATTAGGTTGTGTCTAAGTACAGCAGGTTTCACAACAGGTTGGCAGAGGCTAGAAACAGGCATCATGGCAGGGTGTACAATTTCTCCATCAGCATTTACTATGGTGATGGAAGTAATCATCGGGATTTCGAAGTGGGTGGTGGGTGGAGAGAGATGGCAGAACGGGTTGCATCTTCCACCAGTTAGGGCTTACATGGATGACATGACACTGGTGACCACAACAATGCCATATAGAAAGAGGCTACTAGAGAAGGTAAATAAGAGCCTCAAGTGGGCCAGCATGAAGATCAAGCCTAGTAAGTCTAGAAGCATCTCGATAGGTAGAGGAAAGTTAAGTGACAGGAAGTTTGTCATAGATGATGAGGAAATCCAAACAGGAGAAATATGATCTTGTTTCTTAGTTCCTGTTAGTACACGTGCTGCTGCATTCTGAATTAGCTGGAGAGTTTTTAAGGATTTACTGGAGCTACCTGGTAATAGAGAGTTACAGTAATCCAGCCTTGAGGTTACAAAAGCATGGACCAATTTTTCTGCATCTTTTCGGGTCAGGGTAGGCCTAATTTTCACAATATTACGCAGATGAAAAAAATGCAGTCCGTGAGGTTTGTTTTAAATGAGAATTAAAAGACAGATCTTGATCAAATGTTACTCCAAGGTTTCATAAGGTAATGCTAGAGGCCAGAGCAATGCCATCGAGAGAAACTATGTCATCAGATAAAGAGTCTCTGAGTTGTTTGGGGCCAAGAACAATAACTTCAGTTTTGTCTGAATTTAACATCAGGAAATTAGTGCTCATCCAGGTTTTTATGTCTTTAACGCAATTCAGAAGTTTAGTTAATTGATTTCTTTCTTCTGGCTTCATAGATAAATACAACTGTGTATCATACGCATATAGGGTGGCCATTTCCACAACAGCAAAAAGGAGGACACTTTGCGGCATTTAGTGAGGAAAGAAAAATCGCAACATACAACTCTAGTGTACTCCCCACGACAATACAATTTTGTACATGATAACGATGGTATCATGATACAGTGATTCTGAGATACTTTGTTCATCACAAAACAATTTATCTATGATCTAGAGCACAAACTTTTTGTGTTTATTTGAATTCAGAGCTAGCCCAGCTAGTGACTGCTGTGAACAGGGCAGCTGACAACAAGGGAAAGACCATGTGACCGCTTGGAAAGACAGCTGACAGGAGGGAAAAGACCCCATAGGTGCTGGCATGGGTTAGCAACCCATGGTAGCAGTGGTGAGGCCTAGCAGCCCTACTACAACCAAAATTAGCTACAGCCAACATAAGGAAAATACCCCAAGAGTCAGCGAGAGCAGGGGTGGAAGATGACTCACAGGTGGATTACATGGTAACAGACATTGGAACGGACACGACTATGACTTGGATCTGTGACTCGGTGAAGGATAGGGGCACGGACTTATCCTCCAGGGCTAGAATTAGCAGCACTCAGGGCAAGGCGAGCGCATCTGTAGAGGATAAAAGTAGCACAGTTGAGAACAAGATGCTTCAGGTTTGTCCTTGTGGCTGGCAGAAAGTAACATCAGTGAAAGGCCTCAGAACTCATCAGGGAAAGAAGAAGTGTGTGGCAAAGAAGGGGCAGAGTAGCCGCATTGATCAGTACTTCCTAAGAAGTCAGTCGAGTCAGTCGGATGAAGTCCAGCGGCAGGTAGAAAACCACAGTTCGCAGGATATCAGTAACGCTGTCACTGAGGAGGAGGAGGAGGAGGAGGAGGAGGAGGGGGTAGTACGAGAGGATGCAGGTGACACTGAGGCCAGTATGCCAGTCAGAGAGAGAACCATGGAGCAAAAGGTTAGAATTAGATGGCCTAGAGCAAATGACAGGACAGAATGGGAGATAGTTAATAGAGATTTATCAGTAATCTTGAGTAGGCTTAGAGGAAATGCAATAGAAAGGTTAGAAAAGATGGGAGATATAATGTATTTATATGGTGTAGAGAGGTTTGGGGTGCATGAGAGAAAGAGGAGTGGGAGGGTACAGGCAGGTAAATCTAGGCGGCAAAGAGAAATAGAGAGGTTAGTCAAGGAAAGGAGACAGATAAGAAAGTAGTGGAAAAAGGCTACAGAAGAAGAAAGGGAGGGAATTAAGGTGTTGCAAGAGGAGCTGAGAAGCAGGCTAGCGGTTCTTAGAAGGGCAGAGCATCTTAGGAAAAAGAGGAGGAAGAAGGAATATGCTAGGACAGGTTTTTTCAAGGACCCTTTTAAGTTTGTTAAAGGCTTGTTCAGCCAGGAAAAGGGAGGGCAGCTTAAAGCAGAAAGGTTAGAGGTTGAAGAATATTTGAGAAACACATATTCAGATTTAGAGAAGAACAGGATAGTCGGTTTCCCACCCGATATCCCTCCATTAGGAGCAATAGAGCATGAGATGGACGTTAGGCCACCTAGGTGGAAGGAAGTTCAGGAGGTGGTCAGGCGTGCAAAGGCTTCCTCGGCCCCAGGGCCTAATGGAGTCCCCTACCGGGTTTACAAAAGTGCGCCTGATACACTTAAATTTTTGTGGAAACAGCTAAGAATAGTTTGGGAAAAACAAGTTATACCAAGAGCATGGCGTAGGGCAGGAGGTGTCCTCATTCCTAAGGAGAAGGAGTCTGGACATTAGCCAGTTCCGGATGATTTCCCTCTTGAATGTGGAGGGGATGATTTTCTTCAGTGTAGTTGCGCAGAGATTAGCTAGCTACTTAGAAAGGAATAGATTAATTGATACCATGGTGCAGAAGGCAGGAATACCAGGTTTTTCAGGGTGTTTAGAGCACACTAGCATGATCTGGCACCAGATTCAGGCAGCGAAGATTAACAAAAGGGACCTACATGTAGTATTCTTAGATCTTGCAAATGCGTTTGGTTCAGTACCCCACAGCCTAATTTGGAGTGCGTTTGATTACTTCAGAGTGCCACAGGTAGTTGTTAACTTAGTGAAAGCATACTTTCAGGATATTAGGTTGTGTCTAAGTACGGCAGATTTCACAACAAGTTGGCAGAGGCTAGAAATAGGCATCATGGCAGGGTGTGCAATTTCTCCATTAGCATTTACTATGGCGATGGAAGTAATCATCAGGGCTTCTAAGTGGGTGGTAGGTGGGGAGAGACGGCAGAACGGGTTGCATCTTCCACCAGTTAGGGCTTACATGGATGACATGACACTGGTGACCACAACAATGCCATGTACAAAGAGGCTACTAGAGAAGGTAAATAAGAACCTGAAGTGGGCCAGCATGAAGATCAAGCCTAGTAAATCTAGAAGCATCTCGATATGTAGGGAAGTTAAGTGATAGGAAGTTTGTCATAGATGATGAGGACATCCCAACAATTAGGGAAAAGTCAGTGAAGAGTTTAGGTAGGTGGTACAATGTAGAGTTGAATGATAAGGAACAGGTGGTGACATTTAGAAAAGAGGTGGCTGAAGGATTGGCTAGAATAGATAAATCAGAGCTTCCAGGAAAATTGAAGTTGTGGTGTTTACAATTTGGACTATATCCTAGGTTAATGTGGCCATTGTCAGTTTATGAAATCCCAATATCTGTTGTGGAGAGAATTGAAAGGTCGGTTAGCTCCTATATTAGGAAGTGGTTGGGCGTTCCTAGGTGCCTAAGTAGTGTTGCATTGTATGGAAAAGGGATACTTCAACTGCCAGTATCTAGTTTGACAGAGGAATTTAAATGTACTAAGGTCAGGACAGAGCTTTTGTTGTCTGGGAGTAAGGACGTAGTAGTCAGGAGTGTGGTTCCAAATCCAACCAAGGGGAGGAAGTGGAACCCAAGAACGGCAGTTCAGCAGGCAGAGGCAGCTCTTAGGCATGCGGAGATCGTAGGTAATGTTCAGTTTGGCCGGGGAGGCCTGGGGCTTGGCTCAGGCAAACCGGTTTGGAATACAGCAGGTCCCAAAGATAAAAGAAAGCTGGTTGTGGAACAGATACGTAGACAGGAGGAGATAGTAAGGGGTGCAAAGGTAGTGGCCCAGGCTAAACAGGGACAGTGGTTGAATTGGGAAAGTGTAGAGAAGAGGAAGCTTAGTTGGAGGGACCTGTGGAGTATGGAGGAGAATAGTATTAGATTCCTGGTAGGGGCTACATATGATGTGCTACCAACTCCCCAGAACCTAAAACTGTGGGTAAATGAGGACCCATCATGTCCATTGTGTTCAGGTACGGCAATCCTAAAGCATATTTTGTCAGGCTGTAAGGTTAGTTTGTCACAAAGCCGATATACATGGCGACATAACCAGGTGTTGAAATGTTTAGCTGCAGGAATTGAAGGGAAACGAAGAGAGGTCAATTCAGAAGGTTATAAAGATAGGAATTTAGCAATTCAGTTTGTCCGTGAGGGAGAGAAATACAGAAGGGATAAGTTAGTAAGGAGGCAGGGGTGTGGCCGCCTAGTAGGTGCTTGTGATTGGGAAATGCAGGTAGATTTAGGGGGAAAACTTGTTGTTCCCCAGGAAATAGTTTGTACTAAGCAGAGGCCTGACATAGTGTTGTGGTCATTGAGTCAACGGATAGTTTATTTCATTAAACTGACAGTTCCCTTCGGATAGCTCAGTGGAAGAAGCCTATGAAAGAAAAAAGCTTAGATATGCAGATTTAGGAGCAGAAGCTGAGCAGCGAGGATGGAAGACTAGGATGTGTCCAGTGGAAGTGGGGTGTAGGGGATTTATAGCAAGATCAGCTATCTCGCTCCTGGGGGAACTCGGAGTGCGGGGACAGAGTTTGAAGAAGACAGTGAAGGAAATGTCAGATGAGGCCATGAGAACCAGCAAGTTCATTTACTACAGAAGAAATAATGTTAGTCGGGGGCCAGCAGGGGGAACTACTAAGCAGGGCACATAACTCCTTGAGATCTGGTGGAGAGATCCACTTCCTCTTAAAAGGAAATCCAGGAAGAGGAAGGCTATTTAAGTGTGGGAGTGGCCTATTTGAATCCCTTTTGCTTGAGGCCATGCTGCAAGGTGAGTGTGTTTGCTGATCCTGTGAGTTCATTTTTCTCCTCTAGCTTTAATTAATAGTGTAGTTATGTTATGTAGTGTGTGAATTAGAGTGTGAATTAGGGCTGTGAAAGCCATGTGTATAAGGAGGAAGAGGAAGGCTATTTAAGTGTGGGAGTGGCCTAGTTGAATCCATTTTGTTTGAGGCCATGCAGCAGGGTGAGTGTGTTTGCTGATCCTGTGAGTTCATTTATCTCCTTTAACTTTAGCTTACACTGTAGTTATGTTATGTAGTGTGTGAATTAGAGTATGGTGAATGTGCTAGGAAAGGTGGCAGTGTTGTTTGGGCTGTGAAAGCCATGTGTAAATAAAGAGGAAGAGGAAGGTTATTTAAGTGTGGGAGTGGCCTAGTTGAATTCATTTTGTTTGAGGCCATGCAGCAGGTGGGGAGTTAGACTGTACTGCCTAACCCGGCGGGGGAGGGTGATAGCCTAACAAGGCTTCCTTCCCTGGGTCTACCTCCTGTGTGGTAGTATAGGTAAGGTAAAGGAGGTTGTGTGGTCAGTGTGTGGAGCAGTGAGACCTGGCATTAGGGGAGTGTCTCTGGGACGCCAGAGATCACTGTCTAGCCTCCTTGAGGTGTCGTGGGACCAACTAGACGAAACACTGGTGAAAGGAGGTTCCCACCCGATGACCCCAAAGACATGTTAGTTATCACTGCTCATTGGTCTGTATAGTTAAGCCTTGCCATAATAGCGTATCATAGGGTTTAGGAGAGTATTCACTGAGTGTTGATCCTTTTCTAGAGCACAAACTTTTTGTGTTTATTTGAATTGAATGATATATCATGATGTATGTGTAACAGAAGAGGAAAAAATATTCCTGAGAAGGTGAAAAGTATTTGTTCACAGTATTTGTATTTATTCAATACATCTGTCTTGCAAAGTGCAGTGCCACAAATCAGAACAATTACAGTATGGCCTTAAATGTGCAAATTAAATTTACATAAAAACAAATAAATAAATGCAAAAAATATACATTCCAGTTCTTAATAAGCATATAGAACTTTTTTTATGTAAACAACAAAAGACAGTAAGAAGAAAAAACACCATGTAACGGGTGAATATTGAACTGAAAAGTCCACAGTGTATTCCACAGTGATTCAGTCCTTTGGGGACATGTCTGCAGTGTATTTGTGTTTATGTATGTGTGTGTGCAGCTGCAGTCCACCTGTATTTTAACTGATTTAAGTCCCTGTCCTCAATATCCTGTTCTTCAATATGGCCTCAGCCCTCAGCAAAATCCACCTTCACCTGTTGCAGCAGCTAACGTCCACATCACAGCGACAAAGTGTGCAATACGCATGCAAATCGTCTTTGCTACTTTTGCTGACAAATGTGTGCTCTTTTGACCATTCGGCATTAAATGAGGTCCATCTTTTCGCATGTTAACATTCAGTTAACGAGATGACTGACACAGCTAGCACATGGGAACAGGGGGCGGCTTGTTTACATTTTCAACCAATGAGAAATCGGAGAATTGAGTGACACCGCTTTTAACCAATCATTTTTAACCAATTTTTTTTTAACCGAAAGTCTTACACCATTGTACGATATGCAGCGTTGCGTTCAGGTGCAACTCCAAAAAGGAGGACAAATAAGCGTCCGGCTTGAGGTTGCGCCGGACGCCGGACAAGGCATTTAAATTCCGGACTGTCCGGCCTAAATCCGGATGTATGGCCACCCTATGCGCATAACAATGGAAATTTATAGAGTGATATCTAATGATGTTACCTAAAGGAAGCATATATAGAGTAAATAGGATTGGTCGGAGCACAGAATCTTGCGGAACTCCAAAACAAACTTTAGTACATAAGGATGATTCATTATGAATGTGAACAAATTGAAAACAATCAGATAAATAAGATTTAAACCAGCTTAGTGCAGAACCTTTTAGGTCAATTAAGTGTTCCAGTCTCTTTAGCAGAATTTGATGGTCAGTTGTGTCAAACGCCACACTAAGATCTAATAAAACAAGTACAGAGACGAGTCCTTTGTCTGAAGCAATCAGAAGGTCATTTGTAATTTTAACTAGTGTTGTCTCAGTGCTATGATGCACTCTAAATCCTGACTGTAATTCCTCAAATAAATTATTATCATGGAGAAAATCACACAGCTGGTGTGCGACTAATTTCTCAAGGATCTTTGAAAGAAAGGGAAGATTAGATATTGGTCTATAGTTGGCTAACACCTCTGGATCCAGGGTGGGCTTTTTTAGGAGAGGTTTAATTACAGCTACCTTAAAAGACTGTGGTACATAGCCTGTTAATAAGGATATATTGATCATATCTAATATATGAGTGTTAACTAAAGGTAAGACCTCCTTAAGTAGCCTAGTTGGGATGGGGTCTAAGAGACACGTTGATGATTTAGATAAAGAAATCATACACATAATAACGTAACATAACATAACATAAATATTAGGTCTTACAGCTGTGTTTGAGGTTAGATAGGTACTATATGAAGACAGGAGGTCATGAATTTTGCCTCTAATAGAATTTTGTCATTAAAAAAGCTCATAAAATCATTACTGCTAAGGGCTAAAGGAATACAAGGCTCAATAGAGCTTTGACTCTCAGTCAGCCTGGCTACAGTGCTGAAAAGAAACCTGGGGTTATTCTTGTTTTCTTCTATCAGTGCTGAGTAATAGTTTGCTCTGGCATTGCGGAGGCCCCTCATATACATTTTGAGACTGTCTGCCCAGATTAAACAAGATTCTTCCAGTTTGGTTAATCGTCAATTCCTTTCAAATTTTCGTGATATTTGTTTTAACTAGGGGTTTGTGAGTTATACCAAGGAGCGAACTTTCATTGCATTGTTAACTTCTTTTTAAGAGGAGATACAGAGTCAAGTGTTCACAAAATGTCAGTCTAGGAGCGCTTCCTGGATTCAAGACAAGTTTTGTTGAGGTGCTCTTTGGAAGGGAATCTTTAGACTGAGAAAACAAGGAAGACTACAAGGCACTCTCAATTGAACAAAGTTAAAAAGCCTTTATTTTAATGGCTTGGTAACATTACCCTTTGAAAAACTCTGATGTGTTTTGGCAATTAAGCCTTCATTCGGGGAGTCAAACAGTTCTCAAACAGGAAGGAGAGTTTCTTAAAGCATAAGTCCACCTATCAGAAACTTCCACCTGGCAGGAGTGCTGGTCAGGGGACAATTGCCATAACATCCTGAAATGTTTTGGTTTGCATTACATTAGCACAATGATTACAGTGGTGGCATTTGTAACAACCCCTAGGCCTAGTGCATAACCATGTGAGGACGCTATATTGATGATGTCTGTTTGATTTGGTCTGGATCAGAAACAGAGTTAAAAGAATTCCATACATTTTTGAACAGTATTAACTCAAACAGCAAGCTGTCTTTGGAATACAGCAAATATTTCATTAACTTTCTTGACCTTACCATCTCTAAAGATGATCAAGGATCTCTACATACCTCTGTGTACAGGAAACCAACTGACAAAAATGCCACTCTACATGCCAGAAGTTTCCATCCAAATTGGCTCAAAGAGAATGTTCCATATGGACGGTTCCAAAGAGTAAGGAGAATTTGTGACCAAGATGAGGTTTTTGAAAGTTAATCTAAAGAAATGATATCAAGGCGGAACAGGGGTATAAAAACATTACTCTCCAAAAGGCCTATACTAGAGATAAACACACTGACAGGTCATCACTACAGAAAAGAAAGACTAATAAACAGACATAAGACAGACCAGTGTTTGTCACTATGTACAGTACAGAGGCTGAACAAATTAAGCAAATTATAAGAAACAATTGGGGTATCATAGAGAGTGATGATCTTCTGAGCCAGGTTTTTCCTGAACATCCTTTGGTAAGTTTTAGGAGATGTCCTACCCTGCGAGACAAACTGGTCCACAGCTATCTCAAACCAGATTGCCAACAAACATGGTTATGCACTAGGCCTAGGGGTTGTTACAAATGCCACCACTGTAATCATTGTGCTAATGTAATGCAAACCAAAACATTTCAGGATGTTGTATCCCAAAAACAATTCACCATTAACCACTTTGTACACTGTAAAACCTCATTTGTCATTTATAGATTGGAATGCCCTATGCGCAAAGTTTTCTATGTAGGAAGAACTAAACGACGCTTACAAGACAGACTGGCTGAACACAAATATGCAATCCGCACAGGCAATATAAACTATCCCATGGCAAGATACTATATGGAACATCACAACAGTGACCCATCCACCTTACAGGCTTGTGGGATTGATCACATTCCACTGTCCTTAAGGAAGGGGGATAGACAGAGACAGTTAAATCAGAGGGAGACCTTTTGGATTTATAAACTACAGGCAACTAAATATCCAGGCCTGAATGAGGATCTTGACTTTAGTGTTTTTATTTGATTGTCTTTGTATGACTTTAGTGTCTGGATTTGATTGTCTGTTTAATGTTGTTTGAGTTTACTCTCTGCATGGTTTGTTTTTAAACTGACTGTAATTAGTTTTGCAGGTTAACCTTCTATATTGATGTTTGACCTTCTTGAGAAATGCATGATACTTATCTCTGACTGTTTTGTAAGGATGACATCTGCTGGAGGCTTTTATGTTATGGCAATTGTCACCTGACCAGCAGTCCTGCCAGGTGGAAGTTTCTGATAGGTGGGCTTATACTTTAAGAAACTCTCCTTCCAGTTTGAGAACTGTTTGACTCCCTGATGAAGGCTTAATTGCCGAAACGCTTCAGAGTTTTTTAAAGGGTAATGTTACCAAGCCATTAAAATAAAGGCTTTTTAACTTTGTTCAACTGAGAGTACCTTGGAGTCTTCCTTGTTTTCTCAGTACAGAATCAAGTGTTGTTCGCAGCGAGCCTATGGCGCTATTGACAAAATGATCAATTCAGGAGAGGTTAAAGTTGGCACAGGAAACCTCTGTTACTGAAGGACTTGGTATTGAATTTAACGATGGAGTAATCATTTCATTAAATTTTGCGACAGCACTATCTGATAAACATTATCAAACACTGACTGCCACTGTCCTTCTATCTCTCGCTCTCATGGCACAATGTTGATCAAAAGCTTGCGCAAACAGGAGCCCACTCTCACAGCTAGACGCTTGCCACTCACCTACGACCTTCTCAGCCTCAGTATTCGCTCTCTATGCTCAGGCTACATATCTCCTATGGTCAACTTAACCCTAGAATCCATGTTTTTGCTGGCCTACTTTGGCTTCCTATGTTGCTCAGAATTCGCATTGACATCATCCTCCTACACAGGGGCATAGCCATCATTCCAGAAGTGAGTGGGACAAATTGTTCAGACGTCTATTGGGTGATTTGTCATCCTCTCGCATTCAAGTTGCACCTTTGCACCTAAAGAGCCACAGTACAGCACCAGGGGACCAACTTTAGGTCTTTAAAATTAAAAGTCTAAAGTTTTAGCTGCCAAACTCTGGTTGAGTTGACACAGAATGACCCTCGAGCATCTACGGGCTAAGTAGCCAGATAACTAAGTGCCAAATGACAACACGGAATATGAAAAGTTCAGGATAACATCATTCCTGCTAGCAAGTTATTAGCACACAAAACTGAATGGAAGTGACAAGGTAACAGGGTAATAAGCTACATAATTTAATTTAATGGCATCAAGACAGAAAGTGACACAACACTAAACATATCAACATCAAGATATATTTTACATTTTAGTCAAATATAATAGCACAGATGTGCAAAATTAATCAAATATTTTCAAGCCTACCTGTGCTACAGACAAAAAACATTTTAGAGAATAAATAAGAGTAGTTCTGAAATAGCTGTGAAAATTAATCTTAGAGTCACTCTTATCCAATAGACATTTCCTTAGATAGTTATAATTTCTCCTTACCTGTGAAGCCTCATGCTGATAATTGGTGCTGCTGTCAGGTCCCTGTCCTGATACCTGCCTGGTTTCTCTCTGTCCCTCTTCCTCTTCTATCTATTGCAATAATATAGATAATGAATGTGCAAAGCAAAAATTTTAATAGGATTAAGAATAGCGGTGGTGACATAGCTGTGGAAATTGATTGCAAAGTCACTTTTATGCTCTCAATATTTTTCTCAGCCAGTTATAATCTCTTCTCACCTGTGAAGACCCTGCATGATCATCTTTGCTGGCCTCTGGTCCACTGTCCTCCCTGACCCTGCTCTTTCTATTGTGGCAATAAAGATTAAAAAAAAATATGTGGAAAGCAAAATCTTGAAATAGAATTAGGAATAGTAGGAGTGAAATTGCTGTGGAAATTAATCTCAAAGTCACTTTTATGCTATAGATATTTTCTCTCAGCCAGTTCACCAGTGAAGACCCTGCATGATCATACTTGGTGGTCTCTGGTCCACTGTGTCCTCCCTGACCCTGCTCTTTCTATTGTAGCAATAAAGATTAAAAAAATATGTGCAAAGCAATAGTGAGCACAAGCTCAAGAAATTAAGTAGGAGTGGGTTTATTCCTTGCATGAAACTAGCTAGCAAATGATTTAACATAGGTAACAATAACATTAGTATTCTTGTTAACAAGCCAAACTTGATATATTGGCATCTATTAATTAGTCATCACTTAGCTAACATGCAACAGCTGTTACATACAAGAGCATTACTCAACTTACATGGTTTGTCTGGACGAAACTGTGCAAGGTGTTTTGCTTCTTGCCGGCTGGTTTGCTGAACATAGTTAACACACAGCAGCACTGCCCAGCAGCACATGTCTCGTCTGTGCGATTGATTCTGATCACAACACAACAGCATGTGTATGCGCCTGGCGCCGTCTACTCATGGTACATTTAAAGATGGCTCTGAAAAACATGTTACCACATGTTAAAAACAAATTCAACGGTGGTAACAGCTGTAAAAAGTGTGGGGAACGGAGGGCACAGGGGGAAGTGCGGGGGACATGTCCCATGCGTACCCTGCGTCCGCTACGCCCATGCTGCTACAATCCTTCTCATCATCCCAGTCTATCTGACATCACCATCCACACTTCTGACTCCCTCATGTTCACGCTCCAAGGGAGCAAAACAGACCGACTGGGAGTTTCTTTTCCTATTTACATTTTTCGCCTCAACTCCTATCTCAGTCCATTCGAGCCACTGACCAAATACATCAGCTCGAGGTATGCAGCATCATCTTAACACCCTCTCCCTCTCACCGAAGCAGTAAAAATGGCCACTTCATTCTGGTTCCAGACACATTTTCACAAAGTCCTCTGCATTTCAGCCATATCCTCAGAACACTACTCAAGTCATTCTTTCCACATCGGCAATACGTCCACAGCTGTCAGACTGAGGCATCTCAGATCAAACAATCCAGGTCCTCGGCCACTGGTCATCTCAGGCGTATTGCCCCTACATCCGCAACAATCTCATGAGCTCCTTCAAGCCCACGCTCAACTCAGTTTACTTTAACTCTGACTCTTTTGGGGGCCTTTAATCAGATTGGGTTGGAAAGATGCCTGAGATGGAACCCCACACTGAGTCTCCCCCGGCCCAATCTCCAGTTCATCCTCCCAGACCATCTCAATGGAAGACATCCCTCTTCCACCTTCACCCCCACTTACATCCATTAACTATTCCTCAACAACTAACACCTCCTGAATTACAATAAACAATTAAACGACCTATTGTTGTGGTGTGGTCCTTGCTAGTGAAATGAAGTTAATTTGTTATCTTAGGTTCGGGAGCAGGGCCATGCCTCAACCACACCCCTGATTACCTGTCCAGCCTATGTATACCTGGTCAAATCATCCTGCTCTGTTTGTCTCAGATTTCTTGACCCACCCTCCCTTTCCCTGCCCTTCATTCATCATCCACCCTACCTCATCCCTACCAACATTCCTTCATCCCTTCTTCTTCTCTTCCATCATTCTCCCTACCTCACCCCTATCAACATTCCTTCATCCCCTCTTCCTTTCTTCCATCATCCTCCCTATCTCATCCTTACCAACATTCCTTCATCCCCTCTCCCCTCTTGCACTTTCTCTTGAGCCGCTGACCGGCTCTTGCTACTAGACTTGCGTCTCTCTCTCCTGGATCATGACTAAGGTGGGACATAGGTAGGAGGACCCGTGTAGTGTATGATGTGCCACGTTGCTTGATGCTCAGAGACTGTAAAAGTGCTCAGTTAGGGGCCCAGGTGAAGTTTATGTCACAGCCTAGGTCAAGGACTGATAAGACAGGCTGAAGGGCTGGATTCCTTCTAGATTTTTCTCTGTCACCTGTTTCATTTTGTTTCAAAGTTCATCAGAACAACCAACCTATATAAGCAGAATATTTGGGACTGTGATTCAGAGTGGTTCATATTGGCTTAGGACTCTCTCTCAGGCAATCCTAGGTGCTTGATTTGATGCTGTACTTCTTGTAATAAACCTTTCTATATGCAAGCAAAATGGTGTCAGCGGAGTCTCCTTCACCACCTTCACATCATCGCTACCTTGGAAACAACATCCGCTATGCCCTTCCTGTTTTCTCCTCTACAATGACAGCAGGAGCTGAACCTGAAGACCACAGAGTGTGCCAAACAAGGTTTGCAACTAACCAACTAACTTTCCATCAACAAGGAGAATCAAGTTGAGTTAGCACCCCAACATCTAACTCTGCAAAGGCACAGAGCGACTGGCCTTCAAGCATCTGCATCTTCAGAACAAGGACACAACAAAGATGGCACCTGGAACCACAGCTCTTGTTAGCTGTCATCCGCAGGGTAACAAAAGCAGCACTGGCATTATTACAGCATTAGCACAGGCTAAGCAAGACTGTTTAACTTTGTCAATTGTAATTTAATGCTGTTTACTGAGTTATTGTTGTGATTGTTTGCACTTAGGTTATTGGTTGGTTGGCTTGGCCAAAGCTAAGGGATGTTAGTTTTCTAATGCTATTCACAGATCGACCCTTGCATGCAATTAAACATCCTTTGCACTAACCCAGACCCTATGCAACACATATCACATTCACATAGACTCACTTACAGTTTGGCTTTCAACATAGCTACACCCAAAGCAGCAACTCAAAGTTCCTGTTTCTTTTCCTTTGTATTTGATCACATGGCCAGGCAAACCTCCCCTGATCTGAAGTCATCTTTGATTCGTCCATTTTGAAGATCTCTTTTGTCAGACATTTGGTTTGTAGGCCAGACGGCTTTTGTTTCACACCTACCTTTTCTCTCTCTCTCTCTCTGTCTCTCTCTCTCTCTCTCTCACACACACACACACACACACACAAGCATTTTTGGGGGCAGGCCAGGCCCCCTATGGCCCGCCCCCAAAAATGATTGTGCTCCCCCCCTCTCTTTATCATTAAAACTTTAAAAATATAATGAAACAGTGGTGTGATTTTGTTTGATTGATGGGAATCTACAAAGCCTATCATGGCCTTACTGAAAAGAAAGTCAGGCTACATATGTGATGTAGCCTACGTCAATGTAGCCGCTAAACAGTTACCGCGCATTTTTTGAAAGTGAAGCTGGATGAGTTTTGCTGGCTTACTGTTTCATTTCTAGTTCATCATGGATATTTGTGAGTGGTTGAAAAGCCTTGGAGCGGAGGCTACGGGGCTGCTTCGTGCCATTACACAGCACAGTTTTATTTTCATTGCGCACCTTGTTTTGAAACTGTTGTCACTTTTCGAGCCACCTAACAGACTACTACAAGCCGAAGATATGGACTTGTTCACTGCAGTGACACTTATGAACAGCGCCTCTGACTGCGTGAAGACACTGAGTACAGAAAACGAGTTTTCTGCACTGTGGGATCTCTGTGCTCCTCCAGCCATGGCCACCGAGGCTGTGCCGGTGACCGACCCTGGTCCAAGCAAGAGAAGATGCACAATTAACAAGGACCTCCGCAGATTCGCAGTTGAAGAAACAGCTGGTCAGCCACAAAGTGACATAGACGATAAGACTGAGTTCAGACAGAGATTATTTTAGTGTTATCGATGCTGTGCGAGAAAAGATGGATGCACGTTTTGGAAAGCGCACAGACGCAAGGCCCAGCTGATTCAGCTTGCTTTTGAAAAGGACCTCACTCACAAGTTTAAATCCGAGAGGAAGGATACGTTGATGAGGAGGTTCAGCTCAGAGAAACGCCGGACTGGAGAGACGACAGCACTGTCTCCACTCAAAGTAGATTCAAAGTCTGTGTGTGCGTGCGTGCGTGCGTGCGTGTGTGCGTGCGTGTGTGTTTAATGGCAATGCATATCGCTCTGCTGCTTTAAAATGCAATGTTTGAGAGATGCTTCTGGTGTTATCCAATATGTTGTATAGTCAAGCATTTTGTGGATATTGATATCATTGCTTCTATGAAATAGAAATTATGAGGACTGATGTTGTAGGCTATACCTGGTCATATTGCTGTTGGTAATGTTTAACGTGTTGAATATGTGCTGCACGAATAGAGTATAGGATTATTAAAAATACATACTGTAGACTAATAATAATTGTGCCCTTCCATGCATTTCATATGCCCCCCTTAAGACTGAGGTCTGGCGACGGGTCTGCCACAGACAAATGGAAGAAGTGGTCAACATTAAGAAATCCTACCAGCTGCCGGAAAAGGCTGGACTGAAAAGCACAGAAACAGGCACTTAGTACAAGATTAATAGAAGCAGGGTCTACCACACCAGACAGGACCGCAGGTGGAGGCTGTGCAAAGATGCTCCTGAGTATGGGCTGGAAGTCCCCAGGTCAAAATGTGTATGTATATATATATATATATATATATATATATATATCTTTCCTAGCTCCTCTTTCAGCCTTTGGTACTTTTCAAGCTTCTTTCGTTCCTTCTTCCGGATGTTCCTGTTGCTCGGGGTTGCTACATTTATCACCACTGCCTTCTTAATTATTCACACAAAAAATATGTGGAGCCAGAGGAAATAACACTGCTTGGCCCTGTGAATGGATCTTTAACATTTAAAAAACACTCAGACGAAACTGTTGATATGAACACTGTTCCCTGCAATTTCTGCAGTAAGGAATTTTCGTACCATTGGAGTACTTCAAGCCTGAAATACCACCTCAACACAACACATCCAGCAATGCCTCTGATGCTAGCACTAGCAGTCAGCCTTGTCGAGCCACACTCGACCAGGTGACCAGATGCAAACTGGTAAGTCCACCCATGACCAACTAACGAACTCTCTTCCAAAATGTATTGCAATAGAGTGCAGAGTAGTTATGTGGAGGACAGGAGACAGTTGTGTCTAAAATCCAGCAGCTTTACTATGACAGATCTGCCAAAATGCATTTGACTTGAATTTTTTTAAATACTTTCACAGCAGAAATTGATGTATGCAATGAATTTAGATTAAATCGTCACAGAGCATGTAATTAATGAGATGAGATTTTTAATCACTTGACAGCCCTAATATATATATGTCGGCAGGATTGAACATAGTTTGAAGGCAGAGATGTGATCTCTTTTTTTCCCTTTTTTTCCTTTCTATTTAATTTTCTTTATTTTTCTGCGGCCTAACAGGTTGTGTGTTATTGTTTCTACAGCTAAAACAGCAGTGTCTGTCTGGTGTCGTAGTCCATTGTCATAAAAACAGCTTTGTAAGTATCCAGTCTGGTGAGTCATTGTCACAATGGAGGAAGAGGTGCAGCAGCTGAGGGAGCTTGTGTTGCAGCTTAAAGTGGACAATGAGCAGCTGCTTCAGGAGCGCGCCGCTTCTGGGGACAGCCCTGGTGGAGTGGCCTCTGGTCCCCGTGCTCCACCTGGTCCCGCCCCATCAGCCGGTAATGCTGCTGCTGTGACTGAGAGGTTAGTTGTGGTACCCAGAGACCGTAGGTGCCCCATGTTCAGTGGCAGGAGTGGAATAGCAGTAACTGACTGGATAGAGGAGATTGAGGCATGCATACGTTTCCGCCATCTCAGCTCTTTTGACCAGGCCCTCTTTATTTTCGACCATTTAGAGGGAGAAGCTAAGGAGGAGATAAAATTTTGCAGCAGCGCAGAGCAGAGTGACCCAGCTCAGGTCCTTGGCATCTTGAGGGAGCTGTATGGTTGCTCCCAGTCTTATGTCACCTTGCAGCAAAGCTTTTTCTCCAGAAAGCAGCACGAAGGTGAGACCTAGCTGGAATTCTCCTTGGCTCTCATGGCTTTGATGGAGCGGGTAAAACAGTCTGCCCATGAGGGTATACCAAATGCACCTGTCCTTCTCCGTGATCAGTTCATAGAGCATGTTCTTGATAACTCTCTTCGCAGGGAGCTAAAGCAGTATGTCCGCCGTCAGCCGACAGCTTCACTGTGCACATTCAACAGAGTGGCAATCAGGTGGGAGAGGGAGGGCCTCCCAGGTGGGTCTAGGGGTCGAAGTCATTCTCTCACCTCAGTTTATGGCCTTCAGTATGGGGTTCAGGGCAGCTCCCTTGACATTCCTCGCCCTGTTCCCCAGTGGTCAGAGCTTACTGAAGTCATGGATCTATTGAAACGCCAACAGGAACACCTCAACCAGCTACCACAGACAGTAGCTTCTTTGCAGGTTTCCCGGTCACATGGGAATACCCAACGGACTGGTACTTTGCTATGCAGGAGGTGTCAACAGCCAGGCCACTTCGCAAGAGACTGTAGGGGTGGACAGGTCCCCCTGCGTGCTCACGCTAGCTCTGTTTCTCAGGCTGCTAATGCTTTTCCTTCTCAGTCGGAAAACTAAAGCCACTGAGCTGCAGAGCCACAGATGTTGTCATGTCCAACTGCTGAAGTTGTGTTCAGTGGAGTTTCAGTTTCTTGTCTGGTGGACACTTAGCCTGAGTGTCAGACTGAAGCTTGCAGAAGCTTCAGTCTGATATCGCCTCCATTGAAGGTGATTTACAAGGGGGAGGGAATTAGATTTTTCCCAAACCAATCAGTAGAGATCAACGACTCACCCAGAATCTGACGTCATTAGTATCTATGCCTCGGGGGTGCTGAAAACAAGCGAGCATTGCCCGTTTAAAATGTCTCCGTCGTGGTGCACGTCCAGCTGCATCACCATTAAATCCAGTTTAGCAGCTTCCTTAATTTGGTCCTCCATTAACGCGAGTAGTGGCGAAATACCTCGATAGCATCGTTAATGTGGTCTGTAGGATCTGCAGCGGTCGCCATTATTGCTATCCTCACCAGTTACCCACCGGCGTACAGCTTGACATCAGCGTGGCGCTGATTGGCTAATCGCTAGACCCCCGACGTTCATTGGTCCGTCCATCGTTTGGACGAGATAAATCGCAAATTCAATAAGGTATACCAGACCAGTGAGACAAGCCTACTCAGTTGAGTGGGCGGGGTCTATGGTCTGGAACCAGGCTAGTGGACACTGGGTCTATGGTGTACACCATTACCGAAAGTTTATTCCATGAACATTTCGTCCCTTGGGGCCACGAGCACCTCCGGTCTTGCAGTTGGCTGGAGTTAAGAGCCGCAAATGGTTTAGCCATTCCATACATTGGCTATTTGGAGTTGGATGTGACCCTGTGTGATGGTAATAACCCGCTGCGGGATCCTTGTGGTCAAAGATCCCCCTGGGGCTGGGTCCTCTGTCCCTGGTATCTTGGGGATGAATGTGATCAGGCGTTGTTACCGGGAGCTCTTCAGGAAATATGGCTCCGCATTGTTTGACTTGCCTGTTGTATGTCAGGGGCCGAACGCAGTCATCAGAGCCTTACATGTATGCCAGCAGGCAGTTAATCAGGCTCCCAAGCATCAAAATGACTTGGTGAGAGTCCATGGGCAGTGCATATACCTGGTGGGTCAATGAAACTGGTTGTTAGCACCTGTCCAGTACATCAACCTGGTCACACCACACTGTTTGAGCCTTCAGAGGCTGGTTGCCTGCTGGCCCTCTTGCTTCTCCGTGCCTGGTGCGTGTCAACAGGGGCACAGCTTACATTCCAGTGGTGAATGTAGGAACCACTGAAGTTCTTCTTTACCCTCGGACTTGTCTTGGGTCCTTGAGTGGTGCTCAGGTGGTTAGCTTGCCCACTGGAGTCATGGAGGTCAGCCCCACTCAGGCAACTATTTCAGCTCAAGCGGTGGCCAGTGTAGTGCCCGATCACATGCAGTCCTTGGATCTGTCTGCAGTGCCCGAATCAGACCGAAGAGGAGGTCAAATCCTTGTTGTGCAAGTACAGCTCTGTTTTCTCAGCTCATGAAGGTGACCTTGGGTGTACGAACCTTCTCTCTCATGATATACCACTTGCTGATGATGTTCCAGTGCAGCAGAGGTATAGGTGTGTTCCCCAATCAGAATACGAGGAGGTGAAGGCCCATATCAACCAGCTTCTGGAGGCCCAGATTATTAGGGAGAGTAGTAGCCCCTACGCCTCCCCTATTGTCTTGGTTCGCAAGAAGGACGGGAGTCTTAGGTTGTGTGTGGATTATCGATTGCTGAATAGCAAAACGAGAAAAGATGCCTTCCCCTTGCCTCGAATTGAGGAAAGCTTGGACGCCCTGTCTGGGGCCCACTGGTTCTCAACCATAGATTTCGCCAGTGGTTATAATCAGGTCCCAGTTTCTGAGAAGGATAGACCCAAAACAGCCTTCTGCACCCCTTTTGGACTCTTCGAGTTCAGTGAAATGCCATTTGGGCTGTGCAATGCACTGAGCACCTTCCAACGGTTGATGCAGAGGATGTTTGGAGACCAGCAGGGCCAGTCGCTCCTTTTGTATCTTGATGACATCGTTGTGCTCTCCTCATCAGTTCAGCAGCACCTGCAGAGGCTCAAGACTGTACTTGGTCGTCTCCAACAGGAAGGCTTGAAAGCCAAACTGGACAAGTGTTCATTCTTCCAGCAGGAGGTTAAATATTTGGGACATGTCATCTCCAGCCGAGGAGTCTCTACTGACCCTGCAAAGATCGAGGCTGTTGCCAAGTGGCAGCGTCCTCAGCATGTGTCTGAGCTGCGATCATTTTTGGGTTTTGCAAGCTATTATCGCTGCTTTGTAGAGGGCTTTGCAAAGCTGGCAGGCCCACTACATAAGCTTGTTGCGGATCTGGGCGGTACAAAATCCAAAAAGGGGTCCAGACAGGCTTTGGATGCAGCATGGACACCGCAGTGCAATGAGAGCTTTGAGGCTCTGAAAGCCAAGCTAGTCTTCGCTCCGGTGCTGGCGTATGCTGACTTCGCGCATCCTTTCATCCTTGAGATTGTTGCCAGCCATAGTGGACTTGGGGCTGTGCTTTCTCAAGAGACGGATCAAGTTGTTCGACCGGTGGCCTATTCCAGCCGAGGCCTTCAACCCACTGAGCGCAATATGGACAATTATAGTTCCATGAAGTTGGAATTTCTTGCGCTCAAATGGACGATGACTGAAAAGTTTTGTGAGTACTTGTTGGGGCACAAGTGCATCGTCTTCACAGATAATAACCCTTTGAGTCATCTTCAGACGGCTAAGCTTGGGGTGACTGAGCAGTGTTGGGCCGGCTAGCTCACAGTCTTTGATTTTGTTGTGAAATATCGGTCGGGTCGTAGCAACAAAAATGCCGATGCGCTCTCTCGGAAGTCCATTCCAGGTGTTTGCTCCCTTGAGTGTTCTTTACCTGGCACGTCTGTCCCGAGCACCCTCCAGGGTGCTTCGTCATCTTGCTTTTGAGTCCCTGCAGCCCAGTCTATCATCTCTGTCCTTCCATCTCTCTCTGGTCCGGATCTCAGATCTTTGCAGGAGGCTGATCCCCTCCTGAAGGATGTCTTGGGGTTCTGGAGGAAGCAAACACGGCCAAACAAAGCTGAAAGGAGGCAGATGTCTATGCCTGTGACGGCACTATTGCGCCAATGGGACCGCCTGGTAGAGAAGGACGGAGTGCTCTACCGCCAGATGTTCCGCTCAGATGGAGGGGAAGAGTGTCTCCAACTGCTTTTACCCGAAGCACTCAAAGAAGAGACTTTGAGACAGCTGCACCGAGACCATGGCCACCAAGGTAGCGAGCGAACTACCGAATTGGTGCGCCAGCGTTGTTACTGGCCAGGAATGTCTTCTGACATCAAGCAGTGGGTTCAGACTTGTGAACGTTGCCAGGTCGCAAAAGACTCCAACTCTGTACCTCATAGCTATATGGGCCATTTGCTAGCGTCTAGGCCAAATGAGATCATGGCCATCGACTTCTCCTTGCTCGAGCCATCCCGAAATGGATTTGAGAATGACCTTGTGATGACTGACGTGTTCAGTAAATACACATTGGCGGTGCCCACTCGAGACCAACGGGCTTCCACCGTTGCCCAAGTCCTCCTGACTGAATGGTTTTATAAGTTTGGTGTTCCAAGCCGTATACATTCAGACCAAGGGAGGAGTTTTGAGAGCTCCTTGATCCAGCAGCTTTGCTTGTTGTACAGGGTGGCGAAATCCCGTACCACTCCTTATCACCCTGCAGGTTACGGACAATGCGAGCGGTTCAATAGAACCCTCCATAACCTCCTGCGCACCTTGCCTGCATCCCAGAAACGGGACTGGGCCTCTTGTTTACCACAGGTGGTGTTCTGCTACAATACCACCCCACATCAGGGTACTGGGGAGTCCCCTTTTCTCTTGATGTTTGGCTGGGAACCTCAGCTTTCCATCAACTTCCTCCTTGGTCGGGTCAAAGACCCAGTGCAAGGGGAAGTACAGGAATGGCTGCTTGAGCATCAGGTGCAACTTCAAGTTGCTTTTGAAGGGGCCCGTGAGCGGTTGCAGGCGGCTGCAACTCGTCGTAAGGAACGGCACGATGAACGAGTCCGTGATGCACCTCTCTCAGTGGGTCAGCGGGTGTACCTGCGAGAACTTGGCTTTAAGGGCCGACACAAGATCCAGAATGCTTGGAGTTCAATATTCTACCAGGTAGTGAAGGCTCCTGGTGAGGGGCCAGTCTATACCATTGCTCCAGTGAATGATCTGCTGAAAGTGCGTACAGTGCACCGTGACCTGCTGAAGGCTGTGGTCCAGCCTGATCCTCCTGCCCCTTCGACAGTACGATCACCAACTGCCCAGGTAGTAACAAAGGAGGATTCATTTGTTGAGGATGACCTGCGCTTGTTGGTCCCAGAGACTCCGCTCCCTTGTCCTCCTATTGAGTCTGGTCCATCTGAGACTCTGGACGCTGGGCCCCGTCGGTGTACTGCTTCATTGCAGGAAAGACCCATGTCCTCAGTTCCATCTTCATTAGCGATAGCTGGACCCTCCTCCAGCCATCAGACTGTGCGTCGAACACTCTGTTCTACAGCTGGTCAGCATTCAAATGTGAACCATTTGCCGCGACCTGCAAGAAATATGGATGGTGTAGGTGCTGCATTTTATGGGCCAGTGTCCAATGCACAATCAGCTGTGTTTAGACATTGGTGTTAGAAACACTGTTTGGGTTCGTCATCGGGGTGATGACGCAAAAGTGGGGGGGTAGGTGTGACCAGGTGCCCTTTGGAGCACTCCCAGTCACTGTGGGGCACTGTGCTAGTCATCCAGGGACTTGAGGTGCTGGTTGGTGCGCACCTTTAAAAGGGTGTCATCACCGAGCCGGCCCCCCTTTCCCTGGTCCTGGCAGTGAGCGTCAGTGGCGTGGTTGAGGCGGCTGGATTGTTTGGCGTGGGCCGTCACTGTGTTCGTGTGTGCTTGCCGTTGACTGAACCTTGCGTGCCTTAAAAGAAAGGTGAGTTGGCTGCCTTTTCCCACCTGCCTGAATGTCTCATGCGGAACTTTACTCGGTCTCACTGATCTGCTTGTCACTGTGCAGTACGGCTGGTGTGGCTGCGGGGGGAGCAATTAGCTTGTGCCAAGGGAACCTGACCGCCGTGGTTGGCGTGGCCAGTGGGGTGGTGCGGGCGCACCATGTTGGATCTGGGCTCAGCCTGGCTGTGGGTACGCGCTTGGAGCGGTGCGGCCGTGGGATTCCCCCCTAAAAAGTGTAGCTTTCTCCTTCCAATATTCACCAGTTCAGCAACAGCTGTGTGGAAGACGCCGTCCAGGAACTGCTGTTTTAGTATTGGTTCTCTGGTTATGATTTCTGTTATGGTTTAATTTAATTCAGTCCCTCGTTATGTAGGTTTTCCTTTAATTTTGTTTTGCCACAGTTAATTATAGAATTGTTAAATTTATTACTGTTGGATTTCTTTTCTGTTAGTGATTTTAATTTGAATCTGTTTACTTTCAGTTTTGGCTTTATTCACGTTTAATCTCTCTTTTGTTTGCTTTGGTTTGCTTTCCATTTTGTCTGCTTTATTTTGGGACTCTAGTTTTACTTTTTCCTATTTAGTTATTTTCGTCATCATCTTTAAAGAAGACGCAAAGAGGGGCAAAGAAAATGGGACAAGTGGCAGCAGAGAATAAACATCGGTGATGTTTTTCAGTGATGGAGGGGGTTCATGAATGACAAAGGGCTTCAATCCGACGCTGAAGTGGCATGTTTTCTGCTGGACAGGTAAACTACTAAAATAAATGCTACTACTTGTCAGCACGTAGTATAATAGCGTTACGTGTCAGACTCGACAATTAGGGAGTGAGGAGGAGAGTTCATAATGTTACATCGTCTCCAGGTAGAGCAATTACTGTAAAACACTTGCGAAAATTTTAGTCTTTTGGGTCCTTGGAGGCCACCGTAACTTTGCCAACGGGAGGGGTGAGCACAGGCGAGCGAGTGAGCGCTGCAATCTAGAATCTAAACGCTACATGTCACTGTTTTCAACCCATTTTACACACTGGCCCTTTAACAACACTGGAAAAACTTTCAAGCCAAAGGCCCTTACTCTTATGTATACTACACTCCCCTCCTTCAATGACCAGCTCACACCCACCACAGGGTCAGTGGCCTGTGTTCATATGAAACATTAGTATAAGTATTGTGTGTTATGATACTGCTGTATCCCTTGCATTATCACTGCAGAGAGACACCTCAGTGATGCTGATGCTTCGCAGCCTCTTAGAGATGGAAGGATGAGCAAGCATTCAGATAGAATAACTGCAGATCAAATCAAACTAAATAAATTGAATTGGGAAGATGTCTATTTTTTGTACACTGCTGTGGAATGTTCTGTTGAAATGTTTAAATTCAAATCCAGTATTTCACATACCCTGATCCCAGATTTTCTTTCTCATACTTTTTGATGAATAAGCAGAAATTTGAGGTAAACTAATGAAAGATATTGTAATGTTTCACAGTGTGAGTTTGTATATGTGTGTATATAACACTTCCCAGCTGATGGGGATTTGTTGCATTACAGGGTTGTATACAGTTTCTACCTTTTAGATATTCAAATCATAGCTCTCTTACTGACATGTGAAAGCAGTGGCTTCAGGGCACCAAAACTAACCAAATAAACAAACTCATATGCTATCAGTGTCACAACTTTGGGCATTTATTTGCACATTAAAGACGCTGCTATATGCAGAAGGGGAAGATATACTGATCACCATTAACATAAAGGCTGTACAGAAAACAAGAGAAGAGGGAAAACGTGTGTGTGTGTGTGTGTGTGTGTGTGTGTGTGTGTGTGTGATTGTACATGTACAGTACCCGCTCCCTCCTGGCCTACTGCTGATCTACTTACCTACTGTCTGTAACAAGCTAAGCTTAAACACACAAATCCACATTTCCTCAAGGCTGTGACATTTAATGCATACGAGGAGATTTTGTGCACAATAAAAGATGAAAATCATTTAAAAAATGTTTGATATTTCTCTTTCCCCAATGCAATTTGGAACAGAGAAACCAAACAATCAAAAGAGATCAAATCATTAAAACATTGTGGCAAAGTCTGCATCTTTTCCTCCCTCAGATGCCTCACTGGAGTAGGTTTTTCAGTACAAACTTCAAAACTGCTTTCTGTTTCAGTCTAAATGCAGCCAAAGTTAATGGCACAAAAGCAGTGAGGCCTGCTTCATTCATAAGCATCATTCAGTTTAGTTATGGATTAATTCATGAAATACACAAAGCAGAGCTGTGTTAGGACTCTGTCAATAATGAATATCAACACCAGCAGAAAGCTATCCGAACAGAGCAAAAATCTCAGACAAAACTTAAAAAAAAAAAAAAAAGACCCCGCCTTTTGGCATCCAACTATGCATTTTCTTCAGAATGACTTTATCTTATGATGCTCAACTCCTTTATTTTCTGTGTAGTAGACCCTTGGAGAATATAAGGAAGACAAAAAGCAGTAGCAGGTACATTGATCATAATTGTCTCTTCCAGAGATGGGGGACTTGAGTCACATGACATGACTCAAGTCAGACTTGAGTCACAAATATGATGGCTTGAGACCTGCATGATTAACATTGATAAAAGACTCAACTTGACTTTGACTTTGTATTCATGACTTGACTTTGACTTGAGACAGGTGACACGAAAGGATTTGATTTTAATTCAATATTAAAGGCGTCACTTCTGTTTACATTCAACAATATTATCAAACACCACAGAGCTAGCTCTTGTGCCCTTACAGCGCCCCAGATTAAAACGGCCAAAAACACATAATTGAAACCACAAAATATCTCCATACTGCTTGTCCGTAGTGACCCAAGTCTCCTGAATGCAACTAAAAATAGTTTTGTGCGAGCAAAAGAAATAATTCAGGAGCATTCTGTGCGAGTACAGATTTCAAACAGCAGCAGAAACGAAAGGCGAATCCTGCCGGTTGTGGGTTGAACAGGGGTCACAGACAGGAATACAACAGAGCACTATGGCCACCGCCACAAGATAACGGTTTACCAGTGACTGAGAAGCCCGGCTCCAGGTCCAATAATTTCCTCTGTGTTGGTGTCATGCTCCACTGACTGTTAGCACCCAACCCACTGTGGGTCTATTAGTGATTGTACTAAAATATACCAACCATGTTGCATGATGTGTGTGGTTTATGCACTGATAAGGGACTGTTCTTAACTTATCAGAGGAGGAGGGTGGCTGGTTGATTTTTATTTTATTTATTTATTTTATTTTGATCCCCCCTGTAGCCACAAATATTTTTCCTTGAGCTATTCGAAGTGACTGGTGGAAAAATTTGATTTTTAAAATTTATTTAATAAGTGTGCCAAGCGACCCAGTCACAAAAGCCAGTGGACTAAAGATATCCTTTTATGTCTAATAATAGAGCAGTAGGCCCAATGTAGCCCTGTGTGTGTGTGTTGGGCCCTTACCACACACATGATGGAGGAGAGGGTGGCTCAAGAGGAGCCTTTGTATTTTGTTGTTTTCCTTAAATTTTCACTGCACTCCCAAATTTCTTTCTCTGCTGAAAACGTTTTTAACTAGGAGCACATGTAACTGCCTCTGTGAGCACCGTGTTCATGTGTGCGTGGTTGCGCGAGACCGAGAGACATGGGCACTGTGTTCATGTGTGTGTGCTTGCTTTCGCTGGTCTCGCGCTGGCTGGTTGGTGCAGCCAGGACCCCAAATCTTTTTGTTGCCATGCAGAGCCTGGGCTGCCTACAGAGATCGGACTTTTTTTACAGCATATTCAGAGGACATGTAGCTAGTGGATCGTGAGATGTTGCTGTATGTGACTTATGACTTGACTTGTGACTTGCTTGACCTGAGCAATAACTCCACTTGACTTGCTTGACTTATAGCAGGGACTTGCACATGTGTGACTTTCCCCCATGTCTGATCTCTTCAGACTCAGGTGAGCCCCATTTGCAGGAGCCCCCACAATCTCCATGACAACCACTTGCCATGACAACCCACCCCACCCCACCATGACAACGTCTGTCACCCGGCTCTGTGAAGGAGCTAATATGGCTGCTGTGGAGAAGACCACTCTCTTCTCATCCTAATCCCTCCACCTCAGGGGGTTAAAGCAGCTAAATCTGAGGAAGTGCCTTTCATTCAGACAAGACAACCCAGTCTCTCCTCATGGTTCCTCCATGTGAGGTGACCTATTCCCTCTGAGCAGTGCTGATAAACAAGGAACAAACAATTCCCTAGACCTGTAGCTTCTCTCTTGGAGCCTGCTAAAATTCTTTGAATGGCTGCTGTAACTTGGTTTAAGGCCCAACTGAGTGGTTATTTTGAAACTGAGCTGTCTGCGCACATAAATGGGCGGAGAATTACAGTCTACTGGAATTTGTGTGCACTTAAGTGTGTATTCGACAGAAGTACAACCCAAACACTCACATGGACACACAGGTTCTTAAAACATCTCTTTGTCTCTGGGGACTGCATAATGATTCCATGACAGCCTGTCAGACATCATATGAAATTGATTCCACACAGCCAAAGCTCCCCTCTCCCTTTCTGTGCCATTATCTGTATCCCTTGACGACTCCGCAGTTGATCAGTCTCTTTTATTATCTTAGAAAATGGTCCACCTTGTACTCTCCAGGGCCAACAAAATGAAAGAGAGGTACAGCCACAAAGGGATGATGTAAAAGTGCAGAAAACATTATCAGGATCACTTTTGGAGTGGAAGTCCAGCTATGAATGTGATACCTTTCAGGTCTTGCTTCTTCAAAGGCACTGTGGAGCTTTTGACCTGCAGGTTTTGCCAGATCAGAACAACTCTACTCACCAGTGGAAATCCACTAATTTGACTGGAACATGTATCATCCTTAGAAAACTACATTTTCAACACTAACACCAATGAACATTCAAGTGACAATGATATGTGTGGAATTTAGTCTTGAGGTCTTACGAAAAGGAGTGTAATAGACAGACATTAAGATACTGTACTGTTAAAATGCATGAATGAGAGTGTGTGAGGCAGTGAAGGTGTGTATATCAGGTGCACATGCATTGTAGCAGAGTACTGTGTGACTTACCCCTGGCTGTCCCTGTGGGCTGAATATGCTCTGACAGTGCTGATGTTTCTCAGCGTCTCGCTTCTGCAAAAGCTTCCATCTACAGTATGTTCGCAATCACTCTAAACTTCCAGACATGCTCTCTCTTCCTGTCTACCTGTACTGTCCCCGTCTCTCTCCTTTTGCCTACTTCTTCTCCTTTGTTCCTTAATATCTTACTCTTACTTTTCTTGTACTGCATCTCCTTTTTTCACTTTCTCCCTCTTTCTTTCTTCTCCACTCAACTCTCTTTCTCTCCTTTATTCCTTTCTCCTCCTACTCCCTGTTGCCCTCACCAGCGCTCCAGGAAATTGGTATCGCTGTCTCTCGACTGGCAAAGAGAACAGGCAGACACATGGGAGGGCTGTTTTGTAATCCAGCAGGTCATACCACCCTGGCGCAGGAAAAGGGAGGGAGGGGAGGGGGAGGGAAGACTGAGTAGGCCTATACTACTACCTTCCAACCTATACCTTTGCTGCATCCCTCCATCTGCGAGCTGATGGTCTCTCCCTTTTTTCCCACTGATGACGGGAGGTCTTGCCTCGCTACATCCTCTCTGCATGTTGAGGTTTAAGGAATGAACAAGGAAGGGAAGAAATGAGGCAAACAAGGAAGAGAAAAAGAAAGATAGGGAGAGAATGGAAGTGGGAGGAAGAAGTGTGGGAATGAAAGGATGGAGCAGAAGAAAGGAAAGGAAAGGAAAGAAAAGGAAAGGAAAGGGGAAGGATGGGAATGTAAGGAAAGATGATGCCTTGAAGGGTTGTAGACTGAATCAATGAAGCCTCTTAGCTAAGGACATATTTTTAAGTATAGGAATAAAATGTATGAGAAAAATGAACAAAGAGCTTGGTGATGAATTTGCGATGCTTTGAGCTTTAGGTTACAACCCAGTCGCATTGTGTGTGAGACTGTGTAAAATAGACAGACAGACTAGCAGAGGAGAGACATGAAAAGACAGAGGTTAGGTCTCGGGGAGACTGATCAGCTTCCTGCTTCATTGCGAGCTGTCTTCTCTCTCACAAATGGTTAAACTACCATCCCTTCATAATCACTTTCACCTCAGCCAGCTCAGGAAGATGCTCTTCTTCTGCAGTCAAAATATTTTGGATATGGAATGTTTACAACCTCATTGCACACAGTAGTGATAGTGGACAAATCTGCAACACCCTGGACTTTTGAATACAGATGCAGCCACCTAGAGTTTCCCATTCCTCCGTGATTGGGCTCAGGCAGATCCGTGACCTTGCCAGGTCCTTGTCTGGCCTTTGGCTGGAATGAGAACCCTCACAAAAACATAGTGAATAGCCGACTTACATCACTCCTTAAGATGTGTTCACACCGGATCTGTTTTTTTTTTTTTTTGTTTGTTTTTTTTTGCTAGAGATGAGTTTACATACAAAGTTTGTTTAGATAAAACCTACAAGCTTCTCTTCCTATGACTTTTCCTAAAAATGTGTCTTGTATGTTTTCTGAAGCCTATAAGTTACAAAAATGAAACACTAGACTTCTGAGAATTTATACCACCGACCGAAATTATACATTTTGATACATACAGGACATGTTGCAAAACTCTGTAAAAGTACACCAAAGCATACATTTTCTTTTCCAAATATTTATTTGAAAACGAAACCATTCATACGGTTAAGACAAAAAAACATTCCGTTAATAATAAAAAACAAATGTAATCTCAACAGTGACCACGCCAGCCGGTGGGGCTGCAGTGCTTGGAGGGGCGCTGTAATCCTGGTGGTCCTAGTGTACAGCACCACAGACAGTGGCAATGCATCTATGGCTGTAGCTCAGAGGCTCTGATGCCTAAGTCAGAGCATGTGAGCGGAGTTGGAGCTGGAGCTGCCTCAACCATAGGTTATTGGTAGGAAGAAAAATGACTGCTGAAAAAACTGTCACTGTCAACTGCCTCCAAGCACCGCAACAATCTGCCAGACCGTCACATGGAATGTGGTAGTACAGAGACCTGTGGGTTGCCATGCCTAATTGGCAATGGCACAGCCAACCACCGGAGGCGCACCCACCTATAAAAGGGGTGATCCCTCCCTGCCAGTTCTCTCTCTCGCTGCTTCCGACGGCTGACGTCATTTCCGAGCCAGACGTTTTGCTTCGGACAGGTAGCGCGGCTTGTCTGCTCACCTGCTGCTTTTGGCTCATGTGGCAGGGAGCTAATGATTTTGTGTTGTGTTGCAGAGTGGCTGACTGGGTGCTTCCCAGGCTCGTGTGTGTGTCACCTAAAAGGCCTGCTGTGGTGAGTGTCTCCCTCTCTGCCTGTTAAACAGCTAACAATAGCCTGATTGTAGGTGGACGCCGGTAGCTGCGTGTTACCCTCTCCCTCTTCCTCTGGTGTGTGTGTCATACTGGTCGACCTGCTAACTGGTATGTAGCTTCCTGCATTCCCAATTGTTGTATGCACATGCGAAATTAATAGATAATAAATTTATCGGGTCCTCAGATCCCTCTGCTAATGGTGCGTGAGCCACATCTGCCAATGGTGCGTGAGTAACGTCAGCACCAGCTGACCGGGTTTGCGGCCAGGGTTTAATGCGACACATCACCACTAGCTACGGGGGACCGCTGCTGCTTTGTTTTCTGTTTTTGCTTTCTGCTTTTCGCTGCTGCTTTTTCATTTTGTTGCTTTTTTCTGCCTTTTTTGCGGCTGCTTCTGGATCGCTGTTTCTCACTGTTGTTTTTCACCGCGGCTGCTTAGTTTTTTGTTGTTGTTTGATTTCCTTTTTTTGTTTTACTTTTTGTCCTGTTTTGCTTTAATCTGTTTGCCTACTCGTTTTGGTTGACCTGCCTGCGTTGTACGCCTTGGTATTACGTTTTACCGACCATTTAATTAACTCACTTTTAACGAAGTTCGACTAAGGAGTGGGGTTAAACCCTTTTTTTTTGGTGGATTGGTTTTGCTTTCTTGGTTACTATATTCAGTTCCCTCTGCCTGTTTGTCTGATTTCCCTAATTTCTTTGGCTTTGATATTCTGTTTGGGCAGAGGATTAATTCTTTTTTTCAGTATTTGTTTTTTCTTTATTTGGCAGTTGGCAGTTTCTTGTTTAGTTTATGATTTATATTGCCTGCCAATGGCCTGTTTTGTTTAGGATATTTGTGTTTATTGAACTGTGTTGGTGTGACCCCACTAATTTCCCCTTTATTTCCCTTTTAGTTGCTGAGGTCCGGTGGTGGTGGTGGTTGGCTGGTGGCGGGGTCCCCCCCTTTTTCGTGTGCTGTGCTCCCCTGGGTTCTGGGTCTCCTCACTGTGTGTGTGTGTGACTGTCACGAGTGTCTGGGTGCTTATATTTTTGGTTGGGGTTTCTCCACACCATCAATCTTCACCCCGGTAAGCCTCAGCCCTAATTTAGTCCCCCATTTATTTGCTCCTGTGTGACTGGTGTTTTATTGTTTTAAATTGTCTTTTTGTAATAAAGCATATGCCTTTTTAAAAACAAGGAATCGTGTCATATCTGCCTTGAGTAAAATGAACTTGTGTGTCTTAAGGTGCACTTGGTGTAAAAGTAATTCCTGGGGCGAAATTCCCCAAGTGGCGTTGTTAACGACAGAGACACATGTTTCTTTGTTTTGTTCTATGCTTTTTTTTCCCTCTTCTTTGTGCTCTAATGATGTTTTTCTTGTAGGCACATTGGAGCAGTGGTGTTTACGGAGACAAAGCAGCAGTGGTTCCCAGTCGTCCTTGTGTAGGTTTTTGGTGAGAACTTTCCACACACTTTGCTTGTCAGCCCTACCTCTGAGCACGCTTACTTACTGGCCTTTTTGTAAGTTTTGCCATAGTCATGGAGACTGAGTTGCAGGAACTCAGGGAATTGGTCGTCCAGTTAAAAGCTGAC
Source organism: Epinephelus cyanopodus (assembly GCA_026686955.1). Taxonomy (NCBI): domain Eukaryota; kingdom Metazoa; phylum Chordata; class Actinopteri; order Perciformes; family Serranidae; genus Epinephelus; species Epinephelus cyanopodus. The sequence continues at coordinate 3,653,649 of CM048919.1, forward strand.
AATGATCGTTTACGACGCGAACAGGTTGACCCTAGTGCCGTCCCATCCACTTCATCTGAGCCACCTACGGCCCCCTCCACTGTTAGTGTCCCTGTAACAGAGAGACTAGTTTTCGTGCCCCGAGATAGGAAGTGTCCCATCTTCAGGGGAAGGACAGGCGTAGGCTTGGGTGAGTGGGTTGAAGAAGTACAGGCATGTATGAGGCCCCGACATTTATCCCGATCTGATCAGGCATTTTTCTTATTCGATCACCTAGAGGTAGAGGCTAGAGAGGAGATTAATTATCGCTCCAGTGCAGAGAGGGGAGACCCTGATAAAGTATTGGCCATTTTACAGGAGCTGTATGGGTGCTCGGAGTCATATGTTGCTCTGCAGGAGGCTTTCTTTTCCAGGAGGCAGCAAGAGGGAGAAACTCTTCAGGAGTTCTCCCTGGCCTTGATGAGCCTCATGGAAAAGGTGAAGCAGCGTGCGCCTAGTCACATGCCAAATTCAGCAGCTCTGTTGAGAGACCAATTTGTTGAGCATGTGCTAGATAGCTCCCTGCGTCGTGATTTGAAGCAGTTGGTGCGCAAACAACCTGATTACACCTTGCTTGATATCCGGGCAGAGGCGATCCGGTGGGAGTGTGAGGGTTTGCCTGGTGGCGCGAGGGGTCGCAGTCACTCTGTCCCCTCTGTGTTTGGTGTTCAGTATGGTGTTTATGTTGGCCCACAGGGAACTGTCGTTTCACCCCCGGTGTCTGAGATGGCTGAGCTGAGGGAGATGCTTAAGCATCAGCAAGAGCAACTCAGTCAGCTCACTCAAAGCATTGCCCTCCTGCAGACCTCTCACCAGCACAGTCGCCCGCCTCGAAATGGCCCAGTAATATGCCGGCGCTGTCACCAGCCTGGTCACTTTGCGAGGGATTGTAGAGTGCATGTTCCTTCCCCTTCGCAGTCCCATTCGCTGCCTCCATCCAATTCTGCTGCGCGGCCTCGTTCTGCATCGGTGTCGGAAAACTAGTGCCCTGCGGAGTGTTGGTTGTGAGGGACCCCCCTGGTGGTGTGCCTTCACAGGTGCCTGGTGTTTTGGGGATGAACATCATCTTTAAATGCTACCAAGAACTTTTTGGGCAGCGTGGCATGGCTTTGTTTTCTCAGCCCTGTGTTTCTGAGTCCCCAAAACCTGTTGTGCAGGCACTACAGCAGTGCCATTGTGCTAGCACTAAGGCCCCTCAGGACAGTCCAGGGAAGGTAAAAGTCAGGGGTAAGAGAGCTTGGCGTATTCCTGGTGGTGTCATGAAGATCGTGGCAGCTACGTGTTCTGAGGCGTTTTCAGAGTCCACTGTGCTGTTTGAACCATTGGACTCCGGGTTGCCTGCTGGTCTGCTTGCGTCCCCTGCTCTGGTTCGAGTAAGCCGGGGAACCGCATACACACCAGTCATCAATGTGGGTTCAACAGATGTGCTATTGTACCCCCACACTGTTGTCGGCACATTAGACACAGTAAATGTTGTCAGCCTTCCATCCAGTGTCACCAAGGTCCCATCAGGGGTGGCCACTGTCTCGTCTCACACTGTTTCCCCCACAGTGCAGCAGCAGGTGGACGACATAGACCTGTCCTCCTTGTCATCTGAGGAGCAGGGTCAGGTGCAGTCCCTGCTTAGGCAGTACACCCCTGTCTTTTCAGCTCACGATGGAGACTTGGGCTGCACCAATCTGGTCTCTCATGACATCTCCCTGGTTGATGATGCTCCCGTTCGCCAATGCTATCGGCGCATTCCCCCCTCTGAATATGAGGCGGTGAAAGAGCACATCAACCAGCTGCTGTCATCATAAGTCATTCGAGAGAGTAGCAGTCCCTATGCCTCCCCTATCGTGCTAGTTAGGAAAAAGGATGGTAGCCTCCGTATGTGTGTCGACTACCGACAGCTGAACAGCAAAACCAGAAAGGACGCCTTCCCTTTGCCACGCATAGAGGAGTCTTTAGATGCGTTGTCTGGTGCCCGCTGGTTCTCAACCCTGGACCTGGCTAGCGGCTACAACCAGGTACCGGTGACCGAGACAGACCGACCGAAGACTGCCTTCTGTACGCCATTCGGCCTGTTTGAATGGAACAGAATGCCCTTTGGCCTTTGTAACGCCCCCAGTACCTTTCAGCGGTTAATGCAACGCATTTTTGGAGATCAACAGTGTCAGTCCCTGTTGTTGTATCTGGATGACATTGTTGTATTTTCATCCACAGTGGAGCAACATTTGGAGAGACTGGAGGTGGTGCTAAGCCGACTCAAACATGAAGGCCTTAAGGCCAAGCTCAGCAAATGCTCCTTTTTCCAGAAAGAGGTGCATTACTTGGGCCATGTGATCTCTGGTGATAGTGTGTCAACTGACCCGAGTAAGATTGAGGTGGTTGTCAACTGGCCGATTCCCACCACAGTCTCAGACTTGCGGTCTTTTCTTGGGTTTGCCAGTTATTACAAGCGTTCTGTGGAGGGTTTCGCCAAGTTGGCAGCCCCTCTGCATAAGGCTGTGACTGAGTGGGGCCGTGCAAAAACTGGTAAGTCGGGGCGTGGCGTCATTGGGTGTTGGACCAATGAGTGCCAGGAGAGTTTTCAGGCACTGAAGGCCAGGCTCACCACTGCGCCAGTACAAGCCTATGCAGACTTTTCACTCCCTTTTATCTTGGAGGTAGATGCAAGCCATGGTGGCTTGGGTGCAGTGCTCTCCCAGGAGCAAGCAGGGAAGGTGAGGCCAACAGCCTATGCTAGCCGGGGCTTGCGGCCCACGGAAAGGAACATGGCAAACTACAGCTCTATGAAGCTGGCCCTGAAGTGGGCTCTGACGGAAAAGTTCAGAGAACACTTGTTGGGTCATAAGTGTGTTGTCTACACCGACAACAATCCCCTGAGTTATCTGTCCTCCGCCAAATTGGGTGCCACCGAGCAGCGGTGGGCAGCCCAGCTCGCTGCTTTCAACTTCGAGATAAAGTACCGGGCAGGGAGGAGTAACAGAAATGCAGATGCCCTCTCTCGTCAACACCCACCTGGTCCTCAGGATGTGGGAGCTATGCTCCCAGGTACTGTCATTCCAACAGCTTTGCAGCAAGCGTTAACATCAAGGAAGGTTGAAGTAAATGCAACCGCAATTTCTGCCTTGCCACAGCACACCCCATCTGACATTTGTTCCCTTCAACAGGCTGACCCTGTCATTAAGGAACTGTTGGGGTTTTGGGGGAGAAGGCAACATCCCAGCCATGAGGAGCGGCAGCAGTTGTCGCTGTCCGCCCTGGCCCTGCTCCGGCAGTGGGACCGCCTTGTTGAGAAGGATGAGGTCCTGTACCACCAAGTGTTTCGTTCAGATGGTGGTGAAGCTGTGCTGCAGTTATTGCTACCAGCAGCACTGACAGACGAGGGCTTGACTCAGCTCCACCAGGAGCATGGTCATCAGGGGGTGGAGCGAACGCTGGCTCTCCTGCGGGCCAGGTGTTATTGGCCTGGCATGTCCTCGGCTGTCGCTCAGTGGTGCCAGACCTGTGAGCGGTGTCAGGTTGCAAAGGATGTCCACCCGACAACTCGCAGCTTTATGTGGCATCTGTTGGCATCACGCCCGAATGAGATCCTTGCTGTTGATTACACCTGTCTAGAGCCAGCCCAGAACGGTATGGAAAACATCTTGGTGATGACAGATGTCTTCAGCAAGTATACAGTAGCTGTCCCCACCCACGATCAGCGTGCCTCCACTCTGGCCAAGGTTCTTGTGTCTGAGTGGTTTTATAAGTTTGGTGTACCTGCTCGGTTGCACTCTGATCAGGGTCGTAACTTTGAGAGCGCATTGATACAACAACTTTGCAGCTTGTATGGCATCGTTAAACCGCGCACTACTCCATACCACCCCGCTGGCAATGGTCAGTGTGAGCGATTTAACCGCACCCTCCACAACTTGCTGCGCACTTTGCCCATGTCCCGGAAAAGGGACTGGAACTCGTGTTTGCCTCAGGTTCTTTACTGTTACAACACCACTCCCCATCAGACCACTGGAGAGCCCCCCTTCCTCCTGATGTTCGGCCAGGAACCGAGGCTCCCAGTGGACTTTCTGTTGGGTAGAGTCGAGAGTCCGGTGAGTGGAACTGTTCATGAGTGGGTTCAAGAGCATCAGGCTTGTTTGCAGGTGGCCTTTGATGGGGCCAGAGGACACTTGCAACAGGCAGCTGATCGCAGAAAGAGAAACCATGACCAGCAGGTGAAAGATGTGCCCTTGAGTGAGGGTCAGTTGGTGTACTTGCGTGATTTCAGTCCCCATAAGATCCGGGACCGGTGGAGCTCTGTAAGGTACCAGGTGTTGAAGGCTCCTAGGGGAGGTGGCTCTGTATACACCATTGTGCAGGCGGACGATCAAAGCAAGGTCAAGCAGGTCCATCGTTCAATGCTGAGGGCGGTGGTCGGTGTGAATCCCCCTGTTTCCGCCTCCGCCCAGACTCCACCACCGGCCGGAGGGTCACTGTCTGAGGATGGGTGCTCAGACTGTGATTTGCTGGTTCTGAGGCAAGAGACCCCTGTGCCCCCACCTGTCGTGCCCTCTACTCGACCAACTGCGGTGACCCTGCCTACACTCCCAGCACTGGTGTCACCATCTATCCGAGATACTCCGGAGTGTGGCTCTTTGACAGCGCCACTATCTGAGACATCAGCGTCCCCAGCCACCCCTCCAGCCACCCATGCTGGGCCCAGTGGTGTTGTCCTGCGCAGGACTGCAAGGTCCACTGCTGGCCAACATCCTAATCCCCACCATCTCCCACAGCCAGTTAGACAGGAGGCTGCTGCTCCTCCTGCGGCTGTGTCAAATACAGTTGCTGCTTTGTTTAGACCGTGGAGTTAGCAACCAATGGTATTGATTGGTCCATCGTCGGGCCGACGAAGGAGGAGGGATAGAATGTGGCAGTATAGAGACCTGTGGGTTGCCATGCCTAATTGGCAATGGCACAGCCAACCACCAGAGGCGCACCCACCTATAAAAGGGGCGATCCCTCCCTGCCAGTTCTCTCTCTCGCTGCTTCCGACGGGTGACGTAATTTCCGAGCCGGACGTTTTGCGACCTGTATGACACACACACCAGAGGAAGAGGGAGAGGGTAACACGCAGCTACCGGCGTCCACCACAATCAGACTATTGTTAGCCGCGGTCATTATAAGCTGTTTAACAGGCAGAGAGGGAGACACTCACCACAGCAGGCCATTTAGGTGACACACACACGAGCCTGGGAAGCACCAAGTCAGCCACTCTGCAACACAACACAAAATCATTAGCTCCCTGCCACATGAGCCAAAAGCAGCAGGTGAGCAGACAAGCCGCGTTACCTGTCCGAAGCAAAACGTCCGGCTCGGAAATGACGTCACCCGTCGGAAGCAGCGAGAGAGAGAACTGGCAGGGAGGGATCGCCCCTTTTATAGGTGGGTGCGCCTCCGGTGGTTGGCTGTGCCATTGCCAATTAGGCATGGCAACCCACAGGTCTCTGTACTGCCACAGTAACTTCATTGTTTATGCTGCCCGTGTGCTCAGAGGCACACAATGAAAGCATTTTGATTAATTTCCGAGAAGTTATGAAAAATTAAAAAAAAATATTACAGACTATATGACAATGTCTCATGTCAATTAATTAACACTATTTGTTGGCTTTTTATAATGCCTTTTTTTTGCTGCTGCTGCACTGTGTCTCCACTTGAAAGTGGTGATTTGCTAAATACATTCTACAATAATAAATCAGATTAAAGCAGCTGTGCGGAACTTTTCGTTTTCGTTGATTATAGCGCCCCTTTGGTCGAAGCCGTATGACACCCACAGCCTGGTGTCGTAAAATTCCAACTGCAGCTGGCAATTACTGCATGCATTTGTTTTGGAGAGCGAGAGGATCAGGTCAGTCCAAGTAATTAGTGGAAAGAACAAAATTACTCAGTAAATTCTCCTGTCGTGTTTCTGTTCTGATCTAATCTAATCTGTTGCATATTTTGAGCTACTAAAGCTCCCGTAGTAGTGTGAGCCTCAAGTTATTCTGGGTAATGTAGTAACTGTTGTTGTGCTACTGGAAACAATGAGAAGCAGCCGTGTACGTTTGGTGTAAGGAGGAATAAACAGTTAACAAGTCATCTGCTGAGTCCGCATCATTATGTGAAAGGAATACTCAGACGATTTGGGAGTTATGCCCTTTCTCTATCATTTTCATATTGAGACAGCGGTTAGCATGGCACTGTCAGTACATCTTGCGCAGAGGGATACACCAGTGAGCAACAGCTGCAGCTGGCTCTGGGACAGGTACGCTAGGTCACTCGTTAAAAGCAAACAAAGAGACGACACGGACGATATTATTCACCTGACTGAAAGCTGTCCACCAGCTCCTGCAGGCCTGGAGCGTTTTTTCCAGTTCATCTTAGGAAAATGAAAAAAAGTTTCAGTCACGCCAGGATTAGTGGTTACTGCAAAGTTTTTATTCCTTGTGATGCACTCTTTGCGGCAGTTTTCCTCCTGATGATATATCTCCCCATCGATGGTAGCACCGAATCCCATTCTGTGCAGCAAAATGGGAGCGGAGGATTCAGCCTCTCTTGTCGCCTGCTCAGCATCAAACACATGGAGTTCCTCATCTGTGTACTCCGGCTCAAACAGGTATGGCTCTGGATCTGTGTCCGCCACAAGAAACTCTTCAAAATCGCGTTCAAAGTTGTCCATTGAAGCTCCTAAAATCTGGAGATATCACTAGGCTAAATAAACAGCTGAGTTTTGTTTACAAGCTACATCTGTGCCTGCTCACCGGTGTATCCCTCCACGGATCACAGCGCAGGACGTACTGACCCTCTGTAAGCGCAATGCTAACCGCTGAGACCCAGCCACTGGACATACAGACACAAAAAAGATATTGATCATGTTGTCTCAATATGAAAATGATAGAGAAAGGGCATAACTCCCAAATCATCGGAGTATTTTTTTATGTGAAGATACACATTGAAGACATGACATAATCCTAACACCTACCTAACATCCTAACACTTACCTGCAACCTTCGCTTGCAAAGCTAACGCTACTAACGTTAGGTCAGTCCAAGTAATTAGTGGAAAAATGCTAATGTTACACACAAGTTAGTAGTAAAGTAAGACCTGTTCATAAATGTTCTGGTGTAGCTCTGAATTTCTTATAAACTGAGGACAACTGCCTGCTGTATATTTGTGTTGATGGTCACAGTCACAGATAATTTTACATGATGCTCCTACTTATCCACCATGACATCAAAAGTACAACCAAGTCCTCATAGATACATCTCTGGTAAAACTGTTAGGTGTTATGTGTTCAGCAATGCCCATTGCGTACTGCTTACTTCGAAGAACACTGTAAACATGGCTCCTTCCTCTTCTGTGGTTTAATGGCTGCGGGCCGCTGCGGGCAAACAGAATCTCTTCCGCCTCGGGTGCCGTATTCTGGTTTTCTGACTTCCGCTGTGTGTCCGACCCGAGCGAGGCTACGCTAAATAGCCATATAGATAAAGGCTTTTTTGTTGCTGTTGGGTTCAAATAAATATGTGAATCTTCAAGGGGGGGTGATACGAGCAAGGGACAGTTTTATTAATGGTAAAAAGTTCCGCACAGTTGCTTTAACTTTTGGTCTATATTATGGGCTATATTACGCTTTTTAATGAAAAATATCAAAATACCCTGATAACGTCATCAAAGTGAAAAAGCGAGTCTTTTGATTTCTGCTACATTGATGAGCGATCTCAACTGAGCGATGAAGCGAAAAAAAAAACAGGTCCAGTGTGAACACACCTTTAGCGAAACTGGTTGTGATGGATGATCTATCCACCAGGAGGAGCAGTGATTATGGGAGCTGAAGCGGTTTACTGCGCCTGAAATCACCTGAGAAACCAGCTGTTCTTATCATACTTGATGTGAACGGTAGATTCAGTGAGTGTGATTCCCACATGGAGCTTACTTTTAATGATTATTGTCATATCATGATGAAAAGGTCATTAAAATATAACATATTGTAAAACCCTGATTTCATAAATACATTACTGTGCTGGGATGGCTGTAGGAGTTACTGAATACAGTACCTTCTGTTCTGTCAAGACATTCTCAGTCCCACCTCGTCACATATCGACGTTTGGTCAAGGACTTTCAATCTCAAGATACAAGGTACCCTAGGTACATTGGTCTGGGACATTGTGTCAATTTCTGCCTGTTACATACTTTATCAGGTTGGGTTTTTTTTTGTTAAGGCTGGACTTGGACCCGGGCAGCTGCAGCAACAGCCTTGTACATGGGGCGCCTGCTCTATCCACTAATCCACCGACACCCCACATACTTTATCAGTTTTAAAAAGTCCACAAATTGTTGGTTCATGTTTGAGGAACATAAAAAATGTATGAATATAACATAATCAAATTTAGATTTTTTAAAAAGTAATTATAATGATTGGGTTATTTAATTTGTGGGCTAAATAAATACTATTTGTCCACTGATCCCAATTAAGACACTAAAAGCCCTTGGATGATATCCTGTGTTTTCAGCTTCTAAATGTCTTGCATGCTACTCTTTCATGTAGCAACATAATTCCCCCATGGAGTCCAGGTAGTGGTGGTTGTGGTGGCTGGTGATTCTCAGACTTAAGGATGATGAAGCTGATGAATCTGCAAAGACTTGGTGATGATGGGGAGGTGGAGGGTGCGCACAACTGCAGCATAAAATAACTAAAGAGACCAATATTTAAAACAAGAAGCAGTAAGATAGGCTAACAGAGAGGGTGTGTTGCTGTGCTATTGGTGTGATCAGCTGACAGGACAGTTGATGTCTTAATTGATAGCCCCAGTAATGACAGAAAGAAATTAGTGAGCATGCATGCAAGGAGTGAATGGTAGATGTTATGAAAAATATTTTAAAGACCTAATGCTGAGGTCAGACTACATAGTATCAGCTCAATTATAGCCCGATGCAGTGCCGTACAGTATTGGCTCGGATCATGAACATCGAAGGTCCTACACGATAATCCATCGTTTTATCTTGTGTAATGTGTCATAAAAAACAACTATCGACACCACGTCTGGAGTGCCTCAATGACGTCTCGACAAAAAGTCGAGCATGTTTGATTTTCTTTTGGTTGTTCACAACTTCTTCCATCACAGCGGTCACTCTGACCAATAAAACACAAAGCAGTCTGCTGTTGTGAACAACTGTATGGCAACAACACTACAACCTTTTTTCCTCTAGGGATGTTACCATTACAGAGTGAAAAAAGAAAATTGATGGCGTGAAACAGCAGAAGTATTTCAGCATCCCCAGTGAGTACTGCCATTAGTATCAGGCTAGCAAAGAATGTTATTTCTTCATAATGTTGACAAACATAAAGTAATAAAATTCACAAATAGTGGCGGGGCTTTTACTCACCACAACTGCAGAGGGAACCAGCTTCATTTGAAACAGACTACATTAGATCAGAAACAGGCCCTTATTCATTATTCCCTCTGTATTTGTCTGTTTTGAATTTGAATCTGCTCCCATTTGCTCTGTTTAAGTTACTGCATTGTACCATAATTTCAAACTCATTCAACATTTTCTGTATGCGTTTAGAATTAAAAGCCCATTATAATCAAAAATCCCTTCATTTTCTAAATAGGCTTTTATTGTGAAATATTTGCAGGAACTTTTTGTGGAGGATTCTGTGACTTGCACAATTTGCATGGGGTACTTCAAATGTAACTCCTGCCATCTGGTGGTGCTTTTTAGGTTACTACAATAACTTTTCAGCTTGGACATGAACAGCCACAGTGACTGAAATAACAGTAATAATGATAAAAATAGGACACAAATAACCCAATGACATCACACGTCATTAAATATGACAAGGGATAAGTGGTCCTGGACCATCGTGTAGTCTGTCATGTCTCTCAGTCAAGTCACAGCAAGATTTTATGACTCCACAATCGTCTAACCTGACATAATTACTGTCGAATGCACAAAAATGTTGTGTAGTGCAGTAGCAGATCCTGTTATGGGCTGAATGGGCGTTCTAGTGTGCTCGCCTGTGTCTGTGTGGCTGGGGGGGCATAGGAGGGTTGTCGCAAACGTTTTCCTGACTGAACTTTCGCTAGAGCTTCATTGGTCAAATGTAACTAAGTGTATTTACTCAAGTACTGTACTTAAGTACACATTTGAGATACGTTTACCTCACTTGAGTATCTTAAGCTCATGCCATTTTCTACTTCTACTCCTCTACATGTCAGAAGGAACTATTGTACTATTTGTAATACACTACAATTATTTCATAACTCACTCCCCTCTTGGCGAGCTGACGTGCTGACGTATTGCGGTAAGCAAGTTGTGTCATTTCCGGTGTTTCTGTGACAGCGTCTCTGTGCTGCTCTGGTGAATTCTACTAGCCTGCTTTCTCACTTTAGTTGCTTAAAACGTCAACTCCAAGTCTTAACCCACACTCTTTCTGTTTAAGCACTCATAGCTCTCCTCTTTTCTACGACTTTCTCGCTAATCTCTTAGCTGTTGTTTGCACGCTACTAGCCTTGGTAGCTACATTAGCTTTACTGCTAGCGATGGCTTCTCCTTCTGCTCTCTCTTGCCCGGTGTGCCACATGTTCAGTTATGCCTCTGCCTCCTTTAGTGACAGCGGTAAGTGTAACAAGTGTAGCTTATTTGTTGCGCTGGAGGCGAGGCTTAGTGAATTAGAAGTGCGGCTCCGCACCATGGAAAATCACTCAGTAGCTGCGGTAGTTAGCCAGTCCCCTGTAGCCGGTGCGGAGCGACATAGCACAGCCTTAGCTCCTGCTAGCGGTCCTCCGGTAACTCCCGTTCAGCCGGGACGCTGGATAAGTGTGCGCCAGAAGCGTAGCTCCAAGCCAAAGCCCACGGCTCACCACCAGCCCGTTCACGTCTCCAACCGCTTTTCCCCACTCAGCGACACACCCGCTGACGATAAAACTCTGGTTATTGGCAGCTCTATTTTGCAGAACGTGAAGTTAGCAATACTAGCGGCCATAGTCAAATGTATCCCTGGGGCCAGAGCGGGCGACATTGAGTCAAATTTAAAACTATTGGCTAAAGCTAAACGTAGATTCAGTAAGATTGTTATTCACGTCGGCGTTAATGACACCCGGTTACGCCAATCGGAGGTCACTAAAATTAATATTGCCGCGGTGTGTGAATACGCAAAAACGATGTCGGACTCCGTAGTTTTCTCTGGACCCCTCCCTAATCTGACCTTTGATGACATGTTTAGCCGTATGTCATCATTTAATCGCTGGCTGTCCAGGTGGTGTCCAGCAAACAATGTGGGTTTCGTTAATAATTGGCAAACTTTCTGGGGAAAACCTGGTCTCATTAGGAGAGACGGCATTCATCCCACTTTGGATGGAGCTGCTCTCATTTTTAGGAACCTGGAAAATTTTATTGGCAAATTAAATCCCTGACAACCTAGAGTTAAGACCAGGACAGAGAGCTGCAGTCCTATACGCCTCTCTGAGCTTCTAGTTCACTTACCCAGCCATAGTTTCCATAGTTTTATACCAACGGTGTCTGTCCCCCGACCACCTAAATTATTTAAATCTAAAATTAAACAAAGAGGAATTGTGCAAAACAACCTCATAAAAATTAAAACCTCTTCTGTGACAGAAAGACAAAACAGGAGAATTAAATGCGGACTGTTAAATATCAGGTCTCTTTTGTCTAAAGCAGTGTTAGTAAACGAATTAATATCAGATAATCATATTGATTTACTTAGTCTCACTGAAACCTGGCTGTGTCAAGATGAATATGTTAGTCTAAATGAATCCACTCGTCCCAGTCATAATAATACCCACATTCCTCGAGGCAGCGGCCGAGGAGGGGGAGTTGCAGCCATTTTTAACTCTAGTCTGTTAATCAGCCCTAAACCAAAACTAGATTATAATTCTTTTGAAAGCCTCGTTCTTAGTCTTTTACATCCGACCTGGAAACCCTTGCAGCCACTTTTATTTGTTATAGTGTACCGTGCTCCTGGCCCGTATTCTGAATTTATATCTGAATTCTCAGAGTTTTTATCCAGTTTAGTTCTTAAATCAGATAAAGTTATTATTGTAGGCGATTTTAACATTCATGTCGACGTTGATAATGACTCCCTGGCTACCGCGTTTATCTCATTATTAGACTCCACTGGCTTCAGTCAGGGTGTACATGAACCCACTCACTGTTTTAACCATACCCTCGATCTAGTTCTGACGTATGGAATTGAAATTGATAACCTAACAGTCTTTCCACAGAATCCCTCGCTATCGGATCATTATTTGATTACTTTTGATTTCTTTTTACTCGATTACACACCACTCAGCAACAGTTACTATACCAGATGTTTATCAGATAGTGCTGTCGCAAAATTTAAAGAAATGATTACTCTGTCGTTAAATTCAATACCAAGTCCTTTAGTAACAGAGGTTTCCCGCACCGACTTTAACCTCTCCCGAATTGATCAATTTGTTGATAGCGCCGTAAGCTCGCTGCGAACAACACTCGACTCTGTATCTCCTCTTAAAAAGAAGTTAACAAAACAAAGAAAGTTCGCTCCTTGGTATAACTCTGAAACCCGTAAATTAAAACAAATATCGCGAAAGTTTGAAAGGAATTGGCGATTAACCAAACTGGAAGAATCTCGTTTAATCTGGGCAGACAGTCTCAAAACTTATAAGAGGGGCCTCCGCAATGCCAGAGCAAACTATTACTCAGCTTTAATAGAAGAAAACAAAAATAACCCCAGGTTTCTTTTCAGCACTGTAGCCAGGCTGACTGAGAGTCAAAGCTCTATTGAGCCTTGTATTCCTTTAGCCTGTAGTATATGATTTTCCACATTGCTTGATGTTCAGAGATTGTAAAAGTGCTCAGTTAGGGGCCCAGGTGAAGATTATGTCACAGCCTAGGTCAAGGACTGATAAGACAGGTTAAAGGGTTGGATTCCTTCTGGTCACCTGTTTCGTGTTGTTTCAAAGTTCATCAAAACAACCAACCTATATAAGCAGAATATTTGAAGCTGTTATTCAGAGTGGTTCATATTGGCTTAGGACTCTCTCTCAGGCAGACCTGGGTGCTTGATTTGATGCTGTACTTCTTGTAATAAACCTTTCTATATACAAGCAAGATGGTGTCAGCGGAGTCTCCTTCACCACCTTCACATCATCGCTACCTTGGAGACAACAAGCCCTTAGCAGTAATGATTTTATGAGCTTCTTTAATGACAAAATTCTAACTATTAGAGGCAAAATTCATGACCTCCTGTCCTCAGATAGCACCTATCTAACCTCAAACACAGCTGTAACACCTAATATTTATTTAGATTGCTTCTCCCCAATCTCTCCTCAAGAATTGACCGCAGTGATTTCTTCATCTAAATCATCAACGTGTCTCTTAGACCCCATCCCAACTAGGCTACTCAAGGAGGTCTTACCTTTAGTTAACACCCATATATTAGATATGATCAATATATCCTTATTAACAGGCTATGTACCACAGTCTTTTAAGGTAGCTGTAATTAAACCTCTACTAAAAAAGCCCACCCTGGATCCAGAGGTGTTAGCCAACTATAGACCAATATCTAATCTTCCCTTTATGTCAAAGATCCTTGAGAAAGTAGTCTCAGACCAGCTGTGTGATTTTCTCCATGATAATAATTTATTTGAGGAATTACAGTCAGGATTTAGAGTGCATCATAGCACTGAGACAGCACTAGTTAAAATTAAAAATGACCTTCTGATTGCTTCAGACAAAGGACTCGTCTCTGTACTTGTTTTATTAGATCTTAATGCAGCGTTTGACACTGTTGACCATGAAATTCTGCTACAGAGACTGGAACACTTAATTGGCCTAAAAGGTTCTGCACTAAGCTGGTTTAAATCTTATTTATCTGATCGTTTTCAATTTGTTGACGTTCATAATGAATCATCCGTACGTACTAAAGTTTGTTTTGGAGTTCCGCAAGGTTCTGTGCTTGGACCAATCCTATTTATTCTATATATGCTTCCTTTAGGCAACATCATTAGAAATCACTCTATAAATTTCCATTGTTATGCGGATGATACACAGCTGTATTTATCGATGAAGCCAGAAGAAAGTGATCAATTAACTAAACTTCATAATTGTCTTAAAGACATAAAAACCTGGATGAGCACCAATTTCCTAATGTTAAATTCAGACAAAACTGAAGTTATTGTTCTTGGCCCCAAACAACTCAGAGACTCTTTATCTGATGACATAGTCTCTCTCGATGGCATTGCTCTGGCCTCTACCACTACCGTAGAAACCTCTGAGTAACATTTGATCAAGATTTGTCTTTTAATTCTCATTTAAAACAAACCTCACGGACTGCATTTTTTCATCTGCGTAACATTGCAAAAATTAGGCCTATCCTGACCCAAAAAGATGCAGAAAAATTGGTCCATGCTTTTGTTACCTCAAGGCTGGATCACTGTAACTCTCTATTATCAGGTAGCTCTAGTAAATCCTTAAAAACTCTCCAGCTAATTCAGAATGCAGCAGCACGAGTACTAACAGGAACTAAGAAACGAGGTCATATTTCTCCTGTTTTAGCTTCTCTGCACTGGCTCCCTGTAAAATCCAGAATTGAATTTAAAATCCTACTGTTAACTTATAAAGCTCTAAATGGTCAAGCTCCACCATATGTTAGAGAGCTCATAGTGCCATATTATCCCACCAGAACTCTGCGCTCTGAGAACTCAGGGTTACTCGTGGTCCCTAAAATCTCCAAAAGTAGATCAGGAGCCAGAGCCTTCAGCTATCAGGCTCCTCTCCTGTGGAATCATCTTCCTGTTACGGTCCGGGAGGCAGACACCGTCTCCACATTTAAGACTAGACTTAAGACTTTCCTCTTTGATAAAGCTTATAGTTAAGGCTGGCTCAGGCTTGCCCTGTACCAGCCCCTTGTTAGGCTAACTTAGGCCTAGTCTGCCGGAGGACCACCTATAATTCCCCGGGCACCTTCTCTCTCTCTCTCTCTTTCTCTCTCTCTCTCTCTCTCTTCTCTCTCTCTCTCTCTCTCTCTCTCGTATCCTATTACTGTATCTTGTTTAC
The DNA here is from genome assembly GCA_026686955.1 of Epinephelus cyanopodus. Taxonomy (NCBI): domain Eukaryota; kingdom Metazoa; phylum Chordata; class Actinopteri; order Perciformes; family Serranidae; genus Epinephelus; species Epinephelus cyanopodus. The sequence continues at coordinate 3,668,727 of CM048919.1, forward strand.
TCGGCCATTCTGGATGTCACTAACTCGGCTTCTTCTCCGGAGCCTTTGTGCTCCACTGTCTCTCAGGTTAACTCGTACTGCAGCGGTGCCTGGATAGTGTGACTCGTGTGGTTGTGCTGCTGCCATGGTCCTGCCAGATGCCTGCTGCTGCTGCTGCTGCTGCCATCATTAGTCATTAGTCATACTTCTACTGTTATTATACACATATGATTATTATCATACATGTATACTGCCAGATACTAATATATACTTTCAACATATTGTACCACAGTAGCCAGAACTATAACGACAATATTATTACTTTCATGAATGTTGTTGTAAGCTACTGTCATTACCGAGGATGTCATACAGATTACTGTTAATTTGTTATACTGATCTGTTCTGTACGACATCTATTGCATGTCTGTCCATCCTGGAAGAGGGATCCCTCCTCAGTTGCTCTTCCTGAGGTTTCTACCATTTTTTTTTCCCCGGTAAAGGGTTTTTTTTGGGGAGTTTTTCCTTATCCGCTGTGAGGGTCTTAAGGACAGAGGGGTGTTGTATGCTGTAAAGCCCTGTGAGGCAAATTGTATTTGTGATATTGGGCTTTATAAATAAAATTGATTGATTGATTGATTGACTTATTCTTGAGATAAAGGACAAAAAAAAATAAAAAATCATTTTCAAAAAAATGCACACTGTATTTATTGGAATTGGATATGTCTGTAGAGAAAATTCTTAACTATTTAAGTATGTAAAGGAACAGGTTCTAAATAAAAATACTTGAAAATAAACGTTTCACTTTAGAAATTTATTTGTGTCAACTCCGTCAGAATCACTAAAAAATCTACAATTTTAATTCATCTTCTAAGGTCCTGAAATACATTGGAATGGTGTTTAGTCACACTGACATGCAATATAATACATTCTATATATATTCTAATACCATAAAAGCAATTTCCTGAGATAAATAAGACATAAGATGATATAGAGATAATCCTTTATTATATAAGCAACATTGGTGATATCTAGTGGTGAAAATAAAAGCATAATGGATTAGGTAGAAATTTAATGTAACATTTTTAGTCATGTTAAAGCAGCTTTGCGGAACTTTTTACCATTAATAAAACTGTCCCTAGTTCGTATCACCCCCCCTTGAAGATTCACATATTTATTTGAACCCAACAGCGATAAAAAAGCCTTTCTCTATATGGCTATTAAGCATAACCTCGCTCGGGTCGGACACACAGCGGAAGTCAGAAAACCAGAATACGGCACCCGAGGCGGAAGAGATTCTGTTTGCCCGCAGCGGCCCGCAGCCATTAAACCACAGAAGAGGAAGGAGCCATGTTTACAGTGTTCTTCGAAGTAAGCAGTATGCAACGGCCATTGCTGAACACATAACACCTAACAGTTTTACCAGAGATGTATCTATGAGGACTTGTAGGGGTGGGGGAAAAAATAGATTCACAGAAGAATCGCGATTCTAATCATCCACAATTCTTAATCGATTCATGAACTTCAAAAATCGATTTTTTTATTAACGTTCCCCCGTCTCTCTGTGCGCCCCCATGGGCTTCCGTACACAGCGTTGCAGCAAGCTTGGGAAAAAAAAAAAGACGCAGCACAACTCTACTGTGAAGAGGAGCAGGAGCTATGGAGGATCAACAAATTCAGCCAGTCCCATCTTCAATGAGGGCAGGAGTTTGGAGTCATTTTGGGTTTTATTATCTCCCTGGGACACAACAGCTCGACATGAGTCATTCAGTATGCTTTATCACACCATGCATTGTATCAATTTTTGAATCGAGAATTGTTTGAATCGAGAATCGGTTGAATCGAGAATCAATTTTGGATCGAATCATGACCCTAAGAATCGGAATCGAATCAAATCGTGAGACACCCAAAGATTCACATCCCTAAGGACTTGGTTGTATTTTTGATGTCATGTCGGATAACGAAGGAGCATCATGTAAAATTATCTGTGACCGTGACCATGAACACAAATATATAGCAGGCAGTTGTCCTCAGAGCTACACCAGAACATTTATGAACAGGCCTTACTTTACTACTAATTTGTGTGTAAACATGTTAGCATGTTTCCACTAATTACTTGGACTGACCTAACGTTAGTAGCGTTAGCTTTGCAAGCAAAGGCTGCAGGTAACAGCTTTGCTGTGTTAGGATTATGTCATGTCTTCACTGTGTATCTTCTAGGGCCGTAACAGTACATGTATTTGTGTCGAACCGTTCAGTATGCGTCTTTTGGTTCGGCACAACCCTGTACCGAATTATTGGGTGCAGGATATTATTTTATTTTATTTTGTTTTATTTTAATTCCGTTTTTGCAAGCCGAACCATTTAAAATATCTAGTTCCCCGACGGACATAATTGAGTGACGGACCGAGTCCCATAAATCTCCAGCTGTTTCTCAATACTCAAGTACGGCAGTTCGGACTTGTGGACTTGGCAAGTTCGGACTTGGCAAGTCCACGCGAAAGTCCGGACTTCCCAAGAACGGGAGGACGGGAGTACAGTCATTTCTGCTTTTGGAACAGCAGTGAACTTGATGATGTCACTACCTCCACTCGCCTTGGCTGTTGTACTGTGTTGTATACATGCATTTAGAATAAAAGAATATAAACACAGCCAAGCACTGCGTCTTTTCATAGACACTGTAAGAAATTAATGTGTATATGTTTTTAACGTTCCAACATATATAACTGACATACAAAAACATATAAATAGCCAAAATATTTTCATAAAATGTCTTTTAAAACCTTCTCCCCACAGCTGGCTTCTGATTATAATCAAAATAGCCAAAATATTTTCATAAAATGTCTTTTAAAACCTTATCCCTGCAGCTGGCTTCTGATTATAATCAAAAGTCAAGTGCGGGGGGAAAAGTTTGTGGAGAGTTGGTGGTTATTGTGATCGTGAGCATTGGCGAGATGGAAATCAAAAATCAATAACGGATCGGAGAAGGTGTCTTGGCACAGTTATTGCCGTGGGACTGCTGTACCTGCAGGCTGAGGAGGAGGCTGTCCAGCTGAGGAGGCAGATCCCAGAAAGACAGTGGAGAATGAGGATGAGACGTGCGATGCTTGCAGGTCTGTTCGATATGTTTGTCCTGTTGTGGACAAAGTACCCAGGAATATCACAACAAAGAGCAAAAACTCAGTCATAAGTAAAACTGCTGCATACCAAATCTGACTTGAGTAAAAGTATCTGGGTATTGTCAGCAGAATGTAGGCCTACTTAAAATTAAAAGTTCAAAGTACTCATGATGCAGAGTGACCCAATTTCAAGTGTTGTGATCATCATATACATGAATATGTATTAATTGATCAACGTAGGCTAAATGTGAACAGCATTTAAATGTTGTCATGGTAGAACTAATTTTAACACCTTTCACTGGTGCACTAGTCTGATCTATAACAACACACAGCAACTTGTAAATATGAAACAACATATAAAACAAACTATCTGAAAAGTAACTATAGCTATCAAATAAATGTAGCTTGAGTAGAATGTACAGTATTTCCCTAATTATATGGAAATACCCAAAATACATCAAATTTGTACTTAAGTACAGTAGCTACTTGAGTAATATACTAAGTTACTGTCCATCACTGCATTTGTCTCACCATTATGCTTTCTGTCTATTTTTAATGGAGACTTGACAGATTACTTGGTTCACCTAGAAAAAACAACAGCAGTTTAATATTGTATTAAGTCTGACATTTTACTGAAGTGTTGAGTTGTAGATTGTGGTGCTGTTGAACTGTACTGGATTACACTGACAGCAGTTTCTCATTTAGTCTGTCCTCACCAATATAAATGGATCAAACAGGTCAGATGTGAAGAGGAAAAGTTTATTCAGCCTCACTTCAGACATCAGGTTTACAATTCATATCAGATAATCAATATTTAAAATGCTGTTGAATAAATACAATAAAGAAAATTAATCTTTAAATACAATAAATAAATTACGATAAATTCTTAAAGTCATTATTGAATGGTAAAAACACATAGGCCTAAATAAGCAAAAGAATGCAAAGAACAATAATATGTTACAACATATAATAATATAAGGATATACCTTGTCTGGGACTGAATGTTGCCCATTAGACATTCCCCAAAAAAAATTCATTTCATATTTAACCACTGCAGAGATATCAGCCATGAATTTCAAAAAGCCTACCTGAGAGAGGCTGCTCTCTGGGGCAGCCTGAGCGCTCATACACATGTTTATTATCTATGAGCGCTGACACCATTGTCATCTAGCGGACCTCAGTCACGTTCAACTGGGCTCTATATTAAAACATCGACCACGGGTCTGACGTTTCCCTCACTTGTCATTTTCCGATGATTGTTGCGAAATGCATGCTGGGATACCTGGCTGTCTGAAGTCCACACAAGTCTGCTCCGATGCATCCCCGGTGAAATGGGCGTGGCGAGAACACTTCCGGGAATTTGGACTGAACTTCGCCAGATGTGAACTTTGAATTGGAACAGTACTTGGGCTGTGACTGATGACGTGTCACGAGTCCACGAGAACACAAGTCCGCACAAGAACGCATATTGAGAATCGGCTTCCGCTTTCACTTTGTGCAGCGCATTCTCGCATTTTGACAACATGGCAACTGAGCCTGACGAACCTGAAGACCCACCCACAAACCTTAAGTCCTCCATTTGGGAACACTTTGGTTTGAGGGTAAAATACGAAGATGGAAATAAACAAGTTGACAAGACAAAGCAGTGTGCCGTCACTGCAGAACAGCGGTCGGGTATGTACTTGGAAACACTAACATGCTAACGCATCTAAAGCAACACCACCTGAGTTTGAACATTAACCGGCACGACTAGACAAAGCAATCTGATGCAAACTACGATATCGTCGTCGTTTAAAAAGAAAGAGCGTTTCCCTGACCTTCGCGCTAAAGAAATAACCAACGCCATTGGAGTTGAGTAAAATTGTTTGAGCTGCACTTCAGATATAAGCATGTTTTGTTTACTGTACTTTAACAAAGTGGGAAAGCTAAGTTCCTAGTAAAACAATCTGAGCAGGCTTTAAAGCTGACCAGCTGCACGATACTTTTTATTTTAATTGAGTAAAACTGTTAAAGCAGAAATGTATATTTATATTTTTCATTCAAAAAATGAAAAAATGAATGAAAATGAAAATGAAAAAACAGCAGGATTTTATTTTTCACTTTGATAGCCTTGCGTCACCAGGCTCTTCCGGTATCTAAACCGTTGGTGCGCTGGAGGGAGACGTTTTAGCAACAACACAAAAGATCATGGATATAAGATGTTTTTTCAAAAACAAGGAGGCTGACTCGGCTGAGGCTCACGTCTCCGGGGAGCCGTTACCAGAATCAGGTAAATGAATAATTTAAATTCTGTTTATTCCTTCAAAATTATGTGAAACGTGTAGTGTTAGGGGGGCGTGCCGGCGGAGCTGCGGGACAGTCCTCCCCGGTGATAGACGCTCTTAGGCGGGCTGAAAATCCCTGAAGGCTCGGTACAGCTGGCGACTTTTCCCACACATAAATTCAGTGATATTTTTCTCACATAAGTTACCAAAGATACTGCACACAACTACGTAACTGTTGTTATGTCCTTCTAACGTTGCTGTGTGGGTTGAAGTGTTGGCCTTTTTCGTTTTATTGTGAAAGCTGAGCTTTCACAATAAAACTCCCGAGGACTTCCGAAGGGCTGACGAGCGCTGCCGAGCTCCTCTATCTCATTTTGCCTGCATGTATACAGTTATTCATGTAGATATTTGTCAATGTTGTTATTGATTAGGCTACTCATATATTGTTGCAACATTTAAACTCTTTACTACCATCTCTTGTATTTCATAATTAAAACAATATAACTGAGCCCAGTGAGTGCCACTTTAGCAAGGAAGGAAAAAGACAAGTAAATGCTAATCCTGTTGCAAGGGCCAGTTCCCTTATATGATTGCTTTTTGATAACGTCTACTATGATAAAATGAATCTGATGTTATATTCTGTTTACAGATGACAGTACAGAGAAGGAAGATAAAAGGAAGATAGGAGACTAAGAAGACAACAGTGAGCAAGCAAGTGATGGAGGGAAAGAAGCAAGTGAAAGGAGACAAGCAAGTGAAAGAGGGAAACAAGCAAGTCAATGGAGAGCAGCAAGTGATGGAGGGAAAGAGAGAAGAGAGAATCAGATGGAGAGTTAAAACCTACAGCATGGTGAGTTAGCCTCATCAGAAAATGGTGTGTGCCTGAAATCAGTTTGTTTATCTGGGTTTTTTTTGTTTTGTTTTGTTTTTTTCAGAAGATGTGTGACAGAGAAAAACATGAGTCATGGAGGGAAACAGCAGCAGTTTGGAAAAGTGAAAGGTACAGTAACACTCAATGACATTTATCTGAAAATTGTCCAAGTGAAAAAAGAAATGTTTTTAAAATATTTGATTTAACATGTTCTGTTGTCATTCAGTATACATTTCTTTGTTTTTCTGGCAGCAGATTCAAAGGATGGAAGGAATGAGCAGACGGAGAAAAAAGAGCAGCAGAGACAGAGGTGCAACACAACACAGTAGGGGTGGAAGGAAAAATTAAATACCAAAAATTAAACTGACTCATGTAATGTGCATTTTTTTGGGGAAAATATGGCTCCTGATATAGTCTGTAGGCATCATCACTCAACTTTTTCACATGGTCTGGTGTTAAAAAAAGCAAACTAAAAATCTCAAATCATGTAACCTCTAACATTTTTTAAAAATTGAGGGGGAATATGACTTGGCTTCAGTCAAAATATTTACAAAATATTAATTTTTTTGGCTTTAATTCCTGTGTTATCTATAAGTGCATCATCCTGTTTCTATCAATATAATATAATTTTATTTTGACACATTTTGAAGTACATGTTGGCAGTATTTGGCTGTAGACAAGACGCAATAAGGCTCAAGAAAGCATAGAGCTTTTTTCCCAGGTAGGATCCCCTAGACTTCCCTATAAGGTTCTGGGCTCAGCCCCCAATGTTCTCAATCCCAAGAAACGCCCCTGACCTGGTGTATTTCGGCTGTCAGAACTGTGCCAATTAAACCTGATGACAGCTCAACAAACGTTAAACGTTAGACATCAGTGCACAGGATACAAGGACAGGACTGATGCTTCATTCATGGGTTTTTTACATGCATCTGAGCGCCTGTGCCATGCGTAATTCAAGTGGGAAGGCGCAGCAGAGCCAGCAGGGTTTCATCACAAGAACACAAATAATATAAGATATTACACAGTTTTACACACAGAATATCCCCTAAAACTCCCAATATCCTTGTTAATTGCCTTTTTCTGACAACAATCCTATGCAAAGCAGCAAGTGCAGAGTGAATGACTGAATGAATAAATGAGGATTCAAATTAATTAAAACGTACGCACGATGTATATTTTTCCTCTCACGGCCACTGCCGGGCTCCGTAATTTATTACAAAAAGGTCAACAAAACAGGTTTCCAATTTCAAAATAACTTGTAAACAAACGAAATCTTCAGTATTACACCTTTTCGGTTATTTTTCTTTCAGTCATTTTTTGAAGATGTGATCTCACTGATTAACTGAAAACAATTATACAATAATGAAAAAAAATAATATCCAAACGAAAATAGAGGTCTAATCAAGTAAATAGCATTCAGAAAGTGCATCAGTAAAAGCACAGTTCTATACGGCTGCCCGCTGCTGACACGCGCAGTGCGTGACTGAAATGTCTGCACTGCAGCACTGCAGCTGTGCCATATTCCACAATATCCAAACTTCGGAATGGCGGATCCTTTAGAAAAAAGAGGAAGGGCCGACATTTCGAATAATAAAGGCAGGAATTTTTGTAATGGTGGGACTTATGAAAAAAAGGTGAAGGCCCGCCAGTCCGAATAATGGAAGTTAACGTTCGAAGAGGCAAGGTTTCGGAAAGGCAAGGCAAGGCAAGGCAAGTTTATTTGTAGAGCACAATTCGTACACAAAGTAATTCAAAGTGCTTTACAGAAGAAGAAAATGCATTAAAATCACAATACAAAATAAAAACATAAATAATCATTATAAAATGAACTTTAAAAGAGAAGAGTGCAGATAAGATCCTTTCAGTCATATGCACAGTGAAATAGAGCTGTTTTGAGCCTAGATTTGAACATTGTCAGAGTAGAGGCCTGTCTCACATCTTCAGAAAGACTGTTCCAGATTTTAGCTGCATAAAACTGGAACCCTGATTCCCCATGTTTAGTCCTGACTCTGGGCACCAGCAGGAGGCCGGTCCCTGAGGTCCTCAGAGTCCGCGATGGTTCATATGGCACTAATGTCAGAGATGTACTTTGGTGCTAGGCTGTGGAGAGACTTGTACACAAGCAGAGCTGCTTTAAAGTCTATTCTCTGAGCCACAGGAAGCCAGTGTAGAGACCTGAGCACAGGACTAATGTGCTCGTACTTCCTGGTTCTGGTCAGGACCCGAGCAGCAGCATTCTGGATGTACTGCAGCTGTCTTACGGCCCGTTTGGAGAGTCCAGTGAGCAGGCCGTTACAGTAGTCTAACCTACTAGAGACAAATGCATGGATAAGTCTCTCCAAGTCAGGTTTAGACACTATACCTTTGATTTTGGCAATGTTTTTTAGATGGTAAAAGGCTGCTGATGTTATTGATTTGATGTGGCTGTTAAAGTTCAAGTCTGAGTCCATTATTACCCCGAGATTTCTAACCTGATTTGTAGGTTTTAGAGAGAGAGACTGCAGGTGACTGCTGACACTTTCTCTTTGTTTCTGTGGACCAAATACGATGACTTCAGTCTTGTCTGAATTTAGCTGGAGAAAGTTATTTTGCATCCACACATTGACCTGTTGGATGCAGTGACAGAGTGAATCTACTGGTCCATATTCACCTGCTGTCAGTGAGACATAGATCTGAGTGTCGTCTGCATAATTGTGGTAGGACACATTATTACTTTGTATTAACTGGCCTAAAGGCAGCATGTATAGATTGAACAGAAGGGGTCCCAGGATTGACCCTTGGGGCACCCCACAGGTCAAGGCCATGTGGTCTGAGGCACAGTTACCAATTTCAACAAAGTACCTCCTGTCTTCTAGATAGGACTTCAACCAATTTAGGGCAGTGCCAGAGATGCCCACCCAGTCCTCTAATCTCTGTAACAGGATCTCATGATCGACAGTGTCAAAAGCAGCACTCAGATCTAGCAGGACTAAAACTGAGACTTTGCCTACGTCAGTGTTCAGGCGGATGTCATTTGTCACCTTAATAAGAGCAGAACAGACAGTTACCCCTGAAAAGAGTTGTTGCTATAGAAACGATAGGCTTCCACGTTTGATAAACTGAATGACTGCAGGCTGTTTTTTGTGAGAGAGGCGCCATCTCATGGCGATACCCTGCAATTGAACGAGTGGGCGTGTCAAGGATTAAAATAGGAGAGGGAGGGGGATAGAGCCAGCACGGCAGCTGGCTGGAACTTGGCTGGAATTTGGCTGGGATTCGACAGGCAGTCAGCTGAAGGAAGGAACTTTTGAGTGGCTCCTACTGTATTTGAGGGAGCGGGAGAGAGTCAACTGCGCTTAAAATTAACCGGACGTTTTATTTTGTTTCTGCGCACGACTTCCTGTTCCGCACGATCTGCTCTGTGCTGAATTGCTGCGTTGTGCTCCAGTGTAAAAATAGAAGCTCTGCATATCTGCTGCGGATGCTCCAGAGCGCCGCAGCTGTGACAAGCCGGTGGAACCACAAACATTGATTAGAATTGAAACGTATCAGCTCCACTGCACACGCATCTGGTGGAATTTAGGGGTTAGGGGAGGGAGCAGGAGACAGTCAAAGAGGGAGATGCACCTTTCAGCAGCTGCATCAGGAACATTAAATAGATTTATAACTTTTCAGTCGGGCCATTGCCCGGTTCAAGCTAAATTGAGACTGATACATTAATCTGTGTACCGATGCACTTGCATCTTTTAAATCAAAACCGATTTCCCGATTCAAATCGGTTATTCGTTATACCCCTAGTTGATATAATTTTTCTTGTACTAGGTGTCAGGTCAATTTTCCCGTAATATCAATCTTTCACTATTAGTCTATTCCTATTTCATATTGCATGTAGTTTGGGCCTTTTCTGTCTGTCTTGTCTTAAACCTTATCTGGCCCACAAGGTCAGCATATGTGAAGTAGTTTCTCTCTGTGTATGCAAAGGCGTTATCTGTTTCTCTGGCATAAGTACTTCCACTCTGTATGTCAATTTGTCTCTCATTCACCCAGGAGCTGAGGTTCCAGGGTCTGAATGCTTGATAATTTATTTCAAAGAAAATAAATGCCCAAAGGACAGCTCTCTGTGTTTTTCATGATCGCCACAAATTACACAGGCATTTGACTGATGAGCCAAAAATATAATTTTAGACCCTGCATTGGCTGTTTAAAGCCAAGTCTTAGAAACTTTTGTTTGTTTGTATGATAGTGTGACATGTGTTGCAATAGAAGATTACCTAACATGACTTTTTTCCATTTTACAGGGGGGTGAAGCAGCAGACAGCTGCAGAAAGCTAGGACTAGGGCTGTTCTAGTCCTAGGGCTGTTCCTCCATCTATGTTACTTCCTGTACGTTTCTTTAGCAGAAAGTGTTCCTGCTTGCTCTCCTGGTGGGGTTTTTTTTTTTCTCGTAGTTTCCAATAAATCGGACAAGTGTCAGTGTTGACAGAATTTTTTTCTCTCTGGTTTTTCAGTGAGTATGTGATGGTGACACTTTAAATGTATTGGTATTGATGTAAATGGTATTGTTAAAAAATTCTAGGAACATTCACTGAGTGTTTTAATTTCCTAGGAGTAGGAACAGAATCACATTTGTTTTATAATTTTCATGAAAGGAACATTAAACTGAAAACATTGTGGTAACCTTCCTATAATGTTCAGTTAACCTTAGGAACGTCAGGAAAACTTGTTATTTATAATAGTGTTTAAAACATTCAAACAGTTTGGCAACTGTCCTATAATATTCAAATGACTTTCCCAGAACATTCTAGGAACATCAAAATAACCTTCTGGTTATGGTAGGAATACTTGCCGTTTTTACTTGGAAGGAACGTTTGAGGGAGAACATTCTGGTAACCTTCTCAAAACATTCAATTAAACTTCCCAAAACATTCAGGCAACATCAAAATATCCTTCTGGTAACGTCAGGAAAACTTGCCGTTTTAACTTAGAAGGTTTGAGGGGAGACATTTTGGTAACCTTCTTATAACCTTCAATTAACCTTCCAAGAACGATCAGGGAACATCAATATAACCTGGTTACGTCAGGAAAACTTGCTGTTTTAACATGCAGGGAACGTTTTACGGAGAACATTCTGGTAACCTTCTTTAAACGTTCAATTTACCTTCCAAGAACATTCAGGGAACATCAATATAACCTTCTGGTTACGTGAGGAAAACTTGCCGTTTTAACTTGGAAGGAACGTTTGAGGGGTGATGTTTTGGTAACCTTCTTATAACGCTAAACTAACCTTCCAAGAACGTTCAGAGAACATCAATATAACCTTCTGGTTACATCAGGAGAACTTGCAGTTTTAACTTGGAAGGAACGTTTTAGGGGAGACGTTTTGATAACCTTCTTAAAACGCTCAATTAACCTTCCAAGAACGTTCTGGGAACATCAAAATGTCCCTAGAATGTTGGTCACAGCCATCCTTTACCGCCCCCCAAAACCACATCCCTCCTTCCTTCCTGATTTTGCTGACCTTTTGACCCAGTTATCCGCCATCTCACCATCTGTTCTTCTCCTGGGCGATTCCAATCTACATATTGACAGTACTGACAATAAACCGGCCACAGAATTTTTAGAACTGCTGCAATGCTTCAATTTTACTGAACACATAACCTTCCCAACACACAGCCATGGTCACATTCTGGATTTGGTTTGCTCCACTAATCTAAACATTCAACAGCTATCCAGTCACAATCTGCACATCTCCAACCACCTGGTAATCACAGTGAACATTGAAATCCCTACCCCCTCCCCTATTCAGAGCCGGACAATAACCTTCAGAAACCTTAACTTCCTCACACCTGCAGCTCTCTCAGCCTCTCTCACCTACTGTCTGTCTGCCTCACCTCCCCCGCCCTCTGATGACCCTGCTGACCTGGTAAACTATTACAACAGCACACTCTCCTCCTGCTTGGATCAGCTCGCCCCCACCAAAACAAAAACTGTCTCATTCACTCACTCTGCCCCCGGTACACCCCCGCACTCCGCCAAATGAAATCCCGGAAACGACAACTGGAAAGACTCTGCAAGAAAACTGGATAATCTGTTCACCTTCTCGCTTACACAGACCATCTACAACAATACAAAGAAGCACTCAGGCTCCAACAACCCCAAGGCTCTGTTTTCCACCATAAACTCACTCCTTAAACCCCTGGACAACACTCCCTCATCATTCACAACTGAAAAATGCCAATCATTCCTCTCATACTTCCAATCAAAAATAGACACCATTTACAGTAACCTCAACACCCCTGGACCCCCCCCCCATCTCCCCACCTGCCTCACCACCTGCCACCATCCAGCCCCTGTCACAGTTCTCTCCAATATCTCCAGCCCAGCTAACAACCCTCATGACCGGGATAAAAACCTCCACCTGCACCCTGGACCCCACACCGTCCAAACTCATTAAGTTTGGACGGTATGGGGTAAGTTTGGACACCTCTCTGCCATCTCCCCGCTCATCACCGACATCATTAACACCTCCCTCAATTCTGGTTCTGTTCCCCAAACCCTCAAACTGGCTGCCATCACACCCATCCTCAAAAAACCTGGTCTCAACACTGATAATCCAAATAACTTCCGCCCTATTTCCAATCTACCCTTCCTATCTAAAATCCTGAAACGTGCTGTAGCCTCCCAAGTCAGGACCCACCTCACCTCCAATAATCTCTTTGAATGCTTCCAATCTGGTTTCCGATCAAAACACAGCACTGAGACAGCCCTCCTCAAAATTACAAACGACCTCCTCCTCTCCTCAGACTCTGGACACCTCAACATCCTCATCCTCCTTGACCTCACAGCAGCCTTTGATACCATCAACCACTCCATCCTGCTCTCCCGATTGAAATCTTCAGCTCACATCACTGGCACAGCACTCACCTGGATCCGCTCCTACCTCACCAACCGACACCAGTTCATCAGCACTAACAACTGCACCTCTATCACCACTCCTCTGTCTCAAGGCATCCCCCAGGGATCAGTGCTTGGTCCCCTCCTCTTCATTCTATACATGCTCCCCCTTGGCAAAATCATCCATCTCTACGGACTACAGTTCCATTGCTACACCGACGACATCCAGTTGTACATTTCCACCAAAGCCATTACTAACACCACCCTCTCCACACTCAGTAACTGTCTCTCTGAAATCAAAAACTGGATGCAAAGAAGCTATCTTCAACTAAACAGTGACAAATCAGACATTATCATCATTGGTCCCACATCACACACCAGAACCACCCAAAACTTCAGCCTCACCTTCAACAACAGCACTTTGTCCTCATCCCCGCACATCCGGAACCTTAGTATCATTTTTGACAGCCAACTTAAGTTTGACCACCATATTAACTACATCACCAAGACTGCCTTCTTTCACCTCAAAAACATTGCCCGTCTCCGCCCCTCACTCACCTACTCTGCTGCCGAAACCCTCATCCATGCTTTCATAACATCCAGACTAGATTACTGCAACAGCATCCTATACGGTTCATCATCAAAAGTCCTCAATAAACTCCAACACATCCAGAACTCCGCTGCCCGACTGCTCACCCACACCCACTCCCGAGAACACCCCTGTCCTCCAAAAACTACACTGGCTCCCCATTTCACACCGCATTCAATAAAAAATCCTCCTACTCACTTACAACCTGGCCCCCACCTACCTCACAGACCTGCTCCACCACTACACCCCCCCACGTTCCCTCCGATCCTCAGAAGGAAATCTCCTCGCCCTACCCCCTCGGACCAAGCACCAAACCTGGGGGGACAGAGCCTTCTCTGTTGCCGCCCCCACCCTCTGGAATTCACTTCCCAAATCCATCAGAGACTGTACAGACCCCCACACCTTCAAATCTCTCCTAAAAACCCACCTTTTTAAATTGGCTTTTAATCTGTAAACTAAATATGTCTAATTTTCTGTTCTATCCTATCCCATCATATTCTATCTCTCCCTGATCTTTTACATTGTTTATGTATTCTAATTGTGTTTTTACTCTATATTGTCTTGTATTTTAAACTGCTATTATTTCTATGTAAGCGTCTTTGAGCACTTGTGAAAAGCACGTTATAAATAAAATTTATTATTATCATTATTATTAAAATAACCTTCCGGTTACGTCAGGAAAACTTGCCATTTATACCAGTATATTATGTTGTGTTGCAACATTCAAATGTTCCTACAACTTGAAACAAATGTTCCCAGAACATTTAGGGAACCAAAATTTGTTAGCTGGGTCAGTAAAAGGATTTCATGCATGCTTCATCCCGGCTTGGGACCACTGTTATTTACTAATTGCCTCAAGTCTGACCTCATTCAAAAGCCTCATCATGGCTGTGAGACCTCATGCCATATGCCTCAATACCCTCGGTCTTTGGACCTCATGCCATGCTCATCATGATCTGTGGACCTCATGCTGTATGCTCGATCAACCCTGGTCTTCGGGACCTCATGCAAGTGCTCTATCAGGGTCTGTGGGACCTCATGCTGCACGCACCAACACCAAGGTCATTGGACCTCCTCAGAAAACTCATCCGTGCAACACTTAATTTTCTTTGGACAGAAGGACCCACTTAATTTCTGTTTTGTCATATCGGACATAATTTATGTTTGGTCGTTGGACCTTATTTTAATTTATCCATTTTATTTAAGTTGGTCTTCCGACCTTAATTTCTGTTTGGTCAAGAGACTTTTTATTTTGTTTCAGCTTGCTGACCTTTTATTTGTCTCTACTTTTATTTCCCACACATATAGGCCCAGGTCATTAGGACCTTGCACCAGTCACGTTAATTTCAGTTTGGTCATCGGACCCTTAATTTCCATTGCTGTCGTGCTAATCTTGCTGACTTTAATTTATGTTTGGTTTCGGACCTTTGCCTTTTGTTTGCATTATATTAAGTTGGTCTTCTGACCTTAATTTCTGTTTGGGTCTACAGTTTTCATTTCTGTTGGTCTTCATTGACCTTTTATTTCGTTCAACATATAGACACCATGGCCTCCAGATTCATGCCCATCCCTAGCTTCCTCTCTGCCATTCAACCTTTTCCCCTGCCACTGCATTCCACCACTGGCTCCTTTCGGTGGTTAGACCTCTCCAAGCCTTCCTCTGCCACTTTCCTTTCCATGCTTATCTTACATCCCCCGCTTTCTAGACAGCAGTTCCCCAATTTTGTCCCAGGCTCATTTCTACCATCTGTTCTCATCAAAACTAACTTCCTCATTCTAGAATCATGCAGGCCATCTAATCTGTTCGTCACATTTTGCTGCCTCCTCATTTCAGTTCATTTCATGTTTCTTTGCAATGCATTCCCTCTTCCCCTTTATTTGCTTGTTTCGCTAGAAGCCTGCTGCCCCCAGGTAAGGTAAGGATTGACTCTCGCCAAACGGTTTGTCGTCCCTCTCTCTTACACTGTTTTTGGGGGGGTTCCCTAATTGGCTACAGATCCATCACCCTCCTCATAGCTCACCATCTCGAAGGGGTCTAATCGCCAAAAGACTTTTCACATTTTCACATTTCATTCTCATGTGCACTTGTAATTAAATAATTTCCTTCCTATCCAAAAACGTGTCTCTCCTGATTGAAATGAAGCTTAGCGTAAGTTCAATCAGGAAGTGCTCATTCATTCACAATTCTCTCTCTCTCACTCCCACTGCTTCCTCCAATCAGCTGCCTACAGGCGTGCACTCTCCTAGCTGTCCTATCAGAATTAGCCACAACCTCCAGCAGCCAATCAGGTCATCACTACACTTCCTCTATCACTTCCTCCTATCACTTCCTCTACCACCACCAGCGTCTAGACCCCAGGGGGATTCCCTAATTGGCTACAGATCCATCACCCTCCTCATAGCTCACCATCTCGAAGGGGTCTAATCGCCAAAAGACTTTTCACATTTTCACATTTCATTCTCATGTGCACTTGTAATTAAATAATTTCCTTCCTATCCAAAATAGTGTCTATCCTGATTGAACTGTTGCACAGTACATTCATTCATTCATCTTCTAACCGCTTCATCCTCGTGAGGGTCGCGGGGGGGCTGGAGCCTATCCCAGCTGACATCGGCAGGGTACATCCTGGACAGGTCGCCAGACTATCGCAGGACTGACACATAGAGACAGACAACCATTCACACTCACATTCAAACCTATGGACAATTTAAAGTAATCAATTAACCTAGTCCCCAAATTGCATGTCTTTGGACTGTGGGAGGAGTAACCGGAGAGAACCCACGAACATGCAAACTCCACACAGAAGGGCTCCCACACCCGGGATCGAACCGGCGACGGTGTGAACCACGGTGCTAACCACCACACCACCGTTGCACAGTACAATTAGATGAAAATACAGATTTGTGTGTGGTGTGTATTTCAGATTTAGAGCTTATATCATCTCCCTGAGAATATATAACAACAACAAGTGATTCTCTGATTTCTACAGTAACACTATTACCACAGCAATGTAATAAAAAATACATATGAATTTATGCTTGGGCACTGTTATTTATGTGACAACACCTGAACAGAAACAGCTCACATTGGCTGTTTGTTTCTACCACTCCCCTCACTGGAAGCATCGGACCTCCCGCCGCCCGCCTCCGCCTTGATTAAACACTGAAAATTAAATAAAAGAGGGAGACAGGTTTTTCCTGTTTTATCTTTATTTGTTATATTTCTCCCTCTCTCCTCCCTGGAAGCGTCGGACCTCCCGCCGCCCGCTCCTGTCTCAAACACAGAGGTCTCCCGCCTGTTAAATAGCCTGTAACCATAACAACTGTGTTTCACAAACTCAATGCAAATAATGTCGGGCTCGGTTGGGTTCGGACAGAAATATGCGGCCTGTAGTGCACTCTAATGGAAATGCACATGACGTTTTTTTGGGTTTTTTTTTTTTTCTTACAATCTAGGAACCGTTTGCAGGAACCGTTACTCCAAATGTGATGGAAATGGTTGCGGAACTGGAACATTGGACCCGGTTCCAAAAAAGAACCGGATCCGGATCCCAACCCTAGCCATAACCACTGCATTTTTCAGGGGTGACTTGAACCAATCACGCTGAGTGCTGAGTGCTGCATGTTTTCAAAAGAGGATAAGATCCCTCTCTGTGTATGTTATTTTATCACTTTTTATTTATTATTTTTTATTATTATTATTATTATTATTATTATTATCATCATCATCATCATCATTATCATCATTATTTATTTATTTATTTATTTATTTATTATCTTCCTCCCTATATTGCTCAGCCTTAATAGATAGATGTGAAAAATACATGCCGAGCAGTCACTGGTGCGCGGAGCAGAGTCCGCGTGGTCGTAAAATCTGAGCTTTGCGCGCACAGGGCTTGCGGACGTCCGCTTTGAGTCTGCGTGGACCTCCGCAGAGTCCGTTGTGCGTACGTTCCACCTGAGTATGTTCGGGCCTTCACAGACACACATCACGTGTGGAGATACTTCACTTTCCTCCGCTGTGTCAATGTGATGACGTCATCAAATGACTTGTTGACGCAACTTCGAATTTATTGACAGATAAGTTGACCTGAAAAAAATCAAAGTCGTTAATGCCCTACTATGCATATCCTTAAAGTGCGTGAAAACAGGAAAAGATCGGGCTGATTAGAGGCTGCCCTGCATACTGCTGCATGATGGGGATTGAGGCATGTTCTAGGCCTGATTCATGGATGACATAGTGAATGGTGAATCTGTGATGGATATAACTATGGAGGACAGCTTGAATTACGTTAGACCATTTACGACTGGAAACTGATTACCGGAACTGATCAGTGTGTATACCACTGAACTGCACACAGACTGGAAACATGGCAATTAAAAAAAAAAATCACAAGGGTTGATAAAACCAGGAAGGAGCGGCTTGCGAGGACCTCTTAAAAGAATATAGAATAGAGCGAACCAAATGATTGGGCTGGAGAGGCTGGAGACAGAATGAAGCGCTGGTTTGGGGTGGACGCCAGCTGTGAGTGGAGACCGGCTGGCTGAGAGTGGGGGCAGCTGCATGTGGAGGCCTGCTGTGATGATGGCGAGGCGGAGGTGAAGCATGTCCAGGGACTGAAGCAAGGTGTGCGTGGAGGCTTGGTGAAGTGTATTACTGTGCATTCAAACCAAAAGCATCATAAGGATTGCAGATTCCTCCTCCAGCTGCGATGAAGAGCATTCTGCTTCAGTATATTTTAAACTACCATATGTTGCAAGATATGAGTATTGAGTACTTACAAATGCAGGGTGTTCTATTGTGGCAGTGGCTGGAGCCGGGCCGGCTCTACGCTGGGGCAAGAGGGGGCCCCTCAAATCAAATTTTTAGAAGTGGAAAATCTGCTGATAAAGCACAAGTTAATTATTAGCCTCCACTCGTCTCCCATCCCTCATCTCCGTGCAGTGTGTCTTCACAGACCCTGCAGTCAGAGATCGCCTCCCCCGCCCCTCCCTCCCCATCCGTAAACATCCAATCACTGTTAGTATGCAAATCAGCCAAGACGCAGCGGTGTCAGGTTTCAAGACAGAGCGGTAGACTTTGAGGAAACAGCTCTGGCTTGGCGGGCTCGCCTCGGCACAGTTTTGTTTCAAACTGCTAAGGGATATAAGTACGGCAGTCATCTCAAATTAACTTACTCACTCCAGCTTCCAGCAGCTCACAAAGTGTGAGATAATGCTGCAAGATGCATCCTTTTTTCAGAGCATTCAAAACAAGTGTTGCTCCTGCTAAAAGCAGTAGCAGTGATGCTGCTGCTAGTACCAGTGCATCAGAGGCAGCAGCTAGCTTAAATCCACCTGCATCACCAGCAAGCACTGCTTCCCCTGTTCCTCCTCCTTCATGTGCTGCCCCCAAACCCCTTGCTCAGCTACCTAGTGACTTAAATGTCAATGCTCCATCCCAGCCAATACTGGATAGCTACCCAAAGCGTGCATTTGGTGCAACATTAAGATCATTCAATCCTGCCTGGTACCGCTCATGACCATGGCTGGAGTACTCTGTTGTGCGGGACGCATGCTTCTGTTTCCCCTGTCGGAAATATGGCAGCACTAATGAGAGGGATGTCGTTTTCACCCTAACTGGTTTTAACAGCTGGAAAGCTGCACTTGAACGAGACAAGGGGCTACATCGGCATGTGTCCAGCCACAACCATGTACACTCTTCCACCACCTGGATTCAGCACAAAAGCAGAGAGGCTACAGGGGGGACTGTTGACTCCCTTTTGGTTGGTAAAACCCAACTAGAAAAAAACCATTATTATGTCAAGAGTGTGGGCAGTGCTATTAAGTTTCTCTGTGTGAATGAGTTGGGGTTCCATGGGACTGCAGAAACTCTGAGACATGATGCAGCTGGTGATGATGTTGCTTCAGGTCTTTTTCTGAAACTAATGGAGTATACATTAGAGAAGGATGAGAAGCAAGCAAGCATTTCTAAGGGTATCCCAAAGAACGCAAACTACATATCTAAGGATATTCAAAACAAAATATTTCAAACACTGGCAGACATGGTGCTTGGAGAGGTCAGGAAAAAATATGAAAATGCTGATTCTGCAGGGTTTTGCCTCAAAAGTGATGGGACCAGGGACAGGTGCAATGTGGAAAATTTGTCTGTGATGATTCGATTTGTCAGCAATTCCATGCCAGAGGAGCATCTTATTGGGTTGCTTGACTTGCATCAACTTGATGCAGAGTACATCACATCAGAAATACTGACACACCTTTCTGATGCTGGCTACAGTGCTGACAACATACTTAGCCAGTGTTATGATGGAGCTTCAGTGATGAATGGGATAAGAGGTGGTGTACAAGCTCTGCTGCAAAATAAGCTTGCTCGGTATATCCCATACATCCACTGCTACAACCACCAACTGCACTTAGTGGTTGTGCATGCCATTCAGAGTGAACCATGTGCAAAGAGATTTTTCGACCTCTCTAGTTCACTGTACAAGTTTTTTCAGCACCACTATGTGTCTGAGAAACATAATGCACTTAACCTTAAAAGGCTGCTCGAAATACGGCGGACAAGCCACTATGAGGTGACAAGGTGCATTGTTGACAATCAAGACCACATTCTTAGTATCCTATCTGAGATGACAGAGGATGATGGTGCTGCTGTTGACCTGTGCACCGAGGCATCAGGCCTTCTATGTCAAATTAAGAGACATCACTTCTTTGAGACTGGAAAGTTTCTAGTGCGGGTGCTCGGTGTCTTGAAACCAGCAAATGCAATTCTACAGTCTCAGTCTGTGGATATGTGCTGTGCTTCTGAGGTTGTTGGGGCAGCGCTGGAGTCCTTAAAAAGCCTCCATGAAGATGAGGATTGGGGAGAGTCATCTCAGGCAGCTGCTGGGGATGATTCACAGCCTCCAAAGAGAAGGAGGACAATGAGCAAACGCCTTGGTCAAAGTGTTGTGCTCTCTACTGTGGGCCATAGAGACTCGGATGATCCTACCATTTCCCCCCCTCAGTCTCTGACAAGATCTCTGCTCAACATCCTTGACAGGGACAATAGATTTTCTCAGAAGAACATATCTAGTCTTGCTCCCAAATCCAGCACATTTCTAGACCCAATCCTGTTGAATCCTCTAGCTGTGCTGGCTTGGCAGATGATCTAAAAAATGAAATTCTTGTGGCAAAAATGATGTTGCTCAAGAAATGCCCAAATGAAACAGACCTATCCACTGTCTGTAAAAACCTGCAGGAGTACCAGGAAGCTTTTCCCCAACTGCATAAATTGTATGTAACAGCCCTGGTAATCGGTGTATCTTCTGCATCGTGTGAGAGTTCCTTCTCCACATTGTCACGAGTCCTAACCCCTTATCGTCGCACCATGTCTCACAAACGAAAGAGAAATTTGGTCATCTTGGCCCATGAGAAGTCCATCACAAATAACTTGGATATGGATGAATTTGTGAGGCTTTTTACTAAAGGAAACAGGAGACTGGTGTTGTAGAGTGGAATTGCAGAGTGGAGAGACAGGAGAGTGGAATGGAGAGAAAAAATGGTGAGGTGGAGAGAAAGTAGGAGGTTTTAGTTACTAAGTTGCTAGTAAATAAAGAAATAAACCCAAAATAGAAAAAAAAGAAAAATGTTATGTGTTATAGCCTATATCTGCTCTGAATCTGTTGTGTTCTACAAATTGGTTTTATAACTTTGCGAAAATGCTTGGTGTTGTTGTATAGTGGAGTGGAGAGAGTGGAGAGTGGAGAGAGAGAATAGTGAGGTGGAGAGAAGGGATATTTTTGAGTTATTAGCTAATAAAGAAAAGTTATAAAATGTTCTGCCCTTTATCTATTGTGTTCTACAAATTAGTTAGAGAACTTGTGATGCTTGGTGATTTCTTTTCATATGACTACCGTTCAGTTTTGTAAATATTGATTATAGTGACAAGTCTTTCCTTTAGGTTGAAATGTATTTGACAATTAGGCCATCCAGTTAAGATAAATGTTATGTTGTTGGTTGTTAAAATTTGGATGAAAGATATTTTATTTTACTTTTCATTTTTATTTTTCAGTTTTCCCCCTGAGGGATTGCCACCTTATTGTGGTCAGGGGGACCCATTTAAGTCCCATACATACACTCGCATATTATACTGTACTGTTGACACACACTTAAATCTTACATAGGCACTTTTGTTTAGGGGAGTGAGTGTCTCGGACGAGCTGCCCCCAGGGATGCCTTCAGCCACTGGTCGTCCATAATTTTGGCTCAGGCCCAGCCTTAAATTACTAGTGGCCTACAGGACATAATGAAACAGCCACTGAATGAGGTTACTGAAGCTACTTTGTTTAGTAAATCAAATATGAGTCACACTAAAGAAAGGTACAATCATGACCAAGTGAAATATGCCTTACCTGTTTGAATGATGTTTTTATATTTCATTTTAAGTTGTTTCCACGTGTGTTTCTCCTCTGTGAGATTGCACCTACATGAAAATCAGATTTATTCAAAACCACTCCACCACTTTTTCACCTGTAAGCTACGATTTTAATTAAGTGTGGTTAAATGTTAAATTAATGGACGAGTGCATTCAAACTCATGCGTTGACTCGGGCAGCAATTTTCTCCCATGCTGTCTCTCTCTCCTTGGCAGCTTTAGCAGTGTTAATTTTTCTTCTAAATATATGTTCATGTTCACTGTACGAATTCATGAGCACTTCATGTTCCACTTGTGTGAAATAAATCGATCGCTTCTTTTCTTGCGTTGCCATGGTGACTCGAGGTGTCAGGGCTCCATTGATGATGGCTTTTTATTGTGGTTGTGCAAGCGCTTAACTCAAGGTGTACCTACTCAGAGTTGATTGAACTAATTCAAATCAGCTGTTCTGGAACCGGATACTCAGAGTTTCCCAGCTCAGGGTAGGTCAACTCAGAGTTAAAGATTAGACTCGGAGCTTGTTGAACCTCCTACCTGGAACACCCCTCAGGTTTAGTGAGTTTTGTGCCTTGTCACTCTTTTTGTTGCACTTTTGTTCTTGCTCTGTTTCCCATGTTAATGGTGATTTTCTGTTTAGCCTTTTCTGTTGTTACTTTTCCCTCAGAGAGAGTTTTTGGTTGATACTTTGTTTGCCCGTATTTTTCTGTGAACTGATCTTTTGTTGCTACTTTGTAAATAAACTGTTTTTTTTAACTTAACTCTGCAACTGGGTCCTGGCTTCCTTGTCTGGCACCTAACACAGCCAATTTAATTCGTTATAGTGTACCGTGCTCCTGGCCCATATTCTGAATTTGTTTCTGAATTCTTAAATCAGATAAAGTTATTATTGTAGGCAATTTTAACATTTATGTCGACGTTGATAATGACTCCCTGGCTACTGCATTTATCTCATTATTAGACTCCATTGGCTCCAGTCAGGGTGTACATGAACCCACTCACCGTTTTAACCATACCCTCGATCTAGTTCTGACGTATGGAACTGAAATTGACAACCTAACAGTCTTTCCACAGAATCCCTCGCTATCTGACCATTATTTGATTACTTTTGATTTCTTTTTACTCGATTACATGCCACTCAGCAACAGTTACTATACTAGATGTTTATCAGATAGTGCTGTCGCAAAATTTAAGGAAATGATTACTCCGTCGTTAAATTCAATACAAAGTCCCTCAGTCACGGAGGCTTCCCGTGCCGACTTTAACCTCTCTCAAATTGATCATCTTGTCGATAGCACCGTAAGCTCGCTGTGAACAACACTCAACTCTGTAGCTCCTTTTTAAAAAGAAGTTAACAAAGCAAAGAAAGTTCGCTCCTTGGTATAACTCTCAAACACGTAAGTTAAAACAAATATCGCGAAAATTTGAAAGGAATTGGCAATTAAACAAACTGGAAGAACCTCGTCTAATCTGGGCAGACAGTCTCAAAACGTATAAGAGGGGCCTCCGCAATGCCAGAGCAAACTATTAAGAACAGCCCCAGGTTTCTTTTCAGCACTGTAGCCAGGCTGACTGAGAGTCAAAGCTCTATTGAACCTTGTATTCCTTTAGCCCTTAGCAGTAATGATTTTATGAGCTTTTCTAATGACAAAATTCTAACTATTAGAGGCAAGATTCATGACCTCCTGTCCTCAGATAGTACCTATCTAACCTCAAACACAGCTGTAAGACCTAATATATATTTAGATTGCTTCTCCCCAATTTCTCTTCAAGAATTGACCGCAGTGATTTCTTCATCTAAATCATCAACGTGTCTCTTAGACCCCATCCCAACTAGGCTACTCAAGGAGGTCTTACCTTTGGTTAACACTCATTTATTAGACATCAGTATGAGTGAGTACGTATGCAACATGTCCCGGAGAAATAAATTATGTTACATGTAGTTTGGGCCCATATCTTGACTCTGTACACGACACTGAGCTCGAGACTGAAGAAGGAAACGGAGGCAGGAGAGCGCATTGACAATATGACTTATGAACAGGTGAAACTGCCTGAACTGGAGGACTTGATGAATGAGATTATTCCGCTGCTGCTGAGGAATCGCACGAGGCTGTAGGCTACAATCAGCAATAGACTGCAGGGAAAAGGTAAGGTAAGCAATTGTTGGCGGCCATTCTGCCTAGAATGACAGCTGAAAGCGGCAGAGGAGAGAACAGATTTAAAATCTCGTAGTGACAACCTGATTGGCTGCTGGAGGTCGTGGCTAATAGGCTGCCGAAGTCACGTCCCTTCCAGTGAGGCTCATGGGACCTTAGATCAGAAAAAATATGAATGGTAGTGAATGAGGAGAGCAATGTTATCTTTTGGTCCTGTTTGAGTTGTGACATGAAATCCAAATATGTCGTTAATGAATTTAAAACATAAATTTCAAGGTCAAGAAAGTCATACTTTGTGGTAAAACTGTTGAGATATAAGCTTTTGAAAAAACGTAATTAGAAAAACTACACAGGAGGCGGTCGCGTATGTGATGTCATAGCTTTCACTCGCTTCCAGCAGCTTGGAGTGACTGCAGCCTGGCACAAAACACACAGACATCTTCAATCATAAATCGATTAATCATACAACAGTGGAATTTCAGTAGGGAGTTCAAGCTGCAGGAAGCAAGAGAAAGCTATAACGTCACATATGCGACCTCCTCCTGTGTACTCTTGAGTCTTTATAATTAAAAAGCTCACATCTCAACAGTTTTACCACAAAGAATGACTTTCTTGACCTTAAAATTTATGTTTTAAATTCATTAACAACTGGTGAAGGTTAGGCAGAGGAACCAGAGCAGTATTGACACACCTAGATATAAAGGTGGGTGGCACCGCCCTGCAATCAGTGCGCTGATGGCTGATTAAAGGCAACCCGCTGCCAGTTGAGTGAGGTGGAAGAAAGGAGAGGAGGGGGAGGGAAACTTAACCTGCCACACAAGCATACAATGTACAAATTATGAACAGATAGAGCATTTATTGCTTATAATAATGAGTCATTTTGTTTTTGAATAGACTAAACAATACAGAGTGTTTCATTTTTTGGGGGTCAGGGCTGTTTCCTCTAAGTGTCAGCACCATCTTACCTCAGTAGGCCTATGTCTTTAAATACTTCAGAATATTTATTGTACCCTTGGGTAAATTCGGTTTACAGTGAGTGAGTCATCTCGTATTGTGAACACACAGAGCAAAGTGACAGCAGTGCTTAGGTTAAAAGAACAAAGAGGATGGCCCCAAGATAAAAAGCAAAATAAGTTAAAACATCAGTAGATAAAAAGGTCTAAGAATGCGTCAAACCAAGCCAAATGATAAAGATGCGCCATTCATAAAAACAAGATAAAAGAAACAGTACAAGAAATAAATACATAAGTTATTTACAGTTTCTCTGACCTGTTAATAGAACTGATGGCTGCTGGTACAAAGCTGTTTTCGTTGCGTCTGGATTTACAAGCAGGTACCGTGAACCTCCGACCTGATGGGAGCAGCTGAAACTCACCATGAAGAGGGTGAGAGTCATCTCTTACAATAGAGTTAGCAATCCTCTGTAGCTGTTTAGCATACAGGGATTCTGGGTGAAACTTAGACTCTCCAATCAGCTTGCTAGACCATTTCACGATTTGGTTTAAACAGTTTTTGTTTTTTGAGGACACGTTTCCAAACCATGAAACAAGACAGAAAGATCAATCAATCAATCAATCAATCAATCAATTTTATTTATAAAGCCCAATATCACAAATACAATTTGCCTCACAGGGCTTTACAGCATACGACATCCCTCTGTCCTTTGGACCCTCACAGCGGATAAGGAAAAACTCCCCCAAAAAAAACCCTTTACCGGGGGGGAAAAAAAATGGTAGAAACCTCAGGAAGAGCAACTGAGGAGGGATCCCTCTTCCAGGACGGACAGACGTGCAGTAGATGTCGTACAGAACAGATCAGCATAACAAATTAACAGTAATCTGTATGACACAATACAGTAATCTGTATGACATCCTCGGTAATGACAGTAGCTTACAACAACATTCATGAAAGTAATAATATTGTCGTTATACTTCTGACTACTTTGGTACAATATGTTGGAAGTATGAATTAGTATCAGGCAGTATACATGTATGATAATATCATATGTGTATAATAACAGTAGAAGTATGACTAATGACTAATGATGGCAGCAGCAGCAGCAGCAGCAGCAGCAGGCATCTGGCAGGACCACGGCAGCAGCACAACCACACATGTCACACTATTCAGACACCGCTGCAATACAGTTAACCTGAGAGACAGTGGAGCACAAAGGCTCCGGAGAAGAAGCCGAGTTAGTGACATCCAGAATGGCCGAGTAAACAAGATACAGTAATAGGATACGAGAGAGAGAGAGAGAGAGAGAGAGAGAGAGAGAGAGAGAGAGAGAGAGAGAAGGTGCCCGGTGCATTATAGATGGTCCTCTGGCAGACTAGGCCTAAGTCAGCTAACTAGGGGCTGGTACAGGGCAAGCCTGAGCCAGCCTTAACTATAAGCTTTATCAAAGAGGAAAGTCTTAAGTCTAGTCTTAAATGTGGAGACGGTGTCTGCCTCCCGGACCGTAACAGGAAGATGATTCCACAGGAGAGGAGCCTGATAGCTGAAGGCTCTGGCTCCTGATCTACTTTTGGAGACTTTAGGGACCACGAGTAACCCTGCGTTCTCAGAGCGCAGAGTTCTGGTGGGATGGCACTATGAGCTCTCTGAGATATGGCGGGGCTTGACCATTTAGAGCTTTATAAGTTAACAGTAGGATTTTAAATTCAATTCTGGATTTTACAGGGAGCCAGTGCAGAGAAGCTAAAACAGGAGAAATATGACCTCGTTTCTTAGTTCCTGTTAGTACACGTGCTGCTGCATTCTGAATTAGCTGGAGAGTTTTTAAGGATTTACTAGAGCTACCTGATAATAGAGAGTTACAGTAATCCAGCCTTGAGGTAACAAAAGCATGGACCAATTTTTCTGCATCTTTTTGGGTCAAGATAGGCCTAATTTTTGCAATATTACGCAGATGAAAAAATGCAGTCCGTGAGGTTTGTTTTAAATGAGAATTAAAAGACAAATCTTGATCAAATGTTTCCGAGGTTTCTTACGTAGTGGTAGAGGCCAGAGCAATGCCATCGAGAGAAACTATGTCATCAGATAAAGAGTCTCTGAGTTGTTTGGGGCCAAGAACAATAACTTCAGTTTTGTCTGAATTTAACATTAGGAAATTGGTGCTCATCCAGGTTTTTATGTTTAAGACAATTATGAAGTTTAGTTAATTGATCACTTTCTTCTGGCTTCATCGATAAATACAGCTGTGTATCATCCGCATAACAATGGAAATTTATAGAGTGATTTCTAATGATGTTACCTAAAGGAAGCATATATAGAATAAATAGGATTGGTCCAAGCACAGAACCTTGCGGAACTCCAAAACAAACTTTAGTACGTACGGATGATTCATTATGAACGTCAACAAATTGAAAACGATCAGATAAATAAGATTTAAACCAGCCTAGTGCAGAACCTTTTAGGCCAATTAAGTGTTCCAGTCTCTGTAACAGAGAGTCCTTTGTATGAAGCAATCAGAAGGTCATTTGTAATTTTAACTAGTGCTGTCTCAGTGCTATGATGCACTCTAAATCCTGACTGTAATTCCTCAAATAAATTATTATCATGGAGAAAATCACACAGCTGGTCTGCGACTACTTTCTCAAGGATCTTTGACATAAAGGGAAGATTAGATATTGGTCTATAGTTGGCTAACACCTCTGGATCCAGGGTGGGCTTTTTTAGTAGAGGTTTAATTACAGCTACCTTAAAAGACTGTGGTACATAGCCTGTTAATAAGGATATATTGATCATATCTAATATATGGGTGTTAACTAAAGGTAAGACCTCCTTGAGTAGCCTAGTTGGGATGGGGTCTAGGAGACACGTTGATGATTTAGATGAAGAAATCACTGCGGTCAATTCTTGAGGAGAGATTGGGGAGAAGCAATCTAAATAAATATTAGGTGTTACAGCTGTGTTTGAGGTTAGATAGGTGCTATCTGAGGACAGGAGGTCATGAATTTTGCCTCTAATAGTTAGAATTTTGTCATTAAAGAAGCTCATAAAATCATTACTGCTAAGGGCTAAAGGAATGCAAGGCTCAATAGAGCTTTGACTCTCAGTCAGCCTGGCTACAGTGCTGAAAAGAAACCTGGGGTTATTTTTGTTTTCTTCTATTAAAGCTGAGTAATAGTTTGCTCTGGCATTGCGGAGGCCCCTCTTATAAGTTTTGAGACTGTCTGCCCAGATTAAACGAGATTCTTCCAGTTTGGTTAATCGCCAATTCCTTTCAAACTTTCGCAATATTTGCTTTAATTTACGGGTTTCAGAGTTATACCAAGGAGCGAACTTTCTTTGTTTTGTTAACTTCCTTTTAAGAGGAGCTACAGAGTCGAGTGTTGTTCGCAGCGAACTTACGGCGCAATCAACAAATTGATCAATTCGGGAGAGGTTAAAGTCGGTGCGGGAAACCTCTGTTACTAAAGGACTTGGTATTGAATTTAACGACGGAGTAATCATTTCCTTAAATTTTGCGACAGCACTATCTGATAAACATCTGGTATAGTAACTGTTGCTGAGTGGTGTGTAATCGAGTAAAAAGAAATCAAAAGTAATCAAATAATGATCCGATAGCAAGGGATTCTGTGGAAAGACTGTTAGGTTATCAATTTCAAATCCATACGTCAGAACTAGATTGAGGGTATGGTTAAAACAGTGAGTGGGTTCATGTACACCCTGACTGAAGCCAATGGAGTCTAATAATGAGATAAACGCGGTAGCCAGGGAGTCATTAAATAAGACTGATTCAATAAAAGCACAATAAAACAAGGTCAGCATGTTCCTGTCAATGTTAAAAGTGGACAGTTTTCTCAGAAAAAAAAAGGCGCTGGCATCCTTTTTTGTACACAGCTTCGCAGTTTGCCTCAAAGTTCAGTTTGTTGTCCATGACAGTTCCAAGATATTTGTATGTGTTGATACACTCCACTATCTGACCTTTTAAAACTGTGGCCTCTTGATTTGAAGCCCTGTTTTTAAGAAAGTCAATGATCATGTCTTTTGTTTTGGAAATGTTCATCTCAAGGAAAGATTTATTGCACCAGTCAAGAAAATCATTAACCACTGGGCCATGGCTCGTGTCATTGTTTTTCAGCAGGCTGACAATAACTGTGTCGTCTGCGTACTTTAAAATGGTTCTATCCTCTCTGCTGTTGCGGCACATGTTTGTATAGAGGATGAACAAGAGAGGAGACAGCACACATCCTTGTGGGGAGCCAGTGGAGGATGTAACCTGATCCGAGACAGCTCCATTCACTCTCACTTTCTGTGTCCGGTGAGTTAAGAAGTTCAAAATCCAACCCACAAGATTGTTCCTTATGAAAAGCCTTAAGGCTAAAACATGGGGTTGGATTGTATTAAAAGCGGATGAAAAATCAATAAATAAAAGTCTCGCATATGTTCCTTTCCTCTCCAGATGTTTAAAAAGCAAGTTTAATAAAGTAGCTGTAGCATCTTCTACCCCTCTGTTGGGTCTATAAGCAAATTGCATGTCATGCTCAGTTTTCTTCAAAATTTCAGATCTAACAATTTTCTCATAACATTTCATTACAATCGATGTCAGAGCGATTGGTCTGAAATCATTGAGGGTTTTGGGAGAACTGATGTTTGGGGCAGGGATAACAACAGCATCCTTCCAGACTCTTGGCACATGCTGCATCTTTAAAGACTGATTGAAAATGTGTTGAAAAATAGAGCTCAGCTCCTTCATGCAAGATTTCAGCAAGCAGCCACAAATGTTATCAGGACCATAGCTTTTATTTGGTTTAAGGGATGTTTTTCAACATCCTTCTGGGAAATAAAAAAGTGCTGATTGTCACTCACTTTATGACTCACTTCCTGTATTTCCTGACTAAAATCAAAAGCATCCAAACGTTTATAAAAACAGTTAAGTGCATTTGCAAATTCAAAGTCTGACTCGAAGCCATCAAAAGAGATCATACTGCTGGATTTAGTGTTGGAGGCATGCAATGGCTTTCATGCTAGACCAAGCAGATCCAAGATTATTCATAGCCATCTTGTTCTCCAGCTTCCATTTGTAGATATACTTTTCATTAACAGTAACTGATAAACTGATTGTGTCCAGTGCTGATTTGAATGAATGGAGGAGGAGAAAGAAGTAAAGGCGGAGAGAAATGGAAGAAGAGGCGGAGGAGAGAGACCTTAACTCTGGAGCGCAGACCAGGCCAGACCAGGCTCATCTTCTATGGGTTGCTAGGAAACCAGCAAGGCACCTGATGTAATTTATTGAATTCAGCCTCTCGCCTTCTCTCTCTTTCTCTTCCTGTCTTTGTCTTGCTCGCTAACTTTCTGTCTCTGTGCTGCTTTCCCTATCTGTCATTATCTTTATCACTCTCCAAGGCGCTTATCTCCCTCTCTTTTTTTCTGTTCTCCCTCTCTCTAGCTGGCACTCCCCAGCTGCATGTGTATATGTGTGGAAATATCTTTCTCTTATTCCTATCCTCCCTCCATTTCAGATCTTAGACAGCATATCCTGTCAGGCTGTGTGGTGGTGCCACCCCCATATCATTCACACTGAGCTGTAACTACTGCCCTCAGGCAGGCCAGTCCTTCTGTGACTTGCTAAGCAAAACAAACAAATAAGTAAACACACACACTAAACTGCAATACCGTTTAGGCCTAGACTGTGACTTTGTCTGGCTTTGCTTGTCTGGATTCATGTATGTTGATGCATCAGCCATTCACTACAAAGCTCTCAGCTGTGTTCACTGCCTGAATTATTTAACATTGCATTGCTATCTACAACCCGATTAATAATAATTTACATTTGAAATCATCAATAAGGAGGAGGTAAACACAGGGTTGGGGAGTAATGGAAAACAAGTAACGTTTTTTTTTTTAAACATTAACATAATCCAAACAAGACAAATATCATGAAACGGCAAAAAAAACAAAACAAAGCCACCCCAAAACAATACAACAATTAAAACGAGAACAAAACAAAACTTCACAAATATACAAAACGTAAACCAAAGACAAACAAATAAATAGAAAAATCTCATCATTCTTTTAGACTTGGCCTTAATGAATTCCATTTTTTTATCATAATCATTCCTTGTTCCCTGTCTGTTAGCAATAATACCTTCCAACACAAAATAATGTTTTAAGAAATCAAGAAAGGTGGGAAGAGTCAGTCTTTATTTTCCTTTGCTTTCAAAAGTAAATCTCTTGCCTAACAAAATAACAGTGTTTACAATGCTAGGACATCTATTTCCCAGTTCACCAACTATTATTGTTTGAGGGCACATAGCTAACATAATTGAAAGCAAAGTGAGCTATTTCTTAATGTTTATCCAAAAGCTCACTACATGAGGACAAAACCAAAATAAATGCAAAATATCTTCAGCTTCAGATTTGCAAAAGTGACAGTTTTCATCCTCTTCCCTTATTCCAAATAAAAATAGTTTTACTTGTAGGCAATATTTTGTACAAAATTTTCAACTGAAAGTATTGTGATTTAGTGTCTAGAATAGATTTATAAGTTAAATTGTACGCAAGTCCCCATGGCAATGGGGTATCGACTATCCCCTCCCAGTACACTTGAAATTTAAATGGTTTATCATTCAAATCTGGGGGCTGGATGGCAAGGCAGTGCAGTGAGGCAGGGTGAGGGCAGGGTGGAGAGGCAAGGTGGTGGGGCATGACGGTGAGGCACGGTGAAGGACGGGAGTGGATCTAGCTGGCACAGGCAGGATGCAGGCGAGCGAGGAGGATTCCTGATCACAGGAGAAATGAGGTAAGTCACAACGAAAGTGCAAACGGGAAACACTGGCAACAAGAATACTGAAGGAGTCGAGAGTCTGAACACAGTATACCGCTTGGGAAACTGGACGATCTGACGAAGAGTGACTGGAGAGACCCGGCTTTAACTGAGACTGATGAGAATGAAGAACAGGTGCGTAGCCTGCCCACCTGCTGGCTCGCTGGACCTGCCCCTAGGAGAGAGGGAGACACAGACACGGGGGAGGGGAGACACACTGCGAACACAGACTCATGACGCTATGCTTGTATCATGTCTATAAAAAAGGGTAATAAATTAGAGAGGATTTATTTTTGGATACATCGAAAATGGATTTTTGCAATCTGAACAAATGGAAAAAGTTTGTACTTAAATACTGGATGAGTGTTACAAATAAGTTGTGAGGAGCTCCAATCGGGATTCCAATATATTTTCTGTGACCATGATGCTTTTAAAGACAGGTTTCGCAAAATAATACATTTATCATAATTTGGCTTCAGGCCAGACAGAATTGCAAAATCATCCAACTCTTTTAGGAGGGCATTTAAATAATTTTCTTTAGGTGACAAACAGAAGAGTGTATCATCAGCATATAATGAAATCTTTGATTCTACTCCATAACAATCTAGACCTTTAATATTTATATTGTTTCTTATTTTTATTGCTAGTGTTTCTGTTACCAACAAAAATAAAAATGGAGATAGGGAGCAACCCTGTCTGACTCTCCACGATAATGGAAAACTTTCTGACAAATAACCACTATTTCTAATTTTACCTAGCAGATTATTGTATAGCACTTTAACCCGTTGCCGTTCAGGCCGTGAGGGTATTTAAACACAAAACACGTAATTTACACTATGTGTATGTCAAGTGAGCTACTCATGCTGCATAATCCTGGGAAGCTAAGATTCTTGTGATTAAATTGATGCCAACCATTTCAAAATAGAATCACCACAGCAGGTACAATCAATACCTTTGTCAGACTACACACACACAAACAGTTACAAAGCTGACGTGACTCACCGATGAAGCCTCATAGTCATCCTCCGGTCAAAAGTATTTCTACAAACACTGTCTTGTTACATTCACAAAGGTCCAGTCTATCGAATCCAGTAAAGTATTTAGTCCATAACACATTATAGGTCCAGTAGATATCCACATACCGCTCCTTCATTGTTTGAAATGCACCGGTCAATATCGAAAAACTCCGCCGTATTTCTCGTTGTAACTCCTGTTTACAAGCAAGTTCGCCGGTCCATCTACACTCAAACTATAGCTGGAACTCAAAGCTTTCGATTAACACCTCACACGACCAGTTAGGAGCTTCCCTATCCCATCTAGAGCCTGAAACAGCCAACGAGAGCCTGTGTTGAAACGAAGCTCCTGCCCCTCTTCTAGCATGTATAACTTGAGCCAATTGGAACCAAATGGTCGGATGACTGACAGATTGTGTAGCCAATGAAATTCTGAAAACGACGATATGCCGCATGACGTCACATCATCAACGTAAAGTCCGTATAGAGCCTGCGTAAAGCCTAAATAGAGAATCATGCATCCTGCTCAAATTGCGCAGAGAGAGAGAGAGACTGACTGTAGTCGGAGTTTGACGGTGTTTTACGGAGTTTAAGAATTAAAAATGGCGAAAAGGATGCCAAACAGTAAACATACTGCAGGAGAAAGCTGCAGATCTGGGAACATGTTTTTTTCTGGAGTCTCCAAATTTTTGGAAACGCCTAGACATACCCTTAGAAAAACGTGTAAAATACTTATTTTCTGTAGGATTGTTATCACATTTGAACTGGGACTAGGTAAGGCTAAATGTGGTGGCCCCATGGTGTTTTCCAGCTAAAAACTCCCAACCACACTCATCTGCAGGCATCTTTTTGCAAAAAAATTCAGGCGAGAATAAAAAATCTTATATTTTAGTGTGTTCAAACTTAGATTACTCAATGACAGTAGCACTTACAGTGATTCTTACAGTTTGGGAAAAAAACTTTAGAGTGTTTCCTTTCAAAAGAGACCAAAACCATCCATATACTCCAAACGGTTCAAGAACAGTGTTCAATTTACTTTGGGTACGCCTTGGACCGGCATTTTAGGCGAAATTTACAGGAATGGTTAACCCAGTTTATCAAAGAGCTTCCAAAATTGAAAAATTCCAAACATTCATAGATGTACCCCCATTTCACAGTATCAAAAGCCTTTTCAAAATCGGCCACAAAAATTAACCCAGGTTTTTTTTTCTTTCTCATAAAATTCAGTTATCTCCAAAAAATGTCTTATGCTATCTCCAATGAATCTACCCTCGATAAATCCATTCTAGTCTTTATCAACACTATCATGAATAACTTTTTTAATTCTAGAGGCGATGCATTTAGATCGAATTCGTTATCACAGCACAATAAGAATTGAAACCCCCCTTTTATTGCTACTCCTGTGGCTGAAGGGAATATGTCCTCCCCATTCTCTCATCCATTTACTTTCGTCATTTGGCATAGAATGTGTCTCTTGTAAACATATAATATTAAACATATTTTTATCTTTAAGCCATTTAAAAACTTCATTTCTTTTCACATTATTGGCTAACCCATTGCAATTATAGCTACCAATAACCAGCTCGGTGTTATTCATAGGGTGAATTAATATCGTATTAGATTATAGTCTGCATTACGTGAACATAAAGGGAACATTCTCATATTTGGCCAACTTTTAGAATAAAAAAGGAATACAATACACAACGTAACATTAAACAATCACATATAAGCCTAAACATACCAACAAACAAACAGGACAAACATATAAGAGAATGAAAATAAAAGATTGCCTGAAGTGGTTGAGGAGGGAAAAAACACTCAAATGGGCCTACAAGTATATTGTGGAGGCATAATTAAGATGTCAGTTCAAAGATCCAAATAATATGGCAAAACAAAAACCGTCTCCTTAAATTTTATTTTATTTTATTTTTTTATTTTATTTTATTTTATTTTATTTTATTTTTCCCCTATGGTCCTAAGCCCTACTGCCCATGCACAACTCCACTTTGTGATCATGTTGCATCAGAAAACACCACAGTCAGATGGGCAAATACTGAATCATTCTAGCACCCATAGATTATCGTCACTTAACAGTCTTAATTGTCTAGCTGGAGTGAAAACAGCCATGGTGTGATTTCTTTGTCCTTAAACATTCTGCCGTTTATGTAAACTTTATCTACAGCAAGTCTTACCACATCTTTATTTTCACAATGATCTTTTAGTTTAGGGATCAGTTTTGTTCTTCTTGCCACAATTTCTGGTGGAAACTGGTCTTTCAGTCGAAAGGGCTTGCTGGCTAGGCGTTTGCTGAAACTTTCAGCTTTATCCTTGAAGCGCACAAACTTCGCCACCAGCAAACAAGGCTTTTCTTGATGTTCTCTGCTGCGCTGCATCCTGTGCACATGGTCAAACTGGATAGTTTTCACCATTTCCATGTCCATCCGCAGCTCTTTAATGGAAAACTGTCTCAATGTTGTCTCCACGTCTTCACCTGGTGTTTCTGGTATTCCAGAGAAAATCAAATTCTCTCTCATGGGTCTAGATGTCATCTGCAACATTTTTTCTTTCATCTGTCCTTTTTTGGATTTCATCACATTCACCATCGTTTCTAGTTTGGCGACCTTGGTTTCTAGTGTGTCAGTTTTCTTTTTATATTCATCCAGTGTCGAACATATGAACTCGGATGCCTGTTTTAACTCCAACTTGGCGCAATTCATCCAGAATATCGAGCTTTTTGAGCCTGGCATCAATGGAGGCCAACAGGCGATGATTTACCTCTGCAGAGTAAGGGCTGTCTGGTGACCAACAATCCGGTAACGTTTTTCTTAAGTGCTATATCACAGGCAACTGAACTTGACGTTTTCCCTATCATCCAAGAAGCTTCTTCAGTTCTAAATGACTGGTGCAGTGTCACAGACTTTAAACTTTGTGTGGGTGTGAACCAGGCCTGGAATTTCGTCATTTTAAGGGCAAGGCCACTTGACCTTTTGTGTTGTCAATTTCTTGAGGGCACAAAGGCCAAAAGCCAGGGCAGCAAGGCCATAAAATAAAACAGTGATTTTAAGTCCACGTTCATAATGAATTTAAGGACTAAGGATGTATAACTATCTGTGAAATGAAAAATAAAACAAGCTCAAGTAATAATAATGAGTATAATAAGTAATAATGTGATTTATTTAATAGCACTAATAAACCCAATGTGTTTTAAATATAGAACAACCAGGTTCATGCATTTATAAGCAAACAATCTTAAATATTAGGCCTAAATATTTTTTGAGTGTACATGATAAACTGATTCACTGAACAAGACTGGCTTACAATTATCCTATTTTTGATGTGTTGTTAGATAGCTAATAAACAGACAAACTACAGCAGGTCTATTCAATTACTATTTCAACTGGGCCGCATTTCAAAATCAGATCATGTTGATGGGCCACATTTTTAGCAGCGAGCAACCGATCCACTTTTTTTTTTTTTTTTTTTGCATACATATATATATTTATATATACAGGCATGGTCCTCCTCAACATGATGCAAAAACAGACTAAAAAGGAGCTATAAATGCACAGAAGCATAATAAGTGACATTAACAGTACCTAATAAAACACACACTATCTCTCTACCAGCATCTCACTCTCCCCTCTCCTCCACACACACACATGCACACACCTCACCTCCTGATGCTTTCCTTATAGGTCAGTTACACAGGATATAGTTTTATACAGTCCATGGCAGCAACAGTCATGTTTACAACAACAAAGTCACTATTTAAAACCCAGTATCTGACTGGAATATAAATATTCCTCCTGACATCACAATACTGAGTGAAGAAAGTCACATTTTCTCATGAAGACAAACATCAGTATCAGTCATTCAACCTGCTCTCTGTCCTCTACTGAGGACACTCACTGTCTGCAGGTTGGCTGCCTCAGGTACATTCAGATAAAGTGTTAGCCTACATACAGACAGCTTTCATTTAGTTTGTCTTTAACACTTGGCCGTTAGCACTGCAAGCGCTCTGTGCTTGTGTCGACCACGATCATAAATATCATAATAGAGAATGAGAGGCTGCAGACAGAGCAGATTGAAATGTGGCTTTCTACATGCTGATCAAATGTATTGATAAAGTACTGGCTTGGCTGGCAGACGTTAAATTGCACTTACTCACAGTAACAAGTGCAGTTGTTGTTAACCTGAGTAATCTTGAAGTTATATTCGCTCCAGCACGGCAGTGGAGCCGATAGGATTCAATTCTCATCAATCTGTGTGTTTCCACCGGCTGCGGCTGTGCTGCGTTCCAGCTCTGTCTCAGCTCTGGCACTCCGGAGCCCTCCGCAACAGATATACAGGACTTCTATTTTTGCCGGATGCTGGAGCACAACGCAGCAATTCAGCACAGAGCAGATCGTGTGGGGCAGGAAGTCGTGCACAGAAACAAAATAAAACATCCAATAAAATAAACAGTGTTCACAGCGGATCATATTTCCCTGCACGACACCTTGAAAACTACATAATGGGCAGAGGCAGGCCTGAGGTCAACAGGTCAGAGGTTTTCAGATGTCATTTCACCGCGTTGACACCATGGACGAGGAGATATTCATCATGGCAGTGCACCGAGATGTCTTCCGGCGGAGCTGCACTGCTCCGCACAGCAAACGCAGCCGGTGGGTATTGACAGACGGCAGAACATGCAGCGGCTAACTGGCGCTGCCGTTCCGCAATGGACACGCGTCCAGTGGAAATCCAGTGTTAGTTTCAGAGTCGTTAAGGTCACATGTGGATCATTGACCCACCTGGCCATCATGTGCTTTGGGGTTGCATTTTTGATGTATGAAAGGCACTATATAAATAAAGTTTGATTGATTGATTGATTGATGTGTGTCGTTAGAGTTAGATGGGTCCAGGTGTGAATGGGTATGAAGTCGTCTGGGGAGGGGGCCCAAGACTGCATTGTACGTGAGTGATAAGTGGTGTCGTAGGCCACCTCCTCTGTTTAACAATGGTCATTCCAGATTGATGCAGATGGCTTCTTTCACGCCTCTTTCAAACCATCCTTCTTCTTTGTTCAAGATGTAAATATTATTGTCCTCGAAGGAGTGTCCTTTCTCCTTTAGATGTAAATGGCCAGCTAATTTTTGACCTGACGAGCTGGCTCTCCTGTGCTGTGCCATGCGCTTGAGTGGTTGTTTTGTTTCACCAAAGTACAAATCTGTGCACTGAACTGCATACACTACATCACTCTGCTTATGTCTGGGTGTTTTGGTCCTTGGGGTGGACAAGTTTCTGCCTCAGTGTTACTGGCTTGAAGTACACAGGAATGTGGTGTTTGCTGAAGACCCTCCTCAGGCCTAGTCCACACGGACCCGTGTAGTACTGAAACTGTGTATTATTCATTTGGCTGTTTGGCCACATGCAACCGCACTTTTGGGCCCCCAAAACCACGTCTCTTTGAAACCGGAGTCCAGGGTGAAGTTTTTGGAAAACTCCGGTGCCAGTGGTTGCGTGTAGATAGGATAACTGCAGTATTATATCACTTGTCGCCCTTGTTTGATGTCAGAGCGATGGTAAATAGCTCTTTTCTAAAAGTTTACTTACTCCTAAAATCCCACATTCTGTATTAAATACAATGTGTCTTAACTATATTTACAATGAAGCTTGATTCTGCACTCTGCACTTAGCCCATATGTGAATGTTTACCGTTGTTATGGCAACAAGTGACAGCTGATGTTAGTGTTAGTTAGCTTAGCTCAATTGTCCCACAAACAGTAACCCATAAAATTACATTTCAACATATTTAAACAAAATCAACAACAGCTACCAGTTCATTCATTCATTCAAATAAACACAAGTTTGTGCTCTAGAGAAAGGATCAGCACTCAGTGAAAAACCTCCTAAGCCCTATGATAAGCTATTATGGCAAGGCTTAACTATACAGACCAGTGAGCAGTGATAACTAACATGTCTTTGGGGTCATCGGGTGGGAACCTCCTTTCACCAGTGTTTCGTCTAGTTGGTCCCACGACACCTCCAGGAGGCTAGACAGTGATCTCTGGCGTCCCAGAGACACTCCCCTAATGTCGGGTCTCACTGCTCCCCGCACCGACCCAACAACCTCCTTTACCCTACTTACACATGGCTTTCTCAGCCCAAACAGCACTGCCACCTTCAACCAAACCCAGGCTCCGTACATGCGAGCTCCAGGTAGAAACAGTGCTGATACTACCTTTCCTAGCACATTCACCATACTCTTTCTCACATGCTATATAGCATAACTCCAATATAAGTTAAAGGAGATAGATAACTCACAGGATCAACAAACACACTCACCTTGCAGCATGGTCTCAAACAAAAGAGATTCAAATAGGCCACCCCCACACTTAATTAACTTTACTCTTCCTGGCTTTCCTCCAAAGAGGAAGTGGATCTCTCCACCTGATCTCAAGGAGTTATGTACTCTAATTAGTAGCTCCCCCTGCTGGCCCCCAACTGACATTATTTCTTCTCACCCAGATCCATTGGCTTGCTCTACCTGCTTCATCTGACATTTCTTTCACTGTCTTCCCCAAACTCTGTCCCCGCACTCCGAGTTCCCCCAGGAGCGAGACAGCTGATCTTGCTATGAATCCCCTACACCCCACTTCCACTGGACAAATCCTAGTCTTCCATCCTCGCTGCTCAGCTTCTGCTCCTAAGTCTGCATATCTAAGCTTTTTTTCTTTCATAGGCTTCTTCCACTGAGTCTTCCCAAGAAACTGTCAGCTCAATGAAATAAATGAAATAAACTATCCGTTGACTCACTGACCACAACACTATGTCAGGCCTCTGCTTGGTACAAACTATTTCCTGGGGAACAACAAGCTTTCCCCCTAAATCTACTTGCATCTCCCAGTCACAAGCACCTTCTAGGTGGCCACACCCTTGCCTCTTTACTAACTTATCACTTCTGTATTTCTCTCCCTCTCAGACAAACTGAATTGCTAAACTCCTATCCTTAACACCTTCTGAATTCACCTGTCTTTGTTTCCCTTCAATGCCTACAGCTAAATAGTTCAACACCTGGTTATGTCGCCATGTATATCGGCCTTTTGACAAGCTAACTTTAAAGCCTGACAAAATATGCTTTAAGGTTGCAGTACCTGAACACAATGGGCATGATAGGTCCCATTTACCCACAGTTTTAGGTTCTGGGTGGTTGGTTGGTAAGACATTGTATGTAGCCCCTACCAGGAATCTAATATGATTCTCCTCCATACTCCACAGGTCCCTCCAACTAAGCTTCCTCCTCTCTACACTTTCAAAATTCAACCACTGTCCCTGTTTAGCCCGGGCCACTACTGTTGCAGCCCTTAATATCTCCTCCTGTCTACATATCTGTTCAACGACCAGCTTTCTTTTATCTTTGAGACCTGCTTTATTCCATTCCGGTTTGCCTGAGCCACGCCCCAGGCCCCCCCGGCCAAACTGAACATTACCTACAATCTCTGCCTCCTGAACTGCCGACCTTGGGTTCCACTTTCTCCCCTGGGTTGGATTTGGAGCCACACTCCTAACTACCATGTCCTTACTCCCAGATAACAAGAGCTCTGTCCTGACCTTGGTACACTTAAATTCCTCCGTTAAACTGGATACTGGCAGCTTAAGTATCCCTTTTCCATACAATGCAACACTACTTAGGCACCTAGCCTCTGCCAACCTGTTGTGAAACCACTTCCTAATATAGGAGCTAAATGACCTTTCAGTTCTCTCCACAACAGATATTGGAATTTCATAAACTGACAATGGCCACATTAACCTAGGATATAGCCCAAATTGCAAACACCACAACTTCAACTTTCCTGCAAGTTCTGATTTATCTATTCTGTCCAATCCTTCCACCACATTGTTTCTAAATTTCACCACCTGTTCCTCATCATTCAACTCTACATTGTACCACCTACCTAAGCTCTTTACTGACTTTTCCCTACTTGTTGGGATTTCCTCATCATCTGTGACAAACTTCCCATCATTTAACTTCCCTCTACGTATCGAGATGCTTCTAGACTTACTAAGCTTGATCTTCATGCTGGCCCACGTGAGATTCTTATTTACCTTCTCTAGTAGCCTCTTTGTACATGGCATTGTTGTGGTCACCAGTGTCATGTCATCCATGTAAGCCCTAACTGGTGGAAGATGCAACCTGTTCTGCCGTCTCTCCACACCTACCACCTACTTAGAAGCCCTGATGATTACTTCCATCGCCATAGTAAATGCTAATGTAGAAATTGTAAACCCTGCCATGATGCCTATTTCTAGCCTCTGCCAACTTGTTGTGAAACCTGCTGTACTAAGACACAACCTAATATCCTGAAAATATGCCTTCACTAAGTTAACAACTACCTGTGGCACTCTGAAATAGTCAAATGCACTCCAAATGAGGCTTTGCGGTACTGAACCAAACGCGTTTGCAAGATCTAAAAATATTACATGCAGGTCCCTTTTCTTAATCTACGCTGCCTGAATCTGGTGCCAGATCATGCTAGTATGCTCTAAACACCCTGCTAAACCTGTTATTCCTGCCTTCTGCACCATAGTATCTATTAAGCCATTAATTTCTAAGTAGCTAGCTAATCTCTGCGCTACTACACTAAAGAAAATCTTCCCTTCTACATTCAAGAGAGAAATCATCCGGAACTGGCTAAGGTCCACAGACTCCTCCTTAGGAATGAGGACACCCCCTGCCCTACGGCATGCTCTTGGGATAATTTGTCTCTCCCAAACTATTCTTAACTGTTTCCACAAAAATTTAAGGATATCAGGTGCACTTTTATAAACCCGGTAGGGGACTCCATTAGGCCCTGGAGCCGAAGAAGTTGCACACCTGACCACCTCCTGAACTTCCTTCCACCTAGGTAGCCTGACATCCATCTCATGCTCTATCCCTCCTAATGGAAGGTTTTCAGGTGGGAAACCTACTATCCTATTCTTCTCTAAATCTGAATATATATTTCTCAAATATTCTTCAACCTCTAGCCTTTCTGCTTCGAGCTGCCCTCCTGGCTGAACAACCCTTTAACAAACTTAAAAGGGTCCCTGAAAAAACCTGTCCTTATATGTTCCTTCTTCCTCCTCTTTTTCCTAAGATGCTCTGCCCTTCTAAGAACTGCTAGTCTCCTTCTCAACTCCTCTTGCAACACATTAATTCCCTCCCTTTCTTCGTCTGTAGCCTTTTTTCACTGCTTTGTTAACTGTCTCCTTTCCTAAACTAACTTCTCTATTTCTCTTTGCCACCTAGACTTAGCTGACTGTGCCCTCTCACTCCTCTTTCTCTCATGCACCCCGAACCTCTCTGCACCATATGAGTAAATTATATCTCCCATCTTTTCTAACCTTTCGATTGCATTTCCCCAAAGCCTGCTTAAGATTACTGACAAATCTCTTTTAACTATCTCCCATTCTTTACTGTCATTTGCCCTAGGCCATCTAACTCTAACCTTTTGCTCCATGGTTCTCTCTCTGGCTGGCACACTGACCTCAGTGTCACCTGCATCCTCTCGTACTACCCCCTCCTCCTCCTCCTCGGTGGCAGTGTTACTGATATCCTGCGAACTGTGGTTTTCTACCTGCCGCTGGATTTCATTTGACTGACTCGACTGACTTCTTAGGAAGTACTGATCAATGTTGCTACACTGCCCTTTCTTTGCCACACACTTCTTCTTTCCCTGATGAGTTTTGAGGCCTTTTATTGATGTTACTTTCTGCCAGCCACAAGGACAAACCTAAAGCATCTTGTTTTTGACTGTGCTACTTTTATTCTCTACAGATGCGCTCGCCTTGCCCAGAGTGCTGCTAATTCTAGCCCTGATGGATACGTCCGTGCACCTATCCTTCACTAAAGTCACAGATCCAATGCATAGTTGTGTCCGTTCCACTGTCTGGTACCGTGTTATCCACCGGTAAGTCATTTTCCACCCCAGCTCTTCCTGACTCTTGGGGTGTTTTCCCTATGTTGGCTGTAGCTAATTTTGGTTGTAGTAAGGCTGCTAGGCCTCAGCACTGCTACCATGGGTTGCTAGCCTATTGCCAGCACCTTTGAGGTCTTTTCCCTCCTGTCAGCTGTCTTTCCAAGTAGTCATATGGTCTTTCCCTTGTTGTCAGCTGCCCTATTCACAGCAGTCACTAGCTGGGCTAGTTCTGAATTCAAATAAACACAAGAAGTTTGTGCTCTAGAAAAGGATCAGCACTCAGTGAAAAACCTCCTAAGCCCTATTTATTTATTTATTTATTTATTTAAGATCCCCATTAGTCACAGCCTCAGCAGTGACTATTCTTCCTGGGGTCAATCATACAATAATAATATTACATGTTAAAAGCATTACACATTACATTGCAAATAGAATAAAAAACAATGCAATGTCCTCTTTTAAGACACTACCGTGTAATTTAGAAATACAGAATGGTCATTACCGGTACCTGACGAAATGATAAGATCAAATATAATTACATACAAAATTTCGAATTCAACAAGCAAAACACCCTAGAATACATTTTATCCAAAAGAAGAAAAGATCAGACATGACTCATGACAGATATGGCAAACAGTAAAAAAAAGCATAACTCAAACCCAATAGGCCGACAAAAATTATGCACAATCAAAAATAATCTTTTTCTGTTGTACATCTCTTCTCAGTGTAGTCTTAAAGCCAACTCTACTAGCATTAGATACTAAGTATTGTGGCAGTCTGTTCCAATAAGTGATGGCCCTGTACATTACCGTTCTTTTTAAAGCCTCAGTTTCAGGTTTGGGTCGGGTAAGGTCACCTCTCAGTGCTTGCCTGGTGCTATAGTTGTGACTGTCACCTACAGCCAACAGCTGAGAAGAGAGATAAGTAGGCCTACGTGATGTATAGATATTTTTAAAAAACAGAATCAAGCTACATGCTAGTCTTTCACCAACTCTCATCCATGACAGTTCATTATGCATTTTATCAATACCGGTCCTAAATGAGCAATGCAGAGCTAGCCTCGCAGCTTTGTTTTGTGCAACCTGGATTTTGCTCAATTCTTGTGTGGATGCATTTGACCAGATTGCTGGGCAATACTCGAGATGTGACAAAACAAGGGATTGTATTACCTGCTTTGTGGTTGTGTCAGTTAAAAAATAGGCACTCCTTCGTATGACTGAAATACTTCTGCTCATTTTAGTCACTATGTTGTTAATGTGGGTGGCCCAAGAAAGACTTTCAATCTGCTATGATAAGCTATTATGGCAAGGCTTAACTATACAGACCAATGAGCAGTGACAGCTAACATGTCTTTGGGGTCATCGGGTGGGAACCTCCCAGTGATGGGCAAGCTACTTGGAAAATGTAGTAAGTTAAGCTACAAGTTACTCTTGATTAAATATAGCTTAGCTACAGCAAAAGCTACTCCAGAGAAATGTAGCAACCTACACTACAAGCTACACCGCAAAAGTAGCTAGCTACACTGACACTACTTTTAGCCCATTTTTTAAGTAAAATGTGCTTTTTGCAATCAATTAATGGAAGTATAGATAGATAGATAGATAGATAGATAGATAGCCTTTTTTTTCCCCCACTACCCCCATGTTATTCATTTTCTACCA
Source organism: Epinephelus cyanopodus (assembly GCA_026686955.1). Classification (NCBI taxonomy): domain Eukaryota; kingdom Metazoa; phylum Chordata; class Actinopteri; order Perciformes; family Serranidae; genus Epinephelus; species Epinephelus cyanopodus. The sequence continues at coordinate 3,713,373 of CM048919.1, forward strand.
ACAGTGAAGCAGCTATATATTACTTAGCTGTTGACAAAAAGTGCACTGACTTGTGTGCTGCAGTTGATTATGTAGCTTAAGCTTCATCAGCTCACCTTAATATGCGTTTTTAGGTCTGTGCTTGACGTCTTCGAGGTTGAGAGCAGCTTGTTTTTTGGCTTGCACAGTAAACACATGAACACAAACTTTTTAGCCTTTGTGTTTGTTAGAGTCATAAACTTGTCCAGATACGGCCATGGAGAGGAATTATTATTGTTGTCCTCCTGGACGTCGTCTTCTTCATCACTGCTGGCGCTGGAAATATCTGAGGATGCAAGTCTTTCTGCCTCTGCCATTTTTCTGCCGAGTTTTCTCCCCTTGTTTAGCATGTGGTCGGTCATTCATGTGTGTGTTTGGGGTGTTTTGACTCTGCTTCCTGCTTGGAGAGGCATGACCCACCCTATCTTGCTTCTGATTGGGTAACCTTACGGTCCTTACCCAATCGTGAGTCAGCACAGTCTTAATATCTAAACCAACCAATCATCATGGGTTATTTTTCCCCCCCACACAAAACTTTATTCAGCAGTCTTCTCCTGGACACTTGACAGTAGCGTGTAGCGCCCGTCGCTACAGGGTCTAAAAATAGCTACACTACAGAAAAAGCTACTTGGATCAAACGGAGCGGCGCTACCGTGTCACTACGGAGAAATGTAGCTAACGCTAGTGGCGTCGCTACTTGTAGCGCGCTACTGCCCATCACTGGAACCTCCTTTCACCAGTATTTTTTTCTAGTTGGTCCCACGACACCTCCAGGAGGCTAGACAGTGATCTCTGGCATCCCAGAGACACTCCCCCAATGCCAGGTCTCACTGCTCCCAGCACCAACCCAATAACCTCCTTTACCTTACTTACACATGGCTTTCTCAGCCCAAACAGCACTGCCACCTTCAACCAAATCCAGGCTCCGTACATGCGAGCTCCAGGTGGAAACAGTGCTGATACTACCTTTCCTAGCACATTCACCATACTCTATCTCATACGCTACATAGCATAACTACAATATAAGCTAAAGTTAAAGGAGATAAATAACTCACAGGATCAACAAACACACTCACCTTGCAGCATGGTCTCAAACAAAAGGGATTCAAATAGGCCACTCCCACACTTAAATAACTTTCCTCTTCTTGTATGTCCTCCAAAGAGGAAGTGGATCTCTCCACCTGATCTCAAGGAGTTATGTACTCAGTTACAGTCCTTACAACCTTAGCTAATGTGTTGTCACAGGTTAGATTGTCAAAATTAAAGTAATAACAGTTCAAATCCCTGAGGAACTACGTTAACATTAGTGAAGGTTGCATCCACTTGTATGCAGTTACCTTACGTTACAGTTCCCTCAAACAATATCTCAAAGCACAATACAAACTATACTAATCACATTATCTATAAAGGGTATACTACTGAAAAAATCTGAAGGTGCTTAGGTGACCAATGAAGTAAGCTGCTCCTGTTGCTAGCTATCCCAACTACACTACCATGGAAGCAGCGACGAATAGGCCTATAGTAGTTTAATTGGCCTATATCAAATATCTAGTACAGCCGAACAATCATGTTATTATTATTATCATTATTATTATTATTATTATTATTATTATCATTGTTATTATTATTATTATTCGTGGGGAAATTATAACAGAGGAATATATTTGCCGTTTTAATATCAAGAACAGTTTCATGTTTTTGTGTGTATACAGGATGTTATTAAATCAGGGAATCCGTGTGTCCACCACGAAAAAGGATCCTCATTGACTTTACATTGGCATGGCATGTTTGCATGGTACCGGCACGTAATTTTAAACCATTACATGCTGCCCCCACTACCGCTATTTTTGTGGATTGGGTTATTTTTATTTTCCACACTTTTATTCCGGTATTGACTCTCACTTCTGGTTGCTCAAAATGATCTTTCCGTTAGAAGTTACATCGCCACCTACTGCTTTGGCATGTATATTACATCACTTGGTAGCCAGTTTTGCAGTTTTGTGTGAATATCATATTTTTTTAATCACACCACTCGTGTGGACAATTTTTTTTTTAAACCGGAGCCCAAAAAACTTTGGTTTCAGAAGTACACAGGTCCGTGTGGACTAGGCCTAAGTTTCTCAGATACTCCTGAGTTATAAGGAATGACGTTGTCGTTTAGTTGTTATGTCTCTTCCTTTCTGTCAGTCCTGGGGGTTTTTTTGTTTTTGTTTTTTTAGGTTTTTGCAAAGACCCAATTCAATTCAATTCAATTTTATTGATAAAGCCAAATATCACATATCACAATTTGCCTCAGAGGACTTTACAGCATACAACATCCCTCTGTCCTTTGGACCCTCACAGTGGAAAAGGAAACCCCCCCTCAAAAAAACCCTTTAACAGGGAAAAATGGTACAACCTCAGGAAGAGCAACTGAGGAGGGATCCCTCTTCCAAGACGGTACATAAAGAGAGACAAAGAGAGTCAGAGCCAGAGTGAGAAGCAGGGCAGACAGTAATGACAGTAGCTTACAACAACATTAATTAAGGTAATATAAAAACAATAATAATAATAATAACAACAGTAATTGTGGTAGCATGTGTTGTACGTATATATTAATATATAATAGTATATGTATGTGACAATAATAATCGTGTTTGTATAGTATAAGTATTAGGGATGCACTGAAATGAAAATTTGTGGCCAAAGCTGAAGCCAAATAATATTAAACGCTTGATCAAATACCGAGTACCAAATATCATTGTTTAGTTTTTCATTAGTTTTTGCAGATGAACCCCCTCCAGGTAAGTGTTGTCACTGTACCAAAATTGGGACCCATGGTACGATATCAATGATAATATCATGGTTCTGAGTAGTATCATGATACCAGAGTGAAAATGAGGCAGATGTGCCTTTTGTCATTTATAAAAAGATAAATCACTTTTCTATAATAGGCCTACATCAATGATATTTCAATGGAATAAATTACTTGTTGACTTATTCATACTTCAAGAACAGCATCAATCAGTGATGAACATAGGGGGGATCGAAATAAAATAAATAAATAAAATAAGAATCAACCAGCCACCCTTCTCCCCTGACAAGTCCCTTCATAAGGAAACAACAGTGCCTAAAGTGCGGTGAGGTTCTTGGACCGTTACCTGCCACAAGAGACAGAAATGTGAACAGATCGTTTCTCCTCTGACACGCCACATACCTGTGTTCGGCTGGCTCGGCTGTTCAGGTACTACTGGACAGTCATGACGCCAAGAAGAGGATATTACTGGAGCCAACTTCTCCATCGCCAGTAAGCCGATGGCCGCCATATTTGACAGGAATACATTACTGTCTGTGTCTGTGACCCCCGTTCAACCCACAACCAGTGGGATTTGCCTATCGTTTCTGCGAGTGGTTGAAATCTGTACTCACACAGCATGCTGAATGATTTAAGCCTATTTTGCGTGCTCAAATCTATTTTTAGTCACAAATGCGAGTGCGGTGAGTGATGGATCACCACACTGCCGACATTTTACTCCGCCCGTCACGGCATGCTGTTTGATTGCATTATCAAAACACGCCGCTATTATTCTGCCTTGCTTTTAACTTATTCCACCGAATACCGGATATGTGTTTTTTTTGCAATATTCGGCCCAATGTATTCGGTTACCGAATATTTGTTGCATCACTGGTAAGTATGACTAATAATAATACGACTATAAAACAGCAGTAGTAGGAGGCATCAGGCAGGACCACAGCAGCAGTGTATCCATGACACACCATCCAGGCGTAGCTGCAGTACGAGGGAACCTGCGAGACAGTGGAGCACAAAGACATGCAGTAATAGGAAGTGGATGTTTGCAAATGAAGAAGAACCAACTTTTCATAAACTAGGGAGAGAGAAGGCGAGAAGGTGCTCTCTGTATTATAAGAGGTCCCCCGACAGACTAGGCCTATGTCAGCCTAACTAGGGGTTGGCTGAAAGCAAGCCTGAGCCAGCCATCATAATAGGCTTTATTAAAAAAGCAAAGTCTTAAGTCTAGTCTTAAATGTGGAGATCGTATCTGCCTCCGGGACAGAAGTGGGTAGATGCACTGGTGCTCCTAGTGGAAAAAGTTAGTCTGGAGCCCTGCCTAATAATTGGGAATTGCAGTAATCCAGCCTAGAGATAACAAACACTTGGAACAATTTTTCTGCATAGGATAGGCCTAATTTTTGCAATATTACGCAGATGAAGAAAGAAAGAACATAGTCTGTGAAGTTTGTTTTATATGGGAGTTAATAGAAAAATCTTTATAAAATATTATGACGGTAGTGCTAGAGGCCAGAGAAATGCCATCCAGAGAAACTATATCTTCAGATAGAGAGTTTCTGAGGTGTTTGGGGCCAAGAACAATAACTTGAGTTTTGTCTGAATTTAACATAAGTTTATGTCATTAAGGCATGTTTGAAGTGAAGTTAATTGATCTGTTTCTCCTGGCTTTATCGATAGATATAACTGTGAATCATCTGCATAATAATGGAAGTTTACAGAGTGATTTCAAACGATGTTACCTAAGGGAAGCATATATAAGGTGAACAGAACTGGTCCGAGCACAGAACCTTGTGGAACCTTGCTGAGTCCAAGACAAATTTCCCTAAGTGGGACAATAAAGTATACTGTATCGTATTGTATTACTGCTGAGGGCTACAGGAATACAAGGCTCAATAGAGCTGTAACTACTGGGGTAGCCACAGGTTTAAAGTGCTTCCCTGATGTGTTTCTGTCCTTCCACCTCCCCCTCTGTCCTTGTGGGCACCTTTTCGGCACAGTAGTTCAGGGTTCTGATGGCTTCCAGCTTGTGCTCCAGTGGGTGGTGGGAGTTGAACAACAGGTATTGGTCCATGTGTAGGTTTTCTGTACACCTCGGTGTTTAGGCTTCTGTCCTCTTCAATGTGTACTGCACAGTCTAAGAGGGTAGACTGTCTGCTCTGACATTGTCCTGTGTGAATTTGATGTTGCGGTCCACTGCATTAATGTGTTCTGTGAATGAAATCTTGGGATCCCTTTCCCTCCCCAGACAACATTCACACCTGGTCCCATCTAACTCTAACGATACACATGATGGCCGGGTGGGTCAACTACTCACATGTGACCTTAACAACTCTGAAACTAAGAGCTCACATGTGACCTCTGTGGTGGCAAAATCACTTGAACAATAAAGAGCCTTCACACGTCGGCTGTCTTTCTTGAGTTTTAATGAGCATTCATGAATGGAGTCTCACAAACAGTACAAACCGCATGAACAGTCAGTCAGAGTGAGAGCTGGCGAATGTCCTCCAGCCCTCTATCTTTATAGTTTCCCAAAACACATGCACATCAACAGTCAAATATGTGGCGCCTTGACATTCCTACAACACAACATCTCCTGAGACTAACAAGGACACTTGGTGTCTGGCTCATAATCTTGGTGCCTGAGCCTCCCTGGCTCGTGACCTTGCTGTCTCTCATTGCTGTCACAGTAGGTGTTAGTGAGCAACACACATCGTTCATCATAACATTATCAAATACCAGAATTTTCCATCACACCTCAAAGACTGTAAGAGTTCACACCTACACAGAGTTTAAAGCTTGACATTCCACACCAGTCATTTAGAACTGAAGAAGCTTCTTGGATGAGAGGCAAAACGTCTTTAAAGAAACGCAAGCAAGTCCAGTTACCTTAAACATATCATTTAAGATTACCATGACCTGGATGACTAAGAATCTTCACCAACAAGTAAAGTTGTTCTACGTCTAAAATACAAAATATGAGTAACTTTATCCAGTTACACTTTAAAATGACGGTATTCTGAATACAGCCACTGTCTTAAAAAATAGATTAAATGACTTCTTTTTGTTTTGTTTTATTTGCTCTAACGCTGTGTACTAACTGAATGCAACATGAGCTAGCTGAGGTTTGATTGCATTTTTTTCTTCTTGAATGTTCCAACTGGCTATTATCAACATAGCAACACACAGTGCTGCCTTTTTGAGCTGTACTTTTGTCAAATGCCTTTTCTATTGATTCCTGTTGCTTAGTCCCAGAGCTCCAGAATGGACAAAGAACAGCTGATTTGTGAAGCTTACATGATGAGTTATTTAGGTGGCAACTGGCTGGAGGGAGATCACAAGGGAGTTGAAAGTTTCTTGGAAATGACCATCGCTAGTAGATCAGGGTGGCTGTGGCTCAGAGGTAGAGTGGGTGGTCCACCAATCGGAAGATCAGTGGTTCAATCCCCTGGCTCCTCCTGTCTGCATGTTGAAGTTGAAGTTGCACAATTCGAACAAGATACTGAACCTCAAATTGTGCCCCATGTGTGTGAATGGGTGACTGTGACTCATAGTGTAAAAAGGCACTTTGAGTGGTTGGATGACTATAACGGCGCTATACAAATGCAGGTCCAGGTCCATTTAGTAACTATCTACTTGCTGTTGGCTATATTGTATGTCATTTTGTTTGAAAAAGTTCAACCATGGACAGCAGGGAGCCTACTCACCGATCTTTTAAATGATTACATCCCCAGCTGAGTGCATAGATGATAGGTAGTGATGAATTCGAGGCTCATCCTACTCTCCAGTGTGCTATGTGTGAGCTCAGTCCTGCATGTTCTTTAATGAAGCAATAGGAGAAGATTATTTGGTCTCAGTTAATGTATTTTATTAAGCAGTAAAAGAATAAAATTACAGAGCTCTGGGTCTCAATTTCACGTCCCTGACGAACAACAAAGGTGTGTCAGTTCATGAAGTCTGACCTCCTGTCCTTCCCCAGACCCAGTATATTTGAGCGTAACAGAGAGTCATTGTGCACGCGAGGCATTGTCCTCTTCTCATTGGCGGTTCCACTTCCTCCTTCACCACACCACGCCCCTGCCTCGTGTTAATCTAACTCCTTCCCGCTGACGGTGGGGGCATGGTTCCTGTTTTGAAAGACAAGAGAACAACACAACTCCCTACACATGCTGTACCTTACTATCTATACATCACTTGCTATTCTTTTTACCATATATGAAACTAATTATCTAAACACTGCGGTATGTGCTCCTCAGACTTCATGTCTCTTCCTCTCCTGTACTTCTCCACTTCTGCAAAGCAAACACATTCAGATCAGCTGAAATCATCTCAGTATTCTCATTGTTCACACATCTAAAACTTATATAATGAAACACAACTTATAGTAAAACACATAAAATCATTCTATTCTAAACAGTAGCCTATGTAACAGAGATAAAGGTGCATTTCATTAATTCCTGCTGCTAAACTATATTTGTAATTTTCATTTGTCATTTACAATTTCTGTTGAGTATTTGTGAATTTTATCTCCATGACTTGTTATTATTTACTGTTATTTTTAATGTTCCCTGTTGAAATTAACTTGCCACACATCGCCTCCTCTGTACCTCTTGGGTTTTCATAGCTCCTCCTGTCTGCTTCTCACAGTGCCGTTTTGCATTCACTAACAAGGACTACACCAATAAGATAAAGATTTCAAATGGTTTATTGTATATGATGGATTATGGGTTCGGAGGAAAGCGTGAAGGGGTGAGGATCTAGGGATTAGAGAATGAAAAGTTAAGGATGGAGGAATAAGGGATGAGGGTCAAATGTATGAGGGATGAAGGGATAAGGGATGAAGGGATGAAGAGATGAGGGTAAAAGGGTTGAAGGATGAAGGGATGAGGGTCGTGGGACAAATGGATGAAAGGTTCAGGACAACAGGATATGGATCAAGGGATGAAGAGTGAGGAATGAAGGGATGAGGGTTAAGGGATGAAGGGATGGAAGATTGAGGGTTGAGGGATGAAGACTGGGTTTCTGGGTACGATGATGGATGTGTTGCTTGAAGGCAAGAACACATGAGGGATCCTGTAAGAGAGACTGAGTGGGGAATTGTCTCAGCGTGAGCTTAGCTTCGGATAGTGCCCCCAAGAAAAGCTTTGAGCACATGGGGGTTTCAGATGACGTTTGGATCATAGTGTATATGTGTGCTGTTCACTAAAGAAGACAGCGCCCTGGAATTTTAATGTGGTCAATAATTTTCTGCCTATAAGCAGTTAAGGTGGCTCCATGCTTAAAGACAACCCAGGTACAACAGTCAAAAGAAGGTCGGAGGCTGGTGCCAGAATTTCTAGAATTAATAATGGGAAAGCAAGAGTGGGCCATTGAGGATATGGGAAGCTCGGATTGATGAATTGGTGCAGGTCTGAGGCCAGGGCAAGTGTCTGTATGAATAGCATGATGTTAAGCAAATGCAACCGTGCCCCTCAAAAGATGGCTGTTATAGAGACTGGGTACATTTCGGGGGTTGTGAACAGAGGGGTGGGAGTGGCTGAATTTGTGTACAGCTGAATGATTCCTGGCTTTGTGTAATCATCATGAAAGGGGATGTTGTTCCAGGAGAATTTTGGGACTGGTGCTACGGTTTTGGCTGCACCTTGCATGCTTAATCAAGCTTCAGTGATGATAGAGATGGAGTAGTTAATGAGTCCTAGCACTGAAGAAGTTGGGCCGGAAGGAAATTTGAAAAGATCAAGGATGCTTTTGCTTCAGGGACTTGGGCGCACATCTGCACATACTTGACCTCAGTTGTTTTTTTTGGATAAGTGTAAACACTTAACACCGCAGTAGGGAACAGTACACTGACCTGTGTTCAAGTCCACTTGAGAGGTTGGTCTCAAGAGTTTACAGTATGCAGTATGGTTCCAGGATGGTACGTGTGAGGTGTGAAAATCAGCTACACCAAAAACATGGAAATGAACTGCTGGGCAATCATATTTGGGGACAGCATGAAACACTCATACCTGATATGAAAATGCCAGACAGAATTTTGGCAGATTTTCTTGGTAGGAAGGGATGCTTGGAATGATATGGGGTTAAGGGGAGTGAATGAAGATCATGCTGAGGGAGGAAGCAGATTGAAGGAAAGGATGAGTCGGAGGGAAAGTAATGGTGGGTCAGGAAAACAGAAAAAGGGTCTACTTAAAGATGATCTATGTTGGAAATGCAGGAGAGAACGGGCCACATATATGTGTGCAATATGGGAATGTCCTAGGGTTCTTCCCTTCTGGAGGAACGTTCTGGATTAAATTGGTAAATAGTTAGAATGTGAATTGCCTAGTTTGCCAAGACGATGTTTCGTGAGTGACAAATTCAAATAAATTTGTATTTGGAATATTGAAAACTGGCCTTATAACCTGTGCATGGATGATTCTAAGGTGTGGAGCCTCAAACTCCTACACTGGCTATGTGGATAGTTCAAATGATCAAAACTACTGCATGTGAAAAGATACTAATTAAATTGATCGTATAAAGGCACTGATGTGGTTTAGTACGCTGCTGACACATTGCATTCATGATTGGTTCACCACTGTGAGTGATAAGCTGCCTTTCCTAAACTAATGTCAGTCAATTGCTAGATTTCCTAGCTGATTGTTTGTTATTTTGTTTTTGATTGTTGTGTTATTTTGTTAATGATTTTTACCTTTAAAGAGCAATGAAAATTTTAATCACAAAAAGAAAACGGAAATGAGTAGTATGGGGAGGAATAACAAGGTATAAGTAGTGAGGCGTGGTCCTGCTCCCAGACTTAAGCCAACTAGTAAACTTAATTGAATTTAATTTACTAGCAAGGACTGTACCATTACCAAGTGATTAGCAAAGCTTAATTAATACAAGGAAGTACGAAATGTTGAGGACGGATAAAAAAAAAGAGAGTAGGGGATGAACGTGGGGCAGGAGGAGGAGCCAGCTATGAGGTCACTGAGGTCCGGACCTCTGTAAAAATTTCAAAGAGAAAAAAAATAGAAGAAGCCCCAAACAGCATAGTAAACATATTAACACACCGGGCAGCTTTTATTTTGAAATGACATGCAGGAAGTTATCTGATGTATCGGCAGAACGCGGAAAACTTGAATTCAGATGACAGGAGGACGACGATACTACTAGCTGACAGACGTGGTGAGTGAGGCTCGTTCGAGATGAACTGCGCCTCGCCTGGGAAGTAGACGAGAGCAGGCAGCTGCAGCAGGAGGTGGTGATGAATTGTGATGATGGCTGAGGTGACCGTTCAATGGGTAAATTTGAATTAATTTGGCTCTACAATGACTGAACAATCCACTGTGGTCATCAACAGACTCATTTTCATCAGTTTTGCCACAGAAATACCTTTAAAAAAAACCCTTTTCAAAATATACTTTCATCTTTACAGGACTCTGCTTCGTTACACCAGTAAGACGTCACCTGAAGCTAAAGCTGAGGCAAGATGGCTGCAGGCAAGCTCGGCGCGCTGACAGCTCTTTTAGTATATGGTATGATTTTAAAACTTTTTGATACTGGTCCATTTTTAAAACACGACAGAACTGAGCAAAGTGCATAAAACACGCCGGGTCAGTTTGCAAACTTAAAAAAATACCCTGGGAGACCCAACTTTACCAAACATTTTGGATGTGGTAACAGCATACTGCTTGACACCTTTATCTATCCCTCCTGGTTCAACGCGACCAAAAACGGGATATCACCACAACAAAAAGCCAACGAAGCGACAAACTCATCATCATCCTCTGTGTACTACTCTCCGGAGATGTCCACCAATGCCATGGCCCTATGACCGCCAACATTGCCGACACAGACACAAACGCGGAAGAAGCCTTCACCATCGGCAAAGATAGCAACACAATCAGCTTACAGGTATGCATGATTAACAGTGAATTTGCACGAGCATGTCCACCAACCTAATCCTGCTGCTGCCATCTGTTGTCCGAGTATTGAGGAGGAAGAACTGGTGACACTACAGGGACCCGATGACACCTGGACAGCCATGGACTCCGTCGATGGAGAAGCCAGCCAGCTTGGAGGTCCCCCTGCACCCAGCGATTCCCTGAGGCCGTGAGGCGAGCATACGAGACTTGACAGCATCTTGGAAACTTCTCCCAGCTCCGAAGATGGCTCCCAGGCGGTGGTGAATGTGAATCCCATCTATCATACTATATCTCATGCCGATGTTGGTGAGTGCTGCCCCGTTGCAACATATTTTTCCGATTCCACTGGACATAGTTACCGGCCGTCATAGAAAATCGGTCCGCCAAGAAACCTGGTCATGAACGTTGGGCCCAGCGGTTCCAACGATGTTCCAATGTTCATTTCCCAGGACAAAAGCCAAAAATTACACAGTAAATCCAGCGAAATTAAAAAAAAATTAAAAATTTGCTTCTTTCATTCAGTTAATAATGCTCGTCTTCTGTGGGATCCTCAGGTTAAGCCTAAAGGTTTACTTGGAGGCCATTTAAATATACGCAGTGTCACTCCAAAAAGTGACCAGATTAAACACCCCCTCCTAGAATCCAACCTGGACTTTCTGTGTCTATCCGAAACATGGTTTCATAGTAATTCTCCAACTGCTGCTCTGACTGTACCTGGATATAATTTATTCAGAAAAGATAGATCAGAAGGGAAAGGGGGAGGTCTCATGTTTTATATCAGAGATAACTTACAATTTGACCAGATACACTGGTCCTCTGACGACGAATTAGAATGTATTGGTTTAAATGTCACATTGTGTCTTCAAATGTCATTTACCCTCTTAGGACTATACTGACCCCCAAACTCAAAAAATATTTTTTTCGATCAGCTAAACTCAATACTCAGGGAATTCAACTTTGACAAAGAAGTCATTTTGATGGGAGACTTTCACATCAACTGGGAACTGAAAAATGGTAGAAGAGCCCTAAAACATGTTATTACAAAATATGACCTTGTACAGTTAATTAAAGGACCAACAAGGATTGCATCTTCCTCTAGCACCCAAATCAACTTAGTGTTTAGCAATAAACCAGAAAGGGTAACTAAATCATTTAACATGGTCACTGGGTTGTCTGATCATAATTTGACACTTATATCAAGGAAATGACAAAGAAACGATTTAATCTGACCACCACTCCAAAGAACAGCTATTTTAGAACACCTAAGTGCGACCAAGATGACCTTAGTGCTGCAATAAATGAAATCAACTGGTGTGATCTTGTGTCAGGAACAAATGCAGAAACTGGTAGTCATCTGTTTTTTTCCACAAGCCAATCCACATTAAAAATATTTCTAAAAGAAGTGAAGCCCAAACATTGTCAAAAGAGCACTCTCCCCTGATTAAATGGGGATATACGGAAATTAATGAGTGAACGAGACCGTGCCTTAAAAACAGCAATGAAGTCCAAACTAGAAAATGACAAACGTAGATTCACAACCCTGAGGAATAGAGTAATCAAAGAACTGAGACAGGCGAAGGCATCTTTTTTCATAATGAAGCAAAAGGGAACTGTAAATTGATTTGGGACAATTTGAAGAAATTAACAAGAAAAGATCGCAAGGGCTCAGAAAAAAGACTAGAACTAAATATAAATGGTTGTCAAACAGAAGACCCATTACAAATTGCAACCGTCTTAAACACATATTTTGTTGATTCTGTTAAAGCATTAACATATAGCCCACCCATAGATTCCTTAAACATAGCACCAGTAAATGAAACACAGCATGTGTTCTCTATAAATGAGGTCACAGAGCCTATAGTGAAAAAAATAATAAGCTCACTAAAAAACTCCAAATCCAAGGATGCATTCAGGCTGGACCAAGACTAACTTTCCGGTCCTGTCACCAACCTGATCAATTGAGGCTCAATATCCACAGGTGTGGAAACCAGCAATAATCACGCCTATTTTTAAGTCAGGAAAAACAAACGAGGTGGGAAACTATAGGCCTATCAGCATTCTTCCAATAGTGTCAAAGATTGCAGAGAGGTGTGTAGCAGAACAGCTTACCTCACATCTCAACAACACTCCATATACATTACACCCTATGCAGTTTGGCTTCAGAGCCAACCACTCCACTGACACTGCAAATTGTTTTTTTCATCGAGTCTATTAAGTCAAAAATGGATAAGGGAGGTGTGGTTGGAGCTGTGTTTCTAGACCTGAGGAAGGCATTTGACACCATTAGCCACAATGTGCTCATCGTTAAGCTGTCTCAGTTTAATTTTCCCCCCAATGCTTTAAAATGGTTTAAATCCTACCTGGAAGGCCGAACACAATCCGTCAGAATTAAGAGTAAACTAGTAAATCTAGTTAGGGCTGGCTCAGGCTTGCCTTGTACCAGCCCCTTGTTAGGCTGACTTAGGCCTAGTCTGCCGGAGGACCACCTATAATGCACCGGGCACCTTCTCTCTCTCTCTCTCTCTCTCTCTCTCTCTCTCTCTCTCTATTTCTCGTATCCTATTACTGAATCTTGCTAACTCGGCCATTCTGGATGTCACTAACTCGGCTTCTTCTCCGGAGCCTTTGTGCTCCACTGTCTCTCAGGTTAACTCGTATTGCAGCGGTGCCTGGATAGTGTGACGTGTGTGGTTGTGCTGCTGCCGTGGTCCTGCCAGATGCCTCCTGCTGCTGCTGCTGCTGCCATCATTAGTCATTAGTCATACTTCTACTGTTATTATACACATATGATTATTATCACACATATATACTGCCAAATACTAATATATACTTTCAACTTATTGTACCACAGTAGCCAGAACTATAACGACAATATTATTACTTTCATGAATGTTGTTGTAAGCTACTGTCATTACCGAGGATGTCATACAGATTATTGTATTGTGTCATACAGATTACTGTTAATTTGTTATGCTGATCTGTTCTGTACGACATCTATTGCACGTCTGTCCGTCCTGGAAGAGGGATCCCTCCTCAGTTGCTCTTCCTGAGGTTTCTACCATTTTTTTCCCTGGTAAAGGTTTTTTTTGGGGGGAGTTTTTCCTTATCCGCTGTGAGGGTCTAAAGGACAGAGGGATGTCGTATGCTGTAAAGCCCTGTGAGGCAAATTGTATTTGTGATATTGGGCTTTATAAATAAAATTGATTGAATTGATTGATTGATAAACTATTACCTTATCTAAAAAATGAAGTGGGGGTACCCCAGGGATCAATTCTGGGCCCTTTACTGTTTAGTCTGTATATTAATGATTTGCCTTCTGTCTGTAGGCTGTCTGTCTGAAATTCAAATGTATGCAGACGATACAGTAATCTATATCCATGGTAAAAACAAAGAAGAGGTGGCAAAAAAACTTTCAACAACTATGGTGCAGGTATCCAAATGGCTCCACAACTCATGCCTTCACCTTAACATTAAAAAAACAGTTTGCATGTTCTTCACAAAGAAAACATCTAATACACCTGACCCAAATGTGTATGTTGCAAGTGAGAGGCTTCAAGTGGTGACAGATTTCAAATATCTGGGAATTATTCTCGACTCAAACCTCACATTCAAAAAACAGGTAAAGAAAGTCACGCAATCAATCAAACACAACCTGGCCAACTTCAGATACATCAGAAATTGTTTAAACTTGGAAACTGCAAAATTGTACTGCAATGATAATGCTCCACTTCACATAATGCCTCACCAGCTGGACCAAGACCTGCAAAACAACATTAAAACCAATTAATTCTGTGTACGAGCAAGCCATAAAAGTTCTGGACAAGAAAACTTTTTGTTATCATCACTGCAGCATCCTGGACAAGCATGTCCTTTTAAGCTGGGATAACACTGTAAAATTTCACAACATAAATCTAGTTTTCAAAATTCTCCATGGTTTGGCTCCACCACCACTTGTCGACTTTTTTAAATTGAGCAGCAGACTGACCAGATCAGCCTCAACAACTACCCTCATCGTACCACTTAGAAAAAGTTCCTTCAGCCAGTCAACCTTTGTGGTGGAGGTGGGGTTGGCTGGTATGGCTGTGGTGGAGGTGGCTGGTACGGCATATTTGGCCACTCCTGCTGGTAGCTGAAGTCAGATGGACCCCCTGGGTTCTGCGGGTAAGGGTATGGGGTCCTCCAGCCCTCAGCCATAGTCTGCGTCTATCTTAAGGTTGTAAAGGACATCTTTAATGCAAGTCATTTACTTAGGTCTTTTCTCGCCTCTGAACCCTCAATTATACATAAGCCGTGCAAGAAGCCATACAAGCAGGTTAGTAGTTAATGTTGGTTGGGTAACAGCAAGAGTATAAGGGCTTATTATTTTGTGCCATGTCGCACCCTACACAATCTCCACGTCCTCATATATTCCTTCTGCCTGTCTACACATCTGTTCATATAGATTGGATCTCCAAGTGGTGGTTTTTATTACATCCACTCTTGACATTGGCACCTGTCTTGGTTTTCTTTGGCATACTGGGTTTAATTGGAGCCACTGTCGGGCTACTTTTGCGGTTATGGTGCACCCTGTGTCAATGTTAGTGCAACCTCTGGTGTCACACGAAATTCTTGCTGTCACCCTTCCTTCTGCGTTACAGTGTGGTCCTATGGACCGGCCATGCAACCTAATGTTTTTTGAGCCCTTCACCAATATGTCACTGTAAGCATGTGATTTGTGGTACGTTAGTTATATCATCTGTCTGAGTGGTATCTTTTCCTGCTTTGCAGCCATGGCGCCTAGTGCCACTAGGCACTCGCCTACTTGTTTCTGGCTCTGCCTATCCTGTTCTGCTCCCTCACTTTGCTTTACTCATGCCAGGATGAGCAATAGGGTTAGTAGCATTATTATTCCCACTTTAATTCCTCCCCCCATGTTGCCTTTGTTCTCCTGCTTTCCCTGTACTGGTCTATTGGGGGCTGTTCCCTGGGCTGTTCCTTCTCTGGGTTCTGAGTCTCCTGAGTCTGTTCTGCTTCTGTCTGAGTCTCCTGGGTCTGCGTCTGACCTTTCTGTACTTCTGGCTTCGCCTGTTTCCGAGCTGCTGCTTTCTTTTCCCTGTTCTCTTTCTGTCTCTGTTCTCTCTGCGCTTGGGCCCTCATCATCAGTCCTGCAGCTACCAGGTGGCGACTCATGAGGTTCATCGTCAGCCACTGAGGATGGGGAGCTCCCTGCTGAGGTGCTCTCTGTCGACACCCTCTCTGGGTTGTTAGCTCTGCAGCAGTGGTTAAGATGGAACCAAACGTCCTTACCTTCAACTTTCAAGGCAGTTGGTGTAGCTAATATGACCTTGTATGGACCTTCTCTGCGTGGTTGGTCCCACTTCCTTTTGAACACCTTGACGTACACTGACTCTCCAGGAAGTATGCGTTGAAGGTCTTCTGGGATTTCAACCCTTCTGTCCTCAGTGGTGCCTTTCACCTGCTGGAACACAGCCCCGTGGATACGAGTCAGACTTTGTAAGTATTCAAACATTTCATCTTGCAATTGCTCCAACGAGGGCCCTTCATGGGGACCTCTCAAATAAAGTTTTGGCAAGGGCCGGCCCGTAAGCATTTCATGCGGTGTTAGATGCGTGACTCTGCTAGCTTGTGAGCGCATTGACATTAGTGCAAGCGGTAAAGCATCCACCCAGTTAAGCTTATGTCCACTATCTGCTACTATCTTGGCTATTTTGGCCTTCAAGATACCGTTTGCTCTTTCTACTGCTCCCTGTGACTGAGGATGGTAGACGCAGCCAAACTTTTGTTTGATTCCCAATTGCTTTAGTGTCGCTTGTATGACATTTGACACAAAATGGCTGCCGTTGTCTGATGATATAGTATCAGGCATCCCAAATCTTGGAAAAACTTCTTGAGACCATTTGTTGGGCCTGGTTCTACTGTTCTGATTGTTCCGCGCTTTACCCATAGACGTTTTTCAGTGTCATCTACTCTGTTTTGAGCTAAGATAAGAGCACAATCCTGTGTGGTGAGAATGGGTGCCATTATTTTGCCTATGGCAGCCTGTTTGGCAGCCACGTCAGCCAGATTATTACCTGTGGCTATCAACGAATCAGTCTTTTGGTGGCCTGGACATTTAATCACTGCTAAGGCTGTGGGAAGAAGTATGGCTCCTAATAGTTCACGGATGGCATCTCCATGGGTTACAGGAGTGCCATCAGCTCTGCAAAATCCTCTTTGTCTCCATATGTTAGCATGAACATGGCATACACCATACGCATATGTTGAGTCTGTGTATACATTTAGCGACTTTCCCTCTGCTATTTTACATGCTGCTGTTAGAGCTTTTATCTCGGCGAGTTGGACTGAGCAGGGCTGAGCAAGTTTACATGATTGTAATGTCACAAAGGTTTGGTCATCGCTGTTGAGTTGAACAACCCCGTAACCGGCGTGGGTACCGGTAGTGCCATGGAAACATGACCCATCAACAAACAATGTGAGGTCGGCTGGAATTGGTTGGTTATGCAAATCTTCCCTAGCGCGCATAAATTTGTCAGTGTCATGAATACAGTCATGTGGTGTACCTTCAGTTGGTCATATCAGTTTTGTGGCTGGGTTAATGGTGGTGCAGCGTTGAATGTTAAGTTCAGGGGCTGATAGAATTACCTCATAGCCCGTGCGTCTGGCCTGTGTCAAAACAAATCTTGGACTTGTCAGCAGCGTGTGGAGTTGGTGGGAAGTGTATAACGTCACCGAATGTCCCATGGTCAGCGATGATGCTTTCTGAAATGCAAACACAGCTGCGGCTAACCCCTGATGGCAGGGTGGCAGCCCAGCCTCTATGTTATCCAGTTTAGTGCTACAATAGGCTAAAGGTTGTTTACCTGTGGGTGTGTCTTGCATCAGGACGGCACAAGCAAACCCAGATTTCTCTGCTACATAGAGATGAAAAAGTTTGGAGCGGACTGCATGTCTATTTTTAAGGCTTAGGAGCGCACCTCCTGCTTCCTCCGTCCAGGACAGCTGTGTTGTGTTGTTTGTCTGTCCTGCTGCTCTTACTAAAGCTCTAAGTGGAGCAATTTTTATAGCATAGTCACAAATCCATGGCCGACTGTATCCTGTCATGCCGAGAAAAGACAGCATTTGGCCCACCGTCTGCGGTTGAGAAGCCTTACTTACTGCCTCTATCTGAGATGGGGCAATGCACTTTTTATCCCCACTCAACTGTCTGCCCAAGTACTCTACAGACTGCTGGCAGAACTGCAATTTGTCTTTACTAACCTTGTGTCCCCCCTCTGCTAATGCTATGAGCACTGCAATGGAAGCTTTTGACATTATTCTTTTGAAGAGCTACAGATAAGCAGTTCATCTGCATATTGTAATACAGTGCTTGGCACGTTCAAATTAGCTAGGTCATAATGCTGACATTCATACGTGAACGCAAACAAATATTGAGAGTCTGGGTGTAGCGGTACACTGAAAAAACAGAACATAAATAAATGATTGTCGGGTGGTATGTTTGAAAGCAACGTGTGTGAATCTGGCACATGTGATTGGAAAAATAGGCGTGTTGCAGGACTTCTAGTTTTGACCAGAACTCCGGCTTTTTACTAAGCCTTCAATTTTGGGTTGGATACCATCAATGGCATGCTGCTGGAGAGGACACTGCCTCTGGTATGGTAGGCTAGCATGTGGTTTTAGTGTGATGCGAACAGGTTGCGCTGATTTTATCAAGCCTACATCTATTTTATGTGCTGTCCATAGCTGTGGTGGAACTTTACGCAACAACTGTGCGTGTTCTTCTGTGACTGCTATCTGTGTGTGAGTAGTACCATCTACATGTACCTTGTCTGCGACTGTTTCATCACCTGTCTTAGTTGAGATTCTGATGTATTGTTTATCATCTGAAATGTGGATGTATTTGTTCTTGGTGGGTAACCACTCTCGCACCTGCAGCGCACGTCCGACCATTTGACCCAGATGATGAGACTCTTAACCTTCTGCTATCATCAGTGTAACGTGTGGTGCAGAATTTGGCACCTGAAACCATCCTGCTAATTCTTCTGGGTGGCGGACAGTTGCCGCCACACCTTGAGGTGCTGAATACATGTCTTCACTAATGATCAGGCATGTTTTTTTTGTTTTTTTTTTAATTGTTTTTTATTAAGCACGGTGTCCCAGCATTCTTGATAATCTACATGAGTCTGGTCTGTGTCATACATGAGCGTGCAATGCAGTGGCAGAGTGGGAGTATGTGCTGTGTCAAAATGTAACCTGAACCATGGTTCCCACTGAGTTCATGTCTGTTTGAGGTGAGACTCTTCTGATGTCAGTTGGAGCCAGTAGACCAACGCCTGTGATGTCTCTGTGGCGTTCCTGGGCAGCTGTGACATCATGCTTTGTGGGGGGGTCGTCAAAGAAGTCTAAATATAGTCCATCTTGAGTACTCATGATCTTATTTTTGGGAGGGCACAATATATCTCTGCCTAGAAGGTTCACTGGCGTATGAGCTGAGTAGAGTAGGGGTGCAAAGATGACTTTACCAGCGATGAGCATTTGAACAGACTCTGTCAATGGTATGACTTGTGATTTCCCAGAGAAGCCTATGGTCTTGATGGATGACTTAGAGAGGGGGAGTGTAGAGTCTTCTTTTCCAATACATGAATATGTAGCCCCTGTGTCCACCATAAAGGGATATGCTTGTTCGTGGATGACAACAGGTATAGTTAGTTCGTCGTGTGGCTGTAATGAAATGACTGGTGACATTACTTCCCCCTCAGGCTTCTCTGGGCAGCCCTGTGATGGGCACCCTGTCTCGTTTTTGGCCAGTTTTCTGCTGGACCTTCCCATGGGTTGACCGGGCACTCCCTGCGTCGGTGGCCGGACTGGTAACAACCCCAGCATAGCTTGTTAGGTGCTGCAGGATTCACTCCTGGAAATCCTGAGTTAATTTCCTGGGAGCCTGATTGCTGATAGGGTGTGGCTCTCTGATAGGTTTGCTGTTGCAGTGGCTTGGGGTCCCGGAGGAAAGTTCGGTCCCCTTCTCCATCCACCTTGGCCTGCTGGTTCTCCCCTAGGTTCACCTCGATCCCGCTCCCTCGGGGTCCTCTGGCTACCATTGCTTCCACCTGCTCATTGTGGATAACAGTAGTGGTAATGTGAGGCATTGCATTGTCAGTGTTCTGTGTGTGGGGAGCGTCGTCGTATCTCTGGCCAAGGTCACTGTGAACCTTCCCTTCACTTGGCCTTCCATGTTGTTGCTGCTCTTGCCTCCCCTACTGAGTGTAGTGGGTATTGTGCTGCCTCTGATGGTGATGTGTCTTGTGGATATGGTGGTGGTGATGCTGGCAGGGGTGGGGCTGTAGGTGTCACATCATTCTGGGGGTGCCTGGGGGTCCTGTGTGTCCTTGCTGCGCTCTGCTTGCACCATTTGCTTCAGTGTCTGTGAGTCCTGTGGGTCCTGTGGATGCTTACAGTACTCTGCTTGCACCATTTGCTTCAGTGTCTGTGAGTCCTGTGGGTCCTGTGGATGTTTACAGTACTCTGCTTGCACCATTTGCTTCCCACCCCCTGTCTGTCTAAACCACCCTAATACCTCCCTTTCTTTAACTCTTTTGTTCTTTTTCTTATAACTCGCCCTAGTGTCTTTTGCCTCAATGTGTCTTAGTTCTGTATCCACCTCGTCGCAACATGCCAGGTTGAAGGTTCCATCTTTAGGCCAACAATTTTTTTTCTCTGATGTTCTTTTGTGCCATTTAGTCACACAGCGTTGGATTCGGTTTCTCCTACCTGGGTGTTATGTCATCACTATCTCTATGGGTGTCAGAAACCCCTTTTCCATCTGTCCTTGGTTGGCTCCCATGAAGCCTTGTTTAACTTTACCCACTTTTGGAATTTTGTGGTTGCTCATCTGTTTCTTTTGTATGTATCAGTGCTAGTAATTTCCCTACTGTGAAGGCAGTTTTGTATTATCTTTCGTCAGAGGTTGTATTCTAATTTATGTGACCCATCTCCTCCCAAATTAGCTTTTCTAGGCACGACAACAATCCGCAATCTTGGATTAAATTCCACTCCGTTCTCTAAATCTTGAAATATTACTTGGTTCAGAGGAAGTGACGCTACGGGTCCGTTTTTATACTTATCAAACAAATATTGTAGTAGTGGATCTAATGAACTGGGAGCCCACAAATCATTTAAAGTTGTCTCCCACTGTATACCTGAAATTCTTCCTTCACTAGTTTCAATTGGTAAATTTACTAACTATACAAGTTTTAATCAAAATCTCTTGCTCGTCTTGCCACTGCTTCTCACCCTCGTTGTCTATGTAGGTTCTTTCTACCCCAAAATGTGTTCTTTATGTCTCTAGTATCTACTAAGCCATCAGTCATGCAATGTTCCTCAGCCCAATTTTCATCACTACTGCTGTCACCCTCTTCCACCCAGCTCTTGACAGCCTGATCTCAACTTCTTTTTTCTTTATTTTATTACTTAATTTATTTATTATAAAACTGTACTTATCACTTATAATCTATTTATAATTTTATCACTTATTCTATTTATTTATGAAACTATACTTATCACTTGTTTTATTTCTCTATAAAATTAAATTAAAGTGCCAAATATTTCTTTTTTATTCTCCCCTTAACAGCCAACCAGTTTGTCTGGAGTTCACCCGAGCAACTGGTTCAATCAGTGAAACATATGGACTTTTTGTTGGCACCGTTAGGTTTCCAGTCCCCAGACAATTTGTTGACACCGTTAGGTTACCCTTGTCTGCTTTTGTTTCACTGAGACACTGTTAATAACTACCTCATGTAACAAACTTTGAAACAAATCACATAAAACAAACACACAGATACCAGATTATGATAAAATATTCAGGCCCCAAAATGTCAAAAGAATTTTCTTTGTAATGACCTTTAACCCAATAGAGATCAGAACCAAAATATCAAATTTTAACAAAGCTTTGGTTTTTTGTATAAGCCCACTTCTGTTGGCTGTGTGCACTTTTATCTACCTCTCACGCTCCCCGTCCTTGTCCAGTCGTTAGTCTATTATGTCCTCAGTCTTGTCTATCTGGGCACGATAACAACCTGCAGCTGTGGGTTGTATATCACTCCGTCTGCTTGACCTTGTATTCTTATCTGCTCCAACCCCTTATTGTCAAAGTATATTCTCTCTAGCCAAAAGTGTGTGTGTATTCCTTGATATTCTACAGGACCATCTGTGAGGCAGTGTTCTTCCTTTATAATCTCGTCCTCACTATCTGATTCTATGTCCATCTAATTTTAGATTTTCTGTGTCTCTCTGCATCTGACTTCACCTCCTCTTAATTTTATAGTCCGCTCAGTTTACGTCTCCGTCGTATCGGTCAGGCTTTCTCTCCACTGTCCCTATTTCCCTGTGAGTTATGTAATCAGTCACGTTAGTCCCGTCTCTCACTCTCCTCTCTGTGTATCTGTTGTCTGTCGGAGTCAGGCAGTCTTGTGTGTGTCAGAGCACACCAGTCTTTTTACCCCCCCCCCCCTTTCCTCCCGTTTATTGTATGTATATGTATGAACAGCTGTTTTATGTTATATTTGATACTTCTCTCTACTTTTCTTTAACTCAGACATTACATACCACATTCAGTTGTATTACAAGTTTTACAAGTTTTACACTATGATCGATCTGTTCGACGTTATTCTTTTGTTTCTTTTTTTGTTTCTTTTTCACTTTTCTCTCTGGATCCTCTTGAGCACTTCTTTTGGTGTTCTGTCCAAGCAGACCCACTTCTCCAGTAACACAATTCCCGTCCCCTTACGTGACTGAAGGGAATGTGACAAGATGAAGTGGCGGTATCACAGAAACACTCTGTATTCTGTCCAAGCAAATATTTCTCTGCCTGACGGCCCTGTCCCCATGTGTGACTAAAAGAACCGTTAGGAGGATAAAATAGTGGTATCACAGAAATACTTTGTCACTTTGTAGCTGCTTTTGGTATTCCGCCCGCGCAAACCTGCCGTTCGGCTTCACAGACCCTGCCCCTCTTAGGCTTTAGGGAGTGTTTGGCAGGAACAGGCAGTGGTAACCACGGAAATGCACTATCTCACTTTTACAGGTGTATTTCTCTTGTGCACTTTTCTCTCTTTAAATACTTTAAATACTTTTACTTACTACACTTGTTATCAGACACACAGCACACACACATTCACTCTTTCTTTTTGCCTGCTTAATTACTCTAGCTCACTCCCCCGCATTCCATGTTTATCTTTCTATCCTCCACACACACACACTGTGTTGCATTAGATTCAGTTGTCTCCAGCAATACATCAGCTATTTTCCAATGTTATTAGTTAGTAATTTTTAATTTTTTTAAATCACATTTTAGGTTCTTTAGGAGAGGAATTCTTCAAATACCTCCGACTCAGGCGGCTCCCAACTGCACCTCAGACGCACCCAGTTTAGGCAGAAAAAAAAGCTCTGCTGGCCACCTGCACGTCTGATGCGCAGTCAAGCGCCCCCGATCTTAGGATTCGACCCCCTCGTCCTCCTACGCAGGTTTGCTAATTAATGTGGATGAAAAAATTCAAGGTCCCAAACTGTGCCAGAAAGCTCGCGACCCCGCTCCCTGCCTCCCGAATGGACTTCCTTTGTCTTCCATTAGATATCAAAAACTCAAATACTCAGAGGTCAAAAAATCACTGGAGACACGTAGAATCAGATGCAACTGAGTTTAATGTGCTCGCAGGCAACAAACACATACAAACTCTCGAGACACTTCAGTGGTTTGAAGCCTTAAACCACATTAAATAATATTGTTACATTATGCAGCGCTTTATTCACTTATTTCAAATTGAATTATGCTAAAACAGGTTAAAGACGTCTCTTTACCTCTCACCTCAATATGTCTCAGTGAAAATGTTTCTTCTTTAGAGTCCTTACAATAGAAAATCTCTCTCCCTCCTCTCTCTCTCAAAAGACCATTATTGTTGTACTAAACCTACTAGTACAAAGTAGCCTGCCATAAAAAAAAACTATCACCTCACTGTATTATGTACAGCCTACAATAAAGTAGCTACTAGGTAGAGTGGTCCAAACTGATGTTAAAATGCATATATATTTTTAGCCAAATAATGTGAACATTTTCTGCAGCTGGGCCAAAACAACCCCTTGGGGACAAAGATGGGACAAAGTAGAGGGTCTTAGGTGCATTGGGGCGAAAAAAGCCAAAACATATGTAGAACCATGGATGCTGCAGAAGGGTTGACTGGGGGGATGAGTAGCCTGAATGAGAATGGATGCAGGGCTAAGGTCAGAAGCATACCTGTCAAGTCTCCCGTTTTGGCCGAGAAACTACCGTATTTTACCCCTCTTTCCCGCCGTCCTCCCATATTGGTATTTTCCGGTACTATAATATAATTTAAAAAAAAAAAAACATTCCTCTGCCTCTCCAAACTGAACTCTGTCACTAGCCTTGTGAGAACTGTCACCTGCAGAAGCCTGGGTGGCAGTTGTCGCGAGGTTAGTGTCGACAGCGGGTCTGGTTGACAAGTGGTTATTTTAGACTTCCTGTACACCCAGGGATGGGTTTTGCTATGGGCAATGTGGGCAATCTATGTGAGGGCGCACAAGCGCCCTCCAAGAAGAAAAAAAAAACTCACCTGTGTTCTAGACTATCACTCATTTCCACGTCAAGTTAGTGGAGTATTATCACATTTCAACCAGCAGCAGGAAGGAAAGGCGAATCCTGGCAGTTGTGGCTTGAGCAGGGCTCACAGACAGGAATACGGCGGAGGCTCATAGTGCTCTGCAGTGCAAGATAACGGCTTACCGGTGACAGAGAAGTACGACACCAGGTCAAGTAATTTCCTCTTTCGTTGGCGTCATGACTGCCTAAAAGTACCTGGACAGCTGAGCTGTAGCGGCACATATATCAGAGGAGAAACGAGCCGTTTACATTTCTGTCTTGTGGCAGGTAACGGCCCACAAACCTCACCACACTTTAGGGACTGTTCTTTACTTAGGGAGGGATTTGTCAGGGGAGGAGGGTGGCTGGTTGATCTTTATTTTATTTTTCTATTTTGATCCCCCCTCGCAGCGGGTGCCGAAAAATTTCCCTTATTTTCAAATCCAAAACTTGACAGGTATGGTCAGAAGTGGATGTGCTGTTACAACAGAAACCTTTTTGCAAGCGTGGGTTAACGTGAGAATGTATGTGGTGGTTTGCAACATGGCCAGATTAATGCTGATTAAACTGTTTCTGAATAAGTAGTTATGGGTGGAAAAATGAATTATCATAATTATTATTATCATCATTATTATTATTATTATTATTATTGTTATTGTTGTTATTATTGTTTTATGGATATAATGGGTGGTGAAACTGCGAATGAACGTGACCTCCAGAGAGGAAAAGGGGAGCTGGCTAGTAAGATAGGCTGAGGGTGTGCTTTGGACAAGATCATTACGGATAGCTTTCTGTCAAGCTGACTGAAGGTTTTCCAGCTGTGGAACCGATTAGACATTGTGACGATGTAAATGGACCTGCATTTGTATAGTGCCTTTTAGTCATCTGACCACTCAAAGCGCTTTTTACACTACGAGTTACATTCACCCATTCACACACACACTCATACACTGGTGGCCAAGGCTACCATACAAGGTGCCACCTGCTACTCAGTTTTTAACACACTCACATACTGATGGAACAGCCATCGAGAGCAATTTGGGGCTCAGTATCTTGTTCCAGGATACTTTGACATGCAGACTAAAGAAGCCAGGGTTCGAACCGCTGATCTTTTGATTGGTGGAAGACCCGCACTACCTTTGAGTTTGGATTTGAACAGATTGACAGATGTGGTGTTGCGGAGGTCAGGGGGGAATGAATTCCACTTTATTCAGTAAATGGTTGAAATAAGAATGTGAGCCTCTGGTCATTTATGTAAGAAGATACAGCTAAGTCCCAACAGTGCCAACAATTTGTACAACTGAGTGCAAGTGACACCATCAGTATACCTTGTGCCAACCATGGATGTATTAAGTAACTGGTGCCAACATGTTTACTTATGCATATCCGTATCATAGCAACCAGATGCAAACAATGCATCTCAGCTGAAATAAACGCTGTGCCTCCAAAGCTCTCTCAAGCGCTCCCAGCTGGGTGTTTCCTTAGGAGTACCATTTTCTGCTGCCAGACAACAAGCCACTGTTGTTGGACCTATATGGCATCTTACTAGTATGTGGCAGTGAGCCACAGATGTGTTGATCTTAAATCAGTGAAAGATATATGTTGATTATTGACACACAGGATGTACACAACTCTCAATTGTTATTGCTCTGAATTTTGGGAATGTCTTTATGCACTGGGTTTAAAAAAAGAGATGATGTCTCTTAGTAGGTCTACTAGCAACTATGTCAATGTCATTCCACAGCAAACAAAAACATCTATGTAAATGTGGCAAATTAATGTTTTGACTTCAAAATAATTGTGAACTAGCCAGCTGCTTGGATTGTACTGACAAATGGATGGTAAATAGACTGCACTTGTGTAGTCCTTTTCTAATCTTCCAACCACTCAAAGTGTTTTAACACTACATGTCACATTCACCCATTCACACACACTTTCACACACTGGTGGTCGAGGCTGCCAGACAAGGTGCCACCTGCTGCTAAACATTCATACAGACTCACACAATTCAGGAGCAAGTTGAAGTTGAACATCTTGCCCAGGGATACTTCATCATAAGGACTGGAGGAGCCAGTCAGGCATTGAACCACTGATCTTCTGATTAGTGGATGCCCACAAATGTGCAAATGCATCATGAAAGCAAAGTTGGATTGTCTGTATGTTGCCTTTATCATGACGCTGTTCTTTCATTGTCCAGAGCAGGTCTGCCTCTAAGAATCTAAGAAAAAATTTTCTTTTAAACTGAAACCTATAATGCTGCCGCTCAAAAATGTTACATCCACTGGAGGTGAAACAGCAGCACTCGACATAAATGTCTAAGCACCCTCGGTTGTGTGTGTGTGTGTGTGTGTGTGTGTGTGTGTGTGTGTGTGTGTGTGTGTGTGTGTGCGTGTGTGTCTGTGTGTGTGCGCTCCAGTCTTTACGAGCCAGTGAGGTCAGTGTCCATATTTAATAGCTGTGTGTTTATTTATGTTGCAGTCCCACACCAGGCCTGCCGGATTCATTTCAGAAGTGGGGGGGACAAAAAGTACTGTGCATCTGGGGCTTGTCACCGTGTGGGTGTGGCTACCTGTGTAATGTCCAGTTAATAATAGGGACTAGTTACAGGTGCGTAGTGATCACGGATTGAAGTACAGCGAGCTGAGTGTGAGCTTGCAACAGCAGCAGCAGTGTGTTTTAGTGAAAGCAGCAGTATCTTGCAGCAAGTTACACGCTCGTCCTTTTTCATTAAAAAGATGGTGAAGAAAGACAAAGAGTCACATAATGTATTTAATCACAAACTTTATCTTGGGAGGAAAAAAGCAAACAGTTTATTTCTTAACAGTGTTTGCATGAAACCTGAACACTCTGAACTCTTTATGGATAGGGCTGTACCCAGATATTCGGATATTCGAATTTTCATTTCTATGGGTAGGTATTCGTTATGAAAATTTGGTATTCGATATTCTTTTTTTTTCACATATTTTTATATCGGCCTAGCTGTTTTTTCGTTATCTTTTGAATTTAATATGAATTATGGAACCGTTTTTGTCAACATTTGTTTTCCCCGTTTTGTACAATTAATTATTGTTTAAAGTTTCAACAAGTTTCTGGAGTGCATTGACACAAGTGTGTTTTGAAAACAACCGCAGACTGTCACCCGCTCAACGCATCATTACTTTTGGATGCTGTGACGGTAATAGCCTAATGATTATAATAACAATAATGTCAAACTATCATTTACAGACCGATTTAACAGATGATCACTGCTGCCTGACCGTAGGTCCATCTGCGTGTCCCGCAGGTTACGGGTCAACCCGCGCATCACTACTCAGCTCAGTCTATAAAGGCTGTACACAACAGTAAGGCTATAGACATTACATTCTATTCAGGCCGACAGAACCAGCAGCACATCGGCTCTACAGTGCATGGCGCTGCTGATTAACCATTTTATTGCAGCACAGATTGTCTGCCAGCAACCAACTACTTGCAGAGGCTTCCTACAATTGTTTCAACGGTTCTGATTTAATCAGAAGACAAATTAAACAGGATGACTGGCCAATGTGAAAATCAAAAGAAAGCATAAAATAATGTACTGAAGGAGACTGCTGTGCCATCACATTTATTTGTAGTTTGAGAGCAAAGATCCGGTCGCCACTGTGCAAAACTCTGCAATACAATTCTCAAACTTGATTGAAAATCAATTTCAGAGTGGGGCTGGTTCAGAACAGCGGTGTTTCGGAATGGAGGGCTGTCCCCTTTTGGAACATTGTGCGCGCACAGCCCTTCACCACCTGGATCTTAAAATAAACACCTGTTTTATTAGTCTACATAAGCCATTCATAAAGATCCTATATTTCTGTCATTCAAATAACAAGAATTGTCGTTTAATACTTATAACAGCCAACATATAGAAAAATGACGGGTTTAAATCATAATTTAAATCCCGTCCTGGACATAATGCGCACAGACTCGGGTTGGGTCGGGCTGGATTTTTTGGACCCAATCTAAGCTCTCTCAGCCACTCTTGTTTCCCCTGAGCCGCCTCAAGAAGTGCCTGCTCTCGCCCTGCAGCTACGCAGAATCCCTCCTGATCAAAACGCCGCTCCACCTCTGTGCACAGCAGGTCCAGGGCCTCTGTAGCCTACAGTATGTAGTCAGGCAGGCTGCATATCACATCAAAAGCATAGATCTCTGCATTCATGATATGAAAGAGATAAATGTAAGTCAGACAAATTGAGTTTAAATTCAGATTATTTATTTTTTGTTTTATGTTTGTGTACTACGGAGCCACTGAGGGGCATTGAGAAAAAAATAAAACACACCGGCTCTAGAAATATTTGATTGCGAACCAGATAGGCCTACAATTTGGCTCGCTTTTTGATTTATTTCTATTTTTTATAACTGGAGAGTTCTTACAATAAGGTGCCAGGGTTAGTGGGGATTACTGCTAGGTGCTGTTGGATAGAGCCAGACGGCTGAGAGTCTCCCCAGAGCCTGCCGAGGATGCTTGTGGCTTTACCGGCCTGGTGAGGCAGTAACATGTGCGCACAATTGAGTGCCTACTGGAGGTTGTATCTTTCGCTCTATGGCCCCTCTCTGTATTTTCCCTACCGCGGCGCAACTATTACGCACAGTTGTGGCGGCTCATAGCTAATGGGTACCTGTCTGTAGGCTGCCCACCTGTCAGTTAGACAAACATGAGAGACGTGCAGTCCAACAGATGAGGAGCGGTCATTATGCGCGACTATTTCGCACGGTTGTGAGGTGCGCAGCAGATCTGACAGCACACTGTTTATAAATCAGTTTACCAGTTTAATTGCAGGAAATGTTTTGTTGTTAAGCCATTTCTCATAATTATAGACATTCATTCTGCCTGTTGGAGAAATAGAAAGAAGATTAAACCATCAAATTGCGGTAAAAGATGCTGTATAAAAGACGGGTTACAAATTTTTTTTCCTTGTTCCCCCCTGGAATTATTCTCTAAAATTTTACTGTTTATTGTCCCCCCAACTATGAAGTGGGATTTTCACCCCTGTTGAAGACTGAAAATATTTTTTACTGTAAGTAATGTAATATAGGGACCTTTGATTTGGCTTAAAAATAATGTGGCAGGAGGGTAAAAGTGGGGGGGTGAATGGCCCCCTGGCCCCCCCGCTTCCGGCACCGTTGTCCCACACACTGTAAGTTTTGAGCAAGCGGCAACCTCAAGGGGTGACGAGTGAGGCCAATGCAGAAGTTCCAAAAACTCCAGTTCATCGACAGGCCACTGGGGGCTGGTTACAAAACAGAGCAAATCCCCATAGACTCCCATGTTTCAATGCCCAACTTTACAGCTAAAATAAATATTACAGCTTGGTGCAACAAGACGGTTTTGATCTCTATGGCTTATTTTTTCAACTGTACAGGGGTTGAATTTTTTAATAACAATCCTGTTTAAATGCTATTAAGCCTTAAAGTTAAATTAAGGGCATGCTCACTTAGACTGACAGGCTGTCTGCTCAGCCTCACCACAGGCCACACAACTTGACATGTGTAGAAGCCTTAAGACAGATGAGCTTGCCAGAAGTCCAAGTAAATATGGGCCTTTCAAAATAAAAAGCCAAGAGAATACAATAGCCATTCTATAACATTAACATTATGTGAGCACATAACAGGGTAACATCTAAGGAAAAATACATTAATATAAATTAAAGCAGCTGTGCGGAACTTTTCGTTTTCGTTGATCATAGCGCCCCTTTGGTCGAAGCGGTATGACACCCACAGCCTGGTGTCGTAAAGCCGGCAATTACCGCATGCATTTGTTTTGGAGAGCGTGAGGATTAACTTACGTCAGGTCAGTCCAAGTAAATAGTGGAAACAGCAAAATTACTCAGTAAATTCTCCTGTCGTGTTTCTGTTCTGATCCAATGTAATCTGTTGTGTATTTTGAGCTACTAAGGCTACCGTAGTAGTGTGAGCCTCAAGTTATTCTGGGTAATGTAGTAACTGTTGTTGTGCTACCAGAAATAATGAGAAGCAGCCGTGTATGTTCGGTGTAAGGAGGAATAAACAGTTAACAAGTCATCTGCTGAGTCCGCATTATTATGTGAAAAGAATACTTGGATTTGGGAGTTATGCCCTTTCTCTATCATTTTCATATTGAGACAGCGGTTAGCATGGCACTGTCAGTACCTTGCACGGAGGGATACAACGGTGAGCAACAGCTGCAGCTGGCTCTGGGACAGGTACGCTAGGTCACTCGGTAAGAGCAAACAAAGAGACGACACGGACGATATTACTCACCCGACTGAAAGCTGTCCATCAGCTCCTGCAGGCCTGGAGCGTTTTTTCCAGTTCATCTTAGGAACATGAAAAAAAGTTTCAATCACACCAGGATTAGTGATTGCTGCAAAGTTTTCATTCCTTGTGATGCACTCTCTGCGGCGGTTTTCCTCCTGATGATATATCTCCCCAACGATGGCAGCATTGAATCCCACTATGTGCAGCAAAATAGCAGCGGAGGATTCAGCCTCTCTCATCTCTGCTCAGCATTCAACACATGGAGTTCCTCATCTGTATGCTCTGGTTCAAACAGGTATGGCTCTGGATCTGTGTCCGCTACAAGAAACTTCAAAATTGTGTTCAAAGTTGTCCATTGCAGCTGCTAAAATCCGGAGATATTGCTTGGCTAAATAAACAGCTGAGTTTTGTTTACAAGCTACGTCTGTGCCTGCTCACCGGTGTATCCCTCCGCGGATCACAGCGCAGGACATACTGACCCTCTATAAGCGCAATGCTAAACGCTGAGACCCAGCCACTGGACGTACAGACACAAAAAAGATATCGATCATGTTGTCTCAATATGAAAATGATAGAGAAAGGGCATAACTCCCAAATCGTTGGAGTATTCTTTTATGTGAAGATACACAGTGAAGACATGACATAATCCTAACACAGCAAAACTGTTACCTGCAGCCTTCACTTGCAAAGCCACATGTCACATGTCACTGACATCTACCTACCATGAGCTACATGAGAGAACAAGTTTTCAGAGCTTACTTCAATGGTGCTGTGTGTTGCCATGCAGGCTCAGAGTTGTCTTAAATACAGCCACACAATTCTCTACTGATGTTTTTGGTAGGTGCGCCGCTTTAAGTGGTTCAACTGGCAACCTGTTGAGACGGTTTAGTTCCGCATTCCGCATTCCATGTTCCCCTCCGACTCTTCAGCAGGGGGGCCACAGGGGGGACAGGACTCACAGTTACGGGGACACTGGCCCCTGCTGCCCCCCCAACTAAAACCACCATTGGTTGTGTGAGCCATGTACTGTATTTTTGTACTTTTGTATTTTTTTTAACTGAAACACAACATGGGAGCAAAGTGGAACAGAAGTCATTCTTGTGGGATTGGGACAGGATGGGATTATTTTTGTGGGAGTGGGATAGGACAGGACTGAAAATCCACTCCCGTGTCACCCTCTCCACCCCGGGGCATCGTCAGCACTGACCATTACGCCATTGAATAGTTCTGCCCTGGCTAAACAAAAGCAATCTACATGCACCAGTTCAAATAAAGCATTCTTACTATTATTAGTTATGTATAAATATACCTGCTCATTTTTTTTTTTTCGCCACAGCTTCCGCACTGAATTCCCCGTGAACTACAGAACACCCATGTTGCTTTGCAAGCTGTCATTCCAATTGAGAATGGCCCCGCCCATCAGGTTCAGCTTTTTACTAGCAAAACTTTTTGACTTTCAAACGAAAAAAAATGACTTGCAAACAAAACTTTAGGATTTGCATTTTTTAAATCAATCATTTATTACTTGCAATATTGATACTTTTGCTCTCAAATCTTTTTTTTTTTTGATTGCAAAGCCTACTCTGTTTGATTGAATAATAAATAAACAAATGTGGCTCCATAACAGGGAGGGGGGTTATAACTTGAGAGGAAAACTTAACTTTAAAAAACAGTGTGTTCAAACAACTAAAAATATCCATATTTCAGTGTGTTGGGTGGATTTGTGGAGCAGATAGAGCTTAAAGAAAGTTCAAATGTAAATCATTTAAAAAAACTGTACAAAAAAAACAAACTCTTGACAGGTACTGGAAAAAGGAAAAGCTGTTTAAGGGACATTTGTATTTATTTAGTATCACCAGGTGTATTGCAAATCATTTAGGAATGTAATATAATTATAAAATGTGGTTGTAAAAATGGGTTAATTGTTGTATGTAACTACATATACATGTAAGAAATTGTGCAAATAATTTAAGTTAATAGAGGAAATATATGTAAAAATTGGTGCAAAAAAAAACAGAAAAAAGTGAGGGGTAGGAACATATAAGGTTTACTTCTACCTACTCCTTTTCGAACATTTCTGTTTTTGTTTTTTTCTTTATTTTTTGTTATCACAACAACAACAACTTTGGTTCGAAATAAAGTCAATCATTCATTCTATCCAGTCCCTTTAATACCAAAGTGAGAGCTGTGTCTACATACTTCTCATCAAGTCAAGCACGTTTTCAGTGGCCTTCGCCAGGGTTGCCCCTTGTCACAGATTCTGTGATATTCATTGACGGGATCTCAAGGTGCTGCCAGGGGGAGGAGAGTGTCCAGTTTGGGGAACTCTGAATTGCATTTCTGCTCTTTGCAAATTATGTGGTTCTGTTGCTTCATTACACCGAGACCTCCAGTATGCACTGGGGCAGTTTGCAGCCACATGAGAAGCGGTGGGGTTGAGAATCAGTACCTCCAATTCTGAGGTCATGGTTATGTGCTGGAAGTTAGTGGATTGTCCCTGCTGGCTGGGGAGAAAGTTACTGCCCCAAGCAAAGGACTTGAAATAATACAGGGTCTTGTTGTTCTAACTATTAGAGGAAAAATTCATGACCTCCTGTCCTCAGATAGTACCTACCTAACCTCAAACACAGCTATAAGACCTAATATATATTTAGATTGCTTCTCCCCAGGCACGTGCAGAGGGGGGTGCGGAGGGTGCTTGAGCACCTGCCCCTTTGCCCCTTGACACCCAAAGTGCCCTTTTGTCAGAGTTTTTTTTTTTTTAAGGCTATGAGCGTATAAAAGTCAGGTTGTGTTTCCGAAAATATAATAAAATAATAATATTAATAAAAAGAAATAATAATAAAGATCTACCTGGGTCGGTCACATGACGTCCACAACGTACCCTCATTAAGCTCTCCCTGCCCTGACATGCTCGGACATGCCCAGCTGGCGGAACTGCTTTAGACAACAACTTGTTAAACCGAAGATCCCAGACGGCCGAGAGAGTAAAAAACTGACCCGGTAAGTACGATCTGCAACGTTATTTTTTTGTGCACACAGTGTCATCTTGATATGATATGAGCATCCTTTGTCGTCCAAATCTCCATACCGCATCTGCCTCTCACAAGTTAGGCTAGTTAACCACAGCGTGCGTGCTGTGGGGATAAAGTAGATCGGGACAGGCTTTTGTTGTTGTTTCTGTACCAGTAGGCTACTCTTGTTATGGGAAAAACGCATAGAGACATATCAGGTGTTATTTGACTGTCAAGCAGCTTTTTCCCTGTGTCTAGAAGCAATGAGGCCTGTGGCTAAGGTCAGCCTATATATTTTTTTTCCATGCATGCCATACGTCTCCACCGCGACTCTCTCTTTCTGTGTGTGTGTGTGTGTGTGTGTGTGTGTGTGTGTGTGTGTGAGAGAGAGAGAGAGAGAGAGGGAGAGACAAACTACTTTTTTTTGACAGGCTTACTCAAAAGTGATGCAAGGCATGAAGAAATTATGCTTTAGGCCTATGAGAAATATATCCTATAAATATAAGTATAATGCATAAGAATTATATAACTTTTAAAATCTAACTGTATTGGGCAACGTTGATAGTCAAACTAATTAAAAGCACAAAAATATTTAAATACATGATTTCTATATCATTTCATTATTTTTTTTAACTTTAGTGGTAGCAATAAGAATAATAAAGGTCAGGTTATGGATGGATTAAATTCATGGCTACAGTACAACTTTTTAAAAGGTTTGAAATGTCACTCTGTGTGTGTGTTTTATGGCATCAGATTGAAGTTTAACAATCATATTTTATTCTGCAGAGATGCCTCGTAAGGACAGGAGGTTAAAACAAAAACAAAAAGAGCTGCGTGAGGCTGCCAAAGGCAGTGGATCACTTACCACCTGGATGAGAAAGAGCACAAAAGGTAAGAAGAACACATATAGCAGCTACTTACATTGCAGAGGTATTTTGTTAGAGAAAACAATAGTAACAAACACAATTTGAATGTTGGTGTTCTGTTACATTATCTATCATTTTATATGGTGTATTATTTAATGATTATTGATTGATATTATTAATGATAAGGTGTAAGAGGTGTTAATTAGATTAATCCAAGAGCAAATTGTGCCTTGTTTCCAGATGGACAGGGAGTGAGTGATGATAGGTCAGAGGAGATGGAAGGAGAGAAAGAGGAGGAGATGGAAGGAGAGAAAGAGGAGGAGATAGAAGAAGAGAAAGAGGAGATAGAAGAAGAGAAAGAGGAGATGGAGGGAGAGAAAGACAAAGCGTGCGATCGTAACGTCGGACGGGGGGCGGGTACATTAAAATCCACCCTGATTAAAGGTGTTCATGGTCATCAATGGTATTTTATTTGTCAGTCTTCAAACATACTGTAATAATGATCAAATGAAACAGACAAGGTGGGTCTAAATCACACAAACTTTAAAATAAAATAAATAATCCCAAATAATAAAAGTTCACACACAATCACAGCTAAAACTTCCTTTGTGCCTTCCTTTTGCTCTCCATTTCTCTTTCATGTCCACCTTTCCTTTTTCCTCCTCTCTTGGGATGATCCATCAGTCTCTCTCTCTCTCTCTCTCTCTCTCTCTCTCTCTCTCTCTCACATACGATCCGGTGCGCCGCGCGTGTAAAAGGGCCGTCCACACCAAGAACTATAACTATAAATATAACTATAAATATACAGTTTTAAAAATCGTTCTAAACTCAAGTGTTTGTTAGCGTCCACACTACAACTATAACGACAACGATAGTGGTGGACGATATCGTTTGGATCACTTTCAGAGCGATTTAGAACGATAGAAACACTGACAGCCAATCAAAATCCATCCGAAATGACAGGTCGAGACGTTCATCACATCACGTGTACCCACTAAGAAAGCTCCAGGATTTCCATACACCCACTTAAAAATGTGCAAAGATCCGTAACAATATTTTGTGACAGAATCTTAACTTCAGTGATTTTTGTTTTGCAAATACCGGGTAAATAACTGCATTAAAATACATTTTGCAGGGGAATGCGTCTCCTCTTTTCCCCTCCATTCATAAAATTCAGGAGCCAGGATGAAGTTATTGAGGGGGGCAAATCTTTATTATGCAAACATAGGTTCACACAGTGAGTTATAAAGAGCGCGCAGCCGTGCGTAATTGTCGCGCGTAATGAGAGCTCGTCACCGGTGAAACACAATAAACTGCACGTCGTCATTCGTTTGTCTCATGACAGATGGAGCTGACAGACAGACAGACAGGTGGAGCAAGCGGCAAATTGGTTTTCTTTTTCTGTCTCGCAACATACAGCAATAAAGGTCATCAATATCCATTTATCCATCACTCTGCTCCCATGTGCATTCTCCTTCCTGTGTTTTCGTTTAGTAGAGGCGGGCCATAATCAACTAACCAATCACGACATGATTCTTCTAAAAAAAACTGTCATTTTCGACCAGTCCTAATAACCCTCTGTTTCACAGTTTCACAGCGCGTACGTCTCTGTGCAGTAGCGAGTGAGGGGGCGTGTACTAGAAGAAGTGTTGTCTGCCTGGCAACAGCGGGCCATTGGCTGCATTGTATTTATTGCCAGCACATGGCCTGCAAGCCCTGGCTTCTTATTGGCCCGGATGGCAGCCACACAGGCCAATAAGGAGCCAGGCCATCTGGAAATCGACAGACTAAACAGATGGGCCAGTCCGTGAGTGAGTACAGCCCACCTCCAGCGATATCAGCAGCAGTAGCCTCCTCACCAATCCCCTCAACTAAAGGTGTCCAATGTTGTACCCATGAGGTAAAAAAGACACATATTTTGCTTTGCAGTTGCGGCCTCTAACAAATAAAGGAATATTTCAATGATATGGTATGTTGTCATTCCGTGTTCCCTTCTTTATGAATAAGGGTCGCTAAAATTCAACGGTTTATATTGCAAGGTATACTTCTGTACCGTGTTTCAAATTTGTGCTCAATGTGCCCCTTTTTAACTTTGAGCACCTGCCCTTCCAAAGGTCTCTGCACAGCCCTGCTTCTCCCCAATTTCTCTTCAAGAATTGACCGCAGTGATTTCTTCATCTAAATCATCAACATGTCTCTTAGACCCCATCCCAACTAGGCTACTCAAGGAGGTCTTACTTTAATTAACACTCATATATTAGATATGATCAATATATCCTTATTAACAGGCTATGTACCACAGTCTTTTAAGGTAGCTGTAATTAAACCTCTACTAAAAAAGCCCACCCTGGATCCAGAGGTGTTAGCCAAATATAGACCAATATCTAATCTTCCCTTTATGTCAAAGATCCTTGAGAAAGTAGTTGCAGACCAGCTGTGTGATTTTCTCCATAATAATAATTTATTTGAGGAATTACAGTCAGGATTTAGAGCGCATCATAGCACTGAGACAGCACTAGTTAAATTACAAATGACCTTCTGATTGCTTCAAACAGAGGACTAGTCTCTGTACTTGTTTTATTAGATCTTAGTGCGGCGTTTGACACTATTGACCATCAAATTCAGCTACAGAGACTGGAACACTTAATTGGCCTAAAAGGTTCTGCACTAAGCTGGTTTAAATCTTATTTATCTGATCGTCATCAGTTTGTTTGTTTTTTTTTTTTTTTTTTTTTTCTTTCTTCCTACTTGTCTGCGTTGGTCTTCATAGCTTATCGCCACAAAAGGGTGCAAGCATCTTGTGAAGATTGATGCACTGTTAATCTTGCAGTCAAGTATTTTATACCCATAATGCGTGGTTGTGACAGTCACCCACCCTCCCTGGAAACTAGCCAGTGTAGGCCCTGCCCGAAGGCTAGAGGGATGGATGAGAGGGGCTAGAAGGTGGCGTCAACCAGACCCCCGTGCCGCGAGGCCCCCAGCGCCCATGGACAGTGGGCCAGGCAGGCCCCAAGGAAACCCAACGGGCCCCCACCCAACCCCGCCCCCCAAGCAACCGCAGCGTCAGGCCCCCGCAATGGTCCCAACCTGGGCCACACCGCCCGCAGCAAATCGACCCCCAGTAGAAGGACAAGGCGCGCCACCAGGGTGCACGGACAACGAGCCCCACCCAGCCCCTCCGAACTCCGACACGCAGGAGCACAGGCCACCCCGCACCACCAGGGGCAGAAACAGCCCCCCAAGGGGGACCGGCAACGCCGCCCTAGGCCCAGGGAGCACGAGGAGACCCCACCCCCCCAGGCACACAGGGCGAGCAGTCCAGACGCACCCGCCCCCAGGGGAAACCGCCCGGCCCGGCCAGGGAGCAGGCCCAGATTCAAGGGGGAGAGGGTGCACCTAACACATGCTTAAGACCTTGAATTCTGATGAACCGCTGTGGTATATTGTGGTGAGAGAGATAGAGGGAATAGGGGTTACATCATTAACAGAAACACATTACATATTACACAACAGTCTTTCTTGAGTTGTAATATTTATATGTACAGGTGGCATATGCTCACAGGCTGAGTGGCACTATACAGACATGTTTAGCGAGTGGATAAATGGTGACCATTTTTCTGTAAAGTATGTTACAGCTCCTTTTCCCATTTTAAAATTGGTAAATGTATAAAACTGGTCTTTGACAGTAATTTATAAATCTTAGAAAGGTTCTTCTTATTACTCGAAGAAAGCTTTGTAATATGTTTGGCAAATTCTGGTGGCTACAAAGTGTCCTGAGGCGCTGGAATTCTCCTCTTGATTGTTTTTATCAATTGTAAATATTGTAGAAAATTTCCATTTCTTATTTCAAAAGTTTGAAATAACTTTGTGTATGTCATAAGTATATTGTCTTGGAAAAGATGATGGAGGTGAGTTACTCCCTTCATCTCCCATGTGCTAAAATGGAGAGGTCTTTTGTTAATTTCAAAATCCGGGTTGTGCCAAATTGGAGAGAGCAAGTAAGGTTCTATCTGAGAGTTTCTAGATTTCTAGTGTTTTCCACCAGGCTGACAAGGTAGAAGCAATCATTGGGTTCTTAAAACAGTTATGACTTCTGAGTGTAGTGGTGATAAACGGGAGGTCAGAGAGTTTTATATTGTTGCAGTCTGCCTGTTCTAGTTCAAGCCAGGAGTTGTAGTCTTCGTTAGGATATAACCATTTCAATAGGTATTGTAGCTGGTTAGCTAAATAGTAATATTTAAAGTTAGGAGCGTCCAATCCCCCTTCCAGTTTGTTTTTTCGAAGGGTGCTTAGGCTAATTTTTGCTGTTTTGTTCTTTGAGTAGAATTTTATAATTGCAGAATAATGACAGGAACCATTTTGATGTGTGTGTGAATGGAATCATGGAAAAAATAGTTAATTTGGGGTAGAATATTCATTTTAACTGTAGCGACTCATCCCAGGACGGAGATGGGAAGATTATTCCAGCGCTTCGGCTCATCACAGATCTTATCTAGCAGCAGGCTAAAGTTCAGGTGGACCAAGTCTGATAGTTTGGATGAAATATTTATGCCAAGATATCTTATGTTGCCCACAGGGAGAGAAAATTTTTGGTCTGCAGGATTCCAAGAGTTCTCCGTTATTAGCAGTATTGTCGATTTGGACCAGTTGATGGAGTAGTCCGAAAGTTTAGAAAAATTTGTTATGAGATTAAATACTTCATGTAAAGACGATTTTGATTCTTGTAGACAAAGTAAAATGTCGTCGGCATATAGATTAATATTATGCTCTGAATTGGCGGAATGGATACCTATAATCTTGCTGATCTGACGGACTGCCATAGCCAATGGTTCGATCAATATTGCAAACAGTAGAGGTGAGAGTGGGCACCCTTGTCTGGTTCCTCTCTGCAAAGTGAAGCTTTTAGATGCGATCCTGTTGGTGGTGACTGTGGCCTCAGGGGAATTATATAAGGCTGATACCCACTGGATAAATGACTCTCCAAAGCCAAATCCACTCAGGATGGCATATAGGAAGGACCAGTTGACCTTGTCGAAGGCTTTTTCTGCATCAAGTGACAGAATAATTGCTTTTGTATTAACGCATTGTACTTTACTTAGATTAAGAATTCTTCTGACGTTATTACTTGAGTGTCTGCCATTAATGAATCCCGTTTGATCATTATGAATTATTGATGCGATTATTTTCTCCAGTGTAGAAGCAAGTGCCTTTGAGATAATTTTGTGATAGAGGACGGTAGCTAGAAGGAAGTGTGGGGTCTTTGTCTGGCTTTAGTAATAATCTGATTGCTGCTGTATTCATGTGAGGTCTTATACCTCCGTTCTTTTTGATCTCTGTCACTGTCCTGATGAGAAGTGGTGCTAATATTGTCCAGAAATGTTTTAGAAATTCGGCAGGAAAGCCGTCTGGACCTGGAGCCTTACCTGTTGGCATTTTGTCTAATGCGCTCTGTAGGTTATTAATAGTCAGGGGAGCGTCTAAGATATTTCTGTGTTCCGTGGATAATTGAGGAAAATTTAGGTTATTGAGAAAAGCCTGAATATCTTCTGGGTTTGGATTGTTTACCGTTGAATATAAGTTATGGTAGAAAGAATAGAAAATCTGATTGATCTCCTGAGGAGATTGTGTGTAATTTCCGGACGACCCCTGGATTGTTGGTATCAGAGATTTTTCTTTATTGTGTTGGAGCTAATAAATTCAGTTTTCTTTGATAGAATATTGTTCAGTTGCGATTTTGTACACTGTAATTGGGTCCATACTTGATCACTTGGATTGTTTGCATTTAGTTGTTTAATTTTTTCCTCAGTGTTTTTTTCTGCTTGCAATTTCTGTTTCTTCTTGTAGGAGGAGTATGATATAATTTTTCCTCTGATTACTGCCTTCCCGGCCTCCCATATTAAAGATGGAGATAAATTTGAAGAGTCATTATCTTCAAGAAAGTTTGCCCACTCCTGTCTCACCATTTTGTCAAAGTCTTTAAGTAAAGAAATATTAAAGCGCCATGTTGGGGGCCATTTATGGATGGTTTCTATTTGCAGATTGAGTGATATTGGTGCATGGTCGCTGTACTGTTTGATGCATAAGAGTCAATTTGAAAAAAAAAAAAAATTAGTTAAGGAAAAGGGATTTCATGTATGTAATTTCATTATTTCATTATTTCATTGTGTTTAATTAAGATGAGAATGTTAAAAACTCCGCTACTGCCATCCACTGGCCTATTGTGGTATAGCGGCCGCTGCTTTGTTCAATTGAATGCAAAACTTTATTCAGGAAGTTCAAGAAAACAGAGACAAAATGGCACGTTTAGCCAGCTTGGTGATGTTCCAGCCACTTCGGCATACACCTGGTCCAAGTTGCATCGTCGGTATGTTTTATGCGAATTTATTATTACATGCTAGGTCAAAATGTTATATTGAATGTTTATTTAACGATTTACGTGATTTACGTATCGTCAGAAATGCCGCATTGTAATTGTACTCTTTGTTTACTTTCATTTTAGTTTCACACTTTGTCTAAACAATAAACCTGGCAGAAGAAAAGTCCAGAGTCGTGTTTGGAGTGTTTAACTGCCTGTCAATAGATACACACTACGTATTGAGGACAGGACAGTGAAACGACGATGTCAGAGCGAACTCGGTAATGCTGATCGGGCCGACAACAGACGCTTCCAAGACGCCACGACGCCTCAGCTAAGCACGGCTACCACGGAAGTATCTCACCAGAAGCTATCAACGCCATCATGTCTGCCAAATCATATCAAACAAGATCTCAAGCCTCGAGTTCTTCTACTGGTTCAGCAGCAGCCAAGGCAAGAGCAAGAGCAGAGGCAGCAAAGACTCGTCTAACCTACAAACAGAAAGAAGTAAGTCTAAAGCTGGAGAAGGCTAAATTGGACTCATCCATTGAACTCCTGCAATGTGAGAAAGAGGCAGCTTCGGCCGCAGTAGAGGCAGATGTATTAGAGGCTGCTGCTCAATCACAAATAGATAAGCAAAGCGTTGGACATTTAGATGATCTCCCTGCTTTTGAAAGTTCACACCGGACTGAAAAGTATGTCATGGCCCAAACCAAGTTAGTAGAAAATGAAACTGCTGAAATGCAAGAACCTCCATCACTTGATAAGCCTCCATCTGACACAGTTGACCCCCCATGTGACACTCATCCCCCACACACCAACCCAGGAGACTGTGGACCACCACCAGAGATAAAAACTCATTCTAAACAGCCCGTGTATAGGCATCACCTTCCAGCTCCACCTCTCCTGTCCCCCCATCCACCTCCAGATAACTATAACAGAAATCACAATCGGATAACAGAAATCACAATCGGACACCACAAAAAACAAGAGACAGCTATTATGATCCCACCTGCAAATCCAGGCCCTCAAGTCATAATGATGGAAACATCAGTGAATTTGTCAGATACTTTGCTCGTCGGGAAATTGTGGCAACCGGCCTCCTTCAGCTCAACGACAAACCACAATGTTACAGAGCCTGGAAACGCTCTTTTGAGAACACAGTAAGGGGGTTAGATCTAACAGCAAGCGAGGAGATGGATCTGTTGTTTAAGTGGCTTGGTAAAGAATCTGCTGAGCATGTTGAACAAATCAGGGCCATACACATTAACCATCCAGATGCTGGGTTAAAAATGAAATGGGAGAGACTCGACCAATGTTATGGCTCAGCAGAGGTAGTTGAGGATGCTTTGTTTAAAAGAATTGACAATTTTCCAAAGATCACAAACAGAGATTATGTGAAGCTGAGAAAATTCAGTGATATTCTCATGGAGCTTCAGAGTGCTAAGGAGGAGGGAGATCTCCCTGGCCTCTCATTCCTGGACTCTGCAAGGGGCTTAAACCCAATCGTGCAAAAACTCCCCTTCTATCTGCAAGATAAGTGGGTTTCAGTGGGTGCAAATTACAAACGTGAGTACCAGGTCTCTTTTCCTCCATTTTATGTTTTTGTAGACTTTGTTGATCAAGAGGCCACTTTTAAAAACGACCCAAGCTTTAACTTTGCCACTCACCTTGACCCTGCCCCCAGACCTGAGAAACCTGCCTGGAGATCTAACAGACAGAGAGAAGTGTCAGTACACAAAAGAGAGGTGTTTCCAACCCCCAGCTATGAGTCACATGGGAATGCAAAGAAGGCAGGTGACTGTAACAAACTGTGTCCAGTGCACAAAAAGTCCCATGCCCTCCTGAAATGCAGAGCTTTTTGCGAGAAGTCCCTCGAAGAACGCAAAACGTTCCTGAAAGAGAACAATATTTGTTTTAGATGTTGTGCCTCTTCAACACATTTTGCTAAACATTGTAAGGCAAAAGTGCAATGTTTTGAGTGCGGCAATGAGAATCACAATACAGCTCTTCACCCAGGCCCAGCTCCTTGGAGCAAAGAAACTGATCCCGAAGCAGAGTATAGCGGGGAGCAGGGTGCCACCCTGCCAAGTGAAATCACATCCAAATGCACTCAAGTTTGTGGTGAGAACCTCATTGGCAGGTCATGCTCGAAAATCTGCCTTGTGAAAGTATATCCAGTAAGCCACCCAGACAAGGCAATCAAACTGTATGCAATCCATGATGAACAGAGTAACCGTTCTCTTGTCCGTTCAGAGTTTTTTGAAGTGTTTGGTGACAATGGCCCTAGCTCTCCCTACTTGCTGAGAACATGTGCAGGCCTTAAAGAGACAATGGGTAGGAGAGCCACAGGTTATGTTGTAGAGACTCCAGATGGCGCA
The DNA here is from genome assembly GCA_026686955.1 of Epinephelus cyanopodus. NCBI lineage: Eukaryota > Metazoa > Chordata > Actinopteri > Perciformes > Serranidae > Epinephelus > Epinephelus cyanopodus. The sequence goes on from CM048919.1 coordinate 3,756,605, forward strand.
GTTCACATCCCTCTGCCCAGCCTGATTGAGTGTAATGACATCCCCAACAACAGGGAGGAGATACCAACGCCCAGTGCAGCACTCCATCATCCTCATCTGAAGAACGTCTCACACCTCATCCCCGAACTCGACCCAAACGCCCACATACTGATGCTTCTTGGACGGGACATTGTCAGGGTGCACAAAGTCCATAAACAGATAAGTGGCCCTAACGATGCACCCTATGCACAAAAAATAGACTTGGGGTGGGTTATAGTGGGAAATGTGTGTCTAGGTGGTGTGCATAAAACAACCACAGTAAATGCCTTCTACACAAACACAACAGAGAGAGGACGGCCCACACTGTTTCAGCCCTGCCCTAATCTTTTCAACATAAAAGAAAGATCCTGTGGCATACAAATCCCTCACCACAACACACCACAACAAAGTGACAGATCTAGTTGTGAAGTAGAGCACCTTGGATGTTGTGTGTTTGAACAAACCAAAAATGACAATCAGATCTCACCTTCCATCCAAGACAAGGCCTTCATGGAAATAATGGAAGAAGGAATGACAAAGGATGCAAACAATCATTGGACAGCTCCATTACCATTCAAATCACCACGTCAAAGGCTCCCTAACAACAGGCCGCAGGCCGTGAGTCGGCTCAAGTCCCTGATCCTCAACTTTGACAAGAAACCAGAGATGAGAGACCATTTCTTAGCCTTCATGGAAAAGATTTTCCAAAACGGTCATGCTAAGATCGCTCCTCCGTTAAAGGAGAGCGAGGAGAGATGGTATTTGCCCCTTTTCGGGGTTTATCACCCCAAAAAGCCCAAACAGATCAGAGTTGTGTTCAACAGCAGTGCACAATACAATGGACTGTCACTCAATGATGTCTTACTAAAAGGCCCAGACCTCAACAACTCACTCCTCGGCGTCCTCATGCGCTTCAGAAAAGAAGCAATAGCCTTCACAGCAGACATCGAGCAGATGTTTTACTGTTTCTTCCCGCACGTGCGGGAAGAGGACAGAAACTTTTTACGTTTTCTGTGGTTTCGTGACAACAACCTCTCCAGTGACATCACAGAGTATCGGATGAGAGTACACGTTTTTGGAGACAGTCCCTCTCCGGCTGTAGCAATATTTGGCCTACATCAGTCTGTCCAGTGCAGTGAGGTGGACTTCGACGCCGACGTCAAACAGTTTGTAACACGGGATTTTTATGTAGATGACGGCCTAAAATCCCTCTCCACTGTGGAAATGGCCGTGACTCTGCTACAAAAGACCCGAGATACCCTTGCCAAGTCAAACTTGAGGTTGCACAAGATTGCAGCTAACAGAAAAGAGATCTTGGAAGCTTTTCCATCCCAAGATCATGCAAAAGATCTCAAAGACTTAGATCTCGAAGCAGACGCACTGCCTATGCAACGCAGCCTGGGCCTCCTTTGGGACCTCAACGGAGACTGTTTCACCTTTAATGTGTCTGATGAAACAAAGCCCTTCACGCGACGCGGTGTTTTGTCTACCATAAACAGTCTCTATGACCCGCTAGGCTTTGTAGCGCCCGTCACCCTCCGCGGCAAATCCATCCTCAGACAACTCACAGCAGATAATGCTGACTGGGACGCTCCGCTGCCCCAAGAGATGGAGGAGTCATGGGTTCTTTGGAGAGAATCACTGAGCGCGCTGTCTAACCTCTCAATCACCAGAACATACACTAACATCTCGCCTTCACAAGCTACGTACAAAGAACTGTGCATCTTCTGTGATTCGTCAACCAAAGCCATTGCAGCGGTGGCTTATGTGAAGGTAACTGATGCAGACGGGAACTGTGAAATTGGCTTTGTCATAGGGAAAGCAAAACTCACACCACGTCCTGTACAAACTATCCCCAGGCTAGAACTGTGTGCTGCGGTGTTAGCAGTTGAGATTGCTGATTTGGTCACAGGTGAGCTGGACATCGAGCTGGACAGCACCCATTTCTACACAGACAGTAAAGTTGTTTTGGGATATATTTACAACGAGACCAGACGCTTTTAAGTTTATGTTGGCAATCGGGTTGCTCGGATTAGGAAGTCTTCACAAGCAAGTCAGTGTCATTACCTGCCTACTAACCAGAACCCAGCAGATCTTGCAACATGGTCTGTCCCTGCACATCAGCTCGTGCTCACTAACTGGTTTACTGGCCCCAAATTCCTGCTCAAAGACAACCAAAGCCTCATCCAAGAAACCTTTGACCTTGTTGAACCCAGTTCAGACACTGACATCAGACCTCAGGTTTCTGCCCTGAATACCACAGCAAGTGTGAAACTGCTCGGTTCTGAAAGTTTCACTAAGTTTTCCCACTGGAGCTCCCTGCTCCGTGCCATTGCTCATCTGCTGCACGTTGTTCATGTCTTCACGCAAACTACCAATAGAGACAGTTCTTGTAAGGGCTGGCACTATTGCGTGATGGGAGTCACAGTGGAAGACTTTGAGCAAGCTAAAAACATTGTCATCAGATCAGTATAAGAAGAAGTGTACAGTGGAGAAATCAAGTGCATCAACACACAACAGGAAATTCCTAAAGGCAGTTCAATCAAAAATCTGGACCCCTTCTTAGACAACCAAGGTCTGCTTAGAGTGGGCGGTCGCATCAGCGAAGCAAACGTAAGTCAAGCAGAAAAGAACCCACTTATTGTTCCCGGTCAACATCATATTGCAGGCCTCATTGTGAAACATCACCACGAAAAGACACGCCATCAAGGTCGGCTATTCACAGAGGGAGCTGTTCGGACAGCCGGTTGGTGGATTGTGGGCGGCAAAAGGAAAGTAAACTGTGTTATCCACCATTGTGTAAAGTGTAGGAGGTTAAGAGCGCCCCTCAGTGTTCAAAAAATGGCAAGTCTCCCGGCCCAGTGTCTCTCAACGGAGCCACCATTCACAAATGTGGGCTTGGACGTTTTCGGCCCCTGGAGTGTTTCTGCACAACGCACAAGAGGAGGCATTATCCAAAACAAAAGATGGGCTGTCATCTTCACATGTTTGAGCATGAGGGCAGTTCATACTGAAGTGATCGAATCTCTTGACACATCAAGTTTCATAAACTCACTCAGGCAGTTTTTGGCTATCAGGGGTCTGGTGAAAAGCATCCACTCAGACAGTGGCACTAATTTTATTGGTGCTTGCAAAGAACTTCAGATACCCTTAAACATAAACAATACAGCGGTCAAAACATACCTGTCAGGACAGGGATGTTCATGGACTTTCAATCCCCCTCACGCCTCTCATTTTGGTGGTGCATGGGAGAGGATGGTGGGTCTGGCCAGGAGAATTCTCGACACCATGTTCTTTGAGCTCAAAACCACAAAACTCACTCATGATCACCACATGATTCCCGAGCGCGGCACCGCTGCTGCTCACCGCTCCCTCAGGGGATGGGTCAAATGCGGAGAACAAATTTCACACACTCAGGTGTGTGACAATCAGTGGAACTTTACCTTTACCTTTACCTTTACCTATGACATTCTTGTCACCTTCATGGCCGAAGTGTCAGCTATTATAAATGCACGCCCCCTCATTCCAGTGTTGACGGACCCTACTGACCCATTCATATTGTCCCCTGCTGTTCTTCTCACACAGAAAGTCAACACTCTCTCTGCCCCTGCTGGTGACTTTGTTGTCTCTGATCTCTATAGGCACCAGTGGCGGCAAGTCCAACATCTTGCTAATGTTTTCTGGGACAAGTGGAGATGTCAGTTTCTCTCGACACTTCAAACCCGGCGCAAATGGCAGTCAAGTCAGCCAAATGTGTACCCAGGGACTGTTGTTGTTCTGAAAGACATTCAGTGTCCAAGAAATGAGTGGCCACTTGGACTCGTGACCCAAATGTTTCCCAGCACTGATGGTAAAGTGCGCACTGTGGAGGTAAAGGTGTCTGGGCCTGATGGAACCAAGCTCTTTACCAGACCCATCTCACAAATAGTGGTTCTTGTTCCCCCAGAGTCATAAAAATTGATGGTAATATTGTTTTGTATGTTATAAGAGAGTGGCGTCAATTACGCCAAGCGGGGAGTGTACTGTTTGATGCATAAGAGTCAATTTAAAAAAAAAAAATTAGTTAAGGAAAAGGGATTTCATGTATGTAATTTCATTATTTCATTATTTCATTGTGTTTAATTAAGATGAGAATGTTAAAAACTCCGCTACTGCCATCCACTGGCCTATTGTGGTATAGCGGCCGCTGCTTTGTTCAATTGAATGCAAAACTTTATTCAGGAAGTGCAAGAAAACAGAGACAAAATGGCACGTTTAGCCAGCTTGGTGATGTTCCAGCCACTTCGGCATACACCTGGTCCAAGTTGCATCGTCGGTATGTTTTATGCGAATTTATTATTACATGCTAGGTCAAAATGTTGTATTGAATGTTTATTTAGCGATTTACGTGATTTACGTATCGTCAGAAATGCCGCATTGTAATTGTACTCTTTGTTTACTTTCGATTTAGTTTCACACTTTGTCTAAACAATAAACCTGGCAGAAGAAAAGTCCAGAGTCGTGTTTGGAGTGTTTAACTGCCTGTCAATAGATACACGCTACGTATTGAGGACAGGACAGTCGCTGATAATGATCGGGTGAATTTTTGTGGTAATTTTTTGTGAGATGGGGTTATTTAAGAGAAAAAAGTCAATTCTTGAAAATGAGCGATGCACAGGAGAGAAGAAAGTATATTCCCTTTTTGATGGGTATTTGAGTCTCCAGCCATCGCCAAGCCCAAAATCATCCATATATTTATGTTATTACCTTAGCCGATTGTGATTGCTTTGTGTGTACTGAGTTACTAGATCGGTCTAATGAAGCATTTAGGACTGTGTTAAAGTCTCCTCCAATTATAGTTGTCGAGCTGTCTGATAGGTTAGATAGTAGAGAGAAGATTGTGTGAAAGAAGGCCGGATTATCATTGTTAGGGGCATACAGATTAACGATTGTATATAATTTGTTAAAGATTGTTGCCTGAATAATGATGTAGCGGCCTTCTGGGTCTGTTACCGTACTGTTTAAAGTGAATGGTAGTCTCTTGTGGACCATGATAGAGACACCTTTTTGTCTGTTGTTATAGCAGGATGAAAAAATTGATTAAAATTTGGATCTTTAAGAGATTTTTCTTCTGACTTTAGCAAGTGGGTTTCTTGTAGGAGAAAAATATCTGTTTTCAATTTTGTGACAAAGTCCATCACTTTAATTTGAAGGAGGGAAAAAAATAGAGAAGGAAAGGGAGAATACTGGGTGAGGTATGTGAAGTGTACATTCACACCCTGTGAGATTTTTTTTCCCCTTTTTTTCCTTTTCACTAAGTCAGTGTTGTGTTCATTATGTATACATATATATCCATATATCCACACGTACATACATATAGATCTTCATATATACATACATACATACATAGATACCAGGGCCGCACGATTAATCGCATTGCAATCGCAGGAATGCTTAATTATCTGTTGCAGGAGAAATGTGTCAGAATACCAGTTTGAATGAAATATACATACATATACACATATACATACATACATACATACATACATACACCTATCTGTTTTTTTAAGAATAATGCAGCCCCAATATATATACATGCATACACACATCTTTTGGTCTTTTTTTATTTTTATTTTTATTCCTTTTATAATACAATTAAGCTATGGTTCTACTTTGTTTTGTGGTTTTAGGGGCACTTATCTCACTTAGAAGAGCCATGGGGTGGTGGTAGAGTGGCGGAACAGCTGCCCATCTATGTATAATTTGTCTACCACAAGAGAGGTCCTATTTTCCCTCTGCCTGTGCTCTTTTAAAATGGGATATAACACTTTGCGCCTCTCGTTGATTTCCTTGGGGAACTGATCGTTCATACCGAACAAAGTGCCTTTTAGCTCTCGTCCTTTACTCTTAACAAGCATTTTCTGCTGATAATGTTCGAATTTGGCGATGATGGGACGAGGACGCTGACCTCCTCGGGGTCCGAGCCTGTGGACGCGGTGAAAGGTGATGTTGTTGACAGTCTCCGTCGGGATCTTGAGGGCTGTCACCATGAACTTTTTTACCTGGACTTCTGGGTTGTCTGGTGTGCTCTCCGGGATGCCAGAAATGATTAAATTGTCTCTCATGCTTCTGGACTGCACATCAAGGACAGTTTCCTTCAGGAGTTCATTTTCCTTTTTGAGGAGATCTACATCTGAAGTGACCGCCGCCAAGGTGGAGCGGAGTTCAGCGTTGTTTTGCTGCAGGTCACTAATCGGCTGGTAGGTGAACTCCAAGCTTACCTTCAGGTCTTTTATCTCCTGGAGAAGCATACCGAGCACTTCTAGCTTCTTGTTGATGGATTCCAAGATGCTAAATTCGGAGGAATTGTATATCGGTGGCTGGGTCGGTCTTCTTCCTCTATTGGGGTTGTCGGCAGGACCCTCCATGATGCACTCATAGTAGTAATGATCGATAAACTCTTCTAGGTCCTCCACTCTGGCTGATGGTGCAGGCTGGAGTTGTCACCCATTAGGTAATTATATTTGTTTGGCTAGTTTGTTGATATCTAATCCAGTAGCTAGGCGCCACCATGTTGAATCTCAAAATCTCATAGTGGTCTCGTGGTCTCACGCTGCCATCACGATCGTTTTCAGTTTGTTGACGTTCATAATGAATCATCCACAAGGTTCTGTGCTCGGACCAATCCTATTTATTCTATATATGCTTCCTTTAGGCAACATCATTAGAAATCACTCTATAAATTTCCATTGTTATGCAGATGATACACAGTTGTATTTATCGATGAAGCCAGAAGATCAATCAATTCAATTTTATTTATAAAGCCCAATATCACAAATACAATTTGCCTCACAGGGCTTTACAGCATATGACATCCCTCTGTCCTTTAGACCCTCACAGCGGATAAGGAAAAACTCCCCCAAAAAAACCCTTTACGGGGGAAAAAAAAATGGTAGAAACCTCAGGAAGAGCAACTGAGGAGGGATCCCTCTTCCAGGACGGACAGACGTGCAATAGATGTCGTACAGAACAGATCAGCATAACAAATTAACAGTAATCTGTATGACACAATACAGTAATCTGTATGACATCCTCGGTAATGATAGTAGCTTACAACAACATTCATGAAAGTAATAATATTGTCGTTATAGTTCTGGCTACTGTAGTACAATATGTTGAAAGTATATATTAGTATCTGGCAGTATACATGTATGATAATAATCATATGTGTAGAATAACAGTGGAAGTATGACGAATGGATGATGATGGCAGCACCAGCAGCAGCAGGAGGCATCTGGCAGGACCACGGCAGCACAACCACACACGTCACGCTATCCAGGCACTGCTGCAATATGAGTTAACCTGAGAGACAGTGGAGCACAAAGGCTCCGGAGAAGAAGCCGAGTTAGTGACATCCAGAATGGCCGAGTTAACAAGATGCAGTAATAGGATACGGGAGAGAGAGAGAGAGAGAGAGAGAGAGAGAGAGAGAGAGAGAGAGAGAGAGAAGGTGCCTGGTGTATTATAGGTGGTCCTCCGGCAGACTAGGCCTAAGTCAGCCTAACTAGGGGCTGGTACAGGGCAAGCCTGAGCCAGCCTTAACTATAAGCTTTATCAAAGAGGAAAGTCTTAAGTCTAGTCTTAAATGTGGAGACGGTGTCTGCCTCCCAGACCGTAACAGGAAGATGATTCCACAGGAATAGCTGATAGCCTGATAGCCTGATAGCTGAAGGCTCTGGCTCCTGATCTACTTTTGGAGACTTTAGGGACCACAAGTAACCCTGCGTTCTCAGAGCGTAGAGTTCTGGTGGGATAATATGGCACTATGAGCTCTCTAAGATATGGCGGAGCTTGACCATTTAGAGCTTTATAAGTTAACAGTAGGATTTTAAATTCAATTCTGGATTTTACAGGGAGCCAGTGCAGAGAAGCTAAAACATGAGAAATATGATCTTGTTGCTTAGTTTCTGTTAGTACTCGTGCTGCTGCATTCTGAATTAGCTGGAGAGTTTTTAATGATTTACTAGAGCTACCTGATAATAGAGAGTTACAGTAATCCAGCCTTGAGGTAACAAAAGCGTGGACCAAATTTTCTGCATCTTTTTGGGTCAGGATAGGCCTAATTTTTGCAATATTACGCAGATGAAAAAAATGCAGTCCGTGAGGTTTGTTTTAAATGAGAATTAAAAGACAAATCTTGATCAAATGTTACTCCGAGGTTTCATACGGTAGTGCTAGAGGCCAGAGCAATGCCATCGAGAGAAACTATGTCATCAGATAAAGAGTCTCTGAGTTGTTTGGGGCCAAGAACAATAACTTCAGTTTTGTCTGAATTTAACATCAGGAAATTGGTGCTCATCCAAGTTTTTATGTCTTTAAGACAATTATGAAGTTTAGTTAATTGATTACTTTCTTCTGGCTTCATTGATAAATACAGCTGTGTATCATCCACATAACAATGGAAATTTATAGAGTGATTTCTAATGATGTTGCCTAAAGGAAGCATATATAGAATAAATAGGATTGGTCCAAGAACAGAACCTTGTGGAACTCCAAAACAAATTTTAGTATGTACGGATGATTCATTATGAACGTCAACAAATTGAAAATGATCAGATAAATAAGATTTAAACCAGCTTAGTGCAGAACCTTTTAGGCCAATTAAGTGTTCCAGTCTCTTTAGCAGAATTTCATGGTCAACAGTGTCAAACGCTGCACTAAAATCTAATAAAACAAGTACAGAGACGAGTCCTTTGTGTGAAGCAATCAGAAGGTCATTTTTAATTTTAACTAGTGCTGTCTCAGTGCTATGATGCACTCTAAATCCTGACTGTAATTCCTCAAATAAATTATTATCATGGAGAAAATCACACAGCTGGTCTGAGACTACTTTCTCAAGGATCTTTGACATAAAGGGAAGATTAGATATTGGTCTATAGTTGGCTAACACCTCTGGATCCAGGGTGGGCTTTTTTAGTAGAGGTTTAATTACAGCTACCTTAAAAGACTGTGGTACATAGCCTGTTAATAAGGATATATTGATCATATCTAATATATGGGTGTTAACTAAGAGACACGTTGATGATTTAGATGAAGAAATTACTGCGGTCAATCTTGAAGAGAAATTGGGGAGAAGCAATCTAAATAAATATTAGGTGTTACAGCTGTGTTTGAGATTGGATAGGTACTATCTGAGGACAGGAGGTCATGAATTTTGCCTCTAATAGTTAGAATTTTGTCATTAAAGAAGCTCATAAAATCATTATTGCTAAGGGCTAAAGGAATACAAGGCTCAATAGAGCTGTGACTCTCAGTCAGCCTGGCTACAGTGCTGAAAAGAAACCTGGGGTCATTCTTGTTTTCTTCTATTAAAGCTGAGTAATAGTTTGCTCTGGCATTGCGGAGGCCCCTCTTATAAGTTTTGAGACTGTCCAGATTAAACGAGATTCTTCCAGTTTGGTTAATCGCCAATTCCTTTCAAACTTTCGCGATATTTGTTTTAATTTACGGGTTTGAGAGTTATACCAAGGAGCGAACTTTCTTTGTTTTGTTAACTTCTTTTTAAGAGGAGCTACAGAGTCGAGTGTTGAAGACTAAACTAAACTCCATAACTGCCTTAAAGACATAAAAATCTGGATGAGCACCAATGTCCTGATATTAAATTCAGACAAAACTGAAGTTATTGTTCTTGGCCCCAAACAACTCAGAGACTCTTTATCTGATGACATAGTTTCTCTCGATGGCATTGCTCTGGCCTTGGACTGCATTTTTTCATCTGCTTAATATTGCGAAAAGCACGTGTACTAACAGGAACTAAGAAACAAGATCATATTTCTCCTCTTTAGCTTCTGTGCACTGGCTCCCTGTAAAATCCAGAATTGAATTTAAAATCCTACTGTTAACTTATAAAGCTCTAAATGGTCAAGCTCTGTCATATCTTAGAGAGCTCATAGTGCCTTATTATCCCACCAGAAGACTGTGCTCTGAGAACGCAGGGTTACTCGTGGTCCCTAAAGTCTCCAAAAGTAGATCAGGAGCCAGAGCCTTCAGCTATCAGGCTCCTCTCCTGTGGAATCATCTTCCTGTTAACGGTCTGGGAGGCAGACACCGTCTCCACATTTAAGACTAGACTTAAGACTTTACTCTTTGATAAAGCTTATAGTTAGGGCTGGCTCAGGCTTGCCTTGTACCGGCCCCTAGTTAGGTTGACTTAGGCCTAGTCTGCCAGAGGACCCCCCTATAATACACCAGGCACCTTCTCTCCCTCTCTCTCTCATATCATATTACTGCATCTTGCTAACTCGGTCATTCTGGATGTCACTAACTTGGCTTCTTCTCCGGAGCCTTTGTACTCCACTGTCTCTCAGGTTAACTCGTATTGCAGCGGTGCCTGGATAGTGTGACGGGTGTGGTTGTGCTGCTGCCGTGGTCCTGCCAGATGCCTCCTGCTGCTGCTGCTGCTGCCATCATTAGTCATTAGTCATACTTCTACTGTTATTCTACACATAAGATTATTATCACACGTGTATACTGCCAGAAACTAATATATACTTTCAACATACTGTACCACAGTAGCCAGAACTATAATGATAATATTATTACTTTCATGAATGTTGTTGTAAGCTACTGTCATTACTGTCTGTCCTGCATCTCTCTCTCTCTCTCTCTCTCTCTCTCTCTCTCTCTCTCTCTCTCTCTCTCTCTTTTTCCCATTTCCCATTGTGTCATACAGATTACTGTTAATTTATTATGCTGATCTGTTCTGTACGACATCTATTGCACGTCTGTCCGTCCTGGAAGAGGGATCCCTCCTCAGTTGCTCTTCCTGAGGTTTCTACCGTTTTTTTTCCCTGGTAAAGGGTTTTTCCTTGTCTGCTGTGAGGGTCCTAAGGGCAGAGGGATGTCGTATGCTGTAAAGCCATGTGAGGCAAATTGTGATTTGTGATATTGGGCTTTATAAATAAAATTGATTGAATTGATTGATTGATTGATGAGGGTAAGATAGAGGGTGAAATGGACAGGTGTTTAGCATGACATCAGCAGTGATGTGTGTGTGTGTGTGTGCGTGTGTGGTCCTGCCAGGCCTGCACAAATAGTCTTAATGCTTTCTGAGGAGTTGCCCGGAGCTGCAGTAGCCTCTAGACTGGCCATCGATGTGATGCAAAGAGCCCCCCCCCCCATCTCAACACACATAGACAGATAGACAGACACACACACAGACAGACAGACAGACACACACACACACACACACACACACACACACACACACACAGACAGACACACAGACAGACAGACAGACACACACACACACACACACACACACGCACACGCACACACGCACACACACACACACACACACTCCACCCATCCAGCCTCTTAAAGCTCTATATGGCCAAGGTCCTGTCTCGAGCCCACAGTGTTATCTCCCCAATGCAATTAAGGTGCTTTAAAAGTGCATTTTCAGGAACAAGAAGTATGGGGGTAATGAGGGAGAGTGCTGGCTGGACGGCTCCACTGCTGAGTGCAATAGAGAGCACCCACCAAGATGCTGAGGTGGATGTATGTGTGTGTGTGGGTGTGTGTGTGTGTGTGTCTGTCTGTCTGTCTGTGTGTCTGTGTGTCTGTGTATGTGTCTGTGTGTGTCTGTAATATTAGAAGGCTGGGGTGGCTTATAGTGCAATAATAGTTAACGGAAAATAGGTTTTACTAGGATCTTTTTCTGCTACAGTAGATACACCAATTTAAAGTTGATTATGTCATTTAACTAATAGGCTTCATTTGGATTACTCCATCAATTGACATTTTCCATCTATTCAAGGCCAATTCGTCTTTTCTCTGCAGAGAAAAAACTTTATCTTTTATTGCAAAAAACTTTGATTACAGGTCTTGAAGTATAAGCATCAAAGTGAGAGACCACAGTGAATTTACTGTTAAGCTAGATAGTTGAAGTTTTATGTCAAAAATAAGTGCATTATCAATTAAACTATTTGACGTAAGGAAGCCATACAGAATGAAACCCTTAGTGTGCAACACAAAGGGCATTGAAATTTCATCCAAATGCAGCATAAACAAAAAGTTCTAGCCTGTCAATTTACTAACTACAAATGTCCACTGTAAAATATAATAGTACTGTACAGCGGTGCTTGTACACTGAAAAGCTGAAAGTCTCTTTGTAGGTCACACCGGAGAAAGTGCAACAGAGGCTGCTCTTCAGACAGCAGTCTCACCTGGTGGAGCACTCCTTTAATATCCCTGCTGACGTCAGTGGCATATTCCCTGACTGGAATAGAACACCCAAGCTGAACAGGCCTAGATTTGGGCCTGACAATAGCAACTTGTTCTGTTCATGGCCTCTTCGTTGCTCTGTGACCTTGTGACCAGCTTCTTGCTGCTGTATGGTAAGGTATCTAGTTGCCAGAGGTTCTTTACCTAATTGAAGAATTCATTTACCAGGAAGGTGGTGGCAAAGAACAGCCACTGCTGTTGGTGGCTGCACTGGCCCTTGCAGAGTCCAGCCAAGCTTGGTCTTCACTGCAGCTAGGCCACCAGGTGGGCCAAGAGTGGACAGGTTTGAGAGGCATCACCAGAAGGATGAAAATGAATGATGAAAAAAGTAGATTAGTAGTAAACTTTACTGTTTTTACATCATGCACATTAGTAAGAAACCTATAATGGTGGCCGCTATTGTACAAGAGGCTTTTTGTAGGCACACTGAAGCGTAAATGTGTTTCAAATTTCAAATCAATCAGACTCACGATATAAGGAAGTGGCTTCAATCTTTTTTTTTTTTTTTTTTTTTTTTTTAATTTTTCTGGTGTTGCACCATCATCAAGCCAATTGGGATCAAATTTGAAATAAAGCATTAGGTTATTCATTTCCAGTTATGGTGCCAGTTATGGTGCCAAAGGCAATAATGTAATATATATAGCTAAAAAGGTCATACCTACATGCACCAATCAATATGACACTAATCGTTTGATTAACATTTGCCCCAAGAGCATGTGCACCAAGTTTGGTTACATTCTGTCCACCCATTGTCGAGGTACACATTTGTGATATTTGTGGTGCCCCTAATGGTTTGGGCTACAACTGCTTTGGTACAGCCATTCCGCAACAAGTACTGAAGGTATCTTTATATATCTATAAAGATTTGAGATCATTGGAGAAATGCTTAAAGTTATGGCTGTGACGGCCTCCTGCCTCTAGGGCCTGCTGCTGTGTTCACTGTTCCCTTTTGTGTTGTCTTGTTTTCCCTGCAGGTCGTAGGTGGGGCTTGCCACACCTGGGTGGACCTGGCCAGTCCACCGGGGTATAAGAGCTGGCATTACTACTCACTCTCTCTCTCTCTGCTTCTCTGCTGTTAGGTGACCTACCCGGCGGGGCTGCATCGCTGCGCGATCCCTCGGCGCATTATGTTTTGGTTTAGTTAGTATTTGATTACGTTGCCAATTTCTTAATATTGTTTGTAATAAAATCCTTTTGTTTTACTTTACAAACACCATACGTCTCCTCGTCTTTGTCATGGCTTTGAGCCAGGTCATGACATGGCCAATTCAAATCATAAAAGGTCTTTTCATTACTGTTTCTCACATTATGCAAAATAGAAAAAAAATCCCTCATGGTGGACTTTTATGGACAGAGGTATTTTATCTGTACCAAATTTTAAGTCAGCCAGACTTTTTGTGTGAGGGGCATGGCCTTTGCAAAATTGTCTTTTTTGGGCATCAAATACAGTGCTACCATGAGGCTAATTAAGGTCATATTTCTTGGTAAGCATTAGTACATCATTTCCAGCTATTTGGCCAAGTTTCATGTTCCTAGCTCATTCCAGCTCATGGCAGTTTGAGTCGCATGGACTGACAACAAATTATAGTAATGACAAACTGGCAGTCCCTTTGCAACTTGGACCGTAATATATTCACACAAAAACAAAAAGGGTTTAGCTGTTCACAATCGCAGTCAGTGGGGGAGGCCCTTATAATAATTCCATAAGATTCACTAGGATTTTTGCACTGCTTTCAGTGCTGAAGCCCTGATAGTAATAATACCTTCATTTTTAATGTCTGTGAACCAGTTGGTGCTCGGGCCATAATAATCCTCACAATTACAGTGGGACTTTGCGCTGCATTCAGTGCTCAGACCTATAATAAACAGAGTGATTTCAAAAGGGTTGTCCTCACACCACTCTCGGTATTCAGATAGCCTACTAATAATTCCTTCAGTTTCAAGCAGGTCCTCGCAACAGTTGGTTTTGGGCCCTAATAAATAATACTATTATTAATGTCTTAAGTTTTAACAGGGCAATAATAATCTTTTATCTTACTATATAATGACGAAAACTCTGTCTGTGGGTCTGTGGGTGTGTCTGTGTGTCTTGCTCTCAATGAAAACGGGAAAAAAATCACCTGGTTTTAATGGCATGTCTCCGGAATTCCTACTTTCATTTTGGTCGTCATTAGGACCTCTTTTATTTGACAGTTTTCAGTTACTATCGGCCTTTTCTCTAGAGATGCTAATACAGCAATAATTTCTCTTATACTTAAAAAAGATAAGGATTCCACGGCATGTTCAAGTTACCGCCGGTTGTCTCTCCTTAACTCTGAAATAAAGCTCTTTGCCAAAGTCTTAGCCAGGAGACTTGACCCCTTCATGACACAGTTGGTACATGCAGAACAGACTGGCTTTATAAAATCTAGACTTGCCTCAGATAATGTTCGACATTTCCTTCATATTTTAGAAGGTGCTAGTATGTGCCATCACCATGTGCAGTTTTATCCTTAGATGCTGGCCACACATAATCTAAGGGGACCCCTCTATTATTGACCTCATCAAACAAAATGGGGGAGCTAGAGAGCTAATTTCTTATCTAGGCCTAACTGCCATATTGATTTTTACTAAACTTGGTAGATATGTAGAACAGGATGCTTCAAGGTGACTGGAGAATTTAACTCTAATTGGCAACTCGGCGGTGTTATAACAACAGAAAAATGCTTAAAAATGGCTAAAATGCGATAGATCGCTGTGGTGTGGCTACCCCTGTGGCCAAATGTTGTTTTTTTCCCCCTAACTTTTGGTATGACCAAGTCATGGTATGCTGTACATAATCACGGAAACTGTCAGTGTGTCATTCTGTCAGTCAGTCATTCTACCAGTGCGCCCCACTTTTAAGTCAATATAAACACTTTAACTATCTGTCTTTCAATGTGCTACCTCAACTACTAATGTACAGCTTTAGCCCACTTACTATCCCACTATTGGCAATGGTATTACTGTACTTTAAATAAAGCAATCATACTATCAAATTTGCAAATACCCTGTCGGAATACATTGCTCTTCTTAATGGGTTCAGTTGACTATTTAATCCGCAAGTTCCTATGACCTCTATCCCAAACACACACCATGTGAAACTGTACGTGGGCAACTGTGCACTCAATGGGTATGGACAAGTAATAATAATGATTCCTTTCGTTTCAGCAGGGCCTTCACCACCACTTGCAGTCGGTGTTAGGGCCCTAATAGTCATTCCCACAGTTTCAATAGGATCCTTGTACTGGTTGGTGCTCTGGTCCTTATAATATTTCCTTCAGTTTTAATACGGAGCTTCCACCGATCAGTACGTTCCTTTCCTTTCTTTACAAGGATTCCCATTAATAATATTAGCTACTGAGGAACTAATGAGAAACCAATGAACTAAGATACTCAAAATTAGAGTAGTTACCGAGGAACTAATGAGGAACGAATAAGGAACTAACTCTTAGTTAATGGTCAGTTCTTCAGTAACCCCTGACCAAATTTCATAGAGGAGTTAATCACGACTTCATGATTAGTGAACTAGTTACTTCATCAGTACAGAATCAGTACTCAATAACCTGTCCAAAGTAACACATAATGAGTAGTCTTTTATTACTTCATCATCTTTACAGTTAGTTCCTCAACAAGAAAAATCACAGACAGCAGGATTCTTGAGAAGAGTTTTATTCATTATTTTCAGACCACATACACATCAACATGACCATCCATGTTATTCAGTATGATGATGCTTAAGAAATAAATATGATAGTGTGTCACATTTTAGGTAGGATAAACTTAAAGAATTTATCATGGGGGCCGCGTGTAAAGTACTGTATACTGATCACAACATTGTTCAGAGTACAGTTGTTTTAGGTGCACAAAATTTAGAGTAGTTTCTATGAAACAAATTTGGAATGATTGAGGAACTAAGTATTAGTTAATTTTCAGTTCTTCAGTAACTCCTAATCAAATTTCAGAGGAGTAGTTACGGAGGAACTAATGAGGATTATTAATTATCACTTAATCATTACCTATCCTTTTTGTGTGAGACATCAAAATGAGTGGGTAATGAGTACTGAATCATTACCTACTCATTAGTTACCCTTTTTGTGTAAGGTACACAAAAATTACAGTAGTTAAAAAGGGTAACTAATGAGTAGGTAATGAATCAGTACTCATAACCTACTCATTTTGATGTCTCACTTTACTTTAGAGTACACAAAAAGGGTAGGTAATGATTACATAATAGTTAGTTCCTCATTAGTTCCTCATTTGTTCCTCAGTAACTACTCTAATTTTGTCTACCTTATTGTAAAGTGTTACCCTGATTTATATTTAATTCCATTGTTAGTTCAGCTTTTAACTGATACCTTGATTCTAAATTTAATAGACTTTGTTTTGCTAAGCTAACACTAAGTAGCTATTTGTTGTGTGTTGCCCATTCTCCCATTAACAGTAACTCCTTATTAAAAATGTCAGCTCTCTTATTGATGAGACAGCTGCATATGAAGCTAAGCAAAAGTTAAATCAGGAATACCTTTTTTGTGCTTCATCCATTCACAATTCTCTCTCTACCCCACTCCCACTGCTTCCTACAATCAGCTGACTATGTCTGTTCACTCCTCCTTATCCAGTCAAACTTTGCCATGATCTCTATCAGCCAGTCAGGATGTAACTGTCAATTTTTAAATCTGCTATCTTCTCTGCTTCTGTTAGCTGTCATTTAAGGCAGAACTGTTGCACCCTCCTCCACCCCGTTCACCTCCAGCCATCATATACAAAGTCGAGGATGAGCTCACCAAAAGCACATTCTTCTTCTCATCCAGATCATCAGCACTTCTTCATCTCATTTCATCTTTACCAGCTCTACCACCACCAGCGTCTAGACCCTGGAATATCTACTATTGTTATCTATTGTTTTATCACCCTCCTTACATATATCAAGTTGATGGGGTCAAACTGCCAAAGACTTTTCACATTTTTCATACTTATGTGCACAAGTAATAAATACTCTTTTCACTTAAAATGAGTCTCTCCTGAAAAACCTCTGGAATGGAGTTGCACACATAGCAATTTAAGCCTTTTCTAAAATAAATGGACAATCAAACAGCTGTTTTGAGTTACTCCACATGTAACATCTTATTTCTGGCAAACTGCCATTAAAGAAAACCGTCTGTCTCCGTTTTGTCAATTAGCCCTCCATCAACTTTAATGTAGAAAAAGTGAAACCATGAAATGCTGACATGAAATCAAGTAAAAGTGCACCAACTAGTTCCCTATTATCTAGCTCACTTTGCCAGTCATCTGTCATTTGTGGCACGGCCATAATCAATCATTTCATTAACATGAAAATAAATATGTATTTCAGTCAGGACCACCTTTGTCAAAGAAAACTGTATTTCCACTGCAGTTTTACAATTTGGCATGTGTGCCTTTGTTCTGGTGCCTCTCTGCCTTTCCTCGTGCCTATGCAGAAAGCCTGTGCGTTCACACCAGGTGTGAGTGAAGCGAATTACTCGCGCTTAACGCGGGGAGAGAGAGTGACATGCCAGTGACGTTGGGAGAATCTCAACGCTGATTGGCTTTCGCGGCACAGCATGACGCAAATTCAGCTCAAAAATTCAATATCAATCTGAGGCGATGGACGCAAATTTTGTGGCTATCGCGCCGCACCTATGTGTCTATCGTGTTGGGTCATCCCTATCTTCCCAGGGTTCTATGTTTCCTGGGTTCTATGTTCCCTGCAAAAAAGCTGTCATGTTCTCCACTTACACACAAAGGGTTCCATATTTCCCGCTTGGCTGAGCGGGCAACATAGAACCTGGGAAACATAGAACATTTTTTGTGTACGCTGGGAACATAGAAGCTTTTTTGCAGGGTTAAGTGGGGAACATAGAACCTTGGAAACATAGAACGCTGGAAACATGCATACGCTCCTTATCGCATCCCATCGCGTCGCGCTAGACGCATCCATCGCATCGCCCGTCTAATCGCGTCTTTGGATTGACTTTATATGTAATCTCGACTAGTGAATTTGTGCTCGGTGTGAACGCACAGTAAGGCAGAGCACACCTCTCAGCCCTTCCCTGCACCTACATGGAAAGCCTCAGCAGAGCTGATTTTAGACCTGCCGAGATTTGCATCCCCAGTTTTTTCAGCCTAGGAGACTACCATATGTATGAAATTCACATTGTTGAGGCAAAAGGACCCCAAATATGTGCTGGCAAAACCATTTGATTCACAGACCTCCTGAAATATAATTACAGCCTCGATGCATTATTCAGCAGAGGTGTATTTATCACCTGCCGAAATTTGCATCCCCTGTTTTTTAGCCTCTGAGACTACCACATGTATGACATTTATACTGTTGAGCCAAAATGACCCAGAATATGATCTGGTAAAATCATTTGATTCACAGACCTCCTGAAATATAATTACAGCCTGGATGCCTGGATATATTTTGGTCTGTTTTAGCTCATGAACATGAATTTCATACATGTAACAATGTCTCTGGCTGAAAAACCAGGGGATGCAAATCTAGGCAAGTAGCCACACCTCTGCCAAATAATGCATCCAGGCTGTAATTATATTTCAGGAGGTCTGTGAAGCAAATGGTTTTACCAGATCATATTCTGGGCCCTTTTGGCTCAACAGTGTGAATTTCAGACATGTGGTAGTCTCCTAGGCTGAAAAAACAGGGGATGCAAATCTCGGCAGGTGATAACTTCACCTCTGCCGAATAATGCATCCAGGCTGTAATTATATTTCAGGAGGTCTGTGAATCAAATGGTTTTACCAGCACATATTCTGGGTCCTTTTGCCTCAACAGTGTGAATTTCATAAGCATAAATAACAGGGGATGCATTATTCTATATATACAGCAGCAATCAGTTCTGTCGAAAAATGCATCAACCCGTTAACACCCTCATGAAACTTCAAATCATAAGTTTGATAGGACCACCATCATGGCTTTATCAGCACATAGTGTAGGATTTGATGGGCCTTGACAGTGCGAATGACTCTCTACATTAATTTTCTGTATTTTAAAACCTTGTTTTCGTAGAACTATCTGCAATCCCATGCTTAAAAACGCAGCAACACACAAAATAGTGAAGAGTTTGCATTAAGAAATAATGAGAGATTAATCAAGCAGACTCAGACCAATCGAGGAAACGCTACTTTACCAATTCTAATAAAACACTGATGACGCTAAACATTAAAAAATAGACTTCAGAACAAAGAAGATTATTTTGTTTTTAAACAGGATGCTTCCTTAACGTATAACACCTAGAAGGTCAGAGCCACTGTCACCACAGTAACAGGGTAGCACAAGTGCCACCAGGGTGCGCATCAGAGGTCACGATGCGCGTCACCACTTGGATTACTTCGCAGGGTAGATATTATTTGTTCCTGTGTAATGAAAAAGGGGTACGAGCGTTTCTCTCGTGCATGCACGCTCTCTCTTCTTTTCTAAGATGACAGATGCTGAATATATACTCCCTATCTAATGCTGTGGCTGTTTGTGGTTGGCTGAGAGGGATGTGAACTCATTAGTTTGCAACTGTGTTAATCAAATCAGGCTGGGTTTCCATTACGCGTGCTAAACGTGCCAAACGGCGCCAGTCCCCTTTGATCTGACATCAGATGTGACAGGACAGTCGATATAAATATACATTTATGTGCTGATTCCAGATAGTTGCATTGAATAGTGGTTTTTGTGGGTATTTATTGCATCGTTAATGTGCCTGACATTCTGGAAACCTGCCTGTGAGGTTTTGATGACGTGTGCACACTGTCCACCGTCAGCCAAACTTCGGCTTACACCGGCTGCGCTCTGCCTGTGCTGACAGTAGACAAGGTTTCAGTTGGTGAGCTTTTAGCGCACCTTCGGCAAAACCTTTTGGCATGAAACTGTCACTGCGCCAAGCTGGATCTGTAGATACCTCCCCCTGCTGCGCCGCCACACCCATCTCAGCGCACCTTGGTCTGCCAAACTACCAAACTGAGCGTGCCTTGGGTTGCGCTGCTCGAAACTAGCTCTGCGTGGGGTTTGCCACCCTGCGCTGCACCGGGAAACTAAAGCCCATAGTGTTAATGTAATTGAAACTTACTTTTGAGTTAGAGGGAAAAGCCAATAAATAAATAAATGAAAAAAGAAAAAGGCGGTGAGGACAGACTCCCTGAAATAATTACTGGCTGCAGATAAATCTATAACTGCTTCCCGATGCTGATGCAGTGATGTAATAAAGAGTGTTCTTCCTGTCTGTATCTGAATCATATGAAAAAGTCACAAAGTACAGCTCAGGCACAAAATAGGCTAGCTTACACATGATTCTGTCAGGAAGCTTTCTAAATGCAGTGACACTGATTCTGTTTCAGCATGATATGATTTAATATGTAGCTATTATGTCATATTAGAGTCTAATTGTATCCCTTCACAAAAATACAGCTCAATTCACACTTTAAGTATTTCACGATATAAAAATAGACTCCTTGTTCCTGCTTTGAGGGCGTGGAATCCTGTGTTTCTATAGAGGCGGCTAAAGTCAAGTCTGTTTTGTGCTTTTTGTGCTCCCCTTTTTTGTCCAAAGTTCAGTAACCAGCCTTGTGTCTGCTTTAGTCCACTTTATCCAACACTTGCACAACTCTGTGGTTGAAGTCCTCTGGCTGGTCGGCGTATACATAGTGTCCGGCTCCACGGACTGTCTGCAGGGACAATCGAGGACAGGATTATTACAAACAGAAGGCAACATGCAAAGAGAGAGTTCTTACTGGAGAGCACTTCGTCTTTCTGTTATTGCTTTTATAATACAAAGATGGAAAGACAGTTCTTGCCAAAAGAATTGTTATTCCAAATTAATGAAATAATGGACACTAATAACCCTTCAATAACACCGCAGTGAGAGTGTGTATGACATACATATATATATATATGTATATGTATATATACTATATATATATATATATATATATATATATATATATATATATATATATATATATATATATACAATATAAACATAACATTCCCAGATCTGAATGAAAGGGAGCAGAAAGAAGAATAATGTTATTTAATCTGCCCCTTTATCCCAAAAAATCAATTTACAAAGCTCTTAAATCAAAACAACAACAAAATAAACAAAAATAAAATAAAATAGCTGCCGGCCACAACACAAACAGTCACATTCTTTTTAGTTCCCTATACCTTTCATGACAATGGGTATGACAATCAAACATAACTAAAATATTTCAATATATTTCCTTAACATACTGGCATTAATTGTTCTTTTAAATGTAATGTTTGACTTGGATTCTTTGGTTTCTTTGTTCAGATTATTCCATAAACTGATTCCTTTCAAAGAAATACAACATTCCATCAGTTTAGTTCTGAATGTTGTTTTTTTAAAGATCTCTGTTCCTTTTAAATTATACTTGCTTTCTTTTTTTTCAAATCTTTTCTGAATATTGATTGTTAAAGTTTTTTTATGGGCTTTTAACATAATTTGCAGAATACTGTAATCTACTAATTCATGGTAGCCATTCATTTATGGTCTTGCCCCGCCCTACTTCTCTGAGCTGCTGCAGCCTTATTCACCCCCCCGCTCTCTCAGGTCAGCTGATCAACTGCTCCTGAGTGTACCTAAAACTAAGCGCAAGCTCAGAGGTGACCGTGCCTTTGCTGTAGCAGCTCCTAAACTATGGAACGATCTGCCTCTCCATATCAGACAGGCCTCCTCTCTGTCTGTTTTTAAATCCCATCTTAAAACCCATCTTTTCTCCTTGGCTTTTGACACCATGTGAGATGTTGAATGTATTATTATTTTTATTCTATTTTTTATTTCATTGTTTTTGGTTTATTGTTTTTATTTTTATTGTTTCAATTATACAGCTGTTTTATGTCTTTTAATCTATTCTTGTATTTTATTCTTTCATTTTGTTTTTATTTATTCTTCTGTACAGCACTTTGGTCCACTGTGGTTGTTTTATAGTGCTTTACAAATAAAGTTGGATTGGATTGGATGAAATTTCAACAATTTTAACTGAAGGAATAATAGATTTGTTGGATCTCTATATCGTTTTCTATTGATTATTCTTATAGCTCTTTTTTGTAAAATGAAAATTGATATATGTTTTACAAGCATTTCCCCAAACTTCAAAACAGTAGGTCAGGTGCAGAACAATCATGGTGTTGTATAAAATTTACAGTGCTTTATTATCTAATGAATCCTTTACTTTGTGTAACAGAGCAATTATTTTTGATATTTTTACCTTTGTATAATTTATATGTGATTTCCAACTCAAATTCTCATTCAGGATGACACCCAAAAACTTCATTTCCATCTATATTAATTGGAGCATCAGTGCCTTTCCCTCTGTTGCTAAATATCATAAAGTTTGTTTTTTCAAGATTTAGCGATAATTTATTTACATCAAACCATGTTTTTATTCTTTCAAATTCTTTTTTAACCACATTCAACACCTGTGTTATATCTTCCTGAGAATAAAATAAAGCAGTATCATTCGCAAACAGAATACATTTGAACAGTTCGGATACATTAACAAAATCAATAATATACAAAATAAACAGTTTTCCAAGTAGCTAGAAACCCACTGATGTGCTACCCCTCTGATACCATATTTACTCAGTTTGCTAAGAAGTATAATATGATCTATGGTATCAAAAGCCTTTTAGAGGTCAACAAAACTACTTAAAAAATAATGTCTCTTGTCGATTGCAGTGGATATTTCTTCAGTTAATTCCATTAGTGCCATTGATGTGGAGTGATTTGTTTGAAATCCATACTGATTATTGCTTAATACATTGTATCTGTTGATGAATTTGTCTAACCTGGTTACAAATAATTTCTCTAATATTTTTGAAAATTGTGGAAGCAAGGATACTGGTCTGTAGTTGGAGAAAACATGTTTATCTCCATTTTTATAAAGTGGAATTACTTTGGCTGTTTTCATACTTTCAGGAAATATCCCTGTTGAAAATGATAGATTGCATATGTATGTAAATGGTTCAATAACCAATTCAATTGTGTTCTTTACTAATATCATGTCCATATCTACACAATCAGTGGATCCTTTACTTGCACAACCTTTTACATTACTCAGTATTTCTTCTTTTTCAACCTTACCAAGAAAAATACTATTCACATTATCCATTATTGTGTTCTCATCTGCATTGTCAGTTATTGTTGGTATGTTTGCTGCAAGACTAGGGCCTACATTTACAAAAAAATCATTAAACTTGCTTGCTATTTTGGTTTTGTCATTATTGTCATGATTTTCTTTCACAAAATAATTTGGACGAGCTGATTTTATTTTATAATTTTTTATTATTTTTATTATTCCCCATGTAGCCTTCATGTAGAGGCATATCAATGAACCCAGATTCATTTGTCCCCTTTCTGACCCCGGTCCAGGAAAAGACACTCAGTCTATCTCAAAAGGGCGTCCTGTGAGGACCATTCAAATCAAGACATTGACCTGCTTCCCTCGTTACCCTGAGGCACTAAGTTATGGCTAACTGACAATGTACCCTTTTGGCGACCGCATCCTGTCGCCTCCATGTGACCTCGGGGTGGAGTCAAGGGCTTTATTGTGATAAACTGAAAACGTATGTGTATCTCTGTATTGCAGGTAATTGTCGTGACTTCACATTACATGGTTAAGTCTTTGATATGAATGAGTTCTTTATTAAGACCAATGTCCGGCCTGGGGCATGACGGAATGTAATCTCAACTCCCTAACATGTAGCCATATTGCCACCTCGTGGCGAAGTTAGGAAGAGTCACCGTAAAGGAGTCTATTTGAAACATGTATGTTTTTAATGAAGATATAATTAGGTATTAGTCAACTTGTCGCATGATTTTATTTCCTTATCTTCTTTGTCATTGTACGATGTCATTGAATTAATCAAAGTGTGTGTATTTGATGTAGGCTAGCTGATATTATGGTGTACTAAGTGTTTTGATTTAACATTAATCTGTGTGTTTAATGGAACGATTAAGAAATAATGTAAGCTATAGTGGGTAGAGTGCGCGTAACATATTCAAGTATACAACCTCGTATCAGGAAAGAATTAAAATTTTCCTAAAGAAAGGAAGAAGAAAATCTCCTCCTTCTTGGATCAGGCTCGCCCTCTTACGCCCACTAAGGTTTTCGACTTAAGAAATACCCGAGAGCGTCCTGAGCTCAGTCCTCTTCTGCTTTTTGTCGCGCTTGCCTTTCGTCTTCCCTTACATTTGTTTTCTACACTTTTTCTAACTCTGGCGCTCCTTAGTTATTACTCTCTTGCTTTTTCTTGCGTTTATTTCTCTTAATCTACGTGCTCTCAACTTCATCCTTACGTTATTGTTTTACTACGTTTTACCACGTTTATCCTCACACTCAAAGTTATTTTGAACTTTGGACTTTTATTGATCCAGTTTTTCCAGCTTCAGTGTTTTCAACCTTTTTACGCGTATAGTAGATTTGACATCAATATCGAATGGCCGGCGATATTGATTTCACATTACGATAAACGAGTAATCAGAAGAAGCAGTTTGGCTCCTGTCAACTACTCTCCGCTCCAGATCCTTCGAACCGGCAGTCTATCACTTGCCATAGTGGTTCACCATCCAGCCTAAAGGCTTCCTGCAGCGTGGACCGACTGCTGGGTACCCAGAGGACATTGCGACTTCGCCTGCTGCCTCGGTCGTGGGACGACCTCTTATTCTGCTGAGAAAGCTCAGAGCAGTTCGCGACAGTCCAGGGACCCCCGACTGAGAGATCCACTGGGACCACCAGCTGCAGAAAGTAGGCCAAATTTTTTATAATCTGAGATAACCGCTATGCGGCGGGGAGAGAGAGGCTGAACAGGGGAGAGAAAGGCTGGACTGGAGGCTTGGTCGATTACCCTGATAGAAAGCGGTTTCATTGGGTCTAATTGAACTGTTTGTGCATTACTGTGGTTCCGTTTATCATAGGCCATCTCAGTATTATTCTCCCACTATAGCCGAACTAAACCCAAACAAGTGTTACTTTTCATTCCATTCATATATAGTTGTTTAATCTGTGTTGTGTCATATAATCACCATTTGCTATTCATTTACTCACTGTTATCCATTTAGTTCAATAAATCTTCATTTATCGCTAAAGTCGCTGTCTGTGATGTATATGTCTTGTGTAAAGGAACAAAGATCACTGTCTAGAGAAATCATAACCCAGATATTGAGATTGATTCATTACTGATAAGCGTGCTGACAAATTAATAAGTAATATACGGAGTTATTAATTTGATTGGCCAAATTCTCGCATTAAAAGCGAGTGGTACCCCTGAATTTATGATTACGAGTGCATATTATCCTAAAACATGTATTTCCCCTACATTCATATTACTTCTATTTTTATTTAGTAAATCACCATATTATTCCTTTTTATGCCTTTTTATTATCCATACTAATTTATTTTTATATTTCTTGTAGCTATCTTTTGCTTCTTTTGACCTTAATTTTAAAAAACATCTATATAAATAATTTTTCTTCTTGCAGGCATTCTGTAGTCCTTTAGTCATCCATGGTTTGTCATTTTTCTTGGCAAGACTTCTGATTTTACAGGTTTTTTTTCATACAAATCTATCAATAAAGTAATGAATGAATCATAAGCTATATTTATATCATTTACATACACTCCATCCCAATTTTGTTTTTTAAGGTCTTCTTTCAGTGACTCCAAGGCTTCTTCAGATCTGTTTCTTATCAATTTTTCTGAGTTGAATTCCATTGTATTACATTGACAGTTTTTATAAACTGCAAAAACAGGTAAATGATCACTTACATCAGTTATCAAGAACCCACCCACTACATTTCCATCAACTACATTTGTGAAAATACTGTCAATAACAGTTGCAGTCTGTGATGTGATTCTTGTTGGTTTAGATATCATTGGAAACAGACTCAAACTATACACTGAATTTATGAATTCACTTGTTGTATAAAATGAACTTGGATTTTCAAGATTAATGTTAAAGTCTCCACATTAAAACACAGTCTTATTATGGCTCTTGTCAAACAGCTCCATTATTTTGTCTGTAAACGTCTCTACACAGGAACCTGGTGATCTATAGACACAACTGATTATAACATTTTTAACTTTTTCATTAATAATTTCCACTGTGATAATTTCCATAATATTGTCGACAACAATTGTCATGTTACCAACACCCTTACAATTCTACAGTTGAGTTGATATACAAAGCTACCCCTCAACCTTTTCTATTCCTTCTATTTACATAATACAACTCATATCCCTCTATCTGAAATTCATCCATATCCCCATCCTTCAACCATGTTTCTGACACTGCAATTATACTAAAACTCTTTCTGAACTGCTTTAAATAATCTTTTATTTTTGATAAGTTACAATTTATACCCCTACTGTTGAAATGGATGATAGACAGTGTTCCATTCAAATTTCTCCTCAGTGTAATACTCACATTTTGTTTGTACCCTTTTCTACATCATATATTTTACTCTCAGAATCTGCATCTAAGTTTGTATATGGATCCATGTTCCAGTATATGTATCTATTCTGTGTCCACTCTTCAATCCATTACCTTACACCTATATCAAGATTGACTTCAACTTTGATTTCAGTTACATCAACCAAGCTTCATTATCTTCTTCTGAATTTATCTAGGTCTTTGAGGTCTCTTATCATCTTAGCCTGTGACCCTTCTTCTTCCCTAATCCATACATTGCCATTTCGGGTCCATGTTGCTGTGATTTTTTTTTGTGTTTTCTCAACATCCTTGCCTCTTGTGCAATGTCCCCATTTTTTCTTCTGTTAAATGTTCATTTAAAGAGTAAATATATGTGTGTGTGTGTGTGTGTGTATATTTACACACAACAAACTTCCGGGGGTCACACACCAGCGACATGACTGCAGCTACCCTATTGGAAATGTCTGACAAGTGGAAAATTCATGTTCAAAGTTCATGTGATCCTGAAGGACAACGTGGGAGTACATAGTTTAGGCTGCATTGCACATACAAGTCAGCTCGTTGTCAACATCGGACTTCCATCACAGCGCGCTGTGAGTGATTCCATTGCAAGTGGGAGACAGATTGTTGGACACTGCAGGCTGCTTTGTTTACATGGCAACTCGCACGAGACTCGAGAACTAGCACCACCGGTTTTGTGGATCAAAAAACTACACTGGACTTCTTGTTGGCATGAGGGTAAGTACAGTCTGTATTTTCATTCTAAAGTGGCCATTTCCTTTAAATATTCTCCACTAGCATATTCACGGCTGCAAGATATCCAGCTCGAGATGAACATGCAACCAAAACACCTGCAGCAGGACGTCGAAACCAGGTGGAATAGCACCTACTTCATGATAGAGTCTGATGGAACAGAAGTGAGCACTGTCTGCTTATACTGACCATGACCTGCCCACAACACTCACAGCAAACCAGTGGTCCTTGCATGAGAAAGCAATGACCTGTCTTGAACCGTTTGAGGAGTTTACAAGGAAGGTGAGCTCGGCCACATCCTCCACTGCTGATGTTGTCCCAAGCGTCACCGTTCTGAACGTCACTTCTCTATGGAAACTGAGGCTGAATCTGGGATTAAAACCATGAAAAAGACCCTCTTAGAAGCCGTTGACAAGCGCTTTAGCACCATGGAAGATGAACCTCTGTATATGCACATTCCACACTGCTGGACCCAAGATACAAAGACAGGTGAGACTGTAAACTCATTACATTACAGGTGTAGCCCAATAAATTAAGAGTATAGTGAAAAATTTCAATGTTTTTGTAAGTTATTTCACTCTAAATGTAACAGAACATATAACAGATAAATATTAAATATATAGACCTTATAGATATTACATGTAGTAATAACTTGTATTTGAAATTTAAAATAAGGATAACTGCACCCACACCCGGTTCGATCCCGGGTGTGGGAGCCCTTCTGTTCGGAGTTTGCATGTTCTCCCCGTGTCAGCGTGGGTTCTCTCTGGGCACTATGGCTTCCTTCCACAGTCCAAAGACATGCAGATTGGGGACTAGGTTAATTGATAACTCTAAATTGTCCGTAGGTGTGAATGTGAGTGTGAATGGTTGTTTGTCTCTATGTGTCAACCCTGCAGTTAGAAGAAGAATTCATTTCAAGTAGTATTACTCTGCTGAGTCTATAACTGAACCCAACATGTTTTATTTTTAACCAGTGCAAACTCTGCTAAGCGTGGGAAAGATGCACTGGCTAAGGAACTAGAAGAAGACTTGAGGACCACCACCGCTGATGGAGCATCAAAGGCTTCAAAGCCACCAGAAAAGGCCCCCAAAGTGGAAGTAGAAGGAACAGCAGCAGCAGCAGCAGCAGCAGCAGCGTCATGAAAGAATTTGAGAAAATTCGGGGGGAGCGTGAGGAAGATCCTAATGCAGCAAGCAGCTCTAGCACTGCTTTACAATTACATGGATATTTTACAGAGGAAACAATCCTGCCACAGATGACCCATACAAAGACTGGGGAGTCAACCACCAGCAGTTTCCTGGCCTTGCTGCAGCTGCGTTCAAATACCTCTGTGCGCTCTGTTGCACAGGAAAAGTGAAAGGCTGTTCAGCACAGTCCACCATCCTGGATGAGAAGCAAAACAGACTCACAGCCAAGAGAGCAAAAATGCTTGCTTTCCTAAGCAAGAACCTGCCAGTGATGCTTAAACCTGAGCTTGAGAAGCTTGAGAAATCTGCTTGACTTAAGCCTCAACACAGCAAAATCATCAAATGTAAAATCTTCTCTCTCTCTCTCTGAGTCAGTTACCAGATTGGTATCCATCCAAGGGCCTTCTGCTCCCTCTAGTGGTGAAAAAACTTGACAAGTTGGGACTACCTGTGATTTTTATTTTAGTTTTTACCAAGCTGGTGAAGCTACTGATTTATTCAGCTACTTTTGTAATGGATGTTTAATTCCATTTGCACTAAACTATTGTAAAGAACTGATTGCTGTGTATTTTGAATGTCTACCAACCAAGCTAGTGAAGCCATTTTCGCTCCTTTGTTATTTATTCAATATTCATTTTATTTTATTTTATCTTACGTCCCTAATTGCACTGACTGTATGGGAGCAAATCATGACTAATATTTAAATTAAAATGTATTTGCAGAAATGCTTTTTCATTTTAAGAATGTGGCTGCATTATTTGACTCATAAATAAAATTAATCATCAACCATCCCATTTGCATTTTAATTTTCTTCTTCAAGACTGCGCATTCTTTTACTTAGTTAAGATGAAAAATAAAAAGTCAATTGAGATTTAATTTTTAAAATATGCCCCAGCAAATAGATACCAAAATTCAATTTGAAATGTAAAATTTGAAAATTAAAATGCATTTGCAGATATGCTTTTTCATTTTAAGAATGTGGCTGCATTATTTCACTCATAAATAAAATGAATAATCAATCAACCTATTTGTATTTTCATTTTCTTCTTCAAGACTGCACATTTTATGCCATAATCAAAACGAAAACAAAGATAACATTGCTATTTCATTTTTGTGGTCTGCCCTGCAAAATAGTGCCCATAATTTGAAAATGATTTGGCAATCTGAGCGGCACAGGAGAGTGATGTCAGTAGCCACTCTTCGTTAGCTCCGTGCTGACCATGCTACCCATCTACGGTAGGGGGTGGTGTGCACATTTGATATATGGATGCATAACAGATCATGGCGCTCCCTGAGATTGTGCTTTCTAAACATCATAATTTCCCAAAACTGAAGTAATACCACATATAGCAACACAAAACTGCTTTGCTAGCTCAATCATGTTGTAACTAAGATATCTGCTGGAAAAAAATAGTTTTTTCATGGACTGTTCATTGAGTTACGGAGTTAATACTTCTGCTGACTTAACAGTCATTTAAGATCTATTTCGACCTCACTCTGACCGTCACCACGGTCTTCACCTTGAATGATGTCATCCTTCTACCTATCTGCGAGACCATAATAACAACAAAGTCATGTGGCTGACCTTAAGAGGCTGGCCGTAGGTTATAAAGCATCCTGTGGCAATGCCTCTTCGTCTTTGCCTTTCTCGCCGGTAAGTTGCGTATATCAGGAGACCAAATAATCTGCCCCGTTATCGTGCAGGCACCTTGTGTCCCTGAGGATTTTCCATGTTTTTTTCTGCAATTTATTCATTTTGTTACTTGTACGTAACTTGCTGTTTGTTTGCAGGTAAGATAAGTGATATCACCTGTGTTGATTGCTCCATTTGGCAATTTGGTGAGTCACTTGAGTTGAATAATGAATGTATTTCTCCCCGGAGTGGATTCTTGCAAGTTTTTTTTTTTCTTTTTTCTTGATCGTCCCCCAAGTATGTCCACGTACAAGAGTGGTGGCTTAACATCAAGACATATATAGAGTGTGTAGTTAATTCCCAGCTGCAGTTTTTGACAGCTACGGTTCTTTTTTTTTTTTTAATATATTGTTTTTCCCCTCATACATTCGTGTACAAGAGTGGTGATTTAAAACACACACACACACGCACAAAAAAACAAAACAAAACAAAAAAAAACTTAAGTTGACTACTTAATTTCCGGCTGCAATTTTGGTAGTTACGGTTCTTTCTTTCTTTGTTTTTTCCCCTCGTACGTACAAGAGTGGTAGTGTGAAAAATAAAATAAATAAGGAAAGGTCTGATTTGAATAAGTTATTTCCCTTCTGCTTTTGAAGTTGCTGGTTTTTCTTTAGCTTTGATTTATTCATATCCTTCGGCTGTTGAGCAGTCAAGGTTTTATTCTTTTGTAATATATTTACTGCTGCTCCCCATTGCCTGCTGTTCGTAGTAGACAGGAGTAAATGTCTACTACGAACGATATGTCATTTCTGTGGTGCAGCATTGGACTGGCGTGACGGTCACCGTGAATGTGCTTCCTGTCTGGGTAAGGCACATTTATTAGAGGATGTGGAGTGTCCATGTCCGGCATGCCCTTAGCGGAAAGGGCCCAAAGGGCTAGGTTGGTGGGGCATTCTCCCCATACCAATACAGCTGCCTCTGTTCCTGCCCCCAGTGGGGAACGGGAGCATTACAGTGAGCGGCGTTCAAAAAAATGCAAACGCGGACAATCGCATGGGCATAGTAAAAAACCAACCCCAGCGTTAACCCCTCTGGGTCCAGACAGAGTGACAGTCAATCCCCGCTGTCCTCAAAAAGAATGCGACAAGATGGATTACTTGGTCAGCAGAACATATAATGCAGCCTTATGGGCTGCACGATCAGGGAATGCACTGGCCGTTCTCCTAGCAGCCCTCAGAAGAACTGCCACGGTGGGTGACTGTGACACCAGAAATATGATAGATGCTGCCCTGTCCACTACCAGCTTACCAGTGATGTGGGTTCAGTGATGTCCTCAGCCATGATGACACGCAGGCAGATTTGGTTGGCGCAAACAACCCTCCCTGAGAATATCAGGAGGGAGCTCACAAATATGCCAGTGGTGCCAGGCAGAGTTTTTCACTCTGACTCTCAGAGTGTGTTCGACAAGGCAGAACAATCTATGCACACTCAGGAGTGTGTACAGCGAACCTTCAGTTGCCCTGTGCCGATGAGACAGAGGCCTATGGTCAGAGCTCAGGTGGCCAACACTTCAGCAATGCTGGAAGGCCTCATCAACAGCAGAGGTTTCAGCCTCCACCTACGGCAAGAGGGGCCCCCCAAAGGAGACACCCCCCCAAGGGTCCAGGGACCTAAGGGGCTTCTGCATAGAAGTGGGGGGGGGGTGGCCGCCGAGATTCACTCCCAGTTGCACCTGGACAGCTGGGAGAGGGAAGTCCTAGATCCTTGGGTGTTGGCAATAATAGCAAGGGGTTACAGGATTCAATTTCGGCGGCGTCCCCCTCCTTTTTCCAGGGTTCGCACAACAACAGTAAAAGACCCAGTCCAGGCAGCAGTCCTGTCCAAAGAGATCGCAACACTCCTACAGAAGGATGCAATTGTAAGCCCCAGCGACAGCACACTGGCTTCTATGCAATATATTTCCTGGTACCCAAAAAAGATGGCGGCCTGCGTCCTGTCTTAGACCTACGGCCCCTGAATGCTTTCATAAAGGTTCTGCCTTTCAAAATGCTGCAGACACGTCACATCCTGGAGTCAGTAGAACGAGGAGAGTGGTTTGCCACTATCGATCTTAAGGACGCATATTTTCACGTTCCCATTTGTCGAGAACATTGACAGTTTCTCCGGTTCGCCTTTCAGGGACAGGCTTACAAGTTCAAGGTCCTCCTATTTGGTGTCTCCCTCTCTCCGAGGGTTTTTACCAGGGTTGTCGCAGCTGCTCTGTTGCCACTCCAGAGGGCTGGTTTAAAGATCCTCCCATACATTGACGATTGGCTGATCTTTGCTCCAGGTTGTACAAGACACAGAGAGAGTCCTCTCCCATGTCAAATCTCTCAGCTTCAAGGTGAACTTGAAGAAGAGCAATCTCGAACCGAGGTAGGTGACGGTCTTCTTGGGGCTTTGTCTGAATTCGGTCACAATGAAGGTGTCTCTTACCCCCCAGAGGGTAACGAGGATTCTAGCGGTTTTGCGTACCTTTCTCCCAGGCAAACGTCTGGAGTTGGTTCAGTTTCAGAGACTGCTGGGATTGGTATCGGCAGCGGTGGCGGTGATTCCACTGGGGTTGCTCAAGGCCCACGCTCTACAGCGGTGGCTGAATGCATTCAACCTCCACCCACAAAGGGACAGGCATGTGAAGCTCAGAGAGGCATGTAAGCAGGCTCTGCGCCTGTGGTGGGACTGCAAGATGCTTGTACAGGGGGTCCCCTTGGGCAGTCTGCCTTCAAGGAGGGTGCTAGTGTCCACCAATGCCTCCAGAACAGGCTGGGGAGCAGTCTGGGAGGGCAGAAGTGTGAGAGCTGTCTGGGGACCCCCGTGGGACACCGAACACATCAATGTGCTAGAGCTGAGAGCAGTGTATCTGGCTCTCAAGGCATGTTCTTTTGAGGTCAGACAACACCTCCACAGTGTACCATATCAACCATCAGGGGGGCACAAGGTCTCTGCGGAGTCTCAAGGTTACACAGCGGCTCCTGTTTTGGGCCTTTCCACGTCTGGCCTCACTCAGGCCTGTGTATGTGCCAGGGGTGCACAATCAGGCAGTAGATCTTCTCTTCAGGTCAGGCCCTCTCCCAGGGGAGTGGAGGTTGCACCCGCAGGTGGTGGCAAGCTTGTGGCCTCGCTTCAGCAGACCCCTAGTGGACCTGTTTGCGTCCAGGGAGACAACCCATTGTCAGTGGTGGTTTCCTCTGAGACACCCAGTCTCTTTTCCCCCCACTACCATTAATTCCCCATGTGCTGGACAGGATAGCTCAGGTGCGATACCAGGTTCTGTTGGTGGCCCCACAGTGGCCAGGAAGACACTGGTTTCTGACCCTCCTTTGCCTGGTCCACGGGCAACCCTGGCCTTTGCCCCTGAGGGCGGACATACTTTCGCAAGCAGGGGGGCAGATCTGGCATCCCAACCCAGCTGTTATGCAGTTGTGGGCTTGGCCCCTCCTCAGCCCATCACTCAGGACCTGAGTGAGGCTGTCTTGGAGACTATAGGCAATGCCAGAGCTCCCTCCACATGTGCCAATTACAGACAAAGATGGAAGTTGTTTGTGTCATGGTTCCACGATAAGGGGCTTGATCCGGTCACCTGTTCAGTGGCTTCGGTGCTCCACTTCCTCCAATCCTTACTGGATGGAGGTAGGACAACCAGCACCCTGAGAGTTTACACCGCGGCTATATCAGCCTTCCATGAGACAGTGGGGGGGTTTCTGTTGGGAAAAACCCTGTGGTGTCCCAATTTCTGAAAGGTGCTAATCGTCTTCGTCCAGGCAGGAGTCTGAGGGCTCCTTCTTGGGACCTCCCTTTGGTGTTGAGGTCCTTGGCCACTACCCCATATGAACCGCTGGAGCAGTCGGACTTGAAGCTCCTGTCACACAAAACTGCGTTCCTTCTGGCTATTTGCTCAGCCAAGAGGGTAAGCGAATTACATGCGCTGTCCATAAGTGAGGAGTGCTTGAGATGGAAAGCAGAGCATGAAGGGGTGTTCTTGTGGCCGAATCCTTTTTTCCTCCCCATGGTGGTGAGTCCTCAGACTGTGAATCAGGCAATTGAGATTGACTCATTCCGGCCTGACCCAGCTTACCAGGGGTAGCTCTCTCTCTCTCTCTCCATACTTTGTGTCCAGTCAGAGCACTGAAGGCTTATGTTGAGCGTACTCAGCCACTGAGACAGGAACACACCCAGCTCTTTGTGTGTTATGGCAGTAGACAATTGGGCCGCCCATTATCTATACAGCGTCTGTCCCACTGGCTGGTGGAGGCAATCTCTCAGGCTTACTCCAGCCAGGGTTTCCCAGTCCCTGGGGGTCTAGTGGCCCACTCTACACGCTGTGTGGCCACCTCATGGCCAGCTCTTAGGGGAGTTGCTCTTGCAGACATATGTGCAGCTGTGTCATAGCGTACTCTATGCACGTTTACCAGGATTTATTGGGTCAATGTGGCATCTGCGGCACTCAGTGCCACGGTCCTTATGTCAGCTACTGGACAGGTCAGTGAGGGGGTGGACTCCACCATTCCTCGCGACAATGTTGGCATAAGTCATCCAAGGTGAAGACCGTGGTGATGGTTAGAGTGAGGTCGAAATAGATCGTAAGTTATGTACATAACTATGGATCTATGAGACCAAACGATGACTGTCACCATCTCTTGTCGCTCGGAACGGGCTGAGGCATTCCAGGCAAGAGGAAGAGGCATTGCCACCGGATGCTTAATAACCTACGGCCAGCCTCTTAAGGTTAGTCACATGACTTTGTTGTTATTATGGTCTTGCAGATAGGTAGAAGGATGGCATAATTCAAGGTGAAGACCATGGTGACGGGCATTGTTCGGTTTCAAAGATCCATAGTTATGTATATAACTTACGCTAGAAGCAGGTGCCGTGTTTCTCAGTGTTGCAGCCAATTTAGATTTGTGTATGTTTGTGTGTGTGAATTTGGGTGTGTTTCTGGTGGGCAAAATGGTTACTTCGGGTTACCTGCATAGCTGTGGGCGTAGGTGGTGATCAGTCACATGTAAGTTAGATAGGGGAGTCACAGCTGATCATTGTCAGGGAATGAGAATCGGGGGAGGCCACACAGTTTCTCAACTGTGTCTGTGTGTGTGTTGAGTGAATGGGGTTTCATTATAATCGTAGTATTTTTGGCCTTTTGCACGAGCTTGTATTTTGTTCAGAAAAAGATGGCGCCAGTGTGTGCGGCACGCCGTCTATTGCTCCCACTTTTGTCTGTGTTTTCAGTGTTTTTAAGCCTTGACACTTCTCAGATCGAGTCTCTGCTGGTTTATAATCGCCAGTCCCTTTTGGATTTACGACAAAATGTCAGTGATCTAAGTGCCTTTAATCAAGGGGGCCAGAAAACTTTACCCCCGCTACTGTCGGAAATCCCGACTCACCTTTTCCGGGCCTCGGCGCTGCCCTCCCGGCGGAAGCGTCCTCATCGCCGCGGTAAACAAAGCGGTTGGATGGTAAAATTAAGGATCTGTCTGGCACGCTTCGCGTACGACTCCCGGACTCTACAAGGATCATCACATCCCTTCACGGTGCCCTGGCGCTTCCTGGATCCCATTGACAGCTGTCTGGTACCTGTCACCGGCCTGGATGACGTAAGCCCATCCCGGCTGCGCTACCGGCTCTCTGTCCGGCTCCGCCAGCGTGGGATTAATCTCCTCAACCTGAGGATACCGCTTCGTGTGCAGCGATCTGCTGGACCACAAGCTCCAGCTCCGACCAGAATTGGTCTGGTTAACGCCAGATCGCTGGCAAACAAAACTTTTATCTTGAGGGAGTTATTCAACTCCAGTGATTTGGATTTCCTCTGCGTAACCCTCTTGTTGAACTTTTACCAGCCGATTGCTCTTATTTTAACTCCCCGCGGGCACTGGGCCGAGGTGGAGGAACGGCGACTGTTTTTAAAGGAACATTTAATTGCAAACAGCGTCCTGCATCCTTCTCCAGTTTTGAGGTGACTGTTTTCGAGGTTGGTTGCTCAGACCTGGTGCTCTGTGCCGTCATTTACAGACCTCCAAAATATAATAAGGAGTTCATAAGTGACTTTTCAAACTTCCTTGTGGGAGTGATGCCCAATTATGATCGTGTCCTTCTTGTCGGCGATTTTAACCTCCATGTCTGCTGTCCTGATAAGCCTATGGTGAAAGACTTTTTAAACATCGTGGACTCTTTTGGTTTGAAACAGTGTGTGTCTGGTCCCACACACGAGCATGGGCATACATTAGACTTGGTTTTCTCTTATAATCTGACTGTGTCCAACTTGGAGATCGGTGATTGTGTGTTTTCTGACCATGCACCAGTTTTATTTAACGTTGATCTCTCCTGTGCAGCAGTTGAATACCGCGCTCCTGTCAGGCTCTGTCAGGCTTTTAACCCCCTCACTGCCGGCAATTTCTCTGCCGCCTTCTCTGCTGTCTGTGTCCGCCCTGATTCAGCCTCTGCTGATACGGAGGAGCTCTGCTCCTGGTTTAACTCCTCCTGCCTTTCCATAATGGACTCTGTGGCTCCTCTAAAACCCAGGCAGTCTAAGGCTAGACGTGAGTCCTGGTTCAATGACAGAACCCGTGCAGCCAGACGGGAATGTCGCAGAGCCGAACGCAGGTGGAAGAAGGACAAGCTGCAGATTTCATTTCAAATTTTGAAGAACTGTTGGTGCTCTTATCAAAATATTGTCAAAGAGTCCAGAAGAGAGTATCTGTCAAACATTATCACAGAAAACTGTAAGAACCCTCATGTCTTGTTCAGAACAATTGACTCTGTTCTGAATGTCCCACAGCCTGTATGTTTGGAAACATCCATTGATGTGTGTAATAGTTTTCTGCACTTTTTCACTGATAAGGTTGTTTTCACAAGAGCTCTCATTTCTCCACCCACCTTTGACCCCTCTGTCTCTGTTTCCTGCCCAGCTATGTTCAACAGATTTGAACTTGTGACTCTGTCACTGTTAGAGGATGTGGTGGCCCATATTAAACCATCAGGTTCCCCTCGCGATGTGGTCCCTCCCCACTTTTTTAAAGAAGTTTTCCCTACCATAGTTCAGTTGGTTCTGACCATTGTGAATAGCAGCCTGTCCTCTGGTGTTGTCCCAGTAAGCTTCAAACATGCAGTAGTACAACCTTTGCTGAAGAAGCCTGGCTTAGATAGCACTGTTTTAGCAAATTTCAGGCCCATCTCCAAGTTGCCTTTTGTTTCTAAGATCCTGGAGAAAATTGTCTATGCACAACTAAAAACTTTCCTTGATCATCACAATATTATGGAGGTTTTTCAGTCTGGTTTTAAAACTTTGCATAGCATGGAAACTGCCCTTTTAAAAGTTTTTAATGACATTTTAATAGCAAATGATAGTGGCAACTATGTTGTTCTTGTACTGCTTGACTTGACCGCTGCCTTTGACACTGTAGACCACAACATTTTGTTAAAACGTCTGCAGCAGCTAGTGGGCATTGGTGGTAGCGCCCTGGACTGGTTCAGGTCCTACTTAGCTGACAGGACTATGTGTGTTGGTCTTGGTGCCTGTGAATCCTCCTCCGCTCCACTTTTATATGGGGTCCCACAGGGTTCAATTTTAGGACCCCTGCTTTTCTCCCTGTACATGCTTCCCCTAGGGTCTATCCTCAGAAAGCATGGTGTCGCCTTTCATTGCTATGCTGATGACAGCCAGATATATGTCCCCCTGAGTAAAGGCGATGCCTTTTCCCTCGAGCCCCTACTGGCATGTCTTGAAGATATCAAAGCCTGGATGGCCCTAAACTTCTTAAATTTTAATGAAAAAAAAACAGAGGTGATGGTGTTTGGCCCCAGTGGCTCCTGTGTTTCCTCCCCTGTTGATCTGGGTCTTTTGGCAGTTTATGCTAAGTCTACTGTTACTAACTTGGGTTTTAAGATGGACAGTGATTTTAAATTGGACCGCCAAATTAGTGCAGTGTAAAGTCAAGTTTCTTTCACCTCAGGCAGCTTGCGAAGGTGAAGCCGTTTCTTGTACATCAGCACTTTGAAGCAGTAATCCATGCCTTCATCACGTCTCGGCTGGATTACTGCAATGCACTTTATTTTGGAGTTAGCCAGTCCTCCCTTGCGCGTCTCCAGTTAGTTCAGAACGCTGCCGCTCGTCTGCTAACTGGAGTACAAATGAAGGAGCACATCACTCCCATCCTGGCCTCCCTACACTGGCTGCCTGTGCATTTTAGAGTTCATTTCAAGATCCTCTTATTTGTTTTGAAATCTTTAAATGGCCTCGCCCCGCCCTACATCTCTGAGCTTCTTCACCCCTACGCCCCTGCCCGGTGCCTAAGGTCAGCTGATCAGCTGCTCCTTCAGGTACCGAGGTCTAAGCGAACACTTAAAGGAGACCGTGCATTCTCCATTGCTGCTCCAAAAATGTGGAACAATCTACCACTGCACATCAGACGGGCCTCCTCACTGTCTGTTTTTAAAACCCACCTTAAAACCCACTTTTACTCACTGGCTTTTAACCCAGCATGAGACCTCGCTCTGTTTTTATTTGTTTGTTGCTGTTTTTATTCAGTTTTGTTTTGTTTTATTTTGCTTGTTTGTTTTTACCTGCTTCTTTTTTGTGTTGTTTTATGACCTTATGTACTTTGTTTCAACTGTGGTTGTTTTAAAGCGCTTTATAAATAAAGTTGAGTTGAGTTGATTTGAGTGAGTTGAGTTGAGTTGTTTTGAGTCTTTTTTTACACCCGGATTTTTGTAGGTGTTTTTAATGTTTTTGTAAGTCAATAAAGTGTTCAAAGCGTACCATGGAGGACATCATTTTTGCACACCAACATGAGTTAAAAATGGCTTCGGATTCTCTCAACTGGCATTTTTTGTAGTTGGATTGCTGATACACTCAGCTTGAGTTTATACTTTGTAGACATCGTGATTTCCCAAAACTAAATAAATACCACACAGTCCAGCAACTTTTCCGGGGGAAACCCTGTGACAATGACACTTAAATAATTTTCATACATGCAGAGCTGCCTTGGTTTGATTCTAACCCATAAAATATGGTTGTCAAATACTGAATCTGCTGAAATCGTGAAATTAACAATTATGCACAGCTAAGATTGACTAATATGGTATGGAGTACCTATTGACATCAGTGTCTAATAAGCCTGGGGGCCATAGCTAACAAGCTGCAGTCAACAAAGACCCTTGGAAACTTGTATACGTTTCATAGATATATTTACACTACTATTAATTCAGCATGATCTTGATTATGATTATGATGATTATGAAATTAAATTGCATCATGCCATCTTGCTGTTCTGCATTAAATTTTTAAGCAAAAAAAATATTGATCAAAGGAATTGCTGGACTGTATGTTTATCTATATATTTATCTAAATATTAGCAAAATTTAATATCAATAAATCATTGGATACATAAGTAATCATCTTAAATATTTAGGCTAATATAATTTAGATCTGCCCTGTAAAAGTGTGTGTATAGCGCACTGAATGAGTGTTTTGTGCGAAGATGTTATTACGCTTGTCTTAAGAAAACACAATGCGCGATCCTCTTCGCACCAAACACTCATTCAGTGCGCTATACACACACTTTTACAGGGAAGATCTAAATTATATTAGGCAGCTTTGTATGTATGAAAATTATTTAACGTGTCAATGTCACAGGGTTTCCCCCGGAAAAGTTGCTGGACTGTGTGGTATTTATTCAGTTTTGGGAAATCACGATGTCTACAAAGTATAAGCCAAAAGTACAAGTATAAGCTGCTACTAGCTTAAATGACTGTCAAGTCAGCAGACGTATTAACTCCGTAACTCAATGAACAGTCCATGAAAAAACTATTTTTTTCCAGCAGGTATCTTAGTTACAACTTGATTGAGCTAGCAAAGCAGTTTTGTGTTGCTATATGTGGGATTTATTCAGTTTTGGGAAATTACGATGTTTAGAAAGCACAATCTCAGGGAGCGTCATGATCTGTGATGCATCCATATATCAATTGTGCACACCGCCCCCTACCGAATTAGATGGGTAGCACAGTCAGCACGGAACTGAAGAAGAGCGGCTACTGACAGCACTATTTTGCGTGGCCGACCACGCAAACGAAATAGCAATGTTCGTTTTGTTTTCTTTTTGATTATGGCATAAAATGTGCAGTCTTGAAGAAAATGAAAATGCAAATAGATTGATTGATTATTTATTTTATTTATGAGTGAAATAATGAAGCCACAATCTTAAAATGAAAAAGCATTTCTGCAAATGCATTTTAATTTTCGAATTTTACATTTCAAATTGAATTTTGGTATCTATTTACTGGTGTATATTTTGAAAATTAAATCTCAAATGACTTTTTCTTTTTCATTTTAATGAAGTACATGAATGAGCTGTCTTGAAGAAGAAAATTGAAATGCAAATAGGATGATTGATGATTAATCTTATTTATGAATCAAATAATGCAGCCACATTCTTAAAATGAAAAAGCATTTTTGCAAATATATTTTACTTTAAATATTAGTCACGATTTGCTTCGATATGTTCAGCCCTTTTTGTGTTGGACGTTAAATTCATTTTTGCACTAAACTAAACCATTATAAAGAGCTGACTGTCTATTTTGAATGTTTATCAAGCTTGTGAAGCTATTGGTTGATTGTTGCACTGGTGCACATTTATTAAATAAATAAGTAATTCAGTACATTTATATGTGTTTAAAAAAAATAGGAAAGAAATGTTTAAGTCAAGTCTGATGTTGCCTTGCACAAAAGAATGATCCCAGACTTTTCCACACAATGAGACATATCGTTTGTTAGGTAATTCAGCGCTGTTTTTCTGTATCGGTATCGGATCAGTATCAGCTAATACTAAACCTCAGATATCGTTTTGGTATCGGAGGTGAAAAAAGCGGATTGTTGCATCCTTAATATGTATATATACATATATATACATATATATATATATATATATATATATGTATATATATATAATAATAATACATTTTATTTGAAAGCGCCTTTCAGGACACCCAAGGTCACTGTACAGAAAATATAAAAACAAACATATAAAATACAAGATACAAGAGAATAAACAATAAAAGGGAGGGGGGACCGTGTGAAGCAGTTTAGAGAGAGTAAGCAAGTCTGAACAGATAAGTTTTCAGTTTAGATATGAAGATAGGCAGGGTGGCAGAGTTACGGAGGTCAGGTGGCAGTGAGTTCCAGAGTTGGGGAGCAGAGCGGCTGAAATTAATTGTTAAATTGGCGGAAGATATGGCCGAGGGGGAGGAGGTAGGTTATGAAGAGGAGGGGCCCCAGGACAGAGCCCTGTGGCACACCTGTGGTGACTGGGGAAGGGTCAGAGGAGAAAGATTTAAGCTGTATGAACTGAGTGCGGTCTGTGAGATAAGAATGGAACCAGTGAAGGGGGGTGTGGGTGATGCCAATTGAGGAGAGTCCGCTGAGGAGGATGGGGTGTGAGATGGTGTCAAAGGCCGCACTCAGTGAGATGTGCGTGAAGTTGGGAGGAGACTATTTTTTCAAGAATTTTGGAGATGAAAGGTAAGTTGGAGATAGGGCGGAGATTATTAAAGTCGTTGGGATCTGAACCAGGTCTTTTCAGGATTGGGGTGACAGCAGCAGTTTTGAAAGCTGAAGGGACAATACCGGTGGACAGTGAAGAGTGGATAATGGCAGAAATGAGGGGAAGCAGAGAGGAGAGGCAGGATTTGACCAAGGTTGTGGGGATAGGGTCCAGCAGGCATGTGGAGGGCTTAGATTTGCGGATGAGGTGGGATATTTCAGAGGCAATTGGGAGTTGAAAGGAGAAAAAAGGCTGACTGTGGAGGAAGGGTTCGGGTGTGGAGAGAGGAGGAGGGTGTGAACAGAGGTGCTGATGAATGGAGTTGATTTCATCATTGAAGAATAGCATCAAGGAGTTACAGGTGTCAGTAGAGTAAAGGTAGGGGGGTAAGGAGTGGGGAGGCTGGAGGATGTTGTTGAGTAGTGAAAAAAGTGATTTGGTATTTGCTTCGTCAGATGTAATCAGACCGGAGTAATGAGCAGACTTACTGTGTGCAATGGAGTTTTTATAATAAAGAATGTGAGTTTTGTACATGTTTTTGTGTATTGTGAGTCCATTTTTTTTATCGAGCCGTTCCAGTTGGCGTCCTTTAGTTTTCAATGTCCGTAGTTCAGGGGTGTACCAAGGTGCAGATGATGAAAAGGAAACAGTCCGAGTTTTCAGTGGGGCAACAGAATTGAGGATGTTGTTTAAACCATTGTTGTAGAGCGCTGTAAGATCATCAGGGTTGGAAAGAAAATCTGGGATTGAAATGCTGTCAATTTTGGAGCAGAGTGTGTCAATATTAATGTCCTTTAAATTCCTGAATGAGATGAGACGTGGAGGTTTGATTGCAGAAAGGCAGAGTGCAACACTGAATGTGAGGAGAAAATGGTCCGCTATGGGAAGTTCGTCGGGGGTGCAGTTGGAGGGGGTGAGGCCAGAGCAGCAGAGTAAATCCAGAGTATGTCCTTTGGTATGTGTCGGAAAGTCAATGTACTGATGGAGTCCAAAACTGTCGAGGCATGATAAAAAGTCTCTGGTGAGGGGCAGATTTTTATTGTCAATGTGTATGTTGAAATCTCCCAGAAGTATTATGTTAGGTGACAGAGTGGAAAGTTGTGTAAGAAGAGTGGCAAAGTCAGTTAAAAAGTCAGTGTGGGGCTTAGGGGGTCAATAAATAGTGGCAACGACAGTGGAAGAGGGTCCAGGTAGCATAAACACAGTGCATTCAAATGAACTGAAAGCAGAGACTGACACAGGCAGGACTTTCCACTTCTCACGGTGAATTACAGCGAGACCTCCGCCGCGACCGTTGCCATGGGGATGGCAGATGTAAACAAATCCAGCAGGTGTGGATTCATTAAGCAGAGAAAAGTCATTTGGCTGTTGCCATGTTTCAGTTAAACAAAGAAAATCAAGCTTACGGTCAGTGAGGAGATCCTGAAGGAGATGGCCCTTGCTCATAAGAGAGCGGATGTTAAGCAGACCGAAGCGAACAGTGGTGTTGTCATGCTTGATGGTAGCATTAGCATTAGCCGACCTAACCAGACTAGCTAATGCACGACTATCCGCAACCCTGCCGGAATTTCCGAGAGGACGGCGAGTAGTGGACCAGAAGGATTTATTGCTGTGGAGGAGTTGTCATGATTGAAGCTCCTGCGAGACCCACGATGGATGTATCTCCGGCGGGGGGAGGAGAGCGATGTCCGGGTGGTGGTGCAGTACCGGCGGCAGCGGTGAAGGTATGGGCAGATGCCAGCGGATCCAGAGAAGGTCTGCAGCTGTATACCGGAGCGGTTCTGCCATCGGGTGGTGGCAAAACAACAGGAAAGTCCAGATAAGAGCAGACCAGATGAGAGGCTTGCTGGCCCACATCGTGTCTGTGGCCAGGTGCTAACTTCCAGCAGGTAGGCTAGTGTTGGCTAGCGAGCACATAGAAACACAGGAGCGGTAGCTGGATCGGTAGTCAAACGCAGGTAGACGCTTCAACTCCCACAAAGTGCTATCACAATAGTCCACTCAGGCCACATTGAGGCCATAAAACCATGAAAACACTTAAAGATTACCGGAGAGCTTGTCCACTTGTCCAGCCAGTCGCGCCAGCGTTCACTCACCCGCAGCGTTCACTCACCCGCAAGTGACTCCAAGCATCCCAGGAGCACCCAACATATGTGTATATATATATATATATATATATATATATATATACACATATATATAAATATATATATAAAAAAAAATATATATATATAAATAAAAAAATATAAATAAATATAAGCCTCTCTCTTATACATGCCTCCTTTCATTAAAAGCCTGGTGCCAGCTACAGGTGAGACAAATAAAAGCCCCGGCTACTATAAGAGGATTTACGGTACACTGTTCCTGCCTGCATCTTACACTCTGTTATTATGTGCTAACTGTCTCAGGAGCATCTTTGCACAGCCTGCACCTGGGGTCCTGTCTGGTGTGGTAGACCCCTGCTTCTATTGATCTTGTACCAAGTGCCCGTTCTTGTGCTGCGATGATTAGTGCCTTTGTGTTGTCTTTCAGTCCAGCCTTTTCCAGCCACTTGTCCTTCCGTGATGGTTAATCCTCCTATTCTGCTTTCTCGGGTTTCTGCTGCCTGAGGTATTCACTTAGCAGCTTATCTTTGGGGGCCATCTTCCTGATGTATTCCTGGATCTTCGTTGTTTCGTCCTGGACAGTGGCTCTGACGCTCACCAGTCCTCGTCCCCCCTCACTATACTTAGTTTACAGTCTCAGGGTGCTGCACTTAGTATGAAACCCTCCACACATGTATCAGTGACCTCAATCTACTCCTTTGGCCAGTTTATTATACCAGCAAGGTATCTGATGACTCGCAGGGTGTACTTGTTGATGGCTTGGAC
The DNA here is from genome assembly GCA_026686955.1 of Epinephelus cyanopodus. Classification (NCBI taxonomy): domain Eukaryota; kingdom Metazoa; phylum Chordata; class Actinopteri; order Perciformes; family Serranidae; genus Epinephelus; species Epinephelus cyanopodus. The sequence continues at coordinate 3,801,401 of CM048919.1, forward strand.
CTTGTCCTTTCCGTTCAGCCAACTTTTCAGGACCCGCCTTACTCTGTGTAGGTATTTTGCCGTGGTTGACTTCCTTGCGGCCTCTCTATGGTTCACATTTGCCTGCAGCACCCCAAGGTATTTGTAGCTGTCCTGAACATCTGCAATGCTGCCTTCTGGTAGCTAAACCCCCTCAGTTCTGATAATCTTCCCTCTCTTTAACACCATCTGACCACACTCATCTAGTCCGAATGACATTCTGACATCATTGCTGCAGATCCTGGTGAGGTGGATCAATGAGTCAATGTCTCTCTCACTCCTGACAAACAGCTTAATGTCATCCATGTAAAGGAGGTGACTGATGGTTGCTCCACTTCAGAACTGGTATCTGTTGCCACTCTTTGTGATGAGTTGGCTGAGGGGGTTCAGGCCTATAGAGAACAGTAGCGGGGACAGTGCATCACCTTGGTATATGCCGTACTTGATGGTAACTTGTGTAACTGGCTTTGAGCTGGCCTCCAGAGTCGTTCTCCCACAGCCCCAGTGAGTTCTTGATGAAGGCTCTTAGTATCCTGTTGATGTTGTACATTTCCAAGCATTCTAGTATCCATGTGTGTGGCACTGAGTCAAAGGCTTTCTCGTAGTCAATCCAGGCAGTGCACAGGCTTGTCTGCCTGGTCTTGCAGTCTTGGGTGACTGCTCTATTGACTATAGCTGGTGCTTGGCTCCCCTGGTATCACTACCAATTCCTTTCTGGGCCTTGCTCATGTATTGGGCCATGTGCCTATTCATCCTTGCCGCTGTGATGCCTGACAGGAGCTTCTATGTTGTAACTGACCGATAGTTGGTTGGGACTTCATCCCTCTGGGGATCTTCATGATCAGGTTTGATCTGGATGGGTCCCATCTATCAGCAGCTGGTTCATTTGTGCTGCGAGGCAGTCATAGAGTGCAGTAAGTTTCTTTCGCCAGTAGATGTGGATCATGTCAGGGCCCTGTGCTGTCCAGCTCCTCATACCTGATACCCTGTCTTGAATGTCTGCCAATGCAATAGTAACTGGCTCTTGTTCTGGGAGATTGCTATGGTCTGCTCTTAAATCACCTGCCACTTAGCACTGGTGTTATGTAATGCCTCCTTCTCCCATATTCTCCTACAGTATTGTTCAGTTTCAGCCATTGGTGGATACATTTCTGTGTTGTTACCTTGCCACTGAGAGTACACTCTGGATGGTTCGGTGGAGAACATCCTATTTATTCAGACTGGATATGTGTTCCCTGCCCTGCTCTTGTCACCCTGTCACATGATGACACCTGAGCCAACTGTATTTGTTGTTGATTAAGACCATAAGAGACAGTTGAAAGCTTAGGAAGTGCATCTTTGGCATGAAATTCTTACACTTTTATGCCACATTTTTTTTTACTATATGTGACATTATTAAAGTGTATTTCATAAAAAATACAAAAAATAAGGGCGGCCCATAGCTCACCTGATAGTGTCTGTCATTTACAGTGGTCGTGGTTTGACTCCGACCTGCAGCCCTTTGCTACATGTCATCCCCCCTCTCTCACCCACCTTTTCTGTCTATTACATTTTAATATAAGAACAGTTCCTTTTAAAACAAACACACAACACAATGTCAGCAGCAGAAAATAATGTGATCCCATTTTTAAGTCTGTCTTACGTCTCGGTGGTTCTATGAAACATGAATCTAACTAGTGATAAATTTAAGTTGATTAGTGGGTCCAGTGACAGGGAAGGATTATCCATAGCATTCAACCATTTTAGCATGTCTTTTTCTTGGATTTAAGGAACAGGAACTAAAACTATTTTGTCAGACAGCTGAACCGTAAACTTCCATTTTAGCATGGAAGTAAAAGGCTGTATGTAGAAACCTCAGGAAGAGCAACTGAGAGGGATCCCTCCTCCAGGCAATAGATGTTGAACAGAACAGATCAACATAATAAATAAAGAGGGGGTCCAACATGAATTAAGAGTTACAGCGACATGAAGTGACTTCCCTCTACCTCATCCGAAAACACCATGGCCCTCATTTATTAATCTTGCGTCGAAATGGGTGCAGATCTGAGCGCAAGATTCATCTTACGATAGGACACACGTGTGATTTATTAAACGTTCGTATCTGACCAGTCCCAGTGTACGAATGATCAGGCCTTGATAAATGCGGCGACTGAAATCGATCATCATTAGCATGTCCCGCCCTTAAATATTCGTGGTTCAGAAGTCTCGCCCTTTGAGGTCACAACATGGAGAGGAGAAAAACTTTTCTGAGCTGGAAATTGACACCCTCACGTCTCAAGTGGAGGTAAATAAAAACGTGCTTTTTGGAAGTTTAAAAACTGGCATTAAAGGAGCCCATAAAAATGCTGTCTGAAAGAAGATCACGGAGGCAGCCAACAGTGTCGCCATTGACAAACCGAATCCGGCTGAGGTTAGAATAAAATTCTCAATAAAGTAGCCTATGCCTAATGATGATGATAATAAAAAAATGTTGTTTTTTTTCATCCATAGCCTAATAGCCTATGCCTGGTAGTTGATCAAGTCATAATTCTTTACGTTTAGGTCAAGAAAAAGTGGTCAGACTTAAAGCTGGCAACAAAAAAGCGTGTTGCTGCCCTTTGGCGCACCAGCACGCAGACTGGAGGAGGCCAACCAGACCCCAGCCTGACCCTGATGGGGACAGAGGAAAGAATCTCCTCATTAATTGGGTCAGAATCTATCTCTGGCATAAGTGGTAGTGGTGGAGACACAGACGCACTTGCGTTGGAGCCAAAGCCGGAGCAGAATGGTAACTAACAGCCCTCCCTTTGCTTGCATTGTGAAATCGGACACTTAATTTAAGCCTGACAGTACACTATTGTCCAAATAAATAGGCTTACACATGATACACAGGTAAACATTTTTATTGTTTTGTTTAAATGCTGTTTCAGAGCCAGGCACCAGCGGCATGGTGTTCAGGTCTTCTCTCCAGAGCTGTCCCACCGAGCCAGACCAGACATGAAAAAGGGTCAGGGGTGAGAAAGGTGAGAAGGATACGAGACCCAGCACCTGCTAGGGGGTCCAAGGGTTATGCTCCTTGATTGTTTTTTTGTGGAAAAATGAGCTTCCAAATGCTCATATCTGATTTCTTTTAGATTTACTCTAGTGGTGATCACAGGCAGAATTATAAGACTGTACAAAAACAAAAGTATGAATGTATAATTAAGTGCAAATAAAGTATCTTTACATGTTCACATATGTTGTATCAGAGACGAGACTAGGGGCGGACTGGGACACAAATTAAAGTCTGGGACATTCAGGCCCACACGTTTCTACCTATAATCCTCTATATGCTTGTACTTTCCTTACCTCCAAGACAGCTAAAGTCTGTATGCATGCCATGATATTTTCACACATAAACACATTATGGTTGGACAGATGCAACAGAATGTACTTTGAAACCAATCAAGTCTCTCTTCAAGATGGCAGTTAAAATCTTGGATAGGAAACCTTTTCATTTTCATTATTGTAATATTTTGAAAAAGTACAATATTCTTGACCTGGATAGCTACCAAATTTTCATGGATGTTTGTCTCATTTTTAAAGTCTTAAAAGGTCTTGCCTCCCCACCACTGAGTGACTTCATCCAGAAAAAAAACAATGATGGACAAAAAACTAGAGCTCTAACCAGAGGAGACTGTAATGTACCTGGGCGTAGGACTAAATTCAGTCAAATGGTGGTATCTGTAAGAGGTACGCATTCCTGGAACAAGTTACCATCACACATCAGAAACTGTGACAACTACTTACTGTTTGAAAAAACCCTCAAACGTTGGTTAAAAACAAATCAGACATATACTCATACCTAAATACTGTGGGAACTGCCCATTGGGCCAACATCCCATTGTTCCGACCATATTAAACCCATTGTTCTGAAGTCCGTTCCGAAATCATCATGATGCCCTGTGGTTAAGGTCTGGTTAGGTTTAGGCACAAAAACCACTTGGTTAGGGTTAGGAAAAGATCATGGTGTGGGTTAAAAGGAAAAAGAAAGTGACAAACATATAAGCCTGCTCCGCCTCAAGCCTTTCCCAGGTGACCCAGAGCCGGTCGCGGCGAACCGTACGCCTGCTGCGAGCCGTTCAGCACCGCAAACAGTCGGGCTAATGGGATGTCGAATTAATGGGCTGTGGACCAATGACATGGACCCAATACTGTTTCTTAATCTGTTGCCTGTTCCCAGGGGCTTTTCAATTTCAATTCAATTTTATTTATAAAGCCCAATATCACAAATCACAATTTGCCTCACAGGGCTTTACAGCATACGACATCCCTCTGTCCTTTGGACCCTCACAGCGGACAAGGAAAAACTCCCCAAAAAAACCTTCTGGTTCATTGATCTTTTTAACTCTTTGACTGTGGGCTAAAAATGTTTTGTTATAATAATGTTAGTTTTGATATTGTCTGCCTGTGTTTTGTTTGTTTTGATTTGTCTGCCTGTGTTTTGTTTTGTAATTGTCTTTTGTATGATTTGTAGTAGTGAGGTTACATAACCCCAGTTTATATCTCCATGGCTCACAGCCACGAACTTAGGAGGTATAAATTGAGCAATAGGCCCTGTAGTCAACTTTAAGTCAACTTATTACTACAACAAAAAATCCCACTTAGTACTACTAAAAAGGTTTTCCTCTGGCTAAAATGTAAAGCATAGTAGGCTATGCTTTGACCCTGCACCTGTCATATTTCTGGTCTCATCCTCTCCTCCTCATCACGACTGGGGTTAGTCTGTCCCTTAGCGTCATTGTCCTTGGGACAGGGAGCACCACCTAACGTTAATTGCATGAATCCACAGGAAAAAAGCAAGCACATATTCTTTTAGTAAAGGTTTAAATTATATAATGACTTACAATACCTAGTAGGCTAGTTGGCCTCTTGAAACGGACACCTAGAAGAAATATGCAATTTGCCAAAGCCAACCTTGCACATTACACACTTACGAACGTTAGCTAACATTAATACACCTGCTATGATGGCACTGTCGGCTCCAGCTCCAGCTCGTTAGCAACACCAGCAGCCTCAGCCCGTCAACCAATGCTGCGGCCAAACAGGTCGGATATTTTGGAGCACTTTGCTGCCTCGTCTTGTACAGAATTTTTTTATCCAAGTGTTTTCCATGCCACCCTTTCTTGTTTTACCGACTTCATCCATGTTTTCTGTCTACAGTCAAACTAGCCTGGTCTTCCATGAGTATAGACTGATGACTACAGCTGAGTCAATCAGGTTTCAAGAAAAATGAGAGCCTCTTTATATTGGAGGAGGCCGCTCTTATCTCCTCCTTTAAGAATCAAAACACAAGATTGCCATCTACTTTCCCTCTGAACATCTCACAGCAAACAAACAACATGGGAGGGACGCGCATTACAGCACTGACAGGTAGCAACTCACTTGACATTCACCGGGCCAGCCGCACCAGCCCACTTGGTGACTGCCCATCAGGATTCATCCTGAACTTCCCGATGGCCTATCCGCCACTGGACGAGACTGACAACTTCCCTCATGAAATTTGCGTGCGCATATGTTAGCTTCGTCTTTTTTTTGTGGCTTCGCTCCACAGACCCCCCAATTAATAACACGCTAAAAGAAATGAACGAGAATCTAAAACAAAAGACCTGAATAAAATGTTTAAATGATTAAACGTTGTCCATTGTCTGTATTGAATATCCCATTAGCCAATAGCCCCTAGGCTGATTAAATACTGTAGAGCACTACACAACTTTAAGGTATACTTTACATTTTAGAATCGATGAATGAGGTCCTGTCTCCTCCGTATAACCCCCAGTGGAGGCTGTGCTGGCCACGGTTCCCTGAGCATTGGTTCATCTGGCTGCACCAGCACATCAAACGGCACTTCATTGTCTAAAGCAATATTTTGCAAAACTGCACAGGCCAAAATGATGTTCCACACCTTTTGGGGTATACAGCAGCATTTCCCCTGCTGGTCCAAGACAGAGCCACCTGCCCTTGAGCAACCCGAAGCAGAGCTCCATTGAAACCCATGTGCATGTGTGCGCACTGTTAAACCTGCGCTCCTGCTCTGTGGCAGGGTTTGCCAGCAGGATTAGAAGGTATTCCGTGAGGGAATAACCTTTGTCACCTGGAACAAGAACCATACCAAAATGTTAATCATTTAATAACCTACTTTGTTTAGATTAATTAAACACCGTCTACCTACTTATCAAGGAGATGACTTTGGCTCTGTAGTGTGCCCTCCCATAGCCGTGCGCCTGCGCTACTGTTATATAAATGAGTCGTGTGTCCCTTCCGGCCACTTGGCTACCACATTTAGTAGTGATAACTTGGCATCACAAATTACCTGTACATTAATAGAGTTGTAATTTTTGCGATTGATGAATGCGTAATCATTCATGGTGGATGGTGGCTTCAGATGCCATGAGTGCAACCAATTGCTCCAATTACATTTGGAAACCCAACAATTTCATAAAATTGCCTTTTAATCACAGATTGCTGGGCATCATTGTATGGGAACCGAATGTAATTTTGGGAGAAGGACTTGATTGCTGCTGGCATTGTCCTACTGATAGTTGGCTGGGAGACCCCAGCCCTGTCCCCGATCTCCCGCTTAAAGGTCCCGGTGGCCAAAAACCCCAGCGTGGCGAGCACCTGCACCGGCACAGGTAAGGCATTTGACCTTCTGGTTCCCCTCTTTCAGCAGGCTTTTAAATTGTGGCATAAATCACATGCCTTGGGAGCCAAAAGCGACAATAAGCCAATCATCACTCTCCATGAGGAGATCCCTGCATGTCCCTGAAAACTCGCTTACATCTTACACGCGCGTACTGCTGTTCCAACACAAGCAAATCTGCAATTGTCGAGATCTGATAACTGTCAAAGCTCTTGTTTAAATAGGGGAGTGGATAAACCAACCAGATGCTTGTGATTGCTTGAAATTGTGTCACATCCAGTCTTTGAAAACACCAAAAACAAACATATGAGAATTTTGCCACTGAGTTCCTTTGCAAACACAGACTTCTGTTTGTATATGTCAAAGTATACTAATGTATAGGCCTATCTATTAAATGTATAGTTGTCATGTTCAGGCTGTTTAGCCTATCATATTTTTTATTTTCCAAAAAAATAAGTATCAGTGAGAACGTAGGCTATTTTATTTTATTTTGTTTTATTCGTTTTGAGAATCCTTTTTTAATATGTACTGAATATGTGGCTGCTAATGCTTAGATGACAAGTTTGAGGTTTGTTCAATAATTATTTTCAGATTTTGCTGTCTGCTGCACCGCAAATCCACACTGACTCAAACTTGCGTACATGAGCTGAGACCTGACGTGAGATTTGATAGTAGTGTGCCCTCATGTCCAAACTGATAAATGCTGAGCCTTGCGTGAAAATGGTCGTGCACACAGTTTTCTGCTGTACGTTTGTTTGACAATTGAAGGCCCGTGAACTTACTACAATCTCCACATGAGAGTGTGGCCTCATCTGTTTGATGGTGCTGCCTGAGTTGCTGTCTATGCTGGAGCGGGATCCATAGATGATGGTGATCGGGATCTTAGGCTGAAGCTGGTCCATTCTTTGTAGCATCGGTCTCATAGCCCAACCGTAGGGAATGGTCATATTCTTAAAGGCTGTTTCCCCACTGTGACCATACAAAAGAAAATCTAATTCAGATGTTGATCACAGAGCACACCTTAAACATTAACTAATGACTGAAACAAAGGTAATAGCTAAGCTGATTTCATGGCAGTCATAATGTGGCTCAACAGGAAGACAGAAACAGACCTGGGGGTTTGCACATTCAGATGGTAGATGTACTCCGACACAGTGTTGTCACTGAACATGGAGGAGAACTTCCTCTTGAAGTCCGGTCTCAGAATCTGGACCAGAATGGGCCCTGCAGGGGCCACAAAGGAGAAGCTCAAGGGTCAAAATCAAGCATGTAGCCAGTAAGGGACGATGCTGCTTCGTTACATGATGGACGACAGGATTATTAGCAACAGGGAGCATTGGTGGGCACAAAAGAAACCAAGCTTTCACTTGGTTTCAATCACAACAATAAAAAAAACAGCTGTAGTTGCTATTATGTGCTCATCATATGTTTTTAATCTGTAGTCACACTACTTGTCTGCATGTTAAGAAAAAAATATAAAATATTTGTGGTGATCTTAGCTGAAATAGCATTAGCAAAGCATTTTAACCATGCACTCTTTTGTCTTTACAGAGCTTTTCATATTTGTCATTCATTATCTCTCTGTATGCTACAGGTGCTCAGCTACTCTTTTGTTCCTCTACTTTAATACTTCTCATTTAAATATGCATTTCATTAGCTATGTCATGTTTGATACTTCTCTAGTTGCTCTACTCTTAATTGTCTAGCGTCCATTTCACTGTATCCTTCTGTGCTGCTGCCACTGCTGGGGTCATTAATACCATTATTTAACACTCTCACAATGTGCTGGCTTGGCTTGGCTTGGTTTGGTTTGGCTCGGCACTTCAGCCCAGCGCAGCAGGGATTTGCGTCAACAGGGCTACCTGCTTGAAGATGTGTCTTTATTGATGATGGCTTGTCTAACATGATGCCATTTAAAAGCAGCAGGCTCATCCATGGCAAAACTGGCTGCACATGTTTTTCAAACGGCAGGGCAGGTAAAAGAAGTTTGCATGTTGGAGGTGAGCTGTGGTGTATGCAGCTCTTATTCTAACATCTCACTGTGGATGTTTCTGCTTTTACTCTTCCTCCCTGTGGTATTACACTTAATTTTAGTAAAGAAAAGTTGGGGCGTCTGTGGCTTAGTGGTAGAGCAGGCGCCCCATGTACAAGGCTGTTGCCGCAGTGGCCCGGGCTCGACTCCAGCCTGTGGCCCCCTGCTGCATGTCACCCCCTCTCTCTGTCCCCTCTCACACTTGTCTGTCCTATCCATTAAAGGCTTGAAATGCCCCCCCCCCAACCCCTGAAAAAAAGCTGCTCACAAAGTTATGCTAATTGGATAATGAACACATTTCCTATAGATTTTTCACATCGAATTTCCTACGTTATTTTGTTATGTAAAAGCTTTTATTGTGAAGGACAATCTGGGCTAACTAGATTTGCCATCTTTTCATGTCCTTCTATGTGCCTGTATTTTATATTAATTTTTATATCAATGAAAAAAACAAATACGTGTTACTAAATTCTTACATTTTGACATGTATCTCACCATAACAAGTTGGAAGTTGACATATTCTGCCATATATGAAGAGGGGAGACTCTCTGGAATCTGGCAATATAAGAATCATGATGCTGGGACATTCTGTCACTTCACACTTGTCCAAAACATGTGGTTTGTGCCAAGCAGACATGATTGCCAGTATATTTTCACTATTGCAATAAATTCCTTCGACTCATCAAATCTGAATGTTTTCTTGTCGATGTGATCCTGACTTACTTCTCTGTGCTCCATGCTGCTCTTTGATCTGACCTAAACGTTTTTTTGTTGTTGTTTTTCAGTTTCAGTTATATATTGGGGGGACATTTTGGGCATTGAGGGGGACATGTCATGCATAATTAGGCCTCAGTTGTCTGGGTGCTCAAAGGAGAAGTGCGTTGGTCTTGTCATACAAAGTTTGATGGAGTGTCAACTGGACAATATGGAGATATTTGCATCTTGAAAGCTGGACTACAAATGTAAATAGACAGGGAGAAACACATGCAAGCCTAAGACGTGGTAAGATACGATATTCCTCACTATATTGTGACGACGACAGACTCATGTTGAGTTTGCCAGGGAGCTGGTGACTCAGTTCAGTCGGTGATGTGGTTCCCTAAAGGTCGACACTTTTGATGACCTGTGTGATCTGATTGTTTTAGAGCAGTTTAAGAACTCTGTCCCCTGTCACATTGCTGTTTACATCAGTGAACATAAGGTGAAGACTGCTGGCGAGGCCGCTAAATTGGCAGATGAGTATGTGCTTACGCACAGGGATGGCCGTGAGCACCACTGATAGTTTTGGTTACTGGGCAGAAGGTAATGTTCGGGTGACAGGTCATGTTAAGGGGGAGAAAAGAGTCAGTCCTCACCGGGGTAACATTAAGCCAGAACGGGTTGCACGGGGTCAGGTACAGTTTGACTCAACCGACACATGCCACTACTGCAAAGGCAGGGGACATCCGTCAGGGGAGCTACCACAGTTGAAAAGTTTTTACAAAAACTGCGGTAGTACCCCACAAGACCCAGAAAATGCTGAAGCTCCTTTTTAGTTACTGGCACTGGATACTGCCCAATCGCAGACACTTTGGCCTGCATCGGCCGCATGCTCCCCTGCCCCACTACCTAACTCACACTTTGCTAGGTTAACGGTCAGGCGTGCATCAGCTAGACGATCAAACAGCTTTTTAATACGGTCCAGATGTTGCTGTTGTAGATGTTCCAGATGTTCCAGATCCAGATGTTCCCATGTATTGCTGTAGATAACAACGTCGTCTAAATAAACAGCACAACCCTCCAACCCAGACACAACCATGTTCATGAGGCGCTGGAACGTCGCCGGTACGTTATGCAACCCAAAACTCATCACTGTATATGAGAACAAACCCAAAGGAGTTATAAAAGCAGAAATCTCTCTAGCTCTCTCGGACAGTGGCACTTGCCAATAACCCTTAAATAAATCAAACTTACTCACAAACTGAGCTGAACCGACTTGATCGATGCAATCTTCCATGCGCGGCAGTGGATAAGCGTCCAGTTTAGTGACCCCATTTACCTTCCAATAGTCTGTGAAAAACCTTGGACTCTTATCAGACTTGTCTACCAGTAAACAAGGTGACGCCCAGCTAGATGATGAGGGTTCGACAATACCATCATCAAACATGTACTGTATCTCTCTGTCCATCACCTTACACTTCTCTGCTGACACCCGATAGAAACGCTGGCGGATTGGCTGCACCTTACCTGCATCAATGTCATGCTCGATTAAGTGTGTTCAACTTGGCACATCGTCAAAGACACACAGGTAACTATTAATGAGAGCAGACAACTCAGCGCCCCTCTCCTCAGGCAGGTGACCAAACAGAGACGGGGTTTCAGGGTTTCAGAGTTCTTCAGCCCGCCATGCAACAAACTCTCGTCAGGTGAAGTAACCCCATTGTCCTCCGGTACAGACAGAAAAACAGAACCTGCAGCGGCCACAGACGCAGACTTAACAGACTTTTTCTGCTCCTCACCACTAACTGCAGAGACCTGTGGCTCCCGAGTGTAATAAGGTTTCAGCAAATTTACATGGCATTACAAGTTGGGTTGATTTCCTACGCCTCAGTGTTGACAGCAGGTAATTTTGGTCTGAAAGCTGACGTAGAACTGTAAACAGGCCAGTAAACTTTGCTTGAAAAGGAGAGCTGACAATCTGCAACAACGCAAGCACCTGATCGCCAGGGCTAATCCGTCGCTGCTCAGCTTTGCGGTCATACAGACACTTCATTTTCGCCTGGGAAGAAGCTAACTTCTCTTTAGCCATCTCACCAGCAGCATACAACCTGTGCCTGAATCCGTTAACATAATCAATCAAGTACCAGGAGGTTCTGATTTCCCGACAGCATCCTGCAACACAGTGAGCGGAGCCATGCACTGTGAGTCCAAAAACAAGCTCATTTGGACTAAACCCGGTGCTTTCCTGCACAACTTCTCAGGCAGCTAACAGAAGCCACAGCAGACCTTCCTCCCAGTCTTGGTTCAGTTCAACACAGTAGCCACGCAACAGAGACTTCAGGGTCTGGTGAAATCTTTCCAGAGTCCCATTGACTCTGAGCATGGTATGCGGAAGCCTGGTTATGTTTAACATGCAACTGTTTCAGAACGTGAGCTAACAGATGAGATGAAAAGTTTGAGCCCTGATCACTCTGAATTACTTTTGGAATGCCAAAGATGGAAATGAACTGCGTTAGAGCCTTCACCACATACCTAGCAGTAATGGTACGCAACGGATATGCAGCTGGATACCTTGCTCTCTGACACATTACTGTCAGCAAATAGTTGCTACCAGACTTGGAACGAGGTAACGGACCAACGCAGTCAATGATCAGATGTTCAAATGGTTGTGCTATTGCTGGGATAAGACACAGATGAGCTGGTTTAATACTCTGGTTCGGCTTTCCTGTCATCTGACATGTATGACATGTTTTAATGTACCTGGACACATTCCTCTTTAACTGAGGCCAGAAAAAATACCGCAGAATGTACTCATAAGTTTTGCAGACCCCCAAATGTCCAGACTGATCATGAGAAGCCCTCAGCACTTCACTGCGAAATTTGGAAGGAACAACAACCTGCCAAACTGGGTCACCAACAAAATTGCATGCAGCAACCATTTCCTCACCAACAACCCGCCCTGCAGCAAGTAACCACTTGCAGCACTCTTTGCCTCCTCCACAGCGAGAACTCGGCCAAACAGCTGGCTCAGAGAGGAATCTGCTCTCTGCTCCGCCACCAGGTCACTGCAAGAAACAGACAAAAGAGAATCAAGGATGTCCCACAGAGAACACCTCACTCTCCCCTGCTCCACCACCCTCAAGTTCAGGCTCAGACTCTGACTCTGCCCCAGCACGGCACATAGCCGTGTCACCGCATAGGCCGTAAAAACCCCAGGAAAACCTAGAGCACTCTCATCTGGTTTTCCTGTAACAGCAGGTGAAGAAGTTACTATTGGTGGAGGTGGGGGACCATCAGCTCACACACGGCTACCAGCCAGGTCGTTACCTAGAATGATGTCCACACCTTCAATTGGCAGTGCAGGGCGCACGCCCAGGGTGACCTCATCCTGAACCAACCCACAGTTCAGCACCAGTCGATGCAGTGGAACCGACAACACCATTAACCCCGTTCCCCACATCAGAACAAAATGTCCAGTATTAGTTTCCGCAGGAAAAGGCAACACAGAGCTCACAATGTATGAATCAAAAGCTCCAGTATCTTTCAGAATTTTTACCGGCACAGTGGCATCACTCCCTACTAGTGACACACAGCCATCAGACACAAAAGCTGAGAAATCTGTCTCATCCAAACTGCGCTTCACTCCAGCTTCTACTTGCTGAAAGGAAAAGCAAAGTATGTCTGGTCACCCTCTTGTCAACAAGCATTTGACAATGTTAAATCTGTTCTCTGTTCCCCTCCTGTTCTTGCAGCTCCCCACCTGGACCGTCCCTTTCAACTGCATGTGGATGCGAGTGATATGGGTGCAGGTGCAGTGTTGTTTCAGAGTGACGACGGTGGTGTGGACCAACCCGTGAGTTTCTACTCCAAAAATTTTAACTCATTTCAGTTGAACTACTCTGTTATTGAAAATGAGACACTTGCACTAATTTGGGCCTTGCAACATTTTGAAGTGTGCCTTGATTCTGGCAGTGTTCCTCTGGTGGTCTACACAGACCATAATCCGATAAGCTTTTTGGATTCTTTACAGTGTCCAAACCACAGATTGATGCTTTGGGTTTTGTTTTTGCAACCTTATTGTTTAGATATCCACCACATAAAAGGAACTGATAACATTGTGGCTGATGCTTTATCCAGAGCGCCTTGCTCTGACTGACTTCTGTGCCACTTACTGCTTAACGTGTCCGGTCATCTAAGTCTTTTCTTCTTGATGTTACTCTTAAATGCTTCTCCAGGTGCCGGAGTTGCTGAGTTGCAGAGTTAGCCCCTCCGCTCCACTGGTTGTCCCTGCCCTTTTCTGCTGTGTTTTCTCTTTTGCAGGAAGCAGCGCGGAGGGTGTCGCCAGCTTGATCAGCTGATGGGCTCATCAGCCTGATGAGCCACACCTGTGTGGGCTCTTAAAAGCTCCCCTCCTGCCTGTCATCTGTCTCTTGCTGGACAGGTAGGAGGACCGGGCTGCTGCTGTTTGTTTTGTTGCTCTCTCCCTACATTTCCACACATGCTGACACTACTGATTACTGACTTTCACGTTTACCTTAGTTTGATTATCTTTTGTAAATAAATGATTTTTTTTTTTTTTTTGCATGGTAAAACTCGTCTTGTCTCCCTGCCTTAGAGCCGGGCTGTGACAATATGAAGTGACTGATAACAAGATCTGTATAAGGGATTGTAAAGAAATCATCCAAGAGTATGTGTGTGCAAAGCTGTATGAAAGCTTTGTTATACATAATTTTAGTGTGACTTATCATTTTTTACTCTCTATGAAAACAATGGACCACCGACAAGCTACGGTTCCACTATTTCACGTGATATGCGTAGCATCTCGCTATGACGAACGGTCACAAGAAAATCCATAGAGAAGAACAGGTGTGAATTTGGACGCACTATGCATCGTTCGGGCCCATAGGGTTAACATGGAGCTCTAGGGGGATTGACTGGCTTCTGGAGCCAACCTCAAGTGGCCATTAGAGGAACTGCAGTTTTTGGCACTTCAATGGTGGCTTCATTTTTCAGCCCCAGAGGTTACTGCTTGGTTTTAACTGATCATGGACAGACAAATCGGCGCAGCCAAAAGTTAGTCAAAAGTGGTACTGGAGAACAGACAGACAGACAGACAGACAGACAGACAGACAGAGTTACCCAGTGGTCCAACCAGTCTCAGGCCAGCTAGGGGGTTGAAGGGACTGAACAGGGCCCCTAGGGCTTTGATCCATACCGGGATGGGACGGTCTGCCTCTACTATGTACGGGCGCTCAGGAAAACCCCAGGGCTCCACCAGCACTATGTGCTTCACTCTGTAGGCCAGAGACAAAGACATTAAATACAGATTCACCCGCTATTGGGTAATCTCATGGTCTCACAAACATAGCTGAACATGAAATTTGGAACATTTTGGGAAATTCACTTATCTCTTGTCATGTCACAAGTTAGATGAGAAGATGGATACCATTCTGATGTTTGCTGGTGATAATAATGTTCTCACTGAACTCTCACTGAAATAAGAATATTTCCCAAAACATCTCATGTTTAAAAATAAATATAAGAAATTTTATTTTGATTTCATTTCCTGCAAAATATCTCTTGCATCACAATCTACAACTTTGTTTTTACAACCTGGGTCTCGTGTGCATCAAATATTAAGTTACGACAATATTTCACACACTCTGTGACTGTCAGAACAGGTGCAACAACTGTGTCCACTGTGAGGAGTAGCATAAACAATCAGACAGGTTGTTAAAGAGTAACTAAACACTAGATTTTTGGATGAACTGCCTCCTTGTTAGAAATGAAAAAGTATCAGAAATGGGCAGGGTTGGGAGGGGGGCTAGGACATGCCCTGTCACTCCATCGTGCTGCCTCCTGATCCACAGCACCTCCAAACCCCCTGCACACACAAAATAAAATCAATCCAATCAATAACCTATGCTTGACAATTGAACAGCTCTGCAATGCATGAAAAAAAGTTTCCTGCTTCCAAGCTGTGCTTTTGAACATGTGTCAATTCCCATTTATATTACTTTAATCCATAAGGGTCCACTGATTAAAAGAATCAAAAAGGTTTTTCATGAAAACAAATCCTAGTTGTGAACAATGTTTTAACGGGATAAAGAGTGGTGGTGTGATTGAATGAATGATACAGTTTGATAGTTATTCCATAGTCTAACTTTCATAGAAGTAATATTCATAGTGGTTTAAATGAACAATTTGATAGGACATCCTATCTTCGCTGAGCAAGAGTTTTGTGTGTGAGCAGATTAGGACTCGCAGAGAAGATCGACCGACTGCAGAATGCTAGAAAGGGTAAACTAAACAAAGCAAGTGCTTTAAGGAAAACGATACAAGAGTCTATGCAAAGCATTAAAAGGTCTGAGGTACAAAATTCTCTATAGGGGTTTATTGAACTGTGTGATGAAATAAGGTGTTTGCATGATTCTTTAATGATTTTGTTGCCACAGGAAGAAAAAGAAAGGCATGAAACATGGTTCAAGGCTAAAATGATGCTCAATGATGAATTTACTGATGAAGTTGAAATGTGGGTGAAATCAAATGAAAACCAGGTGTCTGAAACTGAAAATAATGGTGATAAAGGTGTTGAAATTGATGATATAAATCCAGATGACAGTGTTTCTAATGTGGGTAATTCAAACAAAACTGTCACAAGCCAAGCACTGCTTCCTCTGTAAAAATAAAGGCAACAGCAGAAAAAGCTGCAGTCATGGCTCGAATGACAGCCTTAAAGGAACGACATGCACTGGAGGAACAGGAGCAAAAAATAAAAAGGAAAAAGGAACAACTCGAATTGGAGACAGAACTTGCTGCATCTGATGCTATGTTGGTGGTTTTGCAAGCTATGGATGGACAAAGGCTCTCTCAGGCACCAACAGATGGTATGAGCTCTTATTTTGAAAAAAGAAAAAGGAAACTGGCACAACAAACACTCAACCCACTGGCCAAGGAGTATGCACCTGCAGCCTGTAAAACACAAAAGCAAGTAGATTGGTCAATGCAACAAAATCAAAAACACTCAATGGATATGCAATCAAGACACATAATCCAAACTCTGTGGAAGCATCCCAAGGTTTGCAGCATGATCTTACAACTGCTTGGGTGACAGAAAACACAAGGCAACACATGAAACCTGGACGAAATTATCAAACTCCACTTGATGATATTGTGAGTAATATGTGCAAACAAAACGGAATCACCGCTGGTTTGGTGAACCAACAACACCTGCTTTCTCTCCCACCACGAGACATACTTGTCTTTGAGGGAGATCAGTTTCAATCCAAAGCTTTCATAAAATCATTTGAACAAGGAGTGGAGGACAAAGCAAGTACAGCTGACTGCTCGTACTACTTGGAACAGTTCACCAGAGAGCAACCAAGGGAACTAGTGCAAAGTTGTCAACACATAGACCCTGAACGCGGATTCATTGTGGCTAAAGCTCTTCTTCAGGAACATTTCGGTAAAGACTACAAGATTGCTAATGCATATATTGAAAAGGCTTTAGCCTGGCCAGCAATAAAGTTGGAGGATGTTAAATCTTCGCAAGGCTACACATTGTTTCTACGTGGATGCTGTAAAGTGATGGAGGAGCTTCCTCATATGCAGGAAATGGACATACCAAGCAACATGAAAACAGTGGTTTGTAAGTTGCCATATAAACATCGTGAAAGGTGGAGAGCTGTTGCTCATGATATAATGGAAAAACACAATCAAAGGGCGCATTTTGTTGATGTTGCATTTTTGGAGAAGCAAGTGAGGATCCTTTCTGATGCAATTTTTAGAAATATTGAACCACCTGTACCACAGAATGTAACTGCTTCAAAACCCTGTAACAAATTCAAAATGCAAACAAAGTCATTCAAAGGGAAAGGAAGTAGTTTTGCTACTACAGTAATGCCTGTTCATTCATCTGAAGAAAATGCTCACACAAGCAATGCAAAGAAACAGGACATTTTGTATTGTTCTTGCTGTTCACGTGCTCACCTCTTGGAGAAATGCCAACAGTTCCAACGTAAAAAGCACAGAGAAAAGATTTGACTCCTAAAGGACACATAAGCCGTGACTGTAATAAATGCTTGGTCTGTGAGGTTTGTGATCAACAACATCCCACTGCACTTCATATCCCAAAGACCAATGCTGAGTTGCAAAGCACAGGTGAGCCACCTGAAGAAAATCCATCAACTTCTTCCCAGGTATGTGGACGCACAGGGGCCGGTAATGACCATTGCATTCTCTCCATTGTCCCAGTGTAGGTCAAATCTACAAAAGAAAATGAAATCATTCAGACATATGCATTCTTGGATCCTGGTAGCACAGCTACATTTTGCTCTGAACACCTTATGCAGCGATTGAACATCACAGGAAAAAGAACAAATTTTCTTTTGAAAAGGATGGGACAGGAAAAGGTCGTTCCCACTTTTGCTGTGTCTGGAATGGAGGTCGCAGATCTTGCAGGAAAAAGTTTTTACCCTTTGCCTTAAGTTCTCACACAAAGGGAGATGCCAGTCATCCCAGACAACATTGTCACTTATTTGTCCAAGGTTCACATCTCTTCCATAAAGGCCAGTGTGGACCTACTGATAGGAACCAATGCTCCCAGGTTACTGGAACCATGGGAGGTGGTGCACAGTTGTGGATACGGTCCATACGCTGTAAGAACAGTGTTGGGCTGGGTTATCAATGGGCCTTTAAATGGAAACTGCAGTAATGATGAAATTAAGCTTTCCTCTGTTGTGGTGAATAGAATTTCAGTGTCTAATTTGGAAGTCATGCTGAACAATCAGTGTAAGCATAATTTTAACGAATGGCCTTCAGAGGACAAAGAAATGTCTACAGAAGACATAAAGTTCATGGAGATTATGGAATCCTCTGCAACTCTACAGGAAGAGAGATACTGCCTTAAGTTGCCCTTCAAGAGACCAGATGCTCACCTGCCAAACAGCTTTAAAGTAGCAAAGCAAAGGATACTTGAACTCAGGAAAAGGTTTATAAGCAACCCAGAATTTCACAGGGAATATTCAAGTTGTCTTAATGATGTCATTGAAAAGGGCTATGCAGAAAAGGCGCCTCTGGAACAGTCACAAGGCAGACCAGGAAAAGTGTGGTACATACCCCACCATGGTGTCTATCATCCCAAAAAAGGTTCTCTTCAAGTGGTGTTTGATGGTGGAGCCACATATCAAGGCACATCATTGAACAGTGAACTGTTGCAAGGGCCAAATCTTACCAGTTCACTGCTTGGAGTCCTCACTCATTTCAGGCAGGAGCCTGTGGCATGTATGGGTGAAATCCAGGCAATGTTTTATCAGGTGAAGATGGCAGAAGAAGACAGAGACTTTCTGCGCTTTCTCTGTTGGCCGGATGGAGACCTCAGCAAAGAACTAGTAGGCTACAGGATGACAGTGCGCATGTCTGGAGCCATGTCCTCATCTAGTTGCGCTAGCTATGTGCTAAGGAAAACTGCTGATGACAATAGCTCTGATTTTTCTGCAGAAACTGCTCAAGCCGTTAAGCTGTTTGTTGAGTTTGAGCTCCGAGGAGGCAGCAAAGCACCAAGTCAAAGAGCTCAGTGCTCTCTGTAAGAGAGGTGGATTTGTCTTGGTGAAGTGGGTGAGCAAAGGGCAAAGGACCTATAAGAGCTTGATCTGGACAGAGACAAACTTCCCAATGAGAGCTTTGGGTCTGCTCTGGTGTGTTGAGTCAGACTCATTTAAGTTCAAGATGGAAGTCAAACAGCAGTCTCTAACCCGACGGGGGATGTTGTCTACAACCAGCTCTGTATATGATCCTCTGGGATTTCTGTCACCAGCAACTCTGTCTGCTAAGATGCTACAACAGGAGCTCTGCAGAAGAAATTGTGGATGGGATGATGCCATACCACCAGACATCTTGCAGCAATGGGAAGTGTGGTTACAGGAGGTCAAGCTACTGTCATCATTCAATGCTGAACACTGTTTAAAGCCAGAAAACTTTGTTGACCCCATATGTAGCCAACTGCATCACTTTGCAGATGCCAGCAAAGATGGCTATGGCACTGTAAGTTACATCAGGCTGAAGGTGAGGATCATGTTACATTCCTTTTGGGCAAAGCCAGAGTCACACCTTTAAAGACTGTAACAATCTCAAGATTGGAATTGACTGCTGTCGTCCTGGCTGCCAGAGTGGATGCTATGCTAAAGGCCGAGCTTCAAATCCAGCTGGATGAATCTGTGTTGAAATACATCAATAACAAAGATAGGCGGTTCCACACGTTTGTGGCAAATAGTGTCTCAGCTGTACGAGAAATCTCAAGCCCTGCTCAATGGAGGCACATTGGCACCAAAGATAATCCGGCTGATGCTGCATCATGGGGGATGAAGGTGTCGGATTTTCTAAAAAATCAAAAGCTGGCTGGAGGGACCCAGTTTTCTCTGGAAGTCTGAGGCAGAGTGGCCAGTGAGTAATCATGATGTCAGGATGGATTCTGATGATCCAGAGGTCAGGAAGAATGCCTATGTGAATGTCACTGTTCATGATGCACTGAACGCCACTGACCATCTCATAAGTTACTTTTCATGTTGAAGAAGACTTAAAGTGGCAGCGGCTTGGTTCCTGAGGTTGAAAGGTCATCTGTTGGAGCTCAGTTGTCAGCGAAAGGCCTCTGGACAGACTGGTCAAGTGGGAGGAAAAAAGGATACTGTTAAACAGTGGAGCAGTGTCCTGACACCAAAGGATTTGAAGGAGGCTGAGGTGGCTGTCATTTGCTACTGTCAGCAGCAAAGGTTTGCAACTGAAATGTCCTCACTGTTGTCTGAGAAGGGTACAGTAAGCAGACAAAGTTCCATTTACAAGCTTGATCCCATTTTGGAAAATGGACTCTTAAGAGTGGGAGGGAGATTAAGCAAAGGACTGATGCTGTCAGAGGAAAAACATCCTCTCATCCTTTCAAAGGAGCAGCATATCTCCAAGCTTATCCTCAGGAACATGCACCAACTGCTGGGACAGAGTGGGCGAAACCATACACTATCTACACTCAGGAGAAAATACTGGATTACTAATGCCAATGCGGCTGTGAGGAAGATCATATCCCAGTGCAGTGATTGCAGATGCCTTAACAGCAGGGCAATGGAACAAAAGATGGCAGATCTTCCTAAGGAGAGAACTGTTCCAGATTTGCCTCCGTTCACAAATGTCGAAGTTGATTATTTTGGAAAAGAGGCAGAGCGACGTGCAAGAGGTATGGGGTGGTGGTCCGCGTCGGGCGGTGGGTGGGTGGGCCCTCCTGCCCCGCCTGTCTTTGGTGTATCTCTGGCTCTCTGGGGGTGCCGCCGTTGCCGCCCCGGATCCTTGGGCCTGCGCGGTGTCCTGCGGCCTCCTAGGCTCCCTGGTCGTGGGGTCTGGGTGCTCCTGCAGTCTTGGGGTGACAGGCTGCCCCCCTTCCCCCGCAGGGCCGGCCCTGGACCCTGGTGATGGTTTTCATAAACACATTGGGAGGGTTTAAATACACGCACGCATGTTCGATACTTCAGCCCCGTGACTCATCGCAAAGAATCGATGGGTTCACTTCGAAGGGGCACACTTGCTTCTCAAACCTACCACACTGCACTGGCAACTCTTCTCTACAGTCGGGCTTTCCCCCTCCACCAAGACTCTCACATTTTTGGTGTTCAGTATAGACTTCTCTTTTATTTTTGTTTCTCAGTACAGTATAGTAGACATGTATATGTTTATTTTTGATAATCTGCATGGAGCACAACCACCTCAAGGCCACAATACATCAGCTACACTGCCTGTTTCTCCCGTTTTTGTTTTTTTTTGTTTGTTTGTTTATTTGTTTGTTTGTTTTTCCTCCTTCTTCTCCGCATGAACTGTCACTATATAACTCAGGACTTAAGCACCTGCCCCCTCCACCTTGCTTGTTCCTTACTTTCCCCTAGACACACCTTGGTGTATCACGGCTAGGCTAGTCTCCAGGGAGGGTAGGCGACGGTCACAACCACGCATTATGGGTATAAAATGCCTAAGGCACACCTGTGCAATAATCATGCTGTCTAATCAGCATCTTGATATGCCACACCTGTGAGGTGGGATGGATTATCTCAGCAAAGGAGAAGTGCTCACTAACACAGATTTAGACAGATTTGTGAACAATATTTATGAGAAATGGTCTTTTGTGTATATAGAAAATGTTTTAGATCTTTGAGTTCAGCTCATGAAGAGACTATGTATCCACATCTTCAGTTTGACCTACAGATAAAGTGTTTTAGATTATTAAGCTTAACTGATGGTTTGTTACAACCCATCCGATCATATGACTTCTCACCTTGTCTGACTTTGCTGTAGCAATGTTACCATGCTCAAATCTAACAATTACTTTGACAAATACAATGCTATCATAACCAATAGAAATGGTGGTTAATGTTATGAAAATAAATTGAAACAAACCAGAATTATATTTCAAAGATGAATTAATACTAGTAATTTATCTTTTTTGTTTACAGTTATCACTTATCATTCTCACATGCTCTACACACAGTACAAAATATCTTTAGGCCCTTAATTTGTTACCTCTTATGTTGTCTTGGAACTTAACAGTAAAGTGTCTCTTTTCAGCCCTGATGAGGACATACTGGCCCTCATTCACGAAGCAAACAAAGAAAAGAAAACTGGGCATGTGGTTATTTTAATGCAAAGCTCAGCATGTATGAACATGGACGTGACTGGAGGCTACAATCAAATCTCATATCAGGTCTAAACCATGGATGTATTAGCAAATCTAGATAAAGCCTTGGCGACAGTGCTCCACTCCTTCCTATGAAAATTCCTCAGTAGCACATGAAGTCCAAATCACTCTATTTCCATGGTATGAAATTACCCTTATGATTGACCCTGCCTCTGCATCATTGGGCCCATTGAGCAGGCGCACTAGAGACTTACGGCTGCTTAGCATGCCCAAGTGCAGCTGCATCGCCAACTTCTGGTTTAGGACTTGGCTAGCTTGAATGGGGTTAAAATAATGTAATCTTGTGGTCTAATCTAATCGTCTAGACTTTCTAAATGTTATTGGACTGAATGGATTAAATCTCAATAGTGGAATGAGTTATTTTGCTGGGATTTTTACATTTACAAAAATGATCCACTTATTTATTAATGTCTTTTTCCCAATGTGAAAAAGTCTTTTTGGGCCCAATAGCTTCATGTGATAGACCCTGGAAATTGTAGTACCGCCATTTGGCATTTACAAGCAGTCCGGTGCACTTCCTTGGGGCCTCGTTGCCTGTATTTTTTAACACTGATAAGCCAGTGCAAGTTTATATCATTTATCATTAAAGCATCATTAAAAAGAAATACATATACCATACAACAGTTTATTTATTTAAATACTAGCCAAGGCGATTAAATTTTTGCCATTGACAGACAGAGACAGAGACACAGGTGGTGCGTTTGTGTCTCCTGCGCAACCACTGCCCTGAAACTGAAGCAGACTCAGTATGCGTGGCCACATGTTCCTTGGTCTGAGTCAATTATAAGCTTTTGTATGAATATCATAACAATATCAAAATAATACAATGTATGGCCTAAAACTATCTACATATGTAAGCTTTAGGTTGGTAAATATCAAAGGATGTGTGAATTAAATATTCCAACCTCGAGTTCAAGTATTCACTGCAACACCGTTGACCACAGCAGTGATTTATTTCCACACTGCGTTTTTCCAACTTCCTTTAAAGCCACTTTTCAGGCTACCAGATAGAATCAGTTGGTTAAATTGGACCTGTGACATCAGTGTATTCATTTCTAGCATAGTCATAAACTCTAGGGTGGAGGCCTCTAAACCCAGAATATATTGGGGCAGAATATTTATTGGCTATCGTTTTCAGCTGCCACATTTATCAACACCTGATCATTTCTAGGCTGTGACTGGCGAGATAAGAACATTCCATGAATCACATGAAATTCTGTGCTCAGATCTGCGCTGGTTTGTACATTAGATTGACAGGGCCTCTGTAAATTTTTGAATAAAAGCGGCCAGCGCCACTAACAGCACTAACATCGCTAACAGCGGCTAACAGCCAGTGACTGACTGGGACCAAAAAGAGGCCCTGGCATTTTTGACACAGAGGCCCCATGGCAGCACATCGGCCATCCAGGGGTGAAAAATTTTCATATTATTTTACAAAAAAAATATGCATTTTTACGTCATTTTAGATCATCAGTTCCTTATTTGTGAAAGAACAGGCGTGGTGTCTCATATTCCCCCTCCCACATATTACTAGGTACTATGACTGATGATTTTACACATACTAACATAAAAAACACTACCATTGGTGGAACGTTTCAGAGCACCACAGAGACACAGACTGTTCCACAACTACATTAGAAACACACACTCACTCACTGCCTTGATGCACAATAGCAGAGGAGATATACAGATATACAGTCATTTTGAATGATAAAATTGATTTGTGGTTTGCATGGGAGCATGTGGAAAGCTAACCATATGATTAGAATGCAGAAATTCAGAACACACACCACACAATCAACTCACTACAATCGCACTGGTACAGTACACAACAATGCACAGCACACAAAATAATAAGGCAGCAGCAGAACCCCCATAAATTCAGGCACGTTCAAAGGCCAGACTAATAACCTCAGTTAATAATACTAGCTCTGTGCCTACCAAAACACGAAAATCTGAAATCAAACACCACACAACTTTATCCTAAAGGCTTAGCCTACTTCCACCATTAACCATAGGCGCCCCCTCTTGGACAGAATACAGCACAACCAAATTATGACAACAGAAACATAAATCTTACACCAACCACAATGCATATTACAATAGCTTCACCAAAACATGAAAAGAGCACTGCACAGCCACAGTGCACATTTCAGTAGCTCTATCAAAAGCACTAGTTACAACAGAAACAAGAAGGACCCTTTGTGTTATAAGCCATAATAAATGTTACAGCAGCCACAATGCATATTACAATAGCTTCACCAAAACATGACAAGAGCACTGCACAGCTAGAGTATAAAAATAAATGTTTCTCTCAGTGTCTTCTTTTAAATCTCTTCTTAAGACTCACATTTATCGTATGGTCTTTTCTTAACTGATGGTAATTAATTATTGTAACTGTTTTTAAATCATTTGATGTTTTGTTGTTTTATGTACTAACTGTTTTTATTGTGTAATTGTTTTTATTGTTAAGCATGTTGTAACTCCGTTTTGAAAGGTGCTATACAAATTAAGTTATTATTATTTAGGCTGCGAAGGAGTTTGCTCTTCTCTGAGGCAGAGGCCGTACTGCTAGCTGCACCTGCTGCAGAGGTGCTCGGTCTGTTGCCGCCGGGTAAACACGTTTTTGTAAATAAATCTGATATTTTCGCATACTTTTCACTCTCCGCGAGCAGAGCTTTCCTTTTTTTCTCTCTTTTTCTCTGCTCCACTCTTCCCCACCCATCTTTTCGTGCCTCAATCCATTTTCTTTTCTTGTTGTGATGTTGTCGTTGACGTTGAGTGCATTACCCAGCATTCATTTGTCACTTGTCAGATGTCAAATGTCATCACTCAATGATGGTGAGAAAATGACCAAAAACACTTTATATTACCGGTAGCCCCATTTCACTCATATTTATTTAAAATTATATTTAGGCTACTACTTGTATGTATATTGTGGCCGATAAAAATGTTTTGGGCCGCCAAGAGAAGATTTATTTATTTATTTTTAAATTTTTTATTTTCAAATTTTTTATCTTTTTGCCTGGCAGCCGGTGGCCGCAGGACCATTTGCCAAAATGCCAGATGGCCAGTCCGTCACTTCTAACAGCTGTTAGCCGCTGTTAGCTGTGATTCTCCTTCAGCATCTCTCTCCACCTGGGAAAGGCTACCCCAATGTTAACCCTTGTTTTTTTGAAATTGCCGGTCACGTTGCCTTTTTGCCTTTTTTCAAATGCACCGGCACTTGTGACTAGCCTGCTTGCTGCTGCTTTTTGTCATTCTACCTGCGGGCGGAAACTGGAAACCTACAAGTGAAAACGTGAAAGGCGATTCCGTATTTCTCAAGTATGTCCCTGGACATACCTGCATTTTCAAGATGGCGCACATACATGATGAGACACCGGTCACAATGCATATGTAAATGAGAATTTCGGAGCTTAGAGACATACTTAGATATGCTGATGGAGGTAAATACACATGTGCTAGGACACACTTTTGACTGAAAAATTTGTTTGTCTTAAAGAACAATTGAAAGTGTTACACACAGTGCCTTTAAAGATGAGTCTTTTGAAAACAGCCTATCTTAATCTCATATTTTCAACTCTCTAAGTCATTCCAAAAGTCTATTTTGCTGAATAAACTCCACTGTTGCTTTGCCATTGCTATTAAATCTATCACACCAAATGCAGCTCAGATCAACAAAATCAGTACGAAAGAATAAAAGATCTCTAACCCTAACCCTAAATAAAAAACAACATGACCCAACACATTACAAATGATAAACGAAATCTAAGTAACATAACATCCACATAACAAAAAAAGAGATTTTCACCCACCTGCCAGGATATTTAATGGAGTATGACACAGCCAGGTATCCTCCCAGGTTGTGCCCCAGCAATATCATGGACTCCAGACCGACTTTAGCCCTCCATTGCTCTATAGACTCCACAAACTGGTCCTCTGCCTCCTGGGCATTTGTGGAGAACAGAGGCCTACTGCTCCGTCCAAAGCCCAGCAGGTCCATGGCGAAGACAGGCCGATGCTGAGAGAGAGCATCCAGGTTCTGAGCCCAAAGGCCCACACCACCTCCAAACCCATGGAGCAGAACTATGGGGGATTTGTGCTTGACATGGTCCCTATTAAAGGTCAGGGTCCACAGCAGGTTACTGTTGGAGATGGGGACATACTGTTTGAAGAACGTGCTGTTTACACCTGAAAAGATAAAAAGAGAAGTGCAAGGAAGTACAGTAAAAAAGAACGTAAAAAACGGTGTGATCATTTCTTTTAATTGAAAGGGAAAAACAGAAATTGGTCATTCAGTACGTTTATATGGACAGTTTAATTCCACTTTCATTCGGAATGAAAGGCCATTCTGATTAAAAGTGGTCATGTAAACGGTCATTCCGATTGAAAAATGGTCATTCCGATGGAAAATTAAATCCGATTAAAGGGGTGGTTTATTCCGTTTGTCATTCCATTAAAAAATTTTGTGTGCATGTAAACGCTCATTCCTCTTTAAGTTCATTCCGGTCTTTCTGCGCATTCTCGTTTCCTTGCCCTTCTGGCACGATGATGTATACAGCGTGCATAGCAATGGGCTGACATAGAGCAGTCGGACTCGTTGCACTCACCAGTTTCCATAAGCCAAAGCACGGTCTTCTGTCTCCCTTCTTCGACCTTCTACCTCCCTTCTCCTCCTCAACAGATGAAGCATTAGCAGAACAAGGTTGTTGTTGTACTGCTGCTTCAAGAATATAAGCAAAACAAGCCAGAAAAAGGCACTAAGAATGGCGTCATCAAGCATCTTGGCTGTGTCCGAAAGGCCTACTGGCATACTACATACTACTACTACGTACTACCACTAGATACTACTCCTACCTACTAAACAAGTTTGGTCCATTCGGACATATTAAAAGATTGGTGGGAAAACAACACATGTGCAGTACCTCTGCTCTGCCAGCGGATGGAGTGCCTATGAAAGCACCCCATCTACTGGCTTGGCTGAGGTACTGCACCAAAATCTGAACGCACCTGTTACTATTGAAATTGTCCAAAAATGAAGCTGGCCACTCTTTACCCACCAGCAACATGTCTGAAAGCTCTCTCATGCTTCTCAACTTGCAAAATGCGAGGTGTAGGCAAGCCAGAGCTTGCAGACGCCTCCTTTTGCACATAATAATTAATTCACTGCCACAGTAAGCAATGACATGACATGCCACACTCAAAAACTTTGCACTTTGAAGATCCTTTATATTGTTTTTGAAATAATCCAACCTGTTATGGTGATGACCACCATCATCAGTTCTCATTAGTGTCACAACACTGACATTATGTGTCAATCAAGTGATTAGTTCACTGAATATCAATATGTAGATACAGCATTTCCACCAGCACATTCTGTCATGTGTGTAGGCTGAGTCACTTTGAACACTTGTCACCACACACAGTACAATGACATCCAATAAAACTGCCCTGCCACGATGTACTGTCATTATGCCAAACTTATATATGCAGGTTGCATATCTTCTACTACACTATACACTAAACAAACTGACCGTAATAGCCTTCTACATGCATCTAGTGCACATCCTATTTCTCTGAAGAGAGCCATTCCATATTCACAATTCCTAAGATTGAAACGCATTTGTTCTGACAATTCTGATTTTGAACAGATTGCTGACGACCGCAGCAATGGCGCTGCCGCAAGATGGCAGCAATCGTTTGAGCGATAAACAGGAAAGATAAGAGTAATAGGGAGACAATAGACACTGTGTAATATAACGTTAGCATATGTTACGTGTGCTGACGTTAGCAAGCTAGCAGTGTGACATAATGATTAAATGTCACACTGCTAGCTTGCTAATGTCAGCACACGTAATGTATACTAACGTTATATTACACAGTGTTTAATGATACATTCTATTATCTCCATATTACTCTAATCTTTCCTGCTTATCGCTCAAACAGATGAATAATTTCTAAATTAATATCGGTACTCATTTAAGATACCTTCATCAGTTACCGGAGGCCACTGTCTAACATCATCAACCCAGCTATTCATGATGCTGTCATTGTAGAGAGTCAGTTCACAATGACAGCATCATGAATTGATGACTGACACACGTCACCGCAGCAATGGCCGCCGCAAGATGGCGGCAAACACAAATCGATCGCCGAATTCGTCTATACTATACAGATAGAGGAACACCAGCATCCTCCAGTTCAGCTTCATATCAGACCTGGGGCTACATGGCCTAACCATATATAACACACTTAGTTTTTCGTTTGTTTTCCTTTTTCGTCTTCTTGTTACTTTCCTCTCTCTTCTTCTTCTTCTTCTTCTTCTTCTTCTTTCACATAGAAAAACATGTGCATTGGCAATAATTGTCCCCGGTAATTCACTTCCGTTGTGGCTTTTTTATTTGCATCGTTGCTTTTTTTATTTGCGTCAATGCTTTTTTTATTTGTATCGCGGCGTTTCTTTTTATTTGCAGCGTTTTTTTTTATTTGCAGCTATGGCGGGTCTCGGCCACCGTAGGTACGCCATGTTGATGACAATCCACCAGCACACAACAGAGATAAACAAATACAACATCCAATTAAGTGTGTTACAACATATTCCTCCATGTGTCAGGAAATCAAGGGAATTATCAAAAACACTGGCATGTGTTAACTTCTGATCATGTATGTGAAAAACTATTTGCTCAACCACCTCTGTTTTGTCATTACAGACCCAGAAACATCAAGGACTTCCTGGTCAGGGCAGACACATACACTGCCCCCCCCCTCAGCATCGGGATGACTCACTGAAATGACAGGCTTTTTTCCTTGTCGCTCTTGTACAGCGTGTAGAGATCATGTAAGCGTACTAGCATTTTTGTCAGTCATACTACTGGCAAAAAGTATGATATAAGACAGTTTTCCACATGCAGTTCTAGTAACGTCATATAACAAATCTCATGTCCATGTGGACTCCAATATGTTGGCAAAACGACAAGACAAATAAAAACAAGGATAATTGAACACAAAAGCGCAATTAGGAGGGTAGATGAAAAATCCTCTATTGCTCATCATTTCAGAGATGCTAACCACCCTGTTTCCTCTCTCACCTTCTGTGTTATCCAGCAGATTAAAATACCACGTAGGGGAGGTGACATGGAATGTCTTCTTTTACAGGCAGATATTTTATCTACAAACTCTGCATCCAAAAGGTTTAAACGAAGAAATGGTATTAAATTGTTTTATTTAGAACCCTTGGGGTAGTGTGGGTATGTTGTCTGCCATGATCAGGGATGAGAAATGTGTCTTTCTATCTTTCTATACATTTTGCATATTTTGTAATTGCTAGTTTTAAAACTGTTAGTGTTGATCTAAAATCAGGCCTCTTCTCTTAGTAATCTGATCATGCTTTGATATGCTATAATAGCTTTGGATATCATCCTTTGTGTATTTGTACTTGTGGCCCTGGAACATGTATGGATCCATGATTGACTCTGCCCCCAATCTACAAATAGTGCACAGGTGTGTGATTTGCCCTTTAGGCAGACTGAGGATGGCTGTGTAGCCGAAACATTTCTGGTCAGTTTTCTTTTGTTTCTTTTTGTTTTTCACACTATGGTAGCACTTGTTATATATTTTTGTATATTTTTGATGGACCATTAAACATGCCATTTTACATCCATTAACCTCTGAAGTGGACAACCCAGTTTTCTGATCAGTGTGTGAGCTTTTCCTACTTTCTTCATTATGCCAAACTTAATCATCATTTGTTTTAACAATACTAGTATTTATTATTATCATTACTTATTTTATTATTGTTGTTTTAGTGGAGCGGCTAAGAGCTGATTTTAGGCCAAATCGTTCAGTTGGTGATACAAGCGTCAAAATTGGTGTGAGCAGTCTACATGGGTCACTTGACAAGAAAAATGCCGGAGCCAATTGAAATTTCAAGATGGCGGCCATTTGTCAAGATGGCCGCCACCTTAATGGAATAATTCAGTGATGTAATCATTCAGTTGGTGATACACGCATGAAAATTGGCGTGAGTAGTCTCCATTGGTCACTTGACAAGAAACCACTCACAACCACTTAAAATTTCAAGATGGCAGCCATTCTTCAAGATGGCCACCTGGATCTTTACATTTCCTATTTCCCCATTTTTTGGGTTCCTGTGTTTGACTGTGTTTTGTCTTACTCCTTGCCCTTGACCTGTCCAATTTGGTAAAACCTGCTAGAGGTTGCCTTCCAACGACATAGCTCTCAGGCTTCTGTGAAGTACACAAGCTCCCTTACCACGAAGGTAACAGTCACAAGAGAGGTGTGGTTTCTTTTGCCTTTGTATTTTTTTAACCTCTCTGACTTTGTCAGGACGCCGACATCCTTGCTCCCCCCCTCCTCTGTTAAATGGTATCTCCCAGGCGCATCATCATAACTTGGGATCATAACTTTCACGTTTCATATGGCTTTATTTGGTGATATTTTATGGTGTTTCTGTGTCAAAAACAACATCAGCTATCATAATCACACCTGATTTCAATAAGGTACAATGTTTGAAGCTGGCTGAGTGTTGTTTGATCACTGCAGGGTTCGACATAACCCGTGGCTCGATGGCCCGGGGCCAGTCAAAAAGTATGTTGGGCAAGTTGACTGATAGGTCACAGGCCCGCTCGGGCCAGTGACACTGTAAGGCTTTTTTTGTCAGGGGAACAACTCCAGGGGATTTTTATCCTCATTTTCTCGAGCCTTCAGTGGATTTATTGGGCTTTTTGGCCAAAGGTGGTAAAACACCGGAGGGGGAAACGTGCCGGTGCGCTTGTGCGTCTCCGCCAACGCGGACACCGCTGCCATGCAGGTATATTTCTCTCCAACGTGCATTCGCTTGCAAGTAAACTGGATGAACTTCAGCAACTGATGGTGAAAAACGGAGACTTTTCTACATCTGCAGTTTTGTGCTTCACGGAGACGTGTGCTTGAGTTGGTGGGATCAGGTCATATGGTCTTTGCTTTCTGGCAAAGAGATCAACCCTTGCCTCGTTTACAGTTGTGACATCGCTGGACCTGTCATACATAAGCACAACAAAACTCTCCAAAGCTTGCAAGTCACTGTCATCCACTGCAGAGGGGCAATTGCTGAGTTTTGCAAATGTGTGGCTCTCCCACGCTGGCACAACCTGTCAATTCAGGTGCGGCTATCTAATTGATCTGGAGTAAATTAGATAACATTTGGGATACTAACTTTTAATTAGCTGACACTGAACCCCACGCTGAGTTTAACAGCAGTGATATATCACCACTGTACCCTGGTAGTGCAGATATTCACTCATTCTGATTTACTTCTAATCACCAAATCAACCCAACTGTATTTTGATGTATTTTTCATCGCATTGCATCTAAAACATATAAAATAAAATTACACTGAATCCTCTTTACTGACAAAACCCAATATGTTTATATGAGAAAAGGGATCTTTTGAGGATACAGTAGGTAGCTCACACACCTCAATTTGCTGTGAGCAGTTTCTTGTTATTTGACCCATATAGACTGTACATGCCAATTTTCATGCTTGTATCACTACCTCAAGGATTAGATCACTTAACTGCTCCACTAAGGTGACAGCTATCTTGAAAAACAACCTCCATCTTGAAATTTCAATTGGCTGTGAGCGGTTTCTTCTCAGGTGACCCATGGAGACTGCTCACGCCAATTGTCATGCTTGTATCACCAACTGAATGTTTACTCCACATAACTGCTCCAAAACGGTGGTGGCCATCTTGAAAAGGGGTTGCCATCTTGAAATTTCAAGTGGCTGGGAGAATATTCTTGTTAAGTGACTCATAGAGACTGCCCATGCCAAATTTCTTGCCTATATCACCAACTAAACAATTGCATCACTTAATTGTTCCATTAAGGTGGCGGCCATCTTGAAAAAATGGCCGCCATCTTGATATTTCAATTGGCTCCGGCAATTTTCTTGTCAAGTGACCCATGTAGACTCTTCATGCCAATTTCCACACTTGTATCACCAACTGAACTATTATGTCACCTATCCGCTCCACTATTTGTTGTTGTCTTTTGAATGTCAAACGAATGTGAATGTCCAATATCAAACTAACTTAATACCGGTATAAAACAGACTGCTTTGTTCATAATCATATTAGCAGAAATATATGTTTGACCAATGAAATGCACATAATGAAGGAGGCGTACAGACCTGAGCAGCCACAGCATACATGAAATGGTCAGACTATACAGACTATGTATAAATACATATATGAGTAATGTTACAAAGTGTGCGTGTAGTTACAACTGTATTGATGCACTGCTTCAGCCGCCGCCTGCTGTTGCTCCGCCATGATGTTTTGAATCTTGCCGGGCAGCGACCACACTGCATTTAGATAGGAGACTGATGAGAGCGGTAAGATGCCGTGCAACGTCTACAATGAAGGAGAGGAAGACGAAGAAGAAGCCCGTGGTGCATTTTGGGTAAGCAGTAGCCCTGCAGTATGCTCTGCCATCACACTACAATGTACAATGTAGGTATGTTTAGTAGGGGTGGTAGCATACTGCTCCTCCCTACTACGGTTTCGGACATACTACATACTAATTTGGTCTACTACAATCCATACTACTTGGCCTTTCGGACGCAGCCCTTGTTATCCGGAGAGAGGACTACAGCGTTTTCTTCCGGTAAACGTAAACACGTAACATCCGCCCCGCCCCTATCCAATCAGAAACCTTCCCTGCCCCAAACCGAAACTACCTGGAAAAACTTTAATTCCGAATGATTTCATTCAGATACATTTCATTCTGAATGAGAAGCCATCATGCAACCGTACCCAATAATACAGTTGTACTACCTCACTCTTATGTAATGTCATTTTTATTTCATGTTGTTGGTTGGTCGATTTGACCAATTGCTCTTTGGCATCATAACCCCCAATTTCCACCAGATGCGTGTTGGTTGCGTCTGCTCCGTCTCAGCTCTGGCAGTCCGGAGGCCTCTGCAACGGATACGCCGCACTTCTATTTTGCCGACGCCGGACAACGCAGCAACAGCACAGAGCAGATCGTGCGGGGCAGGAAGTCGTGCAGAGAAACACAATAAAACATCCGGTTAATTTTCAAAATAAGATACACAGTGTTCACGGTGGATCATATTTCCCTGCACTACACCTTGAAAACTACATAATGGGCAGAGGCAGGCCTGAAGTCAACAGGTCAGAGGTTTTTAGACATCATTTCACCCCGTTGACACCGTGGACGAGGAGATATTCATCATGGCAGTGCTCCGAGATGTCTTCCGGTGGAGCTGCACCGCTCCGCACAGCAAACGCAGCCGGTGGGTATTGACGGACGGCGGAGCACGCAGTGGATAACCAGCGCTGCCGTACCGCAACGGACACGCATCCAGTGGAAATCCGGGGTTAGACCCAAGTGCCAAGACCACGTCTCTGTGTCACAATTCAGTAGATGTCTTCACAGTACAAAACAGTAGTTTTGTACAGCAGTAAATTAAGTTGTATCATACAATAATTACTGTTTTCATCAATAAAGCTCCGACATTATGACAGTCTAAAAAGAAGCTGATCCTTACAACGAAGCATCATGTCCTCTGCAGTCTGTAGCATGATCTGAGAGGTGGGACACCATGGTGGCAGCCAGCTGAGGATCCAGCACTGCCTGCACAGACAGAGTGATATGAAATACAGAAAGGACATGGTGTCACTGTAGTGTGGGACTATACTTTAAGGATTCAGACAGAGACTGACAAAATACAGCATAGTTTACAAGCTCAAAAGTCTATTAAACCGAACATGTGGTCACATGGTATCTATCTATCTATTATTAGTGGTGTGACAGGGAGACTCCTCTGTCAGGAATTATTCCTCCACTGGACACTAGGTGTGTGTATCATCTCGTTTATGATAATACTGATATAACTTTTAATATGATGTGAAAAATTCATATCATGATACTCAATAGTTATGGTAGCAAAACAGCCTGCCACAGGTTACAGTGTGATGATTAGAGAAGAAATGGCAGAGCATTAAGGTCCAGGTGGAGAAAAAAATTGCAAAAAGAGAAGGAAATCACCTGTTGTGATTCAGAGAGTAATTAAACCGCCCAGCTAGTTCTTTAAGCTGTCACTAATGTAAATGGTTATTTAGTAGTGCTGTTAATAGATTTAGGTTAGAGTCCTGACATTTTAGTTCAAAGTATTTGAATTCTACATCCATTTATCCATCCATCCATTCATCTATGCATTCAGCCATGCATTTGTCAACTGCTTATCCGAAGCCAGGTCACAGGGGCAGCAGGCTAAGCCAAGTACTTCAGATGTCTCTCACCGCAGAAATGCTTTCAAGCTCCCCCTGTGGGATCTGGTGGCGTTCCCAGGCCAGATGAGATATAAAATCACTCCAGTGTGTTCTGGGTCTGCCCCGGGACCTCCCAGCAGTTGGACATGCCTGGAACACCTTTCACAGGCGCCTAGGAGGCATCCTGATCAGATGCCCAAATCACAAGTGGCCTCTTTTGACGTGAAAGACCAGCGGCTATACGATGAGCTTTTTCCGGTGTTCAAAGCACCTTGTCTTTCCCTGTCTCCAAGGCTGAGCCCAGCTACCTTTCACGGGATAGTCAATTTGGCCACTTGTATCTGCGATCTCTTTCTTTCAGTCACTACCCAAAGCCATAGGTGAGGGTTGGGACATAGATGGACCAGTAAATCAAAAGCTTTGCCTTCTGACCCAGCTCTCTCTTCACCACAATAGTCCAGCGCAGCACCCACATCACTACAGACACCCCACAAAATTGCCGATCCTTCTACCCTCCCTCGTGAACAAGACCCCGAGGTATTTCTACATATTGTGTTATGAATGCGCATAGTAACTGCTCCCGACTAGTTGAAACCCTATTATTGGAATTAAGATTTGCTGTTGGTTGATCTGGTGGCAGTTGCCTTGTATGGTGGCAAGCTTTTGTGACCAACCACTGTGGGGTAGTTAGGCAGGGGGGGCTCCTCTCCTCTGCAGCACAAAGGAATAACTGGGTAAGTCAAAATGTTGATTTTTCATTTTTTTTTTGGAACTTTTTATTGAAATATTTAATTAATTTTACAAAACAATTAAAAACAATTCCTGACATAGGACCTCACTCAACAAAACAACAACCTCAGCATATATATATATATATACAGTCATGGAAAAAATTATTAGACCACCCTTGTTGTCTTTAATTTCTTGTTCATTCTAATATCTGGTACCACTAAACGTATAATACAATGAACACAACAAAAAATGCAGCTGGTCACATAATACTTTATGTCCTATTTGACATTCTTAAGCTTAATTGATTCCCAGGGTATATAAGAGGCCATTTCATGTCACAAGCAGCACTGCACATGCAAAGGCCTAGAGTGGTTTCCTGCTTACATTCAAGCCGTAGCACAACTCAGAAGTTGTCAGCTCTCACATAATGCCTAAAACAAAAGAATTATGTGAAGCCACAAAGGCAGCCATCTTGGCACTGCTGGAAATTGGCATGAGTGAGAGACAGGTAGCGAAAAAACTGAAGATCTCCAAGACAGCCGTTCATTACAACAAAAAAAAACAAGCTGAACATGGCACTACCAAATTGCTACCTGGCCGTGGCAGGAAACGTCTTTCTACCCCACGAGATGACCGTGCACTCATCCGTTCCTGTGTCAGGAATCGTCGTCAGACCTCCAGGGACCTTAAAAATGAGTGGGCACTGTCGAGAAATGTGACTTGTTCGGCAAGGACAGTTCGAAACCGACTTGTTGAAGCTGGTTTGAAGTCACACAGAGCACGCAAGAAGCCCTTCATCAATGAAAGGCAGAGGAAGGCCCGGTTACTCTTTGCTCGAGACCACAAGGATTGGACTGTTGATGATTGGGCTAAGGTTCTCTTCAGTGATGAATCCAATTTTGAATTGATGCCCACTCCAGCCAACTTACTGGTTAGGAGGAAGCCTGGAGAAGCTTACAACCCAGACTGTCTTGCCCCTACAGTAAAACATGGGGGTGGATCAGTCATGATCTGGGGTTGTTTCAGTCTGAGTGGAACAGGGCAAATGCAATTGTGTGAAGGCCGAATGAACCAGGTCATGTACAGGACTACCCTTGAAAACAGTCTTCTTTCATCAGCTGGAAAACTCTTTCCTGCCTCGAATGACTGGATTTTCCAACAAGACAATGCCCCTTGCCACACGGCAAGGTCAGTTAAAGCCTGGATGGAGAACCACAACATTCGCACCATGCCTTGGCCTGCTCAATCACCAGATCTTAATCCAATTGAAAACCTGTGGAAAATCATCAAACTCAAAATGGAGAACCACAAGCCCAAAAACAAAGAAAATTTGTTTGAATTTGTCCAACAGGAATGGGCTGCTGTGACAGCAGAACAATGTCAGAAGCTGGTGGAGAGCATGCCAAGACGCATGGCTGCAGTCATCAAAAACAATGGTTATGCAATCAAGTATTAACTCTTGTGTGTATCATGTGTTTAAAGCAAACAGAAAAGAAAACATGGAATGCTTAAAAGTAGTGTTTTTGGCGGTACAATGCCATAGCTATTGATGTAAGAATTTAAGTAATTTT
The DNA here is from genome assembly GCA_026686955.1 of Epinephelus cyanopodus. Classification (NCBI taxonomy): domain Eukaryota; kingdom Metazoa; phylum Chordata; class Actinopteri; order Perciformes; family Serranidae; genus Epinephelus; species Epinephelus cyanopodus. The sequence goes on from CM048919.1 coordinate 3,838,140, forward strand.
GGTTATTATCAAGAAACCATGGAAAATGAATAGTTCTTAGTTCTTAAATTAAACTCTCATGAGCTATTTTTGTTGTTATCATTATAATTGTCCAAACAAATGTACCTTTAGTTGAGCCAGGCATTAAAATTAACAAGAAATTGAAGAAAACAAGGGTGGTCTAATAATTTTTTCCATGACTGTATATATATATATATATATATATACACAGTACAGGCCAAAAGTTTGGACACACCTTCTCATTCAATGCGTTTTCTTTATTTTCATGACTATTTACATTGTAGATTCTCACTGAAGGCATCAAAACTATGAATGAACACATGTGGAGTTATGTACCTAACAAAAAAAGGTGAAATAACTGAAAACACGTTTTATATTCTAGTTTCTTCAAAATAGCCACCCCTTGCTCTGATTACTGCTTTGCACACTCTTGGCATTCTCTCGATGAGCTTCAAGAGGTAGTCACCTGAAATGGTTTTCACTTCACAGGTGTGCCTTATCAGGGTTAATTAGTGGAATTCCTTGCTTTATCAATGGGGTTGGGACCATCAGTTGTGTTGTGCAGAAGTCAGGTTAATACACAGCCGACAGTCCTATTGGACAACTGTTAAAATTCATATTATGGCAAGAACCAATCAGCTAACTAAAGAAAAACGAGTGGCCATCATTACTTTAAGAAATGAAGGTCAGTCAGTCCGGAAAATTGCAAAAACTTTAAATGTGTCCCCAAGCGGAGTCGCAAAAACCATCAAGCGCCACAACGAAACTAGCACACATGAGGACCGACCCAGGAAAGGAAGACCAAGAGTCACCTCTGCTTCTGAGGATAAGTTCATCTGAGTCACCAGCCTCAGAAATCGCAAGTTAACAGCAGCTCAGATCAGAGACCAGATGAATGCAGCAGACCCATCTCTAGAACAACTGTTAAGAGGAGACTGCACGAATCAGGCCTTCATGGTCAAATAGCTGCTAGGAAACCACTGCTAAGGAGAGGCAACAAGCAGAAGAGATTTGTTTGGGCCAAGAAACACAAGGAATGGACATTAGACCAGTGGAAATCTGTGTTTTGGTCTGATGAGTCCAAATTTGAGATCTTTGGTTCCAATCGCCGTGAGACGCAGAAAAGGTGAACGGATGGATTCCACATGCCTGGTTCCCACTGTGAAGCATGAGAAGGTGTGATGGTGTGGGGGTGTTTTGCTGGTGACACTGTTGGGGATTTATTCAAAATTGAAGGCACACTGAACCAACATGGCTACCACAGCATCCTGCAGCGACATGCCATCCCATCCGGTTTGCGTTTAGTTGGACGATCAACCCACAACCCATCTCCGTGATCAACAAGCCACCTGTCACCATCAATGTGGCACTTTTTAATGTTGGGACGGCATCCATCACAAATGACACACTGACCTCAAATAGAGTGTCTTTTAACAGTTACAAGTCATTTGAGCACCATGCCTTTACTTTTAGCAGCCCTCCGATTCTTTGCATCACTGTTTACAGACCACCCCATTACTCTAGTTCTTTTATCAGCGAATTCTCTGAAGTTTTATCAATCATTCACACCTCTTATAGTAGGATTTTAATAACTGGTGATTTTAATCTACACGTTGATGATACCTCGGATCCAATATCCAGAGAGTTTTTAAACCTTTTAAATTGTCTTGATTTTAAGCAGCACGTCACACAGCCAACTCACAACAGAGGACACACCCTGGACCTGGTCATAACCCATGGCCTGTCAATCGGTGTGTCCTCTGTTGTCGACCTGGCTGTGTCCGACCACTACTGTGTATTTTTTAACATCACCAGTTTTAACCAGGAGGAGGCCTCCTGGTTAAAAGCACTCCTGCTGAAGTTTTGCCTGCACCTTGTGATTTTATCGTTGATAATTTTAACAGTAAACTGAAGTCAGCTCTGGACTCAGTAGCTCCACCTGTAACAAAAACAATAAAAAGAAAACCTACACTCCCATGGAGAAAAAACGGTGAAATTAATAAACTGAAAAGACAATGCAGGAGTGCTGAAAGAAGATGGAGAAAGAGTAAACTGACCGTTCATTATGAGATTTTACGTCAACAACTCAAAACCTACAATAACGCAGTCAAAAAGGCCCGCATTTCCCATTTCTCACAACTCATCACCAACCATAAAAACAACCCCCGGTTCCTCTTCTCCACTTTTAATATTTTAACAGGCACTGATTTTAATAAAGTTCTTAAGACACCAACAGATGATCTTTGTGAAGACTTTGCAGACCACTTCAGAACTAAAATCAAGGACATCAGATCCAGTCTGTTATCCAAGAAAGTTCTGTCTGTTACCACACCTGGACTGTTGTCCTTGCCTGAGGAAACACTGGAGAGTTTTGCCCTGGTTGATGCAAGGACACTTGGTCGAGTTTTCTCCCAAGTAAACCCAACAACCTGCCTTTTAGATCCAATTCCCACATCACTTTTAAAGACGTTTTATGTAGAGATGTCCGATATTATCGGCCTACCGATATTATCGGCCGATATTGGCATTAAAATGTAATATCGGAAATTATCGGTATCGGTTTTTACTTTTTTAATGACACAACTTTTACACAGCATGCACATATTATACATCAAACTCTTCAGCTACTTCTCCTCTCACTCAGAATGTCAAAATATGAGAGATGTGGTGTATAGTTTTTGAGATATCTTTGTTTGTTTGTAATATGTGTAATGTTAGTTGCCTAAAATGATTTAGTTTTTCTTTTCTTTTTTTTCTGAGGGGGGGGGGGACCCCGCATATATCGGTATCGGTTGATATCGGTATCGGAAATTAAGAGTGGGACAATATCGGTATATCGGATATCGGTAAAAAAGCCAATATCGGACATCCCTAGTTTTATGGTTTCTTTGAGGAGCAGTTTTTAAACATCATGAATTGCTCTCTTCAGACGGGTGTCTTCCCCACCGCCTTTAAAACGGCGGTGGTGAAGCCCCTTCTGAAGAAGAGCAACTTAGACCCCAACATTCTTAATAATTACCGGCCTGTATCCAACTTACCGTTTTTAAGTAAAATTTTAGAAAAACTGGTTTTTAACCAAGTTAATGACTTTTTAAACAGAAATACAATTTTAGAGAGGCATCAGTCTGGTTTTAGGAGGAACCACAGTACCGAGACAGCCCTTCTAAAGATTTTAAACGACATCAGGTGGAATTTAGATAACAAAAAGCTCACAGTGTTGGTTCTACTGGATCTAAGCGCCGCTTTTGATACGGTAGACCATCACATTTTATTAAAAAGACTCAGACACCTGGTTGGCCTCTCCGGTACTGTCCTTAACTGGTTTTGTTCTTATCTCACAGACCGATGCTTTTATGTAAGTATGGATACATTTTCCTCAGGAACCCATGAAATTGGATGTGGGGTGCCCCAAGGGTCAATTTTAGGTCCACTTCTCTTTAATCTTTACATGCTTCCCCTTGGGGACGTCATCAGGAGACACGGCATCAGCTTCCATAGTTATGCCGATGATACACAGCTATACATCGCCGTGTCTCCTGATGACACAGGGCCAATTGATGCCCTTTTTAACTGCATTGTAGACATCAAGTCATGGATGGCAGAGAATTTCCTACAGCTCAACCAGGACAAAACTGAGGTTTTAGTTATAGGTCCTGAAGGCCAGAGAGAGAAACTTTTACCAAATCTACAGGGTCTTAAACCAACCCAATCAGGAAAAATTTGGGCGTGACTTTTGACTCTGAGCTGAATTTTATCCCACATATCAAAAATATAACGAAAATAGGTTTTTATCACCTTAAGAACATAGCCAGAGTCCGCCCGTTTCTCTCTCAGGCCAGTACGGAGGTGCTACTGCATGCTTTTATCTCCTGTCGCTTAGATTACTGTAATGCCCTGCTCTCTGGTCTTCCCAAAAAGAGTATTTTAAATCTCCAATTATTACAAAACTCAGCTGCACGCATGCTGACGAGGACCAGAGGGCGGGAGCACATTACACCGGTTTTAGAGTCGCTGCATTGGCTCCCCGTCCGCTTCAGGATCGATTTTAAGATTCTCTTACTGGTTTTTAAATGTCTTAACAGCCTTGCGCCCTCTTATTTATCTGATCTGCTTTTACCATATCAACCCTCGCGGACCCTGAGGTCCTCCGGCACTGGCCTTTTAACCATACCAAAACCCAGAACAAAAACCCATGGTGAGGCAGCATTTAGCCACTATGGCCCCCACCTGTGGAACAGCCTGCCGGAGAGCCTCAGGACTGCAGAGACTGTTGATATTTTTAAAAGAAGATTAAAGACACCTTTTTAATCAGGCTTTTAACTAATATTTTAAATTCTTCTTATGTTCTTATCTGGTTCTAACCTATTTTATGTTGTTGCTTTTATCTTGCTTTTTAAGATGATATTAATCTTAATAATTTTCTGTTTTTATTTATCACTGGTACTTTATTTATTCTATTTTATTTATAATCTTACGTATTTTATTTTTGGTACTGTATTTATTTTATTTTATTTATTCTTTTAGTCTTATTTTATGCTTTTAGTCTTTAGCTTTTAACTCCAGTGTTTCCTCAGGGGGGTCCTCCACACTGGGAGCTGTGTCAGGTCTGCTAGTGGGGGTGCTGTCCTTGGCTCCCTTCGGCCCGGCCGGCTGGTGGTTCCTCCCTTCGATGTGGGGGTCCACCTGTCTGTCGGAGTCGGGGGCCTGGGTGCTGGTCCCCCTAGTGGCACGGCCTGCTGCTCCTCCCAGTGTGGACGGCCCCAAAGGTGGCGTTTCCTTGATCCTCAGTGCCATGCCATGTCTCCCTATTGTGTGATTGTGTGTGTGTGTGTGTGTGTGTGTGTGCGTGTGTGTGTGTCTAGTATGGAGGGTGGGAGGGAGGGGCTTTCTTTGTAATTGTTTTTCTTTCTTGTGTTAATTGTTCTTAATTCTGTAAAGCACTTTGTGTTGCATGTCCATGCATGAAAAGCGCTCTACAAATAAAGTTGATTGATTGATTGATATTTTTCAACAGGACAATGACCCCAAACACACCTCCAGGCTGTGTAAGGGCTATTTGACCAAGAAGGAGAGTGATGGAGTGCTGCGGCAGATGACCTGGCCTCCACAGTCACCGGACCTGAACCCAATCGAGATGGTATGGGGTGAGCTGGACCGCAGAGTGAAGGCAAAGGGGCCAACAAGTGCTAAACACCTCTGGGAACTCCTTCAAGACTGTTGGAAAACCATTTCAGGTGACTACCTCTTGAAGCTCATCAAGAGAATGCCAAGAGTGTGCAAAGCAGTAATCAGAGCAAAGGGTGGCTATTTTGAAGAAACTAGAATATAAAACATGTTTTCAGTTATTTCACCTTTTTTTGTTAAGTACATAACTCCACGTGTGTTCATTCATAGTTTTGATGCCTTCAGTGAGAATCTACAACGTAAATAGTCATGAAAATAAAGAAAACGCATTGACCTGTACTGTGTATACATATATATATATATATATATATATATATATATATATGTGTGTGTGTGTGTGTGTGTGTGTGTGTGTGTAAAAACAAAAAAAAAGGGGGGCAAACAGGTATAGGAGCAGCAAGTCCATCATGCACAGAGAAACTCAAAACACACCCCCCTTCCCACATCCACCCAACCCACTTCATCAAATGTTCAGGTATTGTGAGACATGAGTCCATCTCCTCTCAAAAGTGTCCATAGTCATCTGCAGAATAGCAGACATTTTTTCCTTCATGTAAACACTCTTCGATCTCTACTTCCATTGAGATACATTTGGTGGTTTTGCAGTCTTCCAGCTCACTGCAGTCATTGTCTTTGCAATCAATAAAAGAATTCTAAGAATATATCGCTGATCTGCATTATATTGATCTTTAGATATGGCACCTAACAAAAAACAAAAATGGTGGAAATACGGCCGCAGAGTGAGTAAATTGTTCTGAGCTGGTGCCTACTTGCCGTCTCTTCCTTAACTTGTGGCATTTCATGGCTTCCTACTCACATCATTTCTAAATAATCATCTGAACCTGGATTAAAACAACTGGAAAAGGATAACTCCTACTTTATGGATAAAGTTGACGATCTTGAGAACAGGACAAGTACCTGAATCCTCCAAAGGCTACAACATACTCCGGTTCATGGCCCGCCCTATCCCTCAACTCCTGAGCCAGGAGAACTTCTATTGTTTTGGTTTTATTTTCTGTTTTTTTTTTGTTTTTGTTTTTTTTTTGGCTGTGATTTTTTTTTTGCTGTGATTGTATTGTTTATATTCAGTCCAGATGATTTTTCTTTCACTTTTTATTAGGGTCCGGGTAGCTAAGCTGCCAGGACACTTTTGTAATCCCCAGGTATTCTTCTTCTTCTTCCGAGGAAATCATACTTCCTATGGGTGAAAACTCACCAAACTTTGCACAAAGGTCCAGTCTCATGCCAGATATCCTCAGTTGTAAACTCAAGCCAATAGTCCTGATGGTGTCGCTACAGCAAGCATCTAAAGTTCAAAACTTTGAAAATGCATAACAAATCAACCATACCTGCTACAACTTCACTACTTTCATCAAACTGTAGCCCCAATACTGAAGAAACTTTTGTACATTTGAACCTATTAAAAATTATGAAGTTCATCGCTGTTTTTTTCAAAAACTGTAAAACTTATTAAACCTATCTCTTCCCACAATTTTTGCTCAATTGACACCAAACTTGCTACAGAGCATCTTTAGACAGTCCTACAAAAACTATGTTTCTCAGATTTTTGATTTAACAAAAATTGAGCCTACAGTGCATCAAAATGTTTGACTGTAAATGGTACTGTAAACATATACAAACAGATTCTTACTAAATCAATCTTCAATGAAAAAATAAAAAACATGAAAAAAATGACAAAATTCTAGAGTCATGGTAGATGATGTGTAGCAAATTTAAGAATTTTATCTCAAAAACTGAATTTTTGACAGCATTTTGAATTTTGCTCTAATGTGAACCATTGGAGTCAATGTAAAAATGGCAATTTTAAACATCAGTTTTTCACTTATGGAGCAAATCAATCATTGTTACAAACAAATTACCAACATCTTCATGCTGTCGAGATGCAATACGTGTATTTTCAGATTTTTGTCTTAATAACTGAATTTTTTACAGTGGTTTCAAATCTGCCTTTCCATGTATGGATGGCTGCTTTCCTACACAACAGTGAATGGCTTACTTTGTTACGCTACTGTTGAGTTGCTACTTGCCAATTAGCTCAGAGCGGTAGATGACCGTCTTAGGTTAGGTTGTGGATTCGAGCCTCAACCGGTGCAGAATCCATATTGTATTGTAATCATCTTCTTGTGCTCCAGCTTATTGATTAAAATTGCCTGAGCATGACTGATTACTGTGCAGCATCTTCAAGTTTTTTTTCTGCTAGAAAATCTGCCATCTCATGTTTGAAAATAAACCAAACTTTGCACAAAGATCCAGTGTCAATACTTCAGTGTGAAACCATCTGAGGCTTCTCACTTTGCACATAGCTCAACTAGTTAAACATCAGTTTTTCACTTATGAAGCAAATCGATCATTGTTAAAATAAATTAACATCTCCATGCTGTCTAGATGCAATATGTGTATTTTCAGATTTTTGTTTTGATAACTGAATTTTTTAAAGTGGTTTGAAATGGTTAGATAGCAACATTGGTAATGATGAAGTTAAAATTGACAATTTTGTATAGACCTGATAGGGCTTCTAGAGGAGGTGGGTTGGCCACATATGTTGCTGCAAATTTTGTTGCTGAGCGTGTTACTCCTACTGTAGAACCACTTAATTCTGAATGTATTTTTATTAACTCATTCACTGCCACATGACGAGTTTTGACGAGTTTTATTGTTTGGTTCTCACTGCCACATGACGAGTTTTGACGAGTATGCACTTTTTTACTGAAAACGCTAGATGGCGCTCTTCTGCACCCTGTGACTACGTTTGGTGGCGTTGAGAGGAAAGAGCATTTCTCAGCGAGCCAGCAAATCACGTGATGTAAACAAAAGTTGGCCAACTTCAAAGGCAGCGCTGAGCACCTGCCCGTGATCACAAAGCATGAGTGGAATACAGTACGAATTGTGCACAGTAGGCCTACTAGAGACGGACAGACAGAGAGGGAAAGAGAGACACATAAAGAGAGAAGGTAGTAGATTAGCACTAGCAGGTATCAGCAGGTAGGCTAGGATCCAACTAGGATGTAGTTTTATTTTATTTTAGTTAGTTTATTTTTGCATCATGCCGCCAAAGAAGGCGCTGAGGAAGGCCAAGAACAAACCCCGGGATTCGGGACCGGGCGATCCACGACAACGGACGTTCGAAGATGCCGGCTTTTTTCGCCGTGTTGAAGCAGCAGCACCGTCTGATAATGAGGCCACTATAGCAGGCTTGCCAGTCCCTGACACGGGATCCGAGATTTCCGGGTCTGATCAAGATGTGGATGCAACCGTGCGTCCTCGTCGCAGAAAGCGGGTGACGAGGCGCCGTGATTATGTCGAGTCTCCTTTCACCACGTCTGCGTCATCCTCCGGTTCCGACAACGATTTAGACAAGCTGGGTCATGAGGAATGGTTTCCTTTACGAGATCGCTCCAGAGGGGGCCTCAAATAAAGTATAGTTGAAATAAAGTTCTCAGCAATGCCGGGTCCCATTGGTGATGCTGCGGAACTGGAATCAGAGAGTGGACTTGTAGAAACACATCTGTGTGTGTGTGTGTGTGTGTGTGTGTGTGTGTTTATTTTTATTCTTTTTTAATGAAATTTGTTTTAAAACATAAAGTACAATGTCATATAATGACTCAATTCAAAATTAAAATCAAATTAGAGTTTTGCCTCGAAATATTCCCTGGACTTTAAATCTGTTTTTCTCTGAATTTTCTCTCAAAAGGGGAGTTTTGGGGGATAGCAAGCTATATTCAACTGAATATAACTAAAGAGTGGGACATGCTACGAACTCACTTTTTTCCTGGGGAAAGAAGAGACTCTAACCCTTTCATTTGGGATATTCCATGCCATTTTATTGATAACACAGAATATGCAATGGACTTTTGAAAAGTACCAAAAATCATGAAAAGTGCTGGCAATTGAGGGACACTGAGCGATTTAATGCTGGCAGTGAATGAGTTAACATTAGTCTTCATGAAAACAAACATTTAACCATTGGTAGCATTTATAGGCCTCTATCTGCTCCAATTAATACTACAATGTGCATTTTGTCCACTATTACTTCTCTCAAGAAACACAATGAAATGATAATCCTAGTCACTTAAAACTTAATTGGCTTGATCGTTCCTCTTCCAATCATCGAAACTTATTTAGCAGTGTAAATCTAACTCTGTTAATTATCGAACCAGTTGATAGTCGTTCTTCCTCTCTGTTAGACTGGATACTTGTTACCAATCGGGAAAGAATAATCAAATCTGGTGTTATGGCTGACTGTTTAAATGACAATTCTATTACATTTTGTGTTTGGAAAATTAAAATCCCTAGCTCTCCACCTAAATACATTAGATTTAGACAATGCAAGAATATTAATGTTGACAATTTTATCCAAGATATAATTGCAGATTTCAGTAATTCCTTTTGTTGAAGATGCTTGGAATTTCTTTCATTCTGAATTCTTAAATGTAATTGATAAACACGCCCCCATGAAAACAATCAGAGTTAAAGGCAGGCACTTAGCTTGGATCAGTTCTGAACTTGTTAGCCTATTCAAACAAAGGGTTAAAGCCTGGTCCAAATACCATTCCTTCAAAGATCATGTTGACTGGGAAACCTACAGATATCTGAGGAATTTGTGCAAAACTGAAACAAGGAATGGCAAATCTAACTACTACAAAGACAGTCTTTATCATAATTTAAAGAATTCTAGACGGTTTTGGAATCAATTGAATCTTATTCTCAATAAAAACAAAAGTCCCATAAACCAGATACGTCTTAACAATCGAATTATTTCTGATTCACGACTCATTTCTCAGGCTTTTAATCAACATTTCTCATCCATCTGTGGTTCCTAATTCAACAACTCATATACTGTAACACAGCTTGTTCCCTTAACCCCATTTTTTCCTATAGGGCTTTTTCCTTTAGAAAAATTCTGCCAATTGATATTTTTCATGCCATTCGTGAATTGAAACACAGCTGCAGTGCTGGCCCTGATGGTTTAGATACCAAATTTCTTAAAATTGCTGCTGATGTATTAATGTACCCCCTTGCAGACCAATTTAATCTTTATTTGTCTACCGGCTCAATTCCTTCCATTGGGAAATGTGCCAGAGTTACTCCCCTTTTCAAACCTGGAGATCCAACTGATGTGAATAACTATCGCCCATTTTCTATTATTTGTTCCACTGCCAAAATTTGAGAAACTTATCTTTATTCAATTATGGCAATACATAAACTTGTTCAATATTATTTCTCCATTCCAATCAGATTTTAGATCTAAGCATTCCACCACTACAGCTCTTTTAAAATTCACCAATGATGTGTTCTCCTCCTTTGACAAAGGCCAAGTCACCAGTGCAATCTTTATTGATCTTTCCAAAGCATTTGATATGGTTGACCACTACCTCCTCCTTGACAAGCTATATTCTATTAGTTTCTCACAACATGCTCTCTTTTGGTTTAGTTCATATCTTCATAACAGATGTCAATGTGTTGCTATTCAGGGTTCTCAGTCTGATTATTTGATTGTTGAAAAGGGTGATCCGCAAGGTTCTACCTTAGGACCACTTCCTTTTTCCATTTTTATTAATGATTTACCACGTTCACCATGTTCTCATTGTTCTGTTCATCTTTATGCTGATGATACTGTCATTTATTACATTTAACACTGATATATCACAAATTCAGAATACTCTGCAATCACACTTGGTCCAAAAATGGTTTATCAACAACAAACTTGTACTAAACATGAAGAAGTCTTGCAGCATGTTATTTCACAAACGTTACAATCACTCATATCTTCACAATTAGCAAATTAATTTTGATGATGGCTCACCTCTTGAGATTGTTAACTCCTTCAAATATCTTGGACTTTGGCTTGACCCGGAACTCTCTTTCAAGCCTCATATTAATTCTGTTGTAAAGAGAACTTATGGATGTCTCAGCTAACTATATTATTATTATGATTATTATTATATTAACTTTTCATGTTAGAAAACGAATTATCTCTCGACTCATTCTGCCTATCACTGACTACGCTGACACTGTTCACCAGAACACATTTGACAGTTACCTAAGCCCCTTAATATTGTTTATTATTCCCTATATAGATTTATTTTGAAATGTCGATACAGAACTCATCACTGCTTCATGTATGAATCACTTAATTGGTTGCAGCTTAAATGTAGAAGACAATTTCTGGGTTTTGTTCATCTATCATTGTATTCACTTTATTGGTCCCTCTTATTTAAGACAGCTTCTTGTTCCATATAATTCTTCTTATCCACTCAGACATATGCAACACCCCTTCTTTTTTGTACCCAGAGTTCTCAAAGAGATTGGTCGCAGGTCTTTCCAATATAAAGCTCCATCTGATTGGAATAATCTTCCTCCTTATTTGAGATCCATTACCTCCTTTCACTGCTTTAGGTCATCTTTATTTTATTTTCTTAAAACAACCTGCTCATGTTTCTAATTTGCGTATAATTTATGTACAATATTCAGTTCACTGTATTCAATTTCTTTTGTATATCATTTGAGGACTGGGGTGTGGATGGGAGAGGGTGAGCAAGCATCTGGTTTTATCCAATTGTAGTTTTTTTCTGTTTTTTTGTGTACTGTTTGTTTTCTAATATTGTTTTGATGCATGTATGTATGTATGTATGTACATACGTGTTAGTTGGGTACTTAGGACCCCCTCAAAAATGAGATACTACATCTCATAGGGGCTATACTTCAATAAATTCAATTCAACAATGGTTCTAATGGGACATCCACCTTCAAAATATTATCAATTTCTTTTTTAGCATTCTCCCAGAATTCTTGAATAACATAATATTCCCCCAAAATATGCATGGTGTCACCAATTTTTTCACAATTTCGCCAACATAGTGCCCCAGTGGGATCTTTTACAAATGAGGAAATTGTAAAAGGAGTATTAAAATATCTAATATCTAATATTCCAGTCAAATTTTTCCCACAATTGACTATTTATTTCCTTATGGCAACCTGCCCATATGTCCACCCATTTAGTATCTTCAATTATAACATTTAATTCTAATTCCCATTTTTCCTTAATGTAATCTGTATTTTGTGAAATGTCAGTTGCCCTCCTTTTGTGTAAGATATGTGTTTTTATGATGGTAGATGTTTCTCCACAACACTAATAAAGTATTCTTTTATTTCATTGGATTTTTTGCTAACCATCTCCCTTTGTTTATGACTTGTGACATTTTGAAAAACCTCCATGCGTTTCCACCGAAATTACCTGGGTTAAAAAAACTTCCCCAAACCCCAAATTTACCCTGGAAATAGTACCTGGTAGGGAGGTAGGACTTTTCAGATTACTCAGAATTCTTGAGGGGTGGGGCTGCTGAGGAACGCTGATCAGTGGAGCACACGCTGCAGCGTTCCACACTTCCTGGTACGGGCAGCCCCTGAAAACTTTATTTCATTTCTACAAGCTCCACTTCGTTTCTGTTTTGATTAAGGATGCGTACTGAAACCCGGTACTAAATTAGCCCCGGAGCTGTATTATTATAGACCATAATATTGATCAGCGCTAACGGTATCGGTTCTTTTGTGCCGGCGCTGAACTCCTCCACATACACACACACACACACACACACACACACCAATGTGACGCGGTAAGTGGTGAACAGATGAGTGGCCAAGGTGGAAACAAAGTGAAGATAACTTGAAAATGACACGAGTTGACGGCAGCTACACTCGTAGCTCGTGCTGTAAGTGACATTAACCCTTAGTGAGTAAGAAGCCAATAATTTATCAATACCTGTGCTCAGCAAGCACGAACATGTAAACATGTAGACACAGTCTCTCATCCACCGAAAGTCTTACACAAAGACAGCACGCTAGTTTGGCTGATAGTGAATTGTTAGTTATAGGCTCAAATGATAGCTGTCTGTATGTAGACTAACTTACTTTGACACTTACCATAAAATACTTTTAAACAAACAGCCCCAACTCTCTACCAGCACGTAACCAGCCAAGCTGGCAGAGTAATTAAATTCAAATGAATTTTCCGGAACTTTGAGGTGCTGTGGAAACGCAAACCACACAGGTTACCAGGAATTCTTTTACCCAGGTAAACAAATTCCTGGTAATAAAGGTTCCTGGAATTGTTGGTGGAAAAGGGGCTATAATCTTTAATCTGGAGGAACTCATACCAATCCTCTGATGGAAGGGTAAATTGTTCTTGAAGCTGAGAGAAAGATTTAAATTCTGTTCCTTTGAAAAGCTGGTTAATTGTAAGAAGACCTTTGTCTGCCCACCGTCTAAACCCACTAACCCACAAGGAGGGTGGGAATTCTATGTTTTCCACTATCATCATAGCCCTTGAAATTGACTCAGGTTCCCTTGAGCATTTATTCAACTGTTGTCCAAACCTTTAAAGTATGTCTTATCTATTCATTCTCTATTTTGATTTTATTTATTGACTTAGTATTTAAAAAGGTAATACTGACAAAGAAACACCTCTAGCTGACCTCTGCTCTATCTGGGTCCATATTGCCTCTTGGTCGTTCTCGATCACTATTGCATTTATTTGGGCAGCCCAATAATAACTTTTAAAGTTCGGCAAGTTCTTCTTTTGCCAAATAAATGTAGAGACTAGTTTGTCTAAAACATTTAAAGTGGATACAGGTACTCTAACAGGTAAGGACTGAAACAGAAAAAGAGGTCTAGGTAGTGGGTTCATTTTTACTGTCACAACTCCACCAAATAAAGAGAGGGGAAGGACTTCCCATTGTGCCACGTCACCTTTTATTTGTTTAATTAATTTATTGTAGTTGGCCTCAAATAATTGATTGGGATTGGGTGTAATCATAATTCCAAGATACTTAAATCCTTGCTTAGACCAGCGGAAGAAGACATTTTCATCTAATTGTAAGCGCCAGGTCCCATAGATCATCATGGCTTCTGATTTATTTTCATTAATTTTATATCCAGACACTGATCCATATTCATGCAAGCATTTCATAAGTGCGGGGACTGAAAGAAGTGGATTTTTTTTTTTTTTTTTTTTTTTTTTACAAAAAGTAAAATATCGCCTGCGAACAAAGCTATCTTATGAACTGACCCACCTTCATCCTCTATTCCTTAAATTTGAGCATTTTGCCATATAGCCTATGCCTGAAGCTCAATAATTAGGGCGATCAAGACGGGGGACAGTGAATCTCCCTGTCTCATGCCCTGTTTCACCCTGAAAAGTTAGAACAGTGGCTGTTCACTCTAACGTTTGAGCTAGGCTCTTTATAAAGAAGACTAATCCAAGCCACAAATTCTTTCCTGAAACCCATTTCTATCAGTGTCTGTCTCAGAAATACCCAATCAACTTGATCAAAGGCTTTCTCAGCATCTAAGCTGAGAAGTATTGATGGTTGCTTGTCTCTTGCTGCTACTGACTGCAAATTTAAAGTTCTTCTTATGTTATTTGTTCCTTGGCGGCCTAAAATAAATCCTGTTTGATCTGGTTTTATTAATTTCTTTCTTATTTTTTAATTCTGGTAGCCACGATAGAAGTTAAAATTTTATAATCAACACATAAAAGACTGATTGGGCGATAACTAGCACATTGTAGGGGGTCCTTCCCCTCCTTTTGTAAAACTGTCAATATGGCTTCTGACCATGATTTTGAAGGCTCTCCTGATTTTAGTACATACTTATAGAGTTTACATAATATGGGAGTGAGTTCATTCACAAAAACTATATTCTCGAGAAAACCCATCTGTTACTGGTGTTTGTTGTTTTTCAGTTTGGCAATAGTTTCTTTCATTTCACACTCTGTAATGGGTTTTAGTAGGGTTGCTGCTTCTTCATTCGACAGCTTGTTCATTTTAAGGGTTCTTAAAAAAATCCTTAAATTCCAGTTCTTCAGCCTTATGTAACTGTTTATAAAATGATTCAAATGAGTTTGATATTTTGGCAGAATGGATCTCAACATGGTTGGTTTCAGGATTTCTTATCTTAGGGACTGCACGGTTAGATTGGGCTTTTTTAAGTTGAAAGGCCAGCAACCTGCTGGCTTTATTACCCATTTCGTAATATTTCTATTGATATACCTAAAGGCTCCCTCTGCCTGGTATGTCAGAACCTCACCTAATTGTTGTGTCATTTCCTTTATTTTTTTTAAGTGCATCTTCCTTTCCATGTTGTTTGTGTTCCCTTGTTATTTTTTTATTTCAGTTTCCAATTCTTGTTGTTTTGCAAGCCTTTGTTTCTTTATTCTGGATCCTATGGAAATAATCTTTCCTCTTACCGTGGCCTTACTGGCATCCCAGAAAACCAAGGGAGGGACAATACCATTATCATTTATAGCAAAATACTCAGATAGAGCTTAATATTTTTGTTTGTTAATAAAGACACATTAAGTCTCCAGTACCTGAAGTGATTGTCAAACCCTAAGTTAATTTTCATAGTAACTGGACCATGGTCTGAGATCGTGATTGGCTCAATTTTACTTTCTTTTATTCTATATAATTAATTTTTTGATATACAAAAAAGGTCAATCCTCGAATAACTTAACTGTGTACTAGAGACATGGAAGTGAAGTCTCTTTCATCAGGGTGGAAATGCTGCCATACATCCGCTAGCCCAAGCTCTTTCATCATACCCCTTAGACATTTTAGACTGAGACTTTGTTACTGTAGGTAGCCTGTCCAATTTTGAGTTTAATGTGCAGTTACAGTAGCCCCCATTAGTATAATTGCTTCACTGTTATCTGCCAGTAGAGCTGCAACTTTTTTAAAGAAATGTGGACAGTTTCCATTAGGGGCATAGACATTCAATATGGTTATTTTTATTTCACCAATTGTGCCAATCTCCATAACATACCGGTCTTCATCATCCTGATGTGGGAGTAACACCAAGAATATTTGCACTCAAAATAAAGTTTGGGGCACCACCCTCCTAATGAGGGAGGCGACTTATCAAATTGATAACTCAGCATGCTTATCAATAATGAATCAATCCCAATATCTGGGTTATGAATTCTCCATACAGTGATCTTAGTTCCTGCTCACCAAAGACTTGGCGATAAATGAAGATTTATTTATGCTAAATATATAACAACTGAGTAAATGAATGAGGATGATATGAAATAACACAAAATCAACAGTAAGTATAAATGGATTAAAACAACAAGTAACACTTGTGTAAGTTATTTAGTTTGGCAAGAGTGAGAGACCATGTGACTATAGATAAATTGGGAACGCAGGGATGTGCAAAACCATTTACCTAAGGAAATCTACATTGCGACATCAACATATATATATATATATATATATATATATATATATATATATATCAGGTGAAGGAAATTCTTTGCCTCCTTTCTTCGCAGCAAATCAGGCAGATCTGTTTAGCTGTGGCTACTTGCTTTTAATGAAGTTGAAAACAGGGGCGTTCCTCCTGTGCTGAAAAATGTTCTCATTGTTACACAGATTTATTAAATAAAATAGCAACCCCTCTTTTCTTTTTCCTCCCAAATGATGCACTATAAACCTGGTCAACCCATTCACTCTTCAATTTCAAATGCTCAATCTCAGATAGGTGTGTTTCCTGAATTAAATCCACAGAACAATGCATTTTTTTTAGCTAAGGATCTTTTTTCTTTTAATCGGATTATTAATTCCTTTTATATTATAACTAATATGATTGGATTCAGCCATAGTCTTTATGTGATCTTACAACACAGCTCCCTACCAGTTTAAAAATAAATATCAACAAAAAAGCACCCATAACATGTCAGGAAAAAACAACAATAAACACAATTAACATAAAACCACACTTCCACCTCACCAACCTGACACAATAGCTGAGCTCTAATTATGTCAAATCCTCGCTGATACTGAGGCAGAGAGGTGTGATCTACCCTCTCTGTGGGAGAAAGCACACATAGTGCAAATGTGACCAACATTATCCTAACATGCAAGAATGGTCTGGTTGAGTGTATTCCACTCAATTTACGCATAGTGCATAACCTTTTTATATAAATTTGTGACAAAAAAATAATCTCAAATTATCCTCTCAAAAACATAACAATGCTTATTTTGTTCCTAAAAGTCTGTTCCTTATTTAGTGTAACTGCCTCATGTTGTCAGTTAGATTCAATTTGTTTATTCTCCCGTTTTTGGTTCCTACCTGTATGCAGTATTTCCATGGCGGAACTAATCACTGCCGACCTAGCGCTCCGCACGTCAAAATTAAAAAACGCACCCTGCTAGCATAGCGCCAAAGGAAGAAAACATTGTGTGAGCACTCTACCCTAAGTGTAATTATTAAGGATGTAAATGTGCAGAAGATAAAGGAAGACGAAGATAAGGAAGAAGCAATCAAGATTTAGCCCCTCTTTAGTAGTAAGCAGCCTACGAGGTGTGTATTGGTTCAAGTTCATTTTCATATGGTAAAGAATGTGATTATTATATGAGCATAACGTTGCGACTACGTCTTTCTGTGATGTATAATGAAGTACATAAGTTATATGTCATGTGAGTGTACTGTATGCAGGGTTGAATCATATAAGTCAAAGTTAGTGTTAAGCTGCAGGCTGTGCTGTGATGTGTGTGACTGTGTCTGTTATCTCATGTTATCTCAAGGATATAGCACCTGTTATAGCGGCAGGGTCATACATACGTGCATTTTGTTTACTGTATTGTTGTTTATTTATTCTCCTTTATACCCACTTCTCACGGGTTGGTCTGTCCTCGGAATAAACCCTGTTTTTAACCATGACCTCGGGCCTCGTGTCTACTACTTGACGGAGCTACATTTAGTGTTAAGTTAAAGTCCTTAATCTACCTTGGTGGTAAAGTCACTTCAGTCTTCTGCCTGCATGAGAGCCTTGAGATCAGCTGGCGTCAGTACTGCCTCCCTCTTTCTCCTCTCTTGGCTCCTCCATCCATCCTTCAGCTCCTCCTTGATGCGCTCCCTCTCCCCACAGCACACGTCAATCCACAGCTCCTCCAGCAGCGTAGTGGCACTTGCTAGTGTTACAAAGGTCTTCTCCCCAGTGTTCAGGTTAATTCTCAATTGCACTGGGTACAAGCACCTCACCTGTATTTCTTTCTTTTTAAGCTGCTTGATAACTTCTTGGACTCTCATCCATTTCTGCTGTAAATCAGGGGAGTAATCCTGATCAAAGTAGATCCGCTTGCCTTGAAAGAGAACTGGCCCCTGGCTCCATGCTTGTTGTATGATCATGTCTTTTACCGCTGCATCCAGGAATCTCACTATTATCGATATCGGGTTGGCTGCTGAATCCTTAGGCTTGGCCACCAGTGAACAATGTGCCCATTCAATCCTAATGTCCATGTCTGGTGATAGTTTGAGTTCTCTCTGAAGTAGGTCTTTGACAAATTCCACCATACTGTATCTCTGCCCTCACTACCTTCTGGGATTTTAAAAATCCTGTTATTTCATCTGAAATTGCTGCTGTGGGAGCGGGCAGTTTGGACTATGCTATACCATAAAAAAAGATACTGCGGGATCTTGGTGCACATGCATGAGCGTTTCCATTCTATATTTATTCATGAATGTCCTGTCTGCCTGTCTGAACCTGTCTGTCTGTCTGTCTGTCTGTAAGCTCCATCTGTCATGACACAAACATGAAAGAAGATGTTTCACCGGCGCTGAGCTGTCATTGCGTGCGACTATTACGCATGGCTGTGCGTTCTTTATAACTCACTGTGAACCTATTTTGCATAATAAAGATTTGCCCCCCTCAGTAACTTCATCCTGGCGCCAGGCTTGCCTTAACCTCAATCACTGCGTGATTAGTATATAAAGGTAGAAAAATAAATAAAATATAGAGGAGGAGAATAGAATATGAAACAGCCTTTATTTCATTAAAAACTAAATGAAAACAACGAAATAGCAGCACTATTCCTGACTAGTGCGTCAAAAGACATGCAGGCTAGGGAAACGAAACAAACAACCCCATGAATCTCTTTATTAATAGCCTATAAAATAACGTGTTTTCTCCTGCGGGACGGGAGAAGACACAAAATCACGATCTCTATTATTGTGCAGGCATAAATTCTCAGAGTTTTGCGGGTGCGGGCAGGAGCGCACACACATATTGCGGGAGCGGGCGGGAGTGTAATACACACATTGCGGGTGGTAATGATCAGAAATTCAGTGGAAGCGGGCAGGAGCGGGATGAAGAAAACAGTCCCGTGCAGGGCTCTACCTCAGTGCCCTATGGTGGTGCATCCCAGTGTCCTCGGCCATGCTGACTCTGTCCTCAAGATTTCCAATTCTCTCTCCATGTTCCACCAACTGATTCTTCTGTTTCGGAAACAGTTTGTTCCAGACAGTTAAGGGCCATTTTGGTGTGGTTGTGCCCGTCCTGATTTTCTTTTATGAGTTTCCTCAGCTCTTCCAGTATAGTTGAATCTGATTAACGTGTTACTGCCAGCTGTGTTAAGGTTGGCTTGGCTCAGCATGTTCAGTTTGTTTTCTTCTGTGTTTCTCTTTTGTCCGTATTTCATGGACACTCTTTTTACGTTTCAGTGTCAAAGTATTGTATTTGTCACTCTTTTCTATAGTTTTGTTGAGCGGAGCTCAGTTACTATGCTGCAAGCCTGTCCATGACGTCACAGGAAGTCCTCCAAAAGGCTGATTTATGGTTACAAAAATACGGAGGTGCACGTCAGACTACAGTGTAGGTTACAGCATAGATTGCGCCTCTACGCAGAGCTTACGCCAGACGTATAGTGTTGATTCCACTTTAGCCCCATTCCTAGCCCTGCCCATGTCAATAATTTTTTCATACTCTATTGTTTGAATTTCCAGGGTAGAGGCAAATGTCTGGGGTTTAGTTCTTTGAGTGTTACACCACAGGCCTGCCGGGTCTGCCTCAATGTGTGGGTGGTCAAAGTCTGAACTTACCTTATTGTGTAGTCCACATAGCTCCACAAAGTGCTGAGCAGACTGTGAGCGCCAACAACGGAAATTATTCTCTGAATGACCCTGCAGCGAGAACAAAATGAAACAAAAAGTAAAGAACAGTGATGAGAAAGTAGTTCCATCTCACACAGGCTCTGCACCATACTGGACTGACAGATGGGTAATAATCCCCTCAAACCACAAACACACATTCGCCCACTGAAACGTAGTCGGCCAATTGGGACCCGCTACCTGAATACGTGTGGACCAATAGTATATAAAGCAGCACACACTATGTCTGCTATCCTTTCTCCATTTAGTGATGGCGATTTGCCCACCTCATCATGCCTGGGTGCAGACCACGCAGAGAGCATTATTTAGCAGCCAAATTTAGACACCAGCAGCTGTCAGATCACTTCTGATGCTTTGACATAATGCTACAATGACAGTAAGCCAGAGCCTGAGATCTATAACATCGAGATTCCCACTACTACAGCCTACATGCTGCTGCTGGTTCTGCTCATCTCTGCTAAGAATAGGGCTTGATTTGTAGATGACGACAACATCTCTTCAGTGTCCAGTTCCTCAGCATCTTGTGGGAGTCTTGTGTCAACATCTCTCCATCAGCACTTCCTGTTGGTGTTGAGCTCCCCCTGCCCTTTTTTCAGGGTGAGAGGTCGTGCAGAGAAACCCCCAGTCAGTTTGTTACAGAAATACAATTTCAATAAACCATTCTGGTTATTATACTCTACAAATCTCACTCATGTTTCCACTATTGTTTTCCTGAAATATGTGATATCTCATGATATTTCAGAACCAAACTTCTGCTTAACAAGGCAATAACAAACAGATCTGATCAAGTGAAAAGTAAGGAGATACTTCAGACACTTACAATAACAATCTGAGCCTGTCTGTGTCAAAAATAACCACTTTTAATGGACATACAGTGATGGTCGGGCTGGGTGGTATTCATGGTGACGGTAACATACCGCAGTATGCTTTTGTGGTTACCGTCATACCGCACCCATTTACCTCTCCATTCTGAAACACCACCGTTCCAAACCACCCCCACTCCTTAGCACGGTGAAATTGGTTTTATATTCGACATTCGCTTGTTTTTTTCTGTTTCTAACCTCAATAGCGTCATGAAAACTGCACCAATTTCATCCAGGTTGGTATTATTTTGTAGAGATAAGTAAGCCAGACATTTCACAGGTCTCATTAACTCACCAACCTCAGTGGTTGTGGCGAAAACTCTAAGGAACAACGCTGAATGTCCTTCCGAGTACCGTGGGGCAGCCGGAGCGTTTAGGGACCGTTGTAAAATTGCAATCTCTGATTTTTCAGTCCAGATAACCAAAAAAATAATGACAACAACACACAAATACTGTCATTACCAGAAAGCTAAGAGTCTCACAGGAGGTTATTATTCACTCATACTCAATCGTGCCACCATATGGTTAGATATTAAGCATTTTGTATCAAAACAGTATTTGGACAGCAGGTTCCTTGGATATCCCCAAAACAATTAGTATTCATTGAGCATATTTTCTGAATAATTCTAGCTTTTATTTTGAAATAGCTCACAGGAATTTCAACCTACAAACACCATTCTACTTAGCATCTGTTTGTAAGCTTGGTATTGCTCTTTCACAACCATTGTCTCCCACAAAATCATGTGAAATCATCCCAGAAACAATTAGTATTCATTGAGCATATTTTCTGAAAATATTTTTCAACTTTGTTTTGAAATACCTCTCTGGAATTTCAACCTACAAACATGATTCTACTTGTCATTTGTTTGTAAGGTTGGTATGGATCTTTGACAACCATTGTCTCCCAGATTATCATGTGAAATCATCCCAAACAAAATAAGTATTAGCATATTCCATGAATATTTCTCGGTTGTCATTTAGATCTGTATGTTATATTAACATTTTTCAATAGTCTCAGGTGACATATTAGCATGATCTTATGACTATTTGACATAATTTTCTTCCATACATTACCTTCCACTCCTGAGAAGTAAGCAATAGTGACTTCATGTGCCGGGCTCTCACCTGTCTTGGTTCCATCAAGTGACAGACTACCGTTCCAGACTGTTTTAGACTGCATTGCTTCGTTAACTCCTGAGTGGTAAGCAATAGTGACTTGAAACATACTTTTATGGAGGATTCCTGTACCAAATGCTAGCCTGTCTTGGTTCCATCAAGTGACAGACAACTGTTCCAGACTATTTGAAGACTGCATTGCTTCGTTAACTCCTGAGTGGTAAGCAATAGTGACTTCAGACATACTTTTACCATAGACTGTATAAAATAAGACTTTTACGGGATTTATGTACCAGATGTTCACATGTCTTGGTTCCATAAAGTTACAGACTACCGTTCCAGACTGTTTCAGACTGCTTTATGCTGTCAGTGTTAAATTTTGTGCCTTTAAAGCCTAATTTCATTTTGGATCAATGTCAAGTGTCCTAGCATGGCACTATTTTACTTATGTTTATATCTGAAGGGCCTGCAATGTCATCATGGAGGATCTGTGGCTAAGGGCTGGAGGCAAACAGCGTGTAATTATGGAATTATTTGATTTGCAAATAACAAAAAAAGGAAAAATCTTGGAATTCAGAAATATGGCCAGAGCTTTCCATTCGTTTGTTTGCCACTAACCAAGATAGGTTAAAGAAATGGCTATATGTTGTATGGCTGCAAGACAGGTGAGGAGTTAGGACTGCAACCAAACAACTGACGTCACAAGTTAATGTGTAAGTTGGAGAACAAGTTTGCTCCAGTAAATTGGTGCATTCATCCACAACAGGCACTGATTCGGATCAAGACAGGAGTGATGAGAGTGCCATTAATATGTGTGATACCTACCTGGGTGGAGGAGATGAGAATGATACAGATACTGCAACAAATACAGCTGTATCAATCGATACAGCAACAGACACAGATGAAAATTTGGATGAAGTGAGGAATGAAGAAAGTGCTGCCCTTGAGACTGATTCCTGCCTGGTTGAAGGAGATGAGAACGAAACAGATACTGCAACAAATACAGCTGCATCAATCGATACAGCAACGGACACATATGAAAATTTGGATGAAGTGAGGAATGAAGAAAGTACCGTCCTTGAGACTGACTCCTGCCTGGGTGGAAAATGTCAGCTCAGTACAGTTAAAAAGCACATTGGACGCTACATAGGAAAAACGTCACCCGTGAAAAAGAACAAAAGTAAAAGTGAAAAAGGTCAGTACAGAACTGAACAACCTGGCCCAAAAACATTTAAAATGCACATCAAGAGGGACAAATGGGACAAGATCAAGCCATGTCATGATTGTCAAAACTCAAGAAGTCATGGACACATGTCCTATACAGTAGCTTTTGAAAGCACAACCCTTGTTGTTGTCTTGCATTCAAATACCAGCATTTCAGAGCACCTAACAGCCGAAAGACTTTGTCACCTTACCTCAAAATAAAAGCAGTGTCAATGTTTTCTACATGCAATGCTAAATACTTCTTTGTAATGTTAAATAAACCATCAAAGAATGCAAAAAAGATTACAATTCACGTGTCTCGAAGTGATAAAGTTGCACATTTACGTGATGAGACAAGGGCAAGGCCAGCCAGCAACAAGAAGAGAGGAAAAATTGCAAAGGCAATCACTGGTGGTGTAACTACTACCTTTTATCAGAGGCTGGGGAAAACACCATCATTGGAGCTACTTGCTGGTAACCTCACCCGAGCACTATCAAAAGATGTCCTCAAAGTTGTGTCAGCAGAGATAAGTAGAAGCACAAGGCTTCATGATGACATGCTGCTGGAGCTAATACTGACACAGCAAATAATAAGAGAGTCTGATACAGACTACATTTCTGTCCAGGGTACATCCAACATCTTCAAGTGGATCCTTTTGGTGTCCACTTGTATACCGAACAAGGAACTGCAATTTTTGCAGATCATCTCCGTCAAAGTTCTCCAGTGACCCTCTTCCTTGATGCCACAGGTGGTGTAGTGCACCAGCTTCCCAACCAACCCAAGAGGGTTTTATATTATGCCCTGTGTTTGTCTGGTGATGGCAAGAACAAACCATCTCTTCCTGTCAGTGAAATGGTCACCAATGACCACACCGTGGCCAATCTGTCCTTTTGGCTAATGAAATTTTTGACAAAAGTCAGAAAAATCACCGCCAATAAAGTTAGACAAGTGGAAACTGACTACAAGTCAGGCCCTAATGCAAGGTGTTTTACTGGCATTCAACAGGCAAAACATTTTGGGATACCTTGACATGCTGTGTAAAATCACCCAAGGCTCTTTTACAAAAAAAGAGCTGAAGGACATCACTGTGCTTCACCTGTGCTCAGCGCATATCCTTAAGGCCGCCTCTCTTTCCTTTTCCAGGATGATGAAGTAGGTTCTCCACTCAGGAAGTGGAAGAGAGCTTGGGGGTCAACAAAGGCTGCATCAAGAGCAAGACCAATCTGGATGATTCCAGCACTCAGCAAATGAAGACATAACCTGAGCCACAAAAGAGGGGCAAGACTGTTCTTGCCAACTCACCGTTTTGGCATTTTTTTTGACGAGGTCCTGGAAAGTGACCAGTCAAATATGCCAGATGCAAATGGAAATTGTGAGGAGAACCCATACTACTGTCCTGATATCATCAATGTTTTGCTGCAGGATTACATGGGGATCTTCCCACTTCGGTCAGGCGTTATGTTGGGGGATCTATGCAGATATGCGAGTGATGTAGATCCAAGCAAAGTTGGTACAGCAGACACCAAAACAAGGCTTACTAACTGCCATGTTGAGAACTGGTTTTCAATCACAAAGAACCAGATTCTACAAAAGGAACGCTTCCTCAGGCCTCGCTCTTTTATTCAGAAGCTCCATACCTCTCTGCATGGCTGCTACAAGGAACACATCCTGCAGTATGGCCTCAATCAGGAGCTGTTAGGCTGACCATTGAAAAACAAAGAAGAGCATGTGGACCTTACTGAGGAACAATGGGGCAAGCGTAGTGTGCCTGCAGCTCCTAAAAGGACAAATTATTTCCACCCTCCCCACAAGATCCCAGCTCCTATGGGAGTGAAAAGACGCATCCAAAGACAACAGTTAAAGACCAATAAAAGGGTATGTCATTAAAATACATTGACAGATTCTAAAACATAGATAATTATAAGACCTCTTTAAGTGAAATGCTGACATTACTTTGTCATATGTAATATTCCTGTGTAAATGTTGAATATGTTCTTCATTTACTTGATTATCTTCTGATTTACTTGATTTTATTGTAATGGTGCCTCAGATATCAAAGCATGGACAGGAGACAACAGAACAGAAGACAGGAGACACTGGACAGAAATCAAAACATGGCCAGGAGACAACAGAACAGAAGACAGGAGACACTGGACAGATATCCAAACATGGCCAGGAGACAACAGAACAGAAGACAGGAGACACTGGACAGGTACAACTTTGTCTTTTCACTATTTTTTGTACTCCCGGGGCCGGTTGCACCAACTGGTCTTAAGCCTGGTCTTAAGCTAAGGCGGTCGTAACTTGGCGTGGTAAGTCCGATCTTATAGTTACGCTGGTTGCACCAACAGGGCTTAAGCCTTCTTCTCACTAAGACCAGGCGTAAATCTTACGTCTAGTCAAGAGCAGGCATAAGGTCATTATCAAGCTGCTCTCATGCGCTCTAGAGTGCAGAGAGCGAAACTTGGTTATGGCACGTCTCATCCACCGTCTGTATAGGCTACGAGCGGGCATTTAGACAGGAGAAGGTAATTAGGAACAGAAGCAATTGGACATAGCCTTCGGTAGGAGAGATCAGTTTGAACTTATTGAAGAGCTGTCACCGGATTTACAGTTTGTGTTGGGCTGCAACGCAGCACCACCACCTGCCTTCCCACCAGGCAGGGGAATCCTCCCCAAATACGTCAACAATGATGTCACTGTAAATTGAGGTTTTCGGGGAGGACCCCCGCCAGTTGGATGATTTTTTTTGGAGGAGATGTATTTTTTTGCCTTGCTGAGAAGATCTTTCCACTTCTTCCTCATGTCAGCCTCTGTATGAAGGCAGCCAGGGTCTGAACACATATTGATGTGCCCCGTTATCTCTGCCCATACCGACCGTTTTTCCTTAATTGTGATACCTCTCTGTGCTGGCTGTACAGCTTGATTCATTTTCTAATTTCAGTGTCGGTAAAGTTTTTCGTTGACCCTTAATGTTTTCTTCAAATCTTAAACTGTAAATAAACTGTCAACACAGATGAGAGGGGCGGTCAACTGTCAATTGTCATCTGTCAAGCACACAGGGTGATTCAGCGGCACGTCATTTAACGTTACCGCACTCCTCTAGGCAGGCCGTGTGGGGCATTCCAGGGGCATTCACATGGACGCGCACAGCTAAAACCAGAGTAGCTAAGACCAGGCGTAAGCCCTGTCGGTGCAACTGGCGTAAGTCCACTCCTTAAGACTGGTCTTAACAAAGACTGTCTTAGGAGTTATGACCAGGCTTAGTAAAGACCAGTTGGTGCAAACGGCCCCTGATCTTTAAAAAAATGCTTTTGTTTGCTACTACTGTATAAGGTTGACTTTGACAACTATGACGGAGTGATAGGGGCCATCAATGCAGGAAACAACCACTGGAAATTCCTGGTAAGTATTATAAAATATATACTCTGCCTCACATTGAATGATAAAGTAATAGTGACATTGTAATGGCATGTAACTTTTCCTTTTAGTATCTGCACAAGTCGAACGAAAATGAAATTAAAAAGCAAAAATAAAAGCGAGAAATATTCATAAATAATGTTCAGTGAATACTGATCCATATTAACCGTACAAACAGATGCCAAGTTGAATGGTGTTTGTAGGTTGAAATTCCAGAGAGGTATTTCAAAACAAAGGCGAGAAATATTTAGAAAATACGCTCAATGAATATTAATTGTTTCTGGGATGATTTCACATGATATTCTGGGAGATAATGGCTGTGAAAGATTCATACCAACCTTACAAATAGATGACAAGTAGAATCATGTTTGTAGGTTGAAATTCCTATGAGCTATTTCAAAATAAAAGCGAGAAATATTCATAAATAATGCTAAATGAATACTAATTGTTTCTGGGATGATTTCACATGATTTTCTGGGAGACAATGGTTGTGAAAGATCCATACCAACCTTGCAAACAGATGACAAGTAGAATCATGTTTGTAGGTTGAAATTCCTGTGAGCTATTTCAAAATAAAAGCGAGACATACTCATAAATAATGTTCAATGAAAACTAATGGTTTCTGGGATGATTTCATATGATTTTCTGGGAGACAATGGTTGTGAAAGATCCATACCAACCTTACAAACAGATGAGAAGTAGATCTGTGTTTGTAGGTTGAAATTCCAGAGAGGTATTTCAAAATTAAAGTGAGAAATATTCATAAATAATGCTAAATGAATACTAATTGTTTCTGGGATGATTTCACGTGATCTTCTGGGAGACAATGGTTGTGAAAGATCAATACTGAGCTTACAAACAGATGCCAAGTAGAATGGTGTTTGTAGGTTGAAATTCACTAAAATTGATACTGCTTCGGTGTGTGAATACGCAAAAACAATGTCGGACTCCATAGTTTTCTCTGGACCCCTCCCAAATCTGACCTCTGATGACATGTTTAGCTGTCATCATTTAATCACTGGCTGTCCAGGTGGTGTCCAGCAAACAATGTGGGTTTCGTTAATAATTGGCAAACTTTCTGGGGAAAACCTGTTTTGGTCCGTATTTGTTTGCCTGAGCAGACTGCATTGTGGCCCGACGCAGCTTGTCACTGCCTGGGCGTCTGGTCTGTGTGGCCTCGCTGATTCACGGGCTGTTCTGGGGCCTACATGCTCGCCCCCGCCTACTGACCATGACCAATTAATTTTAAATCTTGTATTCGTTTGTGTCAATTGTTCCTTTGATTGTTTTTTTCAGTTAGTTTAGTAATTTGCCTTATATTTTGGATAATTAATTGTGATAAATTAATTTAATTATTCCTAATTGTTTTTGTATTTATTTCAGTTGGGTTAAATTAGTTTATTAAATTGTTTCCTTTGTAATTTTTGTGTTATAATTAGTTAGTCCACACCACTTTTTGTTTAGTTCTTGGGCCTGTTTTATTAATCCTTATTTTCTTTTGTGTGCAGGTGCTGGTGGCTGACGGCGGCAGCTTGATCCTTGGTGGTGGTGCGTTCTTCACAGTCCCCTCCCTTTTTTTGTTGTGCGTGTGTGTGTGCAGTTTCACGGGTGGTTTGCTTTGAGGGACCCCTTCTTCCTTTTTAGTTTCTGCCGCACGGTAAGCCCCAGCCCTGACCTTATTCCCCTCCCTTGCCCAAGTGCCTATTTCATATTATGTGTGGTGTGTGACATTTTGTTTCTTTTTTTGTATAATTTAGTTTAATAAAATTTGTTTGCTTTTAAATTACAAACCGTCTCGCCCCAGTGGTATAAATGAATCTGTGTGACCTGATCTAGTCAAAACCTTATTCTA
This sequence comes from Epinephelus cyanopodus, assembly GCA_026686955.1. NCBI lineage: Eukaryota > Metazoa > Chordata > Actinopteri > Perciformes > Serranidae > Epinephelus > Epinephelus cyanopodus. Next base: position 3,866,743 of record CM048919.1, read on the forward strand.
GTATTGCCTGGGGTGCAATTCCCCAGGTGGCGTTGTCGGACACTTTAATCCTGGTACCTATACTTAAACACCCACCCCCAACTCGCCACATTCGGATCAATATTGGTTGATTATGGCTACCGTAGTCAGGGGGCGTCGCCGAAGTAACAGCAGTAAAAACGGTAAAGGGGAATTCCAGTCCCACACCAGTTGTGTGTGTATAAAGACCCCAAAATGGCATCTTTCAAGAGACACGCTTACGACGCAGAGTTCAAACTCAAGGCTATCAGTCACGCAGTAGAACATGGGAATAGAGCAGCAGCGAGAGAATTCAACATTAATGAATCAATGGTACGGAAGTGGAGGAAGCAACAAGCGACTGACTGACTTATCTGACTGTTTGGTTGACATTCCTTTAAGCGCAGCTCCATCTAGTAGATGCATAACGCAACCCCAGCCACTACAGTAGTTTCTATCCTATACGCCTTATAATGCGGTGCGCCCTATATATAAAAACAGTTTTAAAATAGGCCACTCATTGAAGGTGCGCCTTATAATCCGATGCGCCTTATAGTGCGGAAAATACGGTACTCAGTCTCACTGAACCCTGGCTGTGTCAAGACGAATATGTCAGTCTAAATGAATCCACTCCTCCCAGTCATAATAATACCCACATTCCTTGAGGCAGCGGCCGAGGAGGGGGAGTTGCAGCCATTTTTAACTCGAGTCTGTTAATCAGCCCTAAACCTAAACTAGACTATAATTCATTTGAAAGCCTCGTTCTTAGTCTTTTGCATCCGACCTGTAAAACCTCGCAGCCACTTTTATTTGTTATAGTGTACCGTGCTCCTGGCCCGTACTCTGAATTTGTTTCTGAATTCTCAGAGTTTTTATCCAGTCTAGTTCTTAAATCAGATAAAGTTATTATTGTAGGCGATTTTAACATTCATGTCGACGTTGATAATGACTCCCTGGCTACCGCGTTTATCTCATTATTAGACTCCATTGGCTTCAGTCAGGGTGTACGTGAACCCACTCACTGTTTTAACCATACCCTTGATCTAGTTCTGACGTATGGAATTGAAATTGATAACCTAACAGTCTTTCCACAGAATCCCTCACTATCTGATCATTATTTGATTACTTTTGATTTCTTTTTACTCGATTACACGCCACTCAGTTACTGTACTTGTTTATCAGATAGTGCTGTCGCAAAATTTAAGGAAATGATTACTCCGTCGTTTCCCGTACCGACTTTAACCTCTTCCAATTTGATCATTTTGTTGATAGTACTCAGCTCTGTAGCTCTTAAAAAGAAGTTAACAAAGCAAAGAAAGTTCGCTCCTCGGTATAACTCTCAAACCCACAAGTTAAAACAAATATCGCGAAAGTTTGAAAGGAATTGTTGACAAACCAAATCTCATTTAATCTGGGCAGACAGTCTCAAAACTTATAAGATGGGCCTCCACAATGCCAGAGCAAACTATTACTCAGCTTTAATAGAAGAAAACAAAAATAACCCCAGGTTTCTTTTCAGCACTGTAGCCAGGCTGACTGAGAGTCAAAGCTCTATTGAGCCTTGTATTCCTTTAGCCCTTAGCAGTAATGATTTTATGAGCTTTTTTAATGACAAAATTCTAACTATTAGTGGCAAAATTCATGACCTCCTGTCCTCAGATAGTACCTATCTAACCTCAAACACAGCTGTAAGACCTAATATACATTTAGATTGCTTCTCCCCAATTTCTCTTCAAGAATTGACCGCAGTGATTTCTTCATCTAAATCATCAACGTGTCTCTGAGACCCCATCCCAACTAGGCTACTCAAGGAGGTCTTACCTTTAGTTAACACTCATATATTAGATATGATCAATATATCCTTATTAACAGGCTATGTACCACAGTCTTTTAAGGTAGCTGTAATTAAACCTCTACTAAAAAAGCCCACCCTGGATCCAGAGGTGTTAGCCAACTATAGACCAATCTCTAATCTTCCCTTTATGTCAAAGATCCTTGAGAAAGTAGTCACAGACCAGCTGTGTGATTTTCTCCATGATGATAATTTATTTGAGGAATTACAGTCAGGATTTAGAGTGCATCATAGCACTGAGACAGCACTAGTTAAAATTACAAATGACCTGATTGCTTCAGACAAAGGACTCGTCTCTGTACTTGTTTTATTAGATCTTAGTGCGGCGTTTGACACTATTGACCATCAAATTCTGCTACAGAGACTGGAACACTTAATTGGCCTAAAAGGTTCTGCACTAAGCTGGTTTAAATCTTATTTATCTGATCGTTTTCAGTTTGTTGACGTTCATAATGAATCATCGGTACGTACTAAAGTTTGTTTTGGAGTTCCGCAAGGTTCTGTGTTCGTATAAATCCTATTTATTCTATATGCTTCCTTTAGGCAACATCATTAGAAATCACTCTATAAATTTCCATTGTTATGTGGATGATACACAGTTGCATTTATCGATGAAGCCAGAAGAAAGTAATCAATTAACTAAACTCCATAACTGCCTTAAAGACATAAAAACCTGGATGAGCACCAATTTCCTGACGTTAAATTCAGACAAAACTGAAGTTATTGTTCTTGGCCCCAAACAACTCAGACTCTTCATCTGATGACATAGTTTCTCTCGATGGCATTGCTCTGGCCTCTAGCACTACCGTATGAAACCTCGGAGTAACATTTGATCAAGATTTGTCTTTTAATTCTCATTTAAAACAAATCTCAGGGACTGCATTTTTTCATCTGCGTAATATTGTGAAAATTAGGCGTATCCTAACCCAAAAAGATGCAGAAAAATTAGTCCATTCTATTGTTACCTCAAGGCTGGATTACTGTAACTCTCTCTCTCTATTATCAGGTAACTCTAGTAAATCCTTAAAAACTCTCCAGTTAATTCAGAATGCAGCAGCACATGTACTAACAGGAACTAAGAAACAAGATCACATTTCTCCTGTTTTAGCTTCTCTACACTGGCTCCCTGTAAAATCCAGAATTGAATTTAAAATCCTACTGTTAACTTTTAAAGCTCTAAATGGTCAAGCTCTGTCATATCTTAGAAAGCTCATAGTGCCTTATTATCCCACCAGAACTCTGCACTCTGAGAACGCAGGGTTACTCGTGGTCCCTAAAATCTCCAAAAGTAGATCAGGAGCCAGAGCCTTCAGCTATCAGGCTCCTCTCCTGTGGAATCATCTTCCTGTTACGGTCCGGGAGGCAGACACCGTCTCCACATTTAAGACTAAACTTAAACTTTCCTCTTTGATAAAGCTTATAGTTAGGGCTGGCTCAGGCTTGCCCTGTACCAGCCCCTAGTTAGGCTGACTTAGGCCTAGTCTGCCGGAGGACCCCCTGTAATACACCAGGCACCTTCTCTCTCTCTCTCTCTCTCTCTCTCTCTCTCTCTCTCTCTCTCTCTCTCTCTCTCGTGTCCTATTACTGCATCTTGCTAACTCTGCCATTCTGGATGTCACTAACTCGGCTTCTTCTCCGGAGTCTTTGTGCTCCACTGTCTCTCAGGTTAACTCGTATTGCAGCAGTGCCTGGATAGCAATGATGTGTGTGGTTGTGCTGCTGCCGTGGTCCTGCCAGATGCCTGCTGCTGCTGCTGCCGCCATCATTAGTCATTAGTCATACTTCTACTGTTATTATACACATATGATTATTATACTTTCAACATATTGTACCACAGTAGCCAGAACTATAACGATAATATTACTTTCATGAATGTTGTTGTAAGCTACTGTCATTACCGTCTGTCCTGCATCTCTCTCTCTCTCTCTCTCTCTCTCTCTCTTGAACTGATTGATTCCAGAGAGGTATTTCAAAACAAAGGTGAAAAATATTTTCAGAAAATATGCTCAATGAATACTAATTGTTTCTGGGATGATTTCACATGATTTTCTGGAAGACAGTGGTTGTGAAAGAGCAATACCAAGCTTACAAACAGATGCCAAGTGGAATGGTGTTTGTAGGTTGAAATTCCTGTGAGCTATTTCAAAATAAAAGCAAGAAATATTCAGAAAATATGCTCAACGAATACTAATTGTTTTGGGGATATCCAAGGAACCTGCTGTCCAAACACTGTTTTGATACACCTCACGGGTCATGAGTTATTAGCCAAAAGATAAAATGCTTAATATCTGACCATATGGTGGCACGATTGAGTATGAGTGAATAATAACCTCCTGTGAGACTCTTAGCTTTCTGGTAATGACAGTATTTGTGTGTTATCATTATTTTTTGGTTATCTGGACTGAAAAATCAGAGACTGTCCTTGATTGAAAACAAGCTCCATAGCGCCTCCTCTTCACAACTACAGCAAGAGAGAGAGTTAATCAGGATGGAATTAAATTCTATTCTCAGACACAGAACAGAATTTATGATTCATAGATCACGCTGCAAATTCTACTTTAATGGATCACGTCCTAGCCGCCTATTGGCATAACAATTACGCAAGAATGAAAATCTGTCTACCATTTCTCATATCATAGACCAACAGGGCAACTCATGCAGCAAACCTGCCGATATTACTGCGGCCTTCGTTAGTTTCTTCTCCAAGCTGTACAGCGCAGACTCACCCCCAGACAATTCGAAAGTGGCAGCCTTCCTTGCTAAAGCCAACCTCTCTCACATAACTCAAGAGTCAGCAGAGCAGCTTGACACTCCCATATCACTTGCTGAACTTAAAGATGCGCTCATAGTAATGAAGACGGGCAAATCACCGGGGCTTGATGGTATCCCCCCTGAGCTATATCTTACATTTTGGTCACAACTAGGCCCCTTATTACTGGATATGATTCAATTCTCAGTCGAAAGAGGTTCCTTTTCTAGAGATATAAACATTGCAGTAATCTCACTTATATTGAAGAAAGATAAGGACCCATCGGCCTGTGGCAACTATCGACCATTGTCACTTCTAAATACTGAAGTCAAGCTATTTGCTAAAGTCTTGGCTAGGAGATTGGACTCATTGATGACCGATTTGGTGCACCATGACCAGACTGGCTTTATAAAATCTCAGCTTGCCTCTGATAATGTCCGCCGTCTTCTCCACATCATAGAAGGTGCACCCTGTATTTCAACACCATGTGCTGTTTTATCAGTTGACGCTGAGAAGGCGTTTGACCACCTGGAATGGCACTTCCTATGGCAGGTTCTCCACCACATGGGTTTTGGTACACATTATACAGTCATGGAAAAAATTATTAGACCACCCTTGTTTTCTTCAATTTCTTGTTAATTTTAATGCCTGGCTCAACTAAAGGTACATTTGTTTGGACAATTATAATGATAACAACAAAAATAGCTCATGAGAGTTTAATTTAAGAACTAAGAACTATTCATTTTCCATGGTTTTCTTGATAATAACCAAAATTACTTAAATTCTTACATCAATAGCTATGGCATTGTACCGCCAAAAACACTACTTTTAAGCATTCCATGTTTTCTTTTCTGTTTGCTTTAAACACATGATACACACAAGAGTTAATACTTGATTGCATAACCATTGTTTTTGATGACTGCAGCCATGCGTCTTGGCATGCTCTCCACCAGCTTCTGACATTGTTCTGCTGTCACAGCAGCCCATTCCTGTTGGACAAATTCAAACAAATTTTCTTTGTTTTTGGGCTTGTGGTTCTCCATTTTGAGTTTGATGATTTTCCACAGGTTTTCAATTGGATTAAGATCTGGTGATTGAGCAGGCCAAGGCATGGTGCGAATGTTGTGGTTCTCCATCCAGGCTTTAACTGACCTTGCCGTGTGGCAAGGGGCATTGTCTTGTTGGAAAATCCAGTCATTCGAGGCAGGAAAGAGTTTTCCAGCTGATGAAAGAAGACTGTTTTCAAGGGTAGTCCTGTACATGACCTGGTTCATTCGGCCTTCACACAATTGCATTTGCCCTGTTCCACTCAGACTGAAACAACCCCAGATCATGACTGATCCACCCCCATGTTTTACTGTAGGGGCAAGACAGTCTGGGTTGTAAGCTTCTCCAGGCTTCCTCCTAACCAGTAAGTTGGCTGGAGTGGGCATCAATTCAAAATTGGATTCATCACTGAAGAGAACCTTAGCCCAATCATCAACAGTCCAATCCTTGTGGTCTCAAGCAAAGAGTAACCGGGCCTTCCTCTGCCTTTCATTGATGAAGGGCTTCTTGCGTGCTCTGCGTGACTTCAAACCAGCTTCAACAAGTCGGTTTCGAACTGTCCTTGCCGAACAAGTCACATTTCTCGACAGTGCCCACTCATTTTTAAGGTCCCTGGAGGTCTGACGACGATTCCTGACACAGGAACGGATGAGTGCACGGTCATCTCGTGGGGTAGAAAGACGTTTCCTGCCACGGCCAGGTAGCAATTTGGTAGTGCCATGTTCAGCTTGTTTTTTTTTTGTTGTAATGAACGGCTGTCTTGGAGATCTTCAGTTTTTTCGCTACCTGTCTCTCACTCATGCCAATTTCCAGCAGTGCCAAGATGGCTGCCTTTGTGGCTTCACATAATTCTTTTGTTTTAGGCATTATGTGAGAGCTGACAACTTCTGAGTTGTGCTACGGCTTGAATGTAAGCAGGAAACCACTCTAGGCCTTTGCATGTGCAGTGCTGCTTGTGACATGAAATGGCCTCTTATATACCCTGGGAATCAATTAAGCTTAAGAATGTCAAATAGGACATAAAGTATTATGTGACCAGCTGCATTTTTTGTTGTGTTCATTGTATTATACGTTTAGTGGTACCAGATATTAGAATGAACAAGAAATTGAAGACAACAAGGGTGGTCTAATAATTTTTTCCATGACTGTATATCCATGATTAAAGTATTATATTTCAATCCTAGTGCTAGAATCCTAGTTGGTGGGACCTTATCAGACAGCTTTACTATCACCAGGGGTACCAGACAGGGCTGCCCGCTCAGTCCATTATTGTTTGCCCTCTCACTAGAACCTCTCGCCCAGCTGATACGTCTCACCCATGATCCAATTAATGTTTATAACACCAATCATCATCTTTTGTTGTATGCCGATGATTTGCTTCTTTTTGTTAATGACATCACCACTCAGCTTCCGGTGATATTAAACACTTTTGCTGTATTTGGAGACATCTCGGGCTACAAAATTAATTGGTCTAAGTCAGCCCTGCTACCACTAAATAACACAGCAGCATCCGTCAGATCTATCACAAACATTCCCATAGTCAAACAGTTCCAATATCTTGGTCTGAATATTTTCCCCACTATTACAAAAATCATCACAGACAATTATGGCAATACACTTAACGCAATAGCAGCTGACTTGGAAAGGTGGTCCACAATTCCACAATCGATTCAAGCTCGTTTTTCTGTGATTAAAATGATTGTTATGCCAAGGATAAACTTTTACAGTTCCATGTTGCCGCTCTCTCCTCCAGCTGGTTATTGGAATAGATTACACTCTGTCATTAACAAATTTATCTGGAGCAACAAAACACCTAGAATCAAATATGCTACTCTTCAAAGAGCAACGGACACAGGCGGCCAAAATCTGCCAAATTTTAAATACTATTTTTGGTCCTTTACCTTGCGTGCTCTGTGCTCATGGCTAAACCCCGGGATGGTAAATGCTTGGCGAGCCACTGAGGAGTCCAGAGTCAATCCGCATCGTTTAGAGGATGTAATCTATTCGAATATCCCTCAAAAAAACCTTCCGGACAAATTCGGACTTATTATCTCCAATCTGCTTTCAGTTTGGCAGTCCGTTGAGGAAATTATACCATCTCCTAAATTTCACCCTTACGTCCCACTATTCAACAATCACTCTATTACAATATGCAGTAAACCTATCTCCTTCTCCAGCTGGACAGGAAAGGGCATCCATATTTTGTCAGATATCATACATGAGAATAGACTTCGAACATTTCAGGAACTGAAGCAAATGTTCAATCTTCCAGGCACCACTTTCTTTTTTTATTTACAGCTGAGATCTGCCCTCAATGCTTATGGGGTTCCCTGGGGCACAAAAATGGACACTCCTTCTCTATACAGACTGTATACTTCGCAAGCTTGTATCCAAATTGTATTGCTCACTTAGACAGTCTCTCAAACAACAACTATCAATATGCAATACCTGGACAAATGACTTAAAACAAACTAACATTAACTGGTCTAGGGTATGGTCGAACATCCGACTCTCCTCCAGGAACCCAGACCATCAAATGATTCATTACAATTACGTTATGAGAACCCATCTCACTCCACAAAAGCTGGCCAAGTTTTCACCTAACCACTCACCCAACTGTTCATATTGCTCTCAGGGAACCCCAGGCACATATCTTCATATAATGTGGGACTGTACTGTAGTCAACGCCTTCTGGCGATCAGTTTTATCACTGTTGTCTACCACTATTGGTAAAACTCTCCCCTTTACACTGACGCTGATTTTGTTAAATGATGACTCTGAATGTCATCTTTCAGTTCCTAACTGCCGCATTCTCCTGGCCGGCATCACTGCAGCAAAAAAACTGATAGCAATCAGATGGAAACAACCCCATATACTCAACATCCCACAATGGCTAACATCGTTTGTGGATATTCTATACTTGGAGATCTCAGTTGCAAAAATACATGGTGCCAAACAGGCGAATGTAGCAGTACTGGAACAAGCAAGAGAGCAGATCAAAGCACTATTGGGCTCATAACTAAGACAACATACATAGTATATCTTGGATAATGGAGGATCCTTGCACTTATGCACAAGATTGCTCTAATCCTCAAAGCTTCCCCCCCTCTCTCCCTCCCCCCGTTTTTTTTTTCTTTTCTTTTGTCTCTCTTTTTTTTGTGTGTGTGTTTTGTTTTGGGTTTTTTTTTTTTTTTTTTTTTTTTTTTTCTCCTTTTGTTTGTTTTTCTCTCTTTTCTTTCGTTTTTTTTTTGTATTCTATGTTCTTGTCCTGTCTTGTATCACTGTTGACTGTGGTGCTGTTGTTTGTACATTGTACATGTAATGCCTAATTATCTGTATGAACTGTTTGGTAATTTCTAAATCAAATCAAATGAAATAAAAAGTTGATCACAAAAAAAAATCAGAGATTGCAATTTTACAACGGTCCCTAAACGCTCCGGCTGCCCCACGGTACTCGGAGGGACATTCAGCGTTGTTCTTTAGAGTTTTCGCCACAACCACTGAAGTTGGTGATTCGATGAGACCTGTGAAATGTCTGGCTTACTTATCTCTACAAAATAATACCAACCTGGATGAAATTGGTGCAGTTTTCATGACGCTATTGAGGTTAGAAACAGAAAAAAACAAGCGAATGTCGAATATAAAACCAATTTCACTTTGCTCACTCAGCAACTAATTTTCAAGTCCATATCTTGTTTCCTGCAACACTGCCGGTCGCTCTCCGGCTGCACTCGCACAATTCTGAAATTTGTTGTACTACAAAAGCTTGAAATGAATGTTCAACAACATTTTCAATTTTATTGAAAATATTTCACTGTCTTCATTTATTATGTATAATTTCGCTAACAGCAAACACATTTAAAAGGAGACGTTTGTCAAGTCTCTGTGCGCGTGCTGTCCGTGGTGTTGAAATCCCCACTCCTGGCCGCACTCCCGGCCTCACTCGCACAACATGATCCCGTTCAAAATAGGCTATATATCATGAATTACTAGAAAACAAATACATTCTATGGCAAATCAAGATGTTCCGCAGCAGTGAGCACCCCCATATAGTCAGAATGGTACGGCCTTGTTTCATAACCACATTTTGCAACGATTCAACAGCGAGACTGGCAGTCGAATCAGACTTCTCTGAATCCAATCACCAAATCATCGACTATTTGGGGTCACCCCTACAAATTAGGCACTGTCTCATTAAATATGCACTATTGCATATATTTCTGGAAGATAAATCTGAACGTCTGATAAAGCCAGGTGCAAAATTCTTTTTACACTTTGTTTAAATATAAGATGAAAAAAAATTACAGAGGGATTTAAAGGGGCAAAAAGCGAAATCGTTTCACCGCTAGGTGTGCTGTTGTGCACTGCCTGTAGACCAAAACAAAGTGTGTCATGAGCCACACCTCCCTCTACCTCTGCTCTCCACCCCCCACCCCCCACTTGCCTCGTCTAAACTTAGTTTAGCAGTTAGCGATGTCTTTCACTCACTCCTGGTCTCTGCTGTGTTTAGCTATTCCCCTGCCTACTTCAATGATGATGGTACCTGTAATAAATGTAATATATGTGCTGAGATGGAGGCGAGGCTCAGTGACTAGAGGAGCTGGTAGAAGCGCTCCATAGCTGTAAGTTACTCCAGTAGCCGGTGACAGGCGACTCGACTAGAGCCATTGCTGGATCCCGGCTAGTACTAACACCGGGAACTAACGCTAATGTTCCTCTTCTCTGTGAGTGAGAGCGATGTAAAACATTGCCTCAGGTTAAAGTGGGAAGAAGCAGCGGTTTTCTTGGGCAGCTGAGTGAAGCTGGGTGAAGTGGAGTCTGCGGGGGAAACACCGGGATGGGTTAGTGTCCGGAGCTTGAGCAGCCCGCTAGGCTAAAACATGGCTCTTACTCACGGAGAAGAGTAGGACGTTAGCGTTAGCTCCCAGTGTTAGTACTAGCCGGGATCTGGCAATGGGGGGGCCGTTCAAGCTCCGGACATTTTACAATGCTAATTGCAAGTGTTAGCTGGGCTGTCGGGCTAATTTACTCACCTAACACAACCGTAACGCTTGACCCATTGCTGCGACCGAGCCACTAATAACTCAAGCTCCAGACATTAACCCATCCCACTGTTTCCTCCGCAGCCTCTACTTCACCCAGCTTCACTCAGCTGCCCAATAAACCCGCTGCTTCTTCCCACATTAACCTGAATAACAAACCAGGGCTCAGTGCTCCAGTTGGATCCAAACAGAGAGCCGGGGCTAGTTGGGAAGCTAGCGGAGGCTAACTGGCTGTGCTTCCCTCCGGTCATGCTGCGGCTAATGCCTAGCCAGCCGCTCCCAGCTAGCTCCGGATTGTTATTGAGGTTAAAGTGGGAGAGGCAGCAGATCTGTGGGGCAGCTGAGTGAAGTGGAGCCTGAGGAGGAAGCACTGGTTAGCCCCGGTTTCGTTCCACTCTCTGCCATTTCACTTCGAAAATACGCATTGCCATTGTTCACTGGCTGTAGCCTTTTATAGGGAGGGAGGGTCAAGGGCTCCGAAAGGGGAGGGGGGGGGGGGATTCACATGAACGTAGCTACATGAACATGCAGCCGGACCGGCTTGTAAACAATGGGCTGGAGATCAACACAGAAAGAAGGTGTGTGAGGTCATGCTATACTCCAGATGAAATTACACCTCTAGTTCTTCACATATTCAATTCCTTCAATCTAGAAATGATGAATTTCGCTTATTGCTCCTTTAAGAATATCTGCTTTTATAACCTAGAAAATCAAAATATACTGTCCTTAAAAAAAAAATCGATTTTCACCGTATTTTTGGGAATAAAAGGACTTGGAGTATGACAAAAAACTAATTTTGAGAAAACGTCACTCAAAGATTTACATAATAACATAATACAAGTAGACAAAATATAATAAAATAAACGTCTAAATGTATAGCCTAATTTGAATATTTTCTTTATAGCAGTTTGAATGAATTCAAGGAGTAAACTAGCCCAAAATCTCAAAATTGACCACTGCATAAAAAAATCAGTTTTTTTTTTGCCTGCCAAGTCTCGCCTTAATCAGGGAAAATACCCTCACTAACTTGCATATGTGTTACCATGGTTATATGTATGCATTAGCATAAAAAGGTTTGGGATATACGTGACCTTTATCAGGATCAAATATGAGATTAAGGAAAGATTTTACAATCAGCAGAAATATTTATTATTGGTTTAGCTGCAGCTAAAAACACATCTGCTATCATAAAATAGCAGTAATATTATAAAAATACATTATCCCGCTTATTACATGGCTAATTATCTGTTAAACAAATAATGTTGTCTATCGCTGCGAAGTGCATTAAAACCGACCGGATTCGACAACTCTTTGTAGTTTTGTACTCACCCAGGCTTAGTGGACTGAACTGAGGCATAAAACAAGCATGACTGAAGCATGACTGCAGAGTGTGTATGACCGCTGAATGCTGCGACTGACCAAATAGAGCCGTGTAATCAATATATATAAAAGTTATGAAAAACGGAGAAAATGTACCGCACACCAAGTCTCAGCTCCCATTGAAGGCTTTTTTATTTGATTGTTTTCTTTCACAACACAAACTCTTGTGCGGTTTGTTTGTGTTGTGAAAGAAGAGTCCGTTTGGAAGCAGACCTAAGCCTACCTTTAAGCGCGGTCTCGCTTCAGTTATTTGGTCTGCTCTAGGGCTCGATCAACAGCTTTCTAACCAGCCCAAACAAACCGTAGTAACCGCGCAAACAGACCTGATTACGTTTTAACTGAACCAAACAGGTTAGGTGTGAAGGCACCCATGGTAATGGACTAATTTGGCCTGGTGCAGGGCAGGCTTTGGTAACCATGGTCACGGTTAGGTTATGTCAAGGGTAGCAGTCATCAATTTGAATTGAAGCTGATGATGCTCTTCAGTATCTAGTAGGCTCATAACTGTGACTTGCTCAAAGAAATTCATGAAGTCCAGAGATGCATTTTATGGTGGTTTGTTACACAGACAAGTGAGATTTTTTTTTTTCCCCAGCAGCACTGATTAACATTCATTGAATGTCTTGTTAACGCCCTATGCATTTACCTCTGATGAAAAGGAGTGGTAAAATGACCAGTTGGTGGTCGTTTATATTGATAGGCTATAAACTTTAGCCAATATATAGGCTAATACACTGGCTAAAGTTTAAAGCCTATCAATTTATGTTGTTAATATAAGTTCTCGACTATTTTTATGGAGGTAAATGTCGCCATCTGTTGGTGAATTTAATTCATAACAGTCAGCTTTTGAAGAGAGAGAAATACTGATTGAAATGAGTGTAAATGATGCATTTGTTGACGGAGGGAACTAAACTTGAATGTAAAGTTTGAAATATCAGTCCGTTTGATCCTGAATTAGTATGTTTTCTTAGGACTGTAGTCTGTACATAATAATAATAACACAACAATAATTATAATAATAATAACATTAATAATAATAATAATAATAACAATGTAATACAGCCAAACTACTGTATCTACAGTACATTTGTTATTGCTAGTAAAGGTTGTCAAGTTAAATGGCATGTTGTTGTAAGGTCATTTTGTACCAATGATACATTTGGGATTTGGGGGTGGGCTCCAAATAAAATTTCGCTGGGTCAGGGGTAGCCCTGGATACATGATGCCATCTTCTGTAAAACATGCACTTTTTTTTTAACTTACAAGTGTGACATTACTCTGGTTAAAGAGGCAAATCTACTATCTAGTACTTCTCTAGATACAGGATGTGCAAACCGTGTTGTATCTGACAATACCTTATAGGCCTCAGGGCACCATGTTATTAACGTTCTGTGCTTACCTGAACTTTAAAGTAGAACCTGACTCTTGACAACTTAACTTTGACAGGTGTGTGGCAAGAACATGCAGGTATTGTCCAGAAGATCACCGAATGACATACTGAACGTCCCTTGCATTCCAGTACAGAATTACTAACAGAGCCGTAACTTTACACACTTACCCTCTGTTCGCTGTGCCTGCCTGCTCGGCCATACTCCAACACTTTGTCACGTGGTAAGAGAAACTGTGACATTGAGTGTGCGTTTGAAAACAGTTGTTCGGAGTACCGGGGCACCCTCTGCCACAAACTGGACCTTCGTAAATTCGGAGTAGTTAAAATGTACCTTTCGGGTTATTCAGAACAGCATAGTCTGACCCCCCTTTGGGCACTGACGGAGCAGAAGAGCGCCGAGGACAGTGAATGTGTGATGAACTAAACTGTTCCTTGATTCATGTAGAAGTAGAACTTAACAGCGTTATCATTTTAGTGTAGAATGATAGATCGATAAGTAACGCACCAATATAATTGAAGACTGGTTTATTTGTTGTTTGAGATAACTTAACCGTGTGGTTCCTTTACATCTTAACGGCTCCTGCCTCCGTCCATCGCAGCATCCCTGTAAACAAAACAAGCGCACCCGGCTACAGATTCGAGACATTGCGGAAGTAGCTTTTCTAAACATTTCCTAAACGTCGCAGCTCAGCAGAGGGCAGGACTGGTAAGTAGAGTGGTAAATTATATTAATAGTTCTCCTTTGTCAATTAGTTGTGCAAATATACGCAACACAGGTTGTTTTGTTTGCGCTGACAGCTACATCATGTGTTCTACGAATTAAAGCTACAAGTAACTTAAATGTTGGAAATACTGTTGTTTGCTTTAAAGCTTGTCTTTCTCAGCAAAGGCATTTACCTATCCATTCAACTTAATATTACGGTCCAAAGTCATTGATAGCTTTAGATATACTAAAAGGTTTATTCAGTTTTTTAATATCGTATAGTTTATCAAGTAGGTTATATCACAAGTAACGTTAGCCTATTGACAGTGTACCTAACCATGAACGTATGCCTGTTCATTGAGTACATAACTATACAGACATATACCTTGACTTAATTTGACTCAGCTATAGCATTAAAAAAAACGAGGTGTAATTATGATAGCTCAATTAAATGAGGTGTCCCAAGGCTCTGCCATTGTTCTTAATCTTAGTTGATCTAAGATCTTAGTCATTGATCTTAATTTTGTTTTTACTTGCATTTTTATTTATTTAAAAAAAAAAAACAAGCAGAAATATCCAAGGACAATGGGTAGGGACATCAAGGATAATGGGTCCTTCAAGTCCATGATGGTCCTTTAAGATCACAAAGGTCCTTATGATCCATGACTTTGATTAATTGAAAGCCTCAGTATTTTTAAGAAGGGAGAAATATTCCACTTAATAATAAGCTATAGTCCATCCTGTATGTCTTAATACTGAGGGGAATAAAACAAAATTTACCAGACAAGATACACAGATAAATAAAAGATCACTTCAAAGCCGGGTAAGATTTAGATTTTTTTCCAGTATTTTTCACATTTTTAATAGCATGTCTCAGAGGAAAAAGTCAGTTGTTACATAACATAAATTTCCTTATCTGTTTCTATCCATTCATAAGTTGTTGGAAACTCTTTACTAGCCATTGCACATCTGTTATGTGATGTGATGTGATGTTATCCCACAGACATGGTTTATTGGAAAACATGGATCATGAGATCAATTCCACATTTGCTTTTGCTACTATGACAGGTTTAAACATGTGCTGTGAAAAAGCTCTGTTCTGCAGAATCCAGCCGCAAGTGGAAAATCATCTTACAATCAAATTTAAACAATTGAATTTTTCTTTTTTCTTTGCTGGTTTTGTATGTGACCATGTGAACTTTAATTTGGAAACAGCTTGCACAGCCACGCAGGTGTTTCCAGTTCCAGCTGATTTGTTCTCTGCATAGACTACAGTTCTGCTGTAATAGTGCCATTTATGAGGTCAACAAAAAATGTAAAGGAATTGATAAAAGGTGTAAGTTGTAAGGCCCTCAAAAACCCTTGAAGTAAAAGTTTGTGTTTCATCTTAAGCTTAATTAAAAAATAATAATAGGACACACCATCTGTTCTATCTAAAACAATATTAGATTTTCAAGATGCTTATAACTTTTGAAATATCATCAGTTTACTAGTGTGTTGTAAAAGGGATCGTGCACCCAAAACTGGGTGTGGCCAGGCAGCTTTTGTAAGTTTGGCACACCGTGCGCCCTGGCCAAAGAGCATGGATACCAAGAGGCGAAGCTCAATAGAACGCCCCATAGCGACAGACTCGCCCATGGTTTCGTCCTACCGCCGCCATTTTGGACTGTCAGCAGACCGCAGCAGACCCGCTTGCATACAAAAACACACAGACAAACTGAAGTAAACTAACAATGCTACTCACTTCGTGATAGCCTGGTCACAGCTGCTTTTTCACGTTTTTGTAAAGCAAAATATAGACTTAAAAAAAAAAAAAACGAAGAAAAATGGCCTAGATGGCATCTCTACCTATTACATCCACTTATGAGAAGATTAACTTAATTACCCCTTCAAAATCACCCCATAAGCCAATCTACCAAAACATTAAAAAAATAATAATAACCAAAAAAAAATCAATATTTTAACTAGAAACACATTAATGGCGATATCACATAGTCAGGAATAAAGATTTATTTACAGTTTGGGGACAATAATAATAATAATAATACATAGGCTATTTTAATATGATATAATGGTCCAAGAGGCCATACATATATGTATATATATATATACATATATATGTGTTTGTGTGTGTGTGTGTGTGTGTGTGTGTGTGTGTGTTACCCTCCCTCAAAAACTGGCATATGAAATTGATATTAAAACACTTCAAAACTTACACGTCAGGAGTTCTGTACCTGTCGGGATCCTTCGGGAAACAGTGGAAGGCCAAGTGCGGAGTGTTCCACTGATAGTTGTTACAG
The DNA here is from genome assembly GCA_026686955.1 of Epinephelus cyanopodus. Lineage (NCBI taxonomy): Eukaryota > Metazoa > Chordata > Actinopteri > Perciformes > Serranidae > Epinephelus > Epinephelus cyanopodus. Next base: position 3,883,203 of record CM048919.1, read on the forward strand.
TTAATTGCACTACACTGTTTTCTTTTACTTTTTTTCTTCTCTCTCCTTGATATCTTGCATGCTGTCTGGGCTCAACAGTCTAAGCTCAACAGTCCAAGATGGTGGCTGTTGGCAGAAATTCAACGGAGCTTCGCCTCTTGGTATCCATGCTCTTTGCCCTGGCGCAGCTACTCCTCTATCCCACCTCCGTCCCTCCTACCGGCGCAAGTCGGAAAGAGGGAGGAAAGAAGGCGTGGAGTGGGTTTTACACACATCACACCAAACAGATGAGCCCCTCTCCTCGTCCTTAAATGCGCCGCGTGAAGGTGTAATGAGAGTTTACTCAATTTGCCATGGCAGAGGAGAGCAGCAGCGTCAGACAGCCAAACTCCTCCCAGGAGGAAACTGATGTTTGGTGCAAGCTCGCAGTGTCCGAATACGGACTAGACTTTGCTCCTACAGCCACAGTGGCTGACATTCTGGAAACCTGCCTGTGAGGTTTTGGTAACATGTGCGCACTGTCTGCTGGTCAACCAAACTTTGGCTTACACCGGCTGCGCTCCACCTGCGCTGACGTGTTTTCAGTTGGCGAGCTTTTAGTGCACCTTTGGCGAAGCCTTTTGGCACAAAACTATCACTGTGCCAAGCTGGATCTGTCGACACCTCCCCCTGCTGCGCTGCCACACCCATCTCAGCGCACCTCGGTCTGCCAAACTACCAAACTGAGCGCGCCTTGGGTTGCTGCTCGAAACTAGCTCTGTGCTGCGCCGGGAAACTAGAGCCCTTAGAGTCCTCACAACACTTGCGTAAATCCGAGGGGGGAGTGGGTAGCATCACCGCTCCACCTAAGGGCAGACAGCGCCCCAGATTAAAATGTCCAGGAACACATAATTGAAACCACGAAATATCTCCATACTGCTCATCCGTAGTGATCCAAGTGTCCTGAAGCCCCGACATAAAAAGTTGTCTGACAAAACGTCATTTGAACTCTGTTTTTAGCCTCATTGTAGCCTGTAGCTCTAACTGCCTCTCTGTGCACCACACTCTCGTGCGTGCGCTTGCGTGCAAGTCCAGCGAAAGCACGTGGAAACACATGAAGACGGTGCCCATGTCTCACAGTCTAGCGCAAGCGCACACTTCTTGCATTAAGACCCATCACAGTCACTTTGAGAGTGATAGCAGGTTATTTTCCTGTCTTTTCGGTTTACCTACTGAGGCTTCCATTGTTATAGCCTGCGGTATGTGGGTCAATGATGTAACACTGATTGTTTTGTTTCCATATGGTTTTTGTTAAAGTTAGAGTTCAAATTTGAAAATAAATTTACAAATTAGTAGCATGACTTAAATCTGTGGATATTCTCAGTCATCCAGGTCATGATAAATCTCAAACAAGCATAAAATATGGCAACCGGACTAACTCACACGAGGTTAGTCCAATTGCCATATTTTATGCTTGTTTGAGAAGTAGCATGACTTATTTTTTGAGAACCTAATCTAACATTTCTGGTTTTAAACAATTTTGAGAGAATAATTGGCAGATGACGGCAAAAATGTCAATGTGTTGGAACTGTAAAAACTTTGTACCAAATAATTAAACCTGCTGAAAAAAGGCAAAATTCTCAATAAAACATCATATTAACTAGAGTAGATTAGATTAGATTATATTTTGAACATACAAAATAAAATAGTTTTGAATAATCTTTCATTAGAATAATTGGATTGTAAATAAAAGTAATGGAACCCCATTGCTTTGAATACTATAATTAATTTGGGGACTGATGTCAGTCAAGTCGACCTGCCAAAGTGTCAAGGTGGTGTAACAGCACAACTAGACATGTGACAGGATATCACAGAGAAGGACCCTGATGATGCTAACTGCTGCATGCCAGAGTTAGTAGCTCTCTTTAATTTTGTCGGTGTATGGTTGCAAGACTGGGCTAGCACCAGTAAAAGTAATTCAACTTAATTCTTCGAACACTCTACGATTTTAGTTAGCCTTGTTGGTTTCACCCCAGCCACAGCCTGTTAACAGTAATCCTCTCTCATTGTAGGTGTCAGAGTTAAATCTTTGTTTGTTTTTCTCTTACTTATGCCCAGGATGTAATGAAGACAGTATTTACAGTAGCTTATGCTGAGAAAGCAAACTTTCTTAAACATATTCATACACTTCAGTACTTAATACCATTTTAACCAGTATAGATGCTTCTGCCGTCCCTAAAGTAAAAGAGGCATAACCCTTTCCAAAGAAGAGGAGTCCATCTATTGGCCTGTATTATCTAATCATAAAACAGACAGAAATATACATTCAACAAAAATAAAGTTCATTTTAAATATCTTAATTGGAAGACAATATCTGAAAAAAAGTATTAAACATTACAGCAGTCTGCCACTTGAAAAACAGAGACAAAAGGGTGGAAAAACTGGAATGACCCACAACACTTAATGGATTTGTGTTTTCTTCATGCAGTACAACATGGAGAAGAATAAAGCTTTTATTTTGTAAAATCTTAGCTGCACTGACAGGGACATTGGTGGGTGTGACAGCTGAAGCTTGTGCTGCTTTGCGACGCGGAACATAACTGAAGCCTTCAGACTCCAAAGTATACGGACATGTAGTCTCTAATCTAATTTAACTGTGTTTATAAGTCAGCCCTGATTCTGGAACAGAGCGTGTTCCTTCACAGACGCAGATCTGGGTGAGTGCTGGGCTGTCTGGATACACATCCAGAGAAACGGTCAGTGCCATGTCACCCTACCTACTTCTGCTGCAGCAGTCTGGCTTTTCAACTCTACCATTCCACTAACGCCTGTGTTACTAACACGTGGCCTCCTACTCTAACCAGCCCCTCTCTTTCTGTGTCAGCTGTTTCAGTCAGGAAACTAAATCTGTGCTGTGTTCTCCAGGCCTCTGCCTTTACATGGCTATGGAATGATTTTATTCACCCTGTACATTAGATAGTAATGATTCCACTGGTAATGTTAAGATCACTCAATTGCACTTGTGTGCATACTTACATGGTCCAGCTCTTGACACACCCTTTGTAAACCTGTAAGATATCCATACTGGGGGATCAGGCCCTGAAGGGGCACAACCCTGTTGAGTTTGTGCTGATTTGTTATTATTAGGGTTCAAGTCCTGAGGAGGCAGAACCCTGCTGACTTGGTGCCACATCATATGGTGGTGCTGTAATTGCCGCTCAAAAACACAGTTTTGGACCATCCATGTCCCTCTCACATTAAGTCAGGTTGTTTTAAAATTTGGCACACATATGAAGCTCAGTGTGCTCTCCTAACACACCTCTTAAACCATAAAAGTACGGCATTATGATTTTTTCCTAATTTGCATAATAAAAACAGTAAAATTATTAGACAGGGTTGTTGAACAGGAGCCAAATTAAATAATGGGAAAATTCCTTGGGGCCAGCTGCTTCTTACATCAAATGGGTTATATACAAAAAACAAGCTAAGGAACAAAAAAAAAATCAATGAGATCAATCAACAAATGAGGAAAATGCAACTGTTTCATCTTTTAGTCAAAATGTGGTCAACACTCCACTACTCTTGAAAGCTGCAGTCCTCACTATTCACTTTTCACTTCTTTTTTTGGCTATGTCTGCTACCTAGCAGTGAATGTCTGCTTTTAAGTAACCATTCAGTTTGCTTGTTTACTCCCTGCAAACATAGTTACTCTTGCAGAGATCTTACTTGATGCATGTCTACAAACTGTATGATAATCCTTTCATTATGAAGTAAGAATGCAAAGTGATCTTAACCGTTATTGTGTGGTGGTTCACATATAGTATATTTTGGAAGTCAAGTCGGTTAAGCCTGCCATAATATGTCTTTGCTTAATTTGCTGGAAGCGAGACATGAAACTTGGCACCACAACTGGAAGAAATGTCCTAATGCTTCACATCAAATTTGATCTGAATCAGATTGATGGTGGTGCTATAGTTGCCAGCTTAAAAGACAAAACTATGACAGATCATGACCCTAACAACGTGAGGCCTATTGACTTGAAATTTGACACACATCTACAACTCATTTGCCTTGTCAGAGCAACAACCAGGACATTTCAGTGTAGTATAAACTGTAGCTTAAAAACTGAATAAAAAATGTCAAACTATAACAGAGCCACAAACAAGCACAACCAACACCACACATGCACACTTCCTCCAAGAGCTGAGCTGGATATGTGTGACAAATGTCAAGTTTGTAATTAACTGTGTGAGGTGCGTGGCCTTTACAAAATCTTGTTTTTAGGCATTACTTATAGTGCCACCATGTAGCCAATTGGGTTCCTGTTTCTTGTGAAATTTTTGCACATCATTGCCAGTCATTGGGCTAAGTTTAATGTTTCTAGCTCAGTCCAGCTTACAGCAATTTAAGCCGGAACAGCTGATTTCAAGTAACAATAATAATAACGTGTCCAAACTCAATAGGGTTCTGACCCTTTAGAGCTTGAACCATAACAATGATAATGATAATAATGATAATGATAATGATAATGATAATGATAATAATAATAATGACATTAATATTGTTGTTGTTGTTCTTGTTCTTTTTCTTTCTTTTTTAAATGAACAACTTTATCCAAACTCAATAGGGTTCTGACCCTCTGGGGCTTGAACCCCAGTAAAATCCTCTATTACTCTCTGATGAGCGCAACGGGACAGTCTGTCCAGTAATGATTTCTCTCTCTCTTATAGTGCTCTGGGAGAGGGGACGATGCTGCAGGGGCCGTGCGTAGACAGTAGTGGCCCTAGGTTCACTCCTTTGGTGGTGCTGGAGCTGGCCTCAGACACTAAGGAGGAAGCCATTGCATGGCTACTGGGGAGAATAAGAGACAACCAACAGAATGGAGGTTTGGAAGGTTGATTTAATTTGAGTCCCCTGTTTGCCATTCCATTCAGAATTATTAACCCTGTCATTTCTCCCAGGTGCTGAGCTGTTGGTGGATCAGCTAGGCCCTGGAGTCGAGGCCCAGGAGAAGGAAAACGTCAACATGTTCTTGGTGGGGGCTACACAGCAGAGGCTGCTCTCTGGTGCTGAGGATGTAGGCCTCTTTAAGGAGTTCAAGGATGGATCCGTGAGAGGCTTTACCTATGCCAACAAACACAATTTCAAAGACTTCAAAGGTAAAATCCAGGAGGCGGCTGCATTGAAGGTTGTTTCTTGGAGTATTTCTGCAGTAGAATAAATTCTTGCTTAAAGTGGCTATAATCAATATTTTTAGAATAACAATGTGTCAAATGACAATATGAAAACAAAGGGCTAGTGTGAAGGGGTCGCTCGTAGTGTAAACCTACAGAAAGTTAGCAGCTGAAGTCAGCTGAATCTGCAGCTCCCCTTGCTATACAGAGCTTCATGGCATTGCAGATCGTTGTTTATCTGTCATGGCCACAACTTCACTGTTCTGATTCCCCTTCATTGCTCTCATAGCGCTGTTTTTAGCTGAACATGGCAGCTGTTTTCTCAGGAAAAATGCTAGATCAAGCTAGATAAAGCTCGATTCATTCATTGATCCGATTATATCGATGCAAAATGAAAACATCGATCATATCGTCATCTTAAAGATACACATTTATTTTGAAATTCACATAGCATGTCTGTGTCACCATTTCTGGGCAAGCGCGCCCCCACTCAAACAACAAACAGAGCTCAGAAATAAAATGGTCAAATCATATTCTGGTTGTTTTTGTGAGCTGATGTAAATGATTGTGTTAGATGGGCATATGATACCGCGTCACATCAATTGCATGCTCCTGAATTGAATTGAATCAAAATCGTATCGTGACAGACTTTGTGATATCGGCAAACATCGTATCGTCATCCAAACAAATCGATATAATATCGTATCATGATGAAGCTGGTGATTTACACCCCTACTGATTAGCTGATCAACAAAAATTTAATTGGGTCCTATTTTAATAAGAAAAGACAGCAGAGGAGACACCCGCACACCAATGTCACTGGGCTAGAAAAAAACAGCAGCAAACATTTCAGTCCTTGAATATCATCAGTGCTACTGACATGACTGCTTCAAAGAACAGATAGAGACACAGACAGATTCCTACCAGGTATGATCAGCTGGTGCCACAAATTAGATGAGATCAACGCTGTGGACCAAAAGCATGTCTACCAAACCACAATGACCTGTCATATGAGTACTACACTATTCACAACATCTTCAAACACCAATATATAATAGCAGGACATAATAATATACAAATGTACAAAAACACAACCAAAAACAGAAAAGAATGGGAAAAATATGACAAAGCATTTCCCACCAGGCCATGCTGGTACATGCAGATGCCTTTAAAGAAAGAAGACATATGTAGTGTTTCATTTAGGCCCAGCAGCTCTTCAGTTTTGAGAAGAAAGATCCATCTACTTTCACACTGAGTACATTTTGTTACCAGATCTGAATGTCTGCAGGTGAACTACATCAGTGCCACAGAAAGTGCAGTAGCTGGATATTTGGCCTCCTGGAAGTGTTTAGTTACAAGGCATTTTGGATCAGCTCTGTGAACAGAGCTTCTATGTTTGTTGATTCTGGTCCTGAGTTTGCATCTGGTTTTGCCAATATATTGCAGACCACAGGGACATTAAAGAAGGTAAATGACATTAGTGGAACAAGTAATGAATTTCTAAAGCTTGTTTTTTTTTTGTTTGTTTGTTTTGGGTGATATGACTAACGAAAGTACTGGCTGTCTTGTTGTTTCGGCAGAAGGTGCAATGATGGATGCCCCAATGGGCTTCTTTCCATGGTGTCCTGCCAGAACAAAAAAAAAGTCATATCACCAAAAAGCAACATGATAGTCAAGGACTGAAACGTTTGCTGCTGTTTTTACACAGCCCTTATCATATTTTGCACTTTGAGTACCTTTTTTGTGCACAGATGGCCTAAATAAATAGACTGTTTTTGCAGTGATCTCAGCCTGTGGACATGGTGGCTTCCTAGCCCAGTTACATTGTTGTGTGGTTGTCTCCTCTGCACTGCTTTCTAGTTTGTTTATTGCACTTTTCTCTGTTTTAAAATACTGTTTTTTTTAGAAATAATGGTTAATTGTGGTGAATAACCTGCAGATAAATCAATAATAAAAAGTAGAGTGAAAAGTAGTTAAGGTAAAGGTAATGAGTCACTGTGGTTTGAACAGCTGTATTAGAACCAGCATTTACATGATTTCCAATCATCACAACTCCTCTTGCAAGGTTCTCTAATATCAGAAGAGCTGGAAAATGAATTGTACTGTCAGAACAGACTGTAGTCATTGTAGCTAACACGCTGCAGTTTGACCTCACTGTCACATCCTTGTGAGATGTTTAACGTGCCTCTTCTGTGAATGTCACTGATCTGCTCTGTCTCTCCAGGGGACGGGGACTCCTTCCTCAGCATGGCTGAGTGTCAGTACATTATTAAACATGAGCTAGACACGTTACGGGCCAAAGATGAGACTCATGTACCAGGACACCCCCAGGCCAAGCTCTACCCTGGGAAATCTATCGGTGAGTGTCCATCTACGTCTCATTCTCTCACTTTGAAATTCAGATAGGCTTCAGGTATTTAACACAAACAGAGGAAGAGAAGCAATTTCTGAATTTCCCAGAAATGTTACTGTGTTATGGTTTATACAGTATGGATATGTCAGCATAAAGCTGTGCAATATGAGTATTGTGGCAGTTGAATTAGTGCACCAATTATTGCTCATTAAAAAAAGTATTAATAACTATACCTTAAGTCGTTATTGCACAGTAGAATCATGATAGATAATTATGAATTATAAATGCAGATTTAATAAAAGCAACCAAACTAAACTGCATGAAATTATTAAACAGGTTCCATAAACTGTCAGAAGTGAATTGTGAATATGAGCATAATATGAATTAATATGAAGTGTGTAAGCTCGTAAAAGTAGATTTTTTTATTTCTGTAAAATAATCAAGACCTGTTTTACCCCACCCTTTAAAAAATCGAAATTAATAAACATTGAGAACCAGAATTAATAAACAGGACTGGTAACAGAATAATTAAAATCTAAACAATACCCAACCCTAGTTCCTTGTAGGAGTTTAATGTTGCCTCAAAGGCACTGCTAAACGCAGTCTGTCTCTGTGCCTCCCTCTCCATCTTTGTCTCTCTCACACTCTCTGTGGCAGCAGTATGGAAACAATAAATATGCAAATGCAGTGAAATACTCCTAAGTGAGATAAGGAAGCAATGAACTTGCAGTGGAGATAGGATGCCTTTATTTGATGAATTGTGTTAAAGCAGAATGTAATCAGTTTGACAAATGATGCACTCAAGAAATGGCAGATGAAATGATAGAGCTTTCATGTATTTGTATATAGTCACTATGTATTATACAATAGAAATGATTGCCATAGACAGTGCACTGTGTAGAGTGGGCTGCCTCACAGCTATTGTTTGCCTGCCCTTGTTTTACCAACTTAAGCTGGATGGTGTTTTTGGTTGAGAAAGTGAGTTCAGACAAACAAATGTCAGGAGTAAAAATGCAACAAGGCTCTTTTTTGTTCTTACTGAAAAGTCAGTGAAACGTCTTCCGAATAATTTAAACTTTGAGCAAATAAAGCTTTACCCAGCTACCTATACACAACATTTTCATCCATCATGAAGTGAGTTGGTGACATAAAAATATCATGAAAAATTATTTACATCTTAGTTCGCAGACTGCAGTCCAAGGGGATTCTGATCCAAGTTTTTCCTCTCCACGACAAGGAGGAACTGAAGAGGCTGTCTTTTTCGTGGTACAAAAAGGTGAAGTTGGCCTATCAGCCTCTTGGTAAGTAGAAGTACCAATTATCTCTCATCATCTTTCCTGTGAAAATCTTATGAAATAAGCACACGTAATCACGTTGTTAATAGATGTAGAGAGAGAAACTCCTCAAAAGAGGAGCAGTTGTATACCTTTCATTGCTACTGTACTGTTGCTACTGTACATGGCAATTACTACATGGTGATGGCTACATGATGCTCATTTTGCCTTCCAGCTCAGAGTTGTTCTCAGTCTTTATAAATGTGTTTTTACTCTTTTATTATTAACAGGTAAGATTTTCCTCTCTCATGTTTGTGATTGACTTGCACATTCTCATGTTTTTAGCTACTACTTTCTTCTCCATTCTTTATCCCCAGATGACATCAGACACTACTATGGTGAGGGTCAGGCCCTCTACTTTGGCTTCCTGGAGTACTTTACCTTTGCCCTGGTGCCTATGGCTCTCATTGGAGTGCCTTACTATCTGTTTGACTGGGAGGACTATGACAAATATGTCATCTTTGCTGGGTTCAACTTGGTCTGGTGCACTGTTATCTTGGAGGTATGGACAGTGATTGTATCTACATTTGAGCCACAGTCACTCAGTCACCTGAAGTGGAATTACAGTCCAAAGGGCAGTGTCCACCAAAGCGTTTTTTCTGAGGCCAGCATATTTTTTTAAATGCTTTGAAATGGGTGCACTGCATACTTACACGGTGCTGCAAACGCCGGCAGCACGATGAGGCACTAGGCATGAATTCTGAACTGAGCACCGACAGTTGGACTTTTTCTTTCTGCGCTCATTGCTGTCAGCCATTCGGTCACATTTTAGGAGGGGCATATACTTTGAAGACAAACCATCACATCTCACATGTACAAGTGCTGAACAACAACAATGGAGGCAAAATTCTTCTATATCTATATGTATCTATCTATCTATCTATCTATATGTATATATCTATATATATATATATCTATGTATACATATATATATATGTATACATAGATATATATATATGTTTAATTCCATATCATAGTAACCAGACGCAACCAAAGTGCTCTCAGGCGCTCCCAGCTGGAAGAAAATGCCTTGGTGGACACAGGGCCCAAGGCACTATTATAAGAAATGGAAGAAATTAATAAAATGATAATGACAAGAGTATAATACACTATAGCTTGAATTAATGACAGTCTAGTGAAAGCTGATTAAAAGATGAGCTAAACCTTTTCCTTCACCAGTTTTGGAAGCGTTGCAGTGCCTCACTAGCCTACCGCTGGGGTACACTGAGCAGGAAAAAGGCCTTTGAAGAACCTCGGCCAGGTTTCCATGGCGTCCTCGGGTTCAACCCTGTAACTGGCCGTGAGGAGCCTCTCTACCCCAATGTCAAAAGGCAACTACGTATCTACCTTGTGTCCCTGCCCTTTGTCCTGTTCTGCCTTTACCTGTCCCTCACCATCATGATGATCTACTTTCTAATGGAGGGGTGGGCGCTGTCAGTCCATGATGAGGACCCCACATTCTGGACAGGAATACTGTTGTACATCCCCAGTATTATCTATGCTGTGGTCATTGAGATTATGAACCTCATCTATAGATATGCTGCCGAGTTCCTCACCGAGTGGGGTGAGTAGTGGTGATGAGTGGTTTTATGTACAATACATATACATGCACTAAATCTATTGTTTTTTTAGGAGGAGTCTTCGTATAGAAACAATAACTAGAAAATGTATTTCTTACAGAAAATGTGTGTGAATGCTGACAGCTAAAATGATTTCAAAAGCATTTCTGAAAATGCAGAAATAAAATGAAGTGTCTGCAAGATCTGAAAGAATTGACAGCTGATCTGCATTACCTAAAACAAAAAGTTAAGAGTTAAAATATAGTGTGAGAAAAGCTAAAAACTGAAAACACTAAAAGAAGATATGCTCTGTATTTTTTAAAAGCATAAGAAATCAAAAAAGTTGAATATAAGCATAACGTTTTGGCAATTGAAAGGTTCCTCCAACTATGCATAAGTAATAGTATAATAATCAACTTTATTTATATAGCACCTTTCAAAACACAGTTACAAAGTGCTGTACAATAAAACTAAACATAGTTAAAACATGAGGAATGAAACAAATAACATGTCATAAAGTCTCAACTAGTAAAAGATAAAATAAGGCCAAAGTTAAACTCAAAATAATAAAAGGTCATTAAAGTCAGTAAGATCGCAATAACATAGACAGACAGCTCAGATAAAGTCAGGATATGCTTTCCAAAAGAAGTATGTTTTTAGGAGAGACAAAGCCAATGACTCAGGCAGCCTTATATCCTCAGGCAGGTGATTCAGGAGCTTCAGGGCCCTGGGGGCAAGAGAAGAGCCTTATAAGTAATTAATAAGTTTTTAAAATCAATCCTAAAACAAACAGGGAGCCAATAGCCCCTTATACATTTTCAGGGCCAATTTGCTGGCAAGCTGCGAGCATTTAGACACACAGAGCCCGATTGGCGAGTTGATCTGAGATGCCCAATTTTCCTCCTCGTAGGGTAGTCATATTGGCGGAAACGTTTTAGTTTAAAAAGACTGAGGCGGGCTTCTGCAATGGGAGGGGCTGTTGAAGACTTGTAAGAGGAGCTTTTGATGGCGCTGCACTTGCGACCCACTGGCGGTGGATAAGTAACAAACAGCTGATAGCAGGAATTAGCAAGCAGCTAGTAGCAAGAGGGAAACGCAAACCTAACAGACACTGTAAAGATGAGCAACTGGGGAGACAAAGAATTGGGTACCCTCCTTGCCCTCACAAAGGAAGAGGCCATTAACCGTCAGATGACAGGAACGGTTGAGGAACGGGCAGGCCTACTTACGAGAGAATTGCCTAAGGACCAACCAGCCGCGGCTTCCCTCCCACGTCACTGTTTACGTTACACACTGAGCAACACGTTTTATTACTTACTCACACCCCCCATTGCCCCGAAAAAGGCGCATTCTCTATAATCAAAAGTATGTAGGTGGCATTTTGCCGCACTCCCCCATTTTGTTTTTATACTGCCAATGCTGAAAAAAGACTGAAGGGGCTTTCTTGTAAATTTGCACAATTCCTGTTCTAAAAGGGCTAATGTAAAGGGGCTAAAACTGGTGTGATGTGGTCATGCTTCTTGGTTTTGGTTAAGAGCCTTGCGGCTGAGGTCTGTACAATCTGAAGTCGTTGAAAGGTTTTTTGAATAAGACATGAATGAAGGCTGTTGCAAAAATCAAGACATGAAGAGATAAGAGCATGTATTACAGTCTCTGTATCTCTAAGAGTTAAAATAGATTTTATTCTAGCAATGTTTCTGAGGTGATAAAAGCATGATTGGACAAGTTTAGTGACATGTTATTCAAAACATAAATTCTTATCAAATATGACACCAAGATTTTTGGCAACAGGCATTATGTGTTGTGACAGGTGACCAATTGATGGCAGTATTTGTTTTGTGATATGCTGTGACCCAATTACAAGAATTTCTATTCCACAGTCAACAGACAGTCCTGTAGAGAGCACAGCATGCTGAGGTCAGTTGGTTTAAGAGGGAGGTACAGCTGAGTGTCATCTGCATAACAGTGGAAAGAAACACCATGTCGATGGATGACATCACCCAAGGGGAGCATGTATAATTAAAAAAGACTAGGACCAAAGATTAACCCTTGAGGTACACCGTACTTAATATGGGACATTGATGACATGACATTATGAATGGACACACAAAACGTCCTGTCTGACAAGAAGGGCTGTCTCAGTGCCGTGATGTTGGCGGAAAGATTGAAACTTGTCAAAAATGCAGTTATTGTCCACAGCAGCAAGCAGCTGCTTTGATACAATTTTTTCAAAAATCTTAGAAATGAAAGGCAGTTTAGAGATTGGGAGATAGTTTTCTGAGATGGTGGGATCCAGCCCAGGGCCCGTATTTATCAAGCTTCTTAGAATTACTCCTAAGAGCACTGCTGAGAGTCGACTTATGAGTAAAAAAAATCTCCGCTGAAAGCTGCACTTAAAAGTTAGCTATCAAGCATATGACTCACACTTTCAGTGAAGTGTAGGACTGAATCTTAAGAGCTGAATTACGACAGTACTGTGTGCCGTAAACGGAATTTTAGGTGAAGTCACTTTGAAGTCCATAGAAATGACCAATCACTGAAGGGAATCCCTTATCTAAGAATATAGAAATATCTTAACATATAATATCTCAGTGAATAGTTAAATGGACAATGGGAGTGTATATTTTGACATTTTGACAAAACATATATTGGCAATGAATCAAAAATAAATGTTTCCTTATCTTTCCAATTCACTAATTAGGCAACTAACTTGAAACTGGTGTGCAGTTAATTGAGTGGCTCTATATTAGAGATGCGCGAATGGCAGTTATAATTGGGCGGGTCAGGTGATAAAAATGAACAATCGGATTAATGGCGGATGGTTTATGGGCGGGTGAAAATATAGCCTAATAATAACTTTTATTTAAATCGCACCCTTCAAAAACAAAGTTTACAAATTGCTTTGACAAACATTAATGAGGGGAAAATGTATTGCATTCTCTAAAATGTGAACAACACATTTTAATATTTATATTTAGTCAGGCACAATCTGGCCGGCGGCCAGACTCTCATTGAGCCTAATTGAGGACCCCTGTGTATGGACCAGAACACCGGAGCATGATGGAGGGCGCGAAGGCAGTCATGTGGAAGGGTTTATTTAACACAGTGATCCCCGCAGCAGCAGAAATGAGTGTCTCCTCATTAAGAGTGCCAGTGTGCGCCTTTACGCACGGAGTAACGGCGCCGTTTATTGATTATTTTAATGTCAGTCAGCTGACGGGATCGGCCAGGATCTAATCTTTGCTGATAATATAAACTTGCGGGTGCGGGTGGATGCGGGTCTGTAATTATAGAAAATTAATTTGCTCGGATGGGTGGCGGATGGATGATTGATGGATAGATGCGGATTCGGGTGCCATCAGAGCCCATTCGTGCATCACTACTCTATATACTGCAGCCACATTTCACCAAACTGAAACCAACATGGAATCGTTGGGCTAACCTGTTATAGTTCATTTGGCCTTGTGTCTGTGGCATCTGCAAAGGGATAAGAAGCCAGCAGCATAAGGGATATCCCTTATCCCCAATTAGGTGACACCCAGGTGGCACAATGTGCCTCTCAAACAGCTGCTTCAGGCCACTTTCATTTAGGATTTAGGAGAGAGAGAGAGAGAGAGAGAGAGAGAGAGAGAGAGAGAGGCAGGACACAATGCACACACAGGAAACACAAGGGAGGGGTAAACATAAGGAAACACTGGGAAAAGGGGGAAAGGCTTCGCAGACCGTGACAGTTTATGGTTGTGGGTAGACCCTATGCACATGGCTTATACTGTTGTGAGCATTTTTACTTCTGTGATGGTGTATCTGTGTCACTCTGTAATTACACCTCCAAAACACTCAGCAGCGGAGGTTTCTGTGAAGTGCTGTAAAATTTAGTTGATTCCAAATACATTAAACATGTCTTAATAGAGATGATTTCAAACACGAGTACACAAATCAGCTTCACTATAACTTGCAGCACTCACAGAGAAACACTTGTGTTAATCCAGACACATTTTCCTCATAAATACAACATGCCAATGTTATTAGCACAAGCCTATGGCATTTTACATTGTATAAATTAGCCTAGCAAAACAACTGTCCTGTTATAAACATGTTTTTTTTAAACAAATACAACTTGCTAACGTTATCCACACAAGCCTATGGCATTTTACATTATATAAATTAGCCTAGTGATTAGAGGAGATTTCCTCTTCTCATATGAAACCTGAATAAATCTCTAAGTATAAATCACACACAAGATTTAAAATGCTATTTTAATGGAGGCCTTACTGTCTTCACTATTTATTGTTTCTTATCTGTGAACTAAAAGTAAATACAAGCTCCGTTTCCACTGAGGGAAATGGTATCAGTATATACAGCAACAGGCAGGAGGTGCGACACGTAGTTACAATTCTGGGGAGGTGCACGTTAGGCTAGGTGTAGGTTACAGCGTAGGCTCTATGTCGACGCGGAGCCTACGGCGTAGCTACGGGGTCGATTCAACACAGAACTGTAAAATGTGTGTAATGTGGGGGAAAAAAGCTCAGGGAATGATGATGACGATTCCGGTGCTCAATGTCCAAAAAGGTGGCATTTGGGATGATTCCAACTCTTATCGACCAGCAAAGTACAATAGAAAGTTCTCATAATCAGCATCAGAGTCAGCAGGAGCAGAAGGATAGGCTGGGTTTAGTAACTGGTCAACAGTCTTGAAAAGGGATCTGGGGTTGTGTCGATTGGCGGAAATAAGATCAGAGTAGTAGTGAGATCTAGTGGTGAGTAGTGAGCATTTTTAGCCATCCTGTTGTAAATGAGTAGTTGCTCTTTGATAGCAACAAAGTGAACCTGGAGACCTGACTTCTTCCATCTGCGTTCAGCTTTTCTGCATTCCCTTTTACAGATGTGAATGTTGTCATTTAACCATGGCTGTATTCTGATGTTAGAGGTTGATCTTTTCTTCAGTGGAGCTATGAGATCTAAGGTAATGGAGCACATGGAGTTGAAGGAGTTAACCAAATCATTAGTGGTGGCGTGATCAGAATACACATTACCAATGGAGTTAAACAGTGTTCAAAATTTGGAGGAGCTGTGCTCATTAAAGATGTGATTGTACTTGGAGCAGGGTAAGACATTGTTAGCAGCTTGGAGTTCATGGTTGAAGATAATGCAATGGTGATCACGAGCTGACTGTGATCACCAGGTTGTAACCAGGATTCTGTTAAAAACATAAAATCTAACTCATTGGAAGAGATTAAATCATTTAGGATAAATGTTTTGTTGGAAAGGGATCTTATATTGAGAAGAGCCAGATTTAATAGTCTTTTGCTGGGTTGAAGCTGGTTTACAGGTAATGTGAATCAGATGTGCAGGATTGGAGGACTTTACTGTGACCCGTTTATGAAACCTGTGTCTGGACACTATGGTTATTGCGTTTGGGAAGATTGTTTTATCCTCAATAGTGGTACAAAATTCTAACCACAAGGGGGTGCTAGCAGAATTTGTAGGGGATTGAGTGGTCAGCTGGTGTGTACCAGAAGTTAGCAGGAGTGGACATGAGGTGGCAGGTAGTCAGGGCATGGGAGAGATTAAAAGTTTATAAAATAAAGTGTCAGTCAGCGTTCGTGAGCCTAGGCCATTAGGGTGGATGCCATCACGCCGGAAGAAAGCCGGACGTTTCCAAAAGAGATTTAAAGTCCATGTAAAGCAAATTCTGCTATTTTCTTCTAAACACAATAAATAGGTCATTAAGGTACTCCTCAAAATGTGTAAAAAAGCCTTTCAACCATTTACAATGGAATTGTGGAGCTAGTCTCCACAAACTGTGTTTCTAGGTTTCAATTTTCTGGATTTAAGAGGTGGGCCTTAAATCATAGCCGCGTTACGTAACGGAGCTATCCCTGCTACAAACACGCCCCCTGAGGCTGAAGCAGTATAAACACACACTCTTGTACAGTAGGTGGCGGTATGCACCTGGAAGTTGTTTGTGATCCAGCAATAAATTGAGAGAAGAAGAAGAAGAAGAAGAAGAAGAAGCAGTAGTATAGAAAACCAGCAGTTTCACTATACACATATATATCACATTTTTCACGTCACTAAATCACCTTGTAGACTAATCTGATGTTTGTAAAGTCTATAAACACAAAGATTGAACAAACATTACTATTTCTGTATGCACGTTTTGGAATTAACATGGTTATTATAGATTAGCTGGGCTAACCGTTAGCGATTAGCCGTTAGTGGTGTCTGTAATAACTCAATAAACGGTCCGTGAAAAAAATATTTTTTCCAGCGGATGTCTTAGTTACAACATGATTGAGCTAGCAAAGCAGTTTTGTGTTGCTATGTTTGGTATTTATTCAGTTTTGGGAAATCACGATGTCTAGAAAGCATCAGTGATGGCAGCTAAGAGAGACAGCTAACAGCAGCGGCAAAGCTAACATCAGGACGTCATCTGTTAAAAGCCTCTCGTTGTCGGATACGACCTAATACTACTCCAGTTAGCTCAATCATGTTGTAAGACATCCGCTGGAAAAAATATTTTCAGTCAGTGGAGCCGGAACGACACTCTCCCTCCCTGGATTACATCCTCCCGTTCCATCGGCTGCAGGTGCGGGGTTACGGCCTTGTACAGTACACAGAGGCAGCTTCCCTCTCGCGAGTGGGCGTGGACTGAATGGCTGCAGCCTGGAGTCATGAGACAAGAGGCTGCAGACATACCTCTGGACACACCCCCAGCGTTTCAGAGCAGAGAGAAGTGCTTGTTTTTCCATGATTTTGAGAGTTAATTTTCTATAGGCCTACTTAGCGGCTCAGTGATTAATGACACATATTTCTGTGATGTGACAAACTTATAACAGACATTTTTTGCTGCTTTACACGGACTTTAAGTTGTCCACAAAAGCTATGTTGCGGGCAGCGCAGGTAGACTGCGGCTATGGACCCTGAGAGAGTTGAGGAGTTTGGTGTAGTCATGTTTTAGAATTTCAGAGGTCTGACAGTGAATGTCATTAACACCAACATGAAGAACAATACTCTGGGCGAGAGGATGGTCAGCAGGATGCTGGGAATCTTTTCTGTGATATCCATCACCTTGGCACCTGTGAAGCAAAACGTTGCTGCTGATTTTTTCTTCACATTCCTCAAGATCGAATCTCCGATGGATGGAGGAGGAGTAGTTGCAGGAGAGCGCTTCACCCATGGCGATGGCACAGCCAGTGAGGAGCGGACTGAGAGGCGGGCAGGAGCTCGCCGTGGCACTGGTGTGAATATTGGCATAGCGAGTCTTGGGACAGGACGAGGCAGTGGCTGTGAGCTTTGGGAACCATAAGGTGGCAGGGGAGGTGAAAGAGGAGGCCAGGAAACTGCAGTCAGAGGAGGGAAGTCATGAAGGTCAGGGATGTCATACTTATTCTGGAGCTGGATGTTATAGTGAGGGGGAACATGAGGAAGGTGCCTGCCTGTCCCGGAGTGAGCATTAACCAGAGACCAGGGTTCTTGGTAAGATAAGATAAGATAAGATAAGAAAAGATAAGATACACCCACAGTTGAGAAATTCCAGTGTTACAGAAGTCAAGGAGAGCCAGATTAAAAAATTAAAAATTTAAAAACTTAAAAACTAGGCATGCAAAAAATACAAGAAACAGTGATAAACAATAATAATAATAATAATAATAATAATAATAATGATGATCATGATAATGAGAAGTGGATAATAATGTGCAGTGAATAAAAATTAGCAATTAGCAGTCGATTAAAGAGAGCAAATCTAGTCCAAGTGAATGTATGTGCAAAAAACAACAAGGGGGACAGTAATGCTTATGATAGTGTTTATAAAGTGTCCATAGTGTCCATAAAGTGTCCATGGTGCAGTTTATTGTGAGCACTGTTGTGTAGTCTGACAGCAGCAGGCAGGAAGGACCTGCGATAGAGTTCCTTCACACAGTTTTAGTGAATCAGTCTATTGCTGAAGGAGCTCTCCAGAGCTTTTATCTCCTCCTGCAGAGGATGGGAGTCATTAGTCCTCAGAGGTGACAGCTTGGCTGTCATCCTCCTTTCTCCCACCACCTGCACAAAGTCCAGAGAGCATCCCAAGACAGAGCTGGCCTTCTTGATCAGCTTGTCCAGTCTCTTCCTATCTGCAGCCGAAACGCTGCTGCCCCAGCAGCCAAAACGCTACAGTGCGCCTACAGTAATCCACCACCAGCTCTTTGGTTTTCCAAGCGTTGATCTAAAGGTGGTTCCTCTGGAATCCTGGAAGGGTGAAGAGTAACGGCCAGCACTGTCTCCTGCGGGGACCCCGCACTGCAGACAACCAAGTCCGATACACAATCCTGGGTCCTGACATACTGTGGCTGGATTCAGGATGTGAGGTGACTAGCCACCCCTATGTATTCCAGTTTGTCCCTCAGAAGCGCAGGCTGTATGGTGTTGAAAGCGCTGGAGAAATCAAAGAACATGATTCTCACAGAGCTTCTGGGCTTCTCCAGGTGAGAAAGAGCTCTATGCAGGAGGAAGATGAAGGCATCGTCCACCCCAATGCCAGGCTGGTAGGCAAACTGCAGCGGGTCCATTGAAGGACCTACTGCTGGGCGGAGATGAGACAGGACCAGCCACTCCAGAGTTTTCATGAGGTGCAATGTTAATGCCACCAGTCTAAAGCTGCTGAAGTCCTTGGGGTGCAGAGTCTTGGGCACAGGTACCACGCGGGATGTCTTCCACAGCTGTGGTACTCTCCCCAGCCTCAGGCTCAGGTTGAAAATGGTTTCAACTATCCCGCACAGTTGGTCTGCGCAGGACTTCGGGAGCCTGGAGCTGATGCCGTCTGGACCCGCAGCCTTCCTTGTCTTTATCCTCCTCAGCTGATCTCTCACCTGACAGGTAGTGAAGAACAAGCTGGAGCAGGGGGGCTGTGTGCTTGGGGGTGGAGGTGATGAGGTGGGGAAGGAGTGGGGGTGGGAGAGGCGTTTAAGTAGTAGTGGGGGGGAGGTTAAGGTGAGGATGTGGGGGGTTGCAGCAGTGATGTCTGGGCCGGGGGAAGGGCAGACTGATCAAATCTATTGAAGAACAGATTCAGATCATTCACCCACTTCTGGTTGCCTCTGGCCGGGGAGTCTGGTTGTTTTTGTCCTGAGATGGTTTTCAGACCTCTCCAGACTCTGCTGATGTCGCTCTTTTCAGCTGTTTCTCCATCTTCTTTTTATCCTTTCCCCACCTGATGTTTCTCCGTAGCTCCTTCTGCACGGTCTTCAGCTCCTCCTTGGTTCCAGAGTTAAAAACTCTCCACTTCTCCTTCAGGAGAGCTTTTATATCTGGAGTATTCTAGGGTTTGGTGTTGGAGAAGCAGCGTACAGTCCTGGTGGGTACGATGCTTTCCACACAGAACAATATAGTTCGTAATACATGATGTCATACTGTTAATGTCCTCCCCATGGGAATTGCTGAGTACCTCCCACACAGTGTTCTCGAAGCAGTCATTCAGGGCCTCAGCAGACCACCTCTTGACAGTGCAGGTGGTTTGCTGGTTCCCTCTGCACCAGAGGTCTGTAGACAGGCAGAAGATGAACCAGGTTGTGATCAGCTTTTCCCTTTCCTTTTTGCCAGAGGCAACCCTCAACAGCAGGGCAGGGCACAGTGGCATCAAGCTCACAGGCACCGGTTGTCTCAGTTTGGGCTAGACCGAAGATGATGGTGTCCAGAAATTTTTTGGCTTCTTGGATTTTGTACAGCGTGGATTCTGTGTTCCAGTTCTGTACCCTTAACAGCCAGGTAAGCACAGTTGACACAACTGGATGGAGAGTTGAGTGGAACCATAGGTTGCTGAGGGGGTGGTTGGGGAGGAGAAAATAAAAAGGAGGCCAGCACAGGGCTAAAAGGTGATTGGGTGTGGAGGATAGCGTTTGTGTACAGGGAGGGCATGGGAACTTACAAGAAGGGAGCCCACAACGTTGATTGAGTTTTAGCAGATGGGTCAGAAGCGATCAGCAAACAGCACAAACAGGCAGCGGGACTTACCGACACCAAGTGGACCTGCTGAGGAGAATGTGTTTCAGTTAGCAGCTGGTTGGTGGCATCTTGACATCAGTGTAGGTAACTAGCCCGCAATGCTAAAAACAAACCGGGTTGTGCTGTCTCTGCAGGCTGTTCAGTCCATAAAACATGAAATAAAATTAAATCCAGGCAGGCGATGGTTAAAATCTTCTGCCTCCACTGAGCATATAGATAAAACCACTGGGACAGAAAAGTGTAGAGCGAAATGTGTCTCAAAAACAGATATAAAATGACAGATTGTGACAGCGCTTCACACAAGCACATACAAAATGCCACGCATGCACACAGGAGCATAGAAGTTGATCAAAAAATGTACAGGCAAGGTATAGTTACTTTGTGACAAAGTGTGTGTCAAATGGAGTCGATAGAAGATTAGAAGATATTTTTCAATTTACTGCAACTATAGAAAATTTCAAAAAGCTTAAAATTTCATCAAATGACAACCTAGGGGCTTTTATTTTGAAAATTCTCGTCTGAAAATAACGTAAAACATATACTTGGATAATACAAAAACTGGAAAAAAGCTGAATTATGATTAAATACTTAAAAGTTTTGTGGCCTGTTTTAAGTTTCAATTAAGTCTTTAGCTTTAAGTATTCGGAAGCGGTAGCGTTTTAAAACTGACTAGGTTCAGGATGATTTGAAGATTCTCTCCATTGGTTTCCATTGTTTAAAAATCTCAACAGAAGCTTAATATTTTAAAAGGCATAAGAAGTAAAAACAAGAAAAGATGCAGTACATATGCCCTTAAAGAGCTGAACATTTTGTTGTGTGAGCTCAGAGAAGTAGCAAAGTAGTGAGCTGCCAAAAGACTTATGGAATATGGAATAAGAATACCTTGAAAATGCATTTCCTGAAGAAAATGTGTGTGAGTGCTGACAGCTGAAATGAATGTAAATACATTGCTGAAAATACAGGAATATAAAACAAATTGCCTGACAGATCTGAAAATCTGTCAGATTGGAAGTTTAACTGCATTACGTAAAGAAACTAAGAGCTGAAATGCACTGTAAGAGAAGCAATACTGGTAAAGGCAGATGTTGAAATTAACTGAAAAAGGCTGAAAGAGGAAATGCTTAACACTTTCAAAAGTAGAAAAAGTTGAATGCAACCATTGATGTACTTCAAGAACTTAACATTTAGACTTAACATAGTTTCTGTTGCTGGGAGTATGTAGAAGTAGTAGTGGATCAAAAAATGCACAGCAGATCTGTGATCTGTTGAAAACTTAGATGAAATATCTAGATCACAGTTTGGAGAAAAGTAGAATTTCTAATTGATGAAGATTAGAGATTAGAGTTTTTTTTCAAGTCACTGCTCAAAAAGCTTTAAGCTTGATCATATTTTGAGCTTTTACACTGAGCAAACATTTAAATGCAACACTTTTGTTTTTGCTTTAAGTTTTTTACAGGTTTAAGTTTAAGACCTAAGACTTTTGTTCATGCACTCAATAGATTTATTGTCTGTCAGAACTGGGTCCTAAATATGTTCTAATCCATGTTAGTGAGCATTTTTCCTTTTCCAGCATAATCCATCCACCTGACAGGTGTGACATATCAAGATGCTGATTAAACAGCATCATTACAACACAGGTGTGTCTTGGGATTGTTACAAGAGAAGGACACTCTAAAATGTGCAGTACCATAAGACCTCTCCAATCCCTTTACTATAAATTTGGCAGCACATCTGATGGCCTTATGGTGCTGAATCAGCATTCACACTACATTTTGTTTTGTATATGATTAAATAAAAAACAACAACAGAAAAATTGATAACTAAAAAAAATGTTGAGTTGCTGTCCTAAATCAAAGGAATATTTCAACCTTGTGACATGCTTTCACATTTCTTGAGCAGTGTCCAAGACAAGTATCATGACATTTTGTCACAGTTACAGCAAGCTTTTTTTCCCTGTCTGTAAGTGAGTCAATCTTAGCTGAAATGACATAAGTCAAAAAATACTGTATTTATCTCTACCAAGGGACCTCATTTGGTAGATATTTACAAAGGAACAGATAAATCTTTATAGATGCACCACCATGGTACACTTCCAGTAGGGTTGAGCACAGAATGTGCTTGATGTGTCTTTGCTGTTAGTTTTGTCAGTTTGGTTGTACCTGTTTTGGGGGGTCAAAGTCAGAGTGGAGCTACTCATCCTCTAAAAACTGTTCTTAAGGTATGTGCATTTGGGCTTGGGGACAGAAACCCTGTGGGCATGGAGTTTAAAAGACATTGGCATTTGTTAGATAGTGAAATTAACAGCACTATTAAGTTGCATTATAGGAAATGTAGGATTCACTGTGGATTCACTCCAAAAGGCATAAAGTTAAAGATGAAACATGGTTTTCAGCAAGATTTGTGCAGTATATTTGTTTTGCACAAGTTTAGAATGAGAAAAGGAAAGGGGCACTATGCAAACGTTTGGGCACCCCAAAACATATGATCTCTCAGACAACTTTTACCAGAGTTTCAGACCATAATAGGCTTGTTAGGGCTTTGGCTTCACAGTCATTGTTAGGTAAGGCCAGGTGATGCAAATTTCAAAGCTTTATAAATACTCCTGAAACCTTGTTCCAACAATCAGCAGCCATGGGCTCCTCTAAACAGCTGCATTGCACTCTGAAAACTAAAATAACTGATGCCTACAAAGCAGGAGAGTGCTGTAAGAAGATAGCAAAGTGTTTTTAGGTAGCTGTTTCCTCAGTTCGTAATGTAATTAAGAAATGGCAGTTAACAGGAACTGTAAAGGTCAAGTTGAGGTCTGGAAGACCAAGAAAACTTTTTAGAGACCTACTCGTAGGATGGTTTGGGCAAATCAAAGCCCTGTTTGGCTGCAAAAAACCTTTCCTCTGTCCTCACCACAAAATTCAACATAAAAAAATACATCTTAACAAGCCTGATCCTTTTTTGAAACAAATCCACAATGTACTGCCTCAAGAGGAGCAAGCTGAGGATTTTGCCATGGCCCTCACAGCCCAGCGACCTAAATATCACTAAAAAATCTCTGAATAGACCTCAAAAGAGCAGCGCACACAAGATGGCCAAAGTAAAGAATCTCACAGAGCTAGAAGCCTTCACAGTGAAGAAAATCTTCCAAACAAGAATTGAAAGACTCTTAGCTAGTTACAAAAAGCATTTAGAAGCTGTGATACTTGCCAAAGTGGGTAATTCTAAGTACTGATTACCTAGGGTGCATAAACTTTTGCTGAAAGCCCTTTTTCTTTTTTTGTTATTTTGAAACAGTAAAAGATTGAAACTAAAATGTAATGTTGCATAAAATATTGAAGAAATGTGTCATTTTTAACTTTATGCCCTTTGGAGATCAGTTGATCTCAAAGTAAATGAAATTTTGACCAGGGATGCCCAAACTTGTGCATGCCACTGAATAGTGAGGATATGTGCTGTGACTGAAATAAAGAACTGAGGATTTCTGCACTTCCTTTGTGTTGCTGACATGCTGACATTTTCTCCTCTGTGTATTTAGAAAATCACAGGCTAGAGTCATCATATCAGAATCACTTGGTCCTCAAAGTATTAGTAGTGAGTATAAATCACATATATTTGTTTTCCAGAACATTGCCAATTTCATCCCCCAGTGATCATTGTGCAACTTTTCTTATAAACAGTTGACTTTTCATGGGTGTTTTGACTCTTTTCTTCCTAGTTCAACTTCTTCAACTGTTTCGCCTCACTGTTCTACATTGCCTTTGTCATGCAGGACATGGCGCTACTCAGACAGGTAGGCCTACTTCCTTCCTTTATTCTTTTCTGGTTCTTCTCTTCCTTCAGGGGTGCAAACTTGTCATCTTTAGGCAAAATTGCTGTTTTGAATACCAAATATGTCATTTGTGAGATTCATGTAGATCTGATGAGTTTTTGAAAAACTGGGGAGGGGTCTGAAAGGACAGAGTCATGGGGACTTAAAGAGGCAACAGATAGCATATTTTCCTAAATATATCATTGTGAAAATAATGTGGGTTGCCCAGGGTAGTGACCACAGTAAAATCAGACTATCTGCATTTACATAGGTTACTTAGTGGCTTTGCAATTTTTGTAATAAGCTTCTGCCACCGGGGGTGAAATTTCGGGGAAAAAAATCTGCTTTACGGCAGGCAGCGCGTCATGTATTGTGAAACGAGTCGGTCAGCCAATCAGGGACTGGTGTGAGTTCTTATGAGGAGTTGGGCATGAGATAGTTGAGTCACGAGCACAATGGCAGACGGACAAAGTTTGTAAACAAGTGAAAAACGGCCTAGCAAAAGAAAACGAGCTCCTCTGTCTGAGGAGGCAAAGAAGAGCAAAAAGGAGAGTGATAAAAGAAGAGGAAAAACAAGAGTAAACCTCCGTCAGGCATTCAAGAGATGGAGGGAGCTCCGTGACCAAAGAGGCTTCAGAACTGATGTCCAGCTAGCTTTCTTTCTAATGGATCAGTAAGTAACACGGCTAAATGCTAGCCGAGAGAGGAATGTACTGTACTGGCTGCTAGTTCATTCCTAGCTGGCCAGCATCGCAAATTACCGCAACCAGGGACCGGGTAGCAAGTGTTGGTCGGCTGACATCCTCGTTGCCATTCCACGGCAGCCCTCAGACAGTGATACCGTTGGTAGCGTTATTTGTACTGGTACCGTGCATTCTGGTATAATTATTTGCATTACTATTTGTTTTTTCTTCAGATAAATCTGATAATTGTTGCTCTGTCTCTTTACTCACTTATTTAGTAGAGCGTCCACACACTTTCTCATTCTACATATACATAGAGGTATACTGGTGGCTTTACAGCCTACATTTTATTCATTATCTCTGATCCCCACGCTCAATTTGGTCTTTGCGACCGTGCCAGCAACATTGCTGACGCTAGGTGGCACTAAGCTAAAAAAAAAAACCAACCAAATCCTCCTCTTGAAGTGAGGTCAGTGTCTGTGTGCCCGTTTGCCATAAGGCAGGGGTGTCCAAACTTTTTTGAATGGGGGCCAGATAAGATAATGTGAAAATATGGGTTATTAAAAAAGGTCACATAAAAATGAGACCAACGCCAGTGTATGTCTTTCAGTGAAAAAGTATTAAACTTTCCACCGCTTCTGAAAGCACCAACCCTCTCTTTTGACTTAATGCTGTTTTGCTTGGCCATGTTTGCTAACTAGCAGGAAATGTCTGCTGTTAGGTGACTGTTTGTTTGTCATTGTACTGTATATTTCTGAAACACATTAATTACGTCTGTGTAGTCTCTACCTGGTGCCTAAAGGTCGTATGATAGTCCTGTCATCCTTGAGTGAATGGAAAAAATCTAAAGTGATCTTGCTTTATTAACCAATATTGTGTGGAAGGCCACATATAGTATATTTTGAAAGACAAGCTGTGAGTTGTTTAAAATCTGTCTGCTGGCCACAGTTTGCCCCCAGGCCGTTCCTAAGACATATTGGCGTTAAGGTAAGAATCTCTTGCCATAGTGTTATGATAACCTTAGTTGGCTTATTTGACAATGTGTCAAGCTTGTGACTGTTAATTAGCCTGACTAGGGTTAAGATGTTTGGCTTAAGAAAACAATAGCCAGTGTTTGCCCTCACGCCACTGCTATAAAATCTCCCCATACGCAATGAACTCACTATCTCTTCTTAAAGGCGCTGTATGTAAGAATGTGGCCAAAACGGTTACTGCACTCACATTCAAAATACTGCCGCGAGTCGTGTCTGCCCCTTAGGATGATTTTATGACTATTTGCTTTAGATTTCTTACATATAGCTCCTTTAAAGTAGCCAGAGTCAGGGACAAGCAAGGATAACAAATAGAACACCCCCTGTGGGGACTTAGCTGTATCTTCTTACATAAATGGCCAGAGGCTCACGTTCTTAGTTCAACCATTTACTGAATAAAATGGGAACATTACAGAAGAGAAATGCACAGCATTACACTGCTTTCATACATCGAGTCTGTTACGTCTTCTAACACTTCTTCTCTCATTGCTTACTACAACTTCTGCTTGTGACTCTATAGTGGAACGCTACTGCCACCTTGCTGTCTGGATGAGTCACTGTTCAAATATCTTAACTGAAATACCCAAAATAAATAATACATCCTTTGCAATGTTTTAGCCCTTTTAACTGTATGTTTTTAACATAAATTATTTATATATTAATTATTTACTTATTTATGAATAACTGTCAATGAACTTTTACTTCAGTGTATGAATTAAAGTATCTATGAAATAAAGATACAACACCCCCAGATATGGATGTGCCAATTGACCGGCCACCGATTGTTGTTGGCAGATATTTATTCTCAGTAGTTTGAAGGCAGATCAACTCTCTCTGGTAATGCTACATTGTGGACAACAAATCTGTGTTTACATCGGCAGGAGGAGAGCTACTTATCATTGGATGTTGGGCAGCCAGTGGCTGGAAATATCTGCTGATGGAGGTTGTATTTATTTATATTATGAGGCATCCAAGCTCTCTTTGGTAAAAATGAGTGTTTGGCGTAAGGTGATTTTAACGTTCTCACGATGTGTTCAAATGTAATGTTGTACACTGTATGAAGGAGAAACTAGCTGATGTTTTCACAGCAAAAAAAAGACAGTAGAAAGGGAATTATGATATATATAGTAAAAAGGCTTTGGAAGTAGTTGTTAAAATGTAACTTAATTGACTAAATAGCAGTTGCAATAGTCTTAAATAGCAAAAACCACAGTACTTTTACTAGCTACAATGTACAATATAGGTTAATACACTTTGGATCCAGCTTTGCACTCACTTGACTGTTTTGTGTTTAGGTCTCTGAACTGATGTCCTCCTTACATTACTTTTGTGGCAGTACAATAAACTTAATTTTAGGGTGTGTTATTCCCTGTATCCTCACGCTGAAATCAACTGGAAATCCAAAATTTAAAGCTGATATTTAAAAGAAAAAAATGGGACCACAAGAAAGTGTTGGGAGTCACAGGACCACAGATGATTTATCGTTTGGTAAAATCATCACTAAAATCATCAATTTAAAGGCTTTTTCTTCTGCATGCTCTTTGTCTTCAAACAAAGAGGGCTATGCGACACACATCTCCACAGGAGATCTCAACTCACACCTCAGTGAGATTAAGTCCCAAAACTTGATTGGACAAGACCTTTTACAGTGACATGTGACTCTGTGATGTCACAGACATCTGTACAAGATCTTCCACAGAGCTTTCTCTTCTTGCTCCAGGAGCTTCAACAGCTCACACCGCTCTCCGGCTGGGTTTGGAACAGCCCAGAGGCCCAAACCCCTGCTCCAGAGGCCCAAACCACTAAAGGGAGGGCAGCTGATCACAGATTCTGTTGCAAACACAAGGTTTGCAACTAGCTTTCCAGCAACAAGGAACTAAGTGAGTTAGCACCCAGCGTCTAACTCTGCAAAACCCTGAGCAACCAGCTTCCTTGGAGTTTCACCTTTGGAACAAAGGACACAACAAAGACTGCAGCTGAAACCACACCTTCCCAGCCTTCTTCTGCCGGCTAACAGCAGCACACCACCAAGCGACTCTTTCCTCCATCCATTCAAGGATCAGTAATGTAACAACTGGGCATAGCTTATCACAGCTTTACAGACTAAGCAAGACTGGTTAACTTGTTGTATGTGATTTAATGCTGTTCACTGAGTATTGCTGTGAGATTACAGTTAGGTCATTGATTAGTTGGCTTCGCCAAAGCTAAGTGTTTAGTTTGCTAAAACTGTTCACAAACAGATTCTTGCATGCAACTAAACAATGTCTGCACTAATCCAGACCGGTTGCAACACATATCACATTGACATAGACTCAGTAACAAAGGCTTTCAACAGAGCTACACCCAAACAGGCATTTCAAAGTTCCCGCCTCTTTTCCTTTGTCTTTGTCCTGACCACACGGTCAGACAAATACCTCCCCCTGAAGCCAGCCTTGATTTGGCCATTTTGGTAGTTCTCTGTTGTCAGCCATTTTGTTCTGGCCATTTCTCAGCATCATATCTCAGGAACAGACATTTGGTCAGATACTGAATTGGTGACACTAATCTTGGGTGTCCACCTTGAAACTGTGCTTATTGTAGAGATCTTCTGTGCTGGTGGGGGTTAGATGTGTGTGAAGCATCCATGTTTTCACAGACATGAATGTAAACTATAAGTGCAACTTGACGGCATACAACCACAGAGCTGTAAACCTAGCTTTTTTCTTACTTTATTTTTGTTTCCTTTTCCTCATATCCATTTTCTTGTGTTTCTTTCTATCTTGATCCCTCTATTATGTCCCTCTTAACACTTTATCACCTATCTTCCCTGGTGCTCATTTTACCCTCTTTCCCTTTCCTTTGTTTCTTTCTTTCTTCTACCATTCTGCCTTCTCACCTTCCATTTGTCTCTCCTTTCTCCACTCTTTAATTTCTACCCTCACTTTTTTCCTATTTCTCCATATTCTCCATTATTTACTTTGCTTTACCATTCATCCAACTTCCCCTCTTTAATCCTTCTTCCCCTAACCCCACCTGGTTTCCATTGCTCTCCCGTTCTTGTCTGTATCCAGAGTCTGGCCACACTACTGATCACTAGTCAGATCTTGAATCAGTTTATGGAGGCCTTCTTGCCCTACTGGCTCCAGAGGAGACGCAACAAGAAGATGATCCGCAAAGTCCAGAATGGAAGAACTCTGGAAGACAAAGAGCTTCCTCTGGTTGAGCAGGTCCGACTGGAGGCCGACATGAGCACATACTTGGTAAGTGCCTGCAGTCTTTTAATGCAGATTGGAGCCTTTACCTGACCTTGTTATCATGTAACCTTCAGAGTCCATTACTTAGTGTGTGTGTTTGTGAGTATGTGTGTCTGTCCTTCCCTCCATCTTCTCAGGGTACCTTTGATGACTACCTGGAGCTCTTCCTGCTTTTTGGTTATGTCAGTCTCTTCTCCTGTGTCTACCCTCTGGCTGCTGTCCTGGTGGTGCTGAACAACATCACTGAGGTTTACTCTGATGCCTTTAAGATGTGTCGTGTGTTCAAACGACCCTTCTCGGACCCGGCAGCAAACATAGGAGTCTGGCAGGTAAAAGACTCAGACTGCTAGCTTGTTTGTGAAGAACTATAAGAGATTGCTGCAGCATTTTTGATGGATTTATCTGATTTTTCTTAAAACAAAGGCGGTATTTGATGTTATTTTTTGGAAAAGAAAAACTAAACACATTACCTGTAATATTTATTTTTTAAGTGCAGACCAAAGGTTTAAGTAAGATTGAACAGCTTAAGATCAATTACAAACACACATATCCTCTCCTTTTGCCACATTGGCAAGTGGGGTTTATGAGTTACTTATCCAAAGTCAGTGTATTACCTACAGTAGATCTCAGATGGCACACTCCCAGTTGGGAGAAGCAGACGGAAGATCAGCTATGTACTGCTGTGGACAGGGGTCAGCAGCAAAACATATTTTTCTCATTTAAAAAAAGCCTACCTAAAAACACTGATATTAGTTTGAGTGGATGCTGTACTGAGGGTATTCTCACAACTTTACCTCACCGTCAGACAGTCCTTTCTTTTGGCACTACATTTTCTCAGCCGTAGAACTTCTGTATTCTTGGGCATAAGCCTAACCATGCCATGTGATGTTTGATGCTGCAGGTCAGCTGTTCGGGCCAGAAAGTGCTGCTGCATGATCAGACTAAAAACAAACTTCACTTTTCTAAAGATTTCAGAGATGGTGTGTGCTTTATTTCTGGGCTGTTGAAACAGAAATGAACACAGCTGTGGTTGGTTCCACTGAATATACACATTAAAACAATAGGGAAGTTCTATGGTTGAGAAAATGTTGTCCGAAAGGAAAGGGCTGTCTGACGGCATTGTAAAGCGGTGAAAATATTCTCAGTATAGCGTCCACTCAAACTGATAATAATTTTGTTAGGTAGACCTTTTTTTAAATGGCTGAAATACATTTTGCTGTTGACCCCTGTCCACACCAGTACATTGCATAGAATGCTTCTGTCTCCAAACTGGAAGTGTTTTGACTATGTACTTTATGTAATACACTGCCTGTGGATAAGAACCTCATACAGCCCCACTTCAGAAAATCCAAGCTATCCCTTTAAGAACAAGTACTTAGTCTACACTCTGCTCAACTGGGAAACAAAGGTTTCCATTTTTGGAAACAAGTCACTGACTGTTACTGTCTCTCTCTGTGTCCAGCTTGCCTTTGAGGCCATGAGTGTGATAGCTGTTGTGACCAACTGTTCGCTGATAGGCATGTCTCCACAAGTCAAAGCATACTTCTCCAACTCAGAGACACAACTCATACTGTGGACTGTAGCTATTGAGGTAATTCATGTACACACTCTTACACCAAGAGTATGATCCCATAAAGAATCTAATTGTTTTGACATGACTTGTAATAAAACAAGGCTTGGCTTGACCTATCAGAATGCTAAAAGCACAACCAGGAGCAGGGACAAGTCTGTTTTTTAAGATTGTAAGAACTTTATTTATTCATTTATTTATTTTGTCCTCATGGGGCAATTCATTTGCAGGAGTATGGACATGACATATAACATATAACATATGACATATAAAACAACAAAACTGGCAATGCACAGATATACAAAAAAAAAATTAGTCACACTGGGCATCACTTGGCAGGATACTAAAAAAGCCATACAGTAATATAAGAGCATCATTAAATCATATTAAGATCAAAATCATTAAAAATCATTGAAAGGCTGGTAAAAAAACAACAACAAACAAACAAAGAAACCCAGTGCAAAGTGGAAATCATTGCTACAAGTTATCTCTTCCTTCTGGAGTTAAGAAGGGAAATTGTAGAAGGAATAAAGGAACATTTATATCCGTTGGTTTTGATTGGTGGCAGTCTGAATAGGGAACCTGATGGGAGGAGCTCCAGATATTGATATAGAGGACAGAATGGAGTTCACTTTATTGTACACCCTTTTGTTGTACATTTCCCGCAGAGGTTCCTGGTTCATGCCAATTATTTTGCCCGACACATTAACCACTCTTGATAAAGCGTTTCTGTTTTTAATATTTAAGGATTGGAACCAACAGATAAATAAAAACGTGATTACAAACTCAATAAAGAAACTGTAAAACAAGCACATCAGGGTCTTATCTACTCTTATCTAAGGAAATACAGGTGATGCTGACACTTTTCATAAACAGAGTCAGTTTTACACTCAAAAGTCAGCTTATTGTCAAGTATGCTGCCCAAATATTTATGACTCCACAACTTCAATTTCCTGCCCATTGATAACAGTGCTGACAGGTAAAGGTTTGGAGCGTCTAAAATCAATCAGCATTTCTTTTGTCTTTGTCATGTTTAGTGACAAAAATGCTTCCTCACACCAGGTGGTAAAATAATCAATAACAGGACCATGGGAATTCTCATCTTTGTTAAGCAGGCTCTCTATCACCATATCATTAGCATACTTCACAATATGGCGGTTCTCAAAATTGCTTCTGCAGTCATTTGTATAAATAATGTACAATAGGGGAGAAAGGACACATCCCTGCGGAGAGCCAGTGGATGTTAAAGCCAGATCAGACATTGTGCCATTTACTCTCACTCATTGGATCCTGCTTCTTAAGGAATCCAATATCCAGCCAGCAATACAGTTATTCAGGCCAAACTGGTTTCTGGACAAGTAGATGTGGCTGGATGGTATTGAAAGCCAAAGAGAAGTCGGCAAAGAGTAATCTAGCATGGATGCTGGTGGCCATGGTAAATGTAGTTAAGCGAAGATAAGGTGGCATCTTGCACTCCTCTCTTGCTTCTATATGCGAATAAGATAAGATAAGATACACCTTTACTGATCCCACAATTAAGAAATTCCAGTGTTCCAGCAGGCAGGAGGGACCTGCGATAGCATTCCTTCACACACTTTGAGTGAATCAGTCTATCACCGAAGGAGCGCTCCTGAGCGTTTATCTCCTCCTGCAGGGGATGGGAGTCACAGCCAAGCTGTCATCCTCCTTTCTCTCACCACCTGCAGAGTCCAGAGAGCATCCCAAGACAGAGCTGGCCTTCTTGATCAGCTTGTCCTGTCTCTTCTATCTGCAGCCAAGATGCTGCTGCCCCAGCAGACCGTCTGCTGCCCCAGCAGACCACTCCGTAAAAGATGGCTGATGCCACTACAGTGTCAAAGAAGGTGTTCAGGAGCGCCTCCTACACTCCAAAATACCTGAGCCACGTCAGCAGGTAGAGTCTGCTTTGGCCTTTTCTGTACAGTGCTGTTATGTGATCAGTCCAGTCCAGTTTATTGTTAAGATGAACACCATACATGTCCTTTCCCTGGTTGTTCACTGATGTTGGGGGGGATGAGTGTGCACCTGCAGTAATCCACCACCAGCTCTTTGGTTTTCCCCGTGTTGATCTGAAGGCGGTTCCTCAGTCACCAGTCCACAAAGACCTGGTTCAGTTCTCTGTACTCCCTGTCTTCCCATCTGTGATGAGGCCGACGATGGCAGAGTCGTTGGCAAACTTCTGCAAATGACAGGTGGGGGTGTCATATGAAAAGTCTGCAGTGTAGAGGGTGAAAAGATAGGGTGCCAGCACCGTCCCTTGTGGGGCCCCCCTACTTCAGACAACCAAGTCTGATACACAATCCTGGGTCATGACATAGTGCGGCTGGTCTGCGAGGTAGTCTCGGATCCAGGATGTGAGGTGACTAGCCACCCTATGTGCTCCAGTTGGTCCCTCAGAAGCGCAGGCTGTATGGTGTTGAAAATGCTGGAGAAATCAATCAATCAATCAATCAATCAGTTTTATTTATAAAGCCCAATATCACAAATCACAATTTGCCTCACACCAGCCTGGCGTCACTAGGCTCTTGATGTATGGCTTTAAATTCTGGCGCACCATCAATTTACAATAAAAGAAAAAGGTTAACTTAATGGCATGGGGATTTTCTTGTAAATTATATATATAGTGACAGATTAAAAATATAAGTAAAAATAAGCCCCAGCTGTTCTGCACAGTGGGTGAGCATGCGACTACTGATATGATCAGGTCCGGCGCCCGTTCTCTTTTTACACTGTTTAAACAAGTTTGTGACAGTGTGGACATTAAAAGAAATGGCTACATCACTGCAATCAGCTAAAGATTTCCCTAAGAAAAACACTTAAATGCTGAACTCATGCACATCAAATCTACAATAAAAAGTTATTTAGCTCGTTTGCTAGAATTTGATGAGAGGATAAGTCCTCTAGTGCCACTTTATTTTTTTTTTGTTATTGGCTTGCCCTGTCATAAGGCTGTCCCACACAGAACTCAAATTATTCTCGCTTAATTTATTTTAAATTTTCTGTTTGTAGTGTAACTAAGCCCTCTTTATCTCCTGTTTAATTTATTTTTGGACAGCCTCAAGCTCTGAGAGGTTTCCCTTTTTAAAAATTGACTAGCAGATTTTGCACCGAGGATCTGCTCAGTGGTAATTTTCGAGTCAGCATTTGGATGGATATACAGTCATGGAAAAAATTATTAGACCACCCTTGTTTTCTTCAATTTCTTGTTAATTTTAATGCCTGGCTCAACTAAAGGTACATTTGTTTGGACAATTATAATGATAACAACAAAAATAGCTCATGAGAGTTTAATTTAAGAACTAAGAACTATTCATTTTCCATGGTTTTCTTGATAATAACCAAAATTACTTAAATTCTTACATCAATAGCTATGGCATTGTACCGCCAAAAACACTACTTTTAAGCATTCCATGTTTTCTTTTCTGTTTGCTTTAAACACATGATACACACAAGAGTTAATACTTGATTGCATAACCATTGTTTTGATGACTGCAGCCATGCGTCTTGGCATGCTCTCCACCAGCTTCTGACATTGTTCTGCTGTCACAGCAGCCCATTCCTGTTGGACAAATTCAAACAAATTTTCTTTGTTTTTGGGCTTGTGGTTCTCCATTTTGAGTTTGATGATTTTCCACAGGTTTTCAATTGGATTAAGATCTGGTGATTGAGCAGGCCAAGGCATGGTGCGAATGTTGTGGTTCTCCATCCAGGCTTTAACTGACCTTGCCGTGTGGCAAGGGGCATTGTCTTGTTGGAAAATCCAGTCATTCGAGGCAGGAAAGAGTTTTCCAGCTGATGAAAGAAGACTGTTTTCAAGGGTAGTCCTGTACATGACCTGGTTCATTCGGCCTTCACACAATTGCATTTGCCCTGTTCCACTCAGACTGAAACAACCCCAGATCATGACTGATCCACCCCCATGTTTTACTGTAGGGGCAAGACAGTCTGGGTTGTAAGCTTCTCCAGGCTTCCTCCTAACCAGTAAGTTGGCTGGAGTGGGCATCAATTCAAAATTGGATTCATCACTGAAGAGAACCTTAGCCCAATCATCAACAGTCCAATCCTTGTGGTCTCGAGCAAAGAGTAACCGGGCCTTCCTCTGCCTTTCATTGATGAAGGGCTTCTTGCGTGCTCTGTGTGACTTCAAACCAGCTTCAACAAGTCGGTTTCGAACTGTCCTTGCCGAACAAGTCACATTTCTCGACAGTGCCCACTCATTTTTAAGGTCCCTGGAGGTCTGACGACGATTCCTGACACAGGAACGGATGAGTGCACGGTCATCTCGTGGGGTAGAAAGACGTTTCCTGCCACGGCCAGGTAGCAATTTGGTAGTGCCATGTTCAGCTTGCTTTTTTTTGTTGTAATGAACGGCTGTCTTGGAGATCTTCAGTTTTTTCACTACCTGTCTCTCACTCATGCCAATTTCCAGCAGTGCCAAGATGGCTGCCTTTGTGGCTTCACATAATTCTTTTGTTTTAGGCATTATGTGAGAGCTGACAACTTCTGAGTTGTGCTACGGCTTGAATGTAAGCAGGAAACCACTCTAGGCCTTTGCATGTGCAGTGCTGCTTGTGACATGAAATGGCCTCTTATATACCCTGGGAATCAATTAAGCTTAAGAATGTCAAATAGGACATAAAGTATTATGTGACCAGCTGCATTTTTTGTTGTGTTCATTGTATTATACGTTTAGTGGTACCAGATATTAGAATGAACAAGAAATTGAAGACAACAAGGGTGGTCTAATAATTTTTTCCATGACTGTACAGTTGTGAAAATCTATGGGAATTACCGCGGCAAGTAAGACGAGCGCACGGACACAGAAAGCATCTCAATGTCTTCGGTGCAGATATGCTCTCTAACAAGCACAATCTTGCACCAGCGTTCATTAATATAAAGATACACCCCACCTCCACACAGCTTGCCGTGGATCCTCGCGTCACAGTCCATGTGCAGCGGTAGGCTACTCCAAAGCCGTCAATAGCCACGCTGCTGTCAGAGTCAGACTCCCCAAGCCAAGTTTCAGTGATGGCAAGATACAGGCCTCTCAGTGCTCATGATGATTGCAGACAAAGGCTTGGAGTTCCTCCGTCTTATTGCGGAGGAACCTTGCATTGGCTAAAAACATTGAGGGAAGAGGGATACGTGACGAGGGCTGATGTTTCAGTTGCTCCCATACCCATCCCCCTCTTCCTTGATTTGCATCGGAAAGCTCCGTAAAGGCTAGCGTTTCTACTGCCATGGTAAAGTTTCTCCAAGTCAGGAACAACCAGATCCGCTGGTGGCTTACAGCACCCACTTAAGTTATATTGGAGCAAGAACTCCCTGGAATAAATTATCCTGTCTACTCCAGGGACAGAACGCAGCCCTCCTGTCAATTGACAGGTGGATGGCAACACTACCAACACAAAAAGCACAGTTCAGTCCATGTGATGGGTTAACACAGTTAGCTCCAGTGACAATAAGAACTCATACCCTCCCCTCCCTAAACGCAGAACACGTGCTGTGCGCAGGGCCTCATCTTCCATGGGGGGGCCACACTTTGCACGAGCGGACGCATTTGCGCATATGTGCAATGGATGCGCACATGCGCTACCGTGAGGCGCGCGTAGAATCAGCTCGAGGAAGGAGAGAAGAGACCTGACCGCCCATGTGTCGCTGCAATGATTGACAGCACTCGACATCTGAACGTTCTGACGTTCGGGCGGGCGGGCTCCACGGAGGGAGAGACCCGAGCCTCGGGGGTATGTGCGGGGCCGGGAGGTCGGACGCTCCCAGAGAGGGTAGAGGGAGAAATATAGCTAAATAAGATGAAAATAGAAAAAAATGTCTCTGTATTTTATTTCTGTTTTCAGTGTTTAATTAAGGTGGGAGAGGCGGAGGGCTGAGGGAGATCGGACGCCTCCAGAGAGGGGAGAGGGAGAAATATAACAATATAAGATTAAATAGGAAAAAGCTGTCTCCCTCTTTTATTTTATTTTCAGTGTTTAATCAAGGGTGGGGGATTGATTTGGTGGAAGTTACTTTCTTTTGATGAGTAATTGATGGCTATTTGTGACTCAGATTTGTTTATTTATTTATTTCAGTTTGAAGTTATTTTTATTTAATATTTATTTATTTATTTCAGGTTGAATTTTTTATTTTATTTGACTCATAAAACCAAACTACTGTATCTACAGTTAATTTGTCATTGCCAATAAAGGTTGTCAAGTTAAATGGCAAGTTGTTGTACGGTCATTTTGTACCTATGATACATTTGGGATGGGGGCCTCCAAATAAAATTTCGCTTAGGGCCCCAATTTGGTCAGGGGCAGCCCTGCTTCCGGGGAACAGAGGCAGGGAATGTAATCACTTAATAACTTTTAAGTAAACTTTAGTAGACAAACAAATGACAAAAAGATAGAGACTCCACACTGCTGCTGGTTGCTGCTTGCTGCTTGCGCATGCGCCCTAAGCTATTTTCCACCCCTAGCTATTTATGGTAATGTCCAGAGCAAATCTGCAGGATTAGTAGAGGCGCTGATCAGGGATTTTTTTTCATTGGATTTGTATCGGCTTTATAAAAACTGATATACTTCTCATTCCTTGTTAATTGTGACTCACCATGCTCAGGGTACACTACTTACTAAACACTGCAGTGTGCTGCATTACAGCTACAGGAATTTACAATGGTACAATGGTGTGACAGCCAAATGACCAAATATATGACCCCAGTCAAAGACATACTCCAAATATGTCCAGGGGCTCAATTCATATCCAAAGTTTCAAACTGACACTCTCCTCCCTACTAATATCATAAAGAACACTATTGTTCTGTCCTCAATGCATACTATGCATGTATGACAGGCAGCTAAGCGCTTCACTTCAATCAAGACTCTGCATGTAGTTTGACAGGTTTATTGACGAAGCAAAGTGTGAAACTAAAGAGAAAAATAGACATAATCAAATCATGAATATCATATGTCCATAAATGTATAAAGCATAAATAAACAACACCACGTAGCATGGATGCACTATATTAGCTGAAAATAGCATAGCTAATGAGAGCAGTATGCTAGAAAGAAACGTAAATGATGTGAGCTACTAAAGAGCATACAATTTAAATTTAGCACTTAAATGTAGCACGAGAGTAAATGAACATATCAGTGATACATACCAACAATGCAACCTCAAACAAGATGTATACCGAAGTGGCCAATAATCACCGTGAGCTGCCAAAACATGTCAACTACGTGACTAGTCCTCACTTTCTTAATAAAGTTATCAATTCAAAATAAACAAAACATAGACTGCTGAACTAAAATCAACCAGTAGGTGGCAATATTGCGCTTTTAACTTTCTCTTCTCTGTAAAATACAAAATGAAATCAATGAAAGTAGATACATGAAATGATTTTTAAACTTAACACATTGATTATAATGACCTAAAATAGAATACTCCCCGCCTGGCGTTAATTGCCGCCACTACTTCTTAAACACAAGATATTTTTTCTCAGTCTTCATGGCTCCGGCGGGACAAGAACTGCTATATCTGCGATAGGTCTGGTGAAGATCTTAGTTCCATGTGACCCAGCCACCTTTATCTCCACAGTCTGTACTTTGTCCGTCCGTGCTGGGAAACACCTTTGTCACAAGTCCAAGTGGCCACTCATTTCTTGGTGACTGAATGTCCTTTAAAACAACAACAGTCCCTGGGTTCACATTTGGTTGGCTGGACTGCCATTTGCGTCGGGGTTGGAGTATTGAAAGAAACTGATGTCTCCATTTGTCCCAGAAAACATTAGCAAGATGCTGGACTTGACGCCACTGGTTCTTATAAAGGTCAGAGGCCGCAAAGCTGCCAGCAGGGGCTGAGAGAGGGCCAACTTTCTGTGTAAGAAGAACCGCTGGAGAGAGTATGGATGGGTCAGCAGGATCTGTTGAGACTGGAACGCGGGGCCTGGAGTTTATAATAGCAGACACCTCTGCCATGAAGGTGACAAGAACCTCGTAGGTGAGTTTTCTGGTTTTGAGGTCTAGGAACATAGAGTCCAGAATTCTCCTAGTCAGACCCACCATCCTTTCCCATGAACCACCAAAATGGGAGGCATGAGGGGGATTGAAAGTCCATGAGCATCCCTTTCCTAACAGGTAGGTTCTGACTGCTGTATTGTTTATGTTTGACAGTATCTGAAGTTCTTCACATGCACCAACAAAATTGGTGCCACGATCCGAGTGGATGCTCTTCACTGGACCCCTGATAGCCAAAAAACGTCTGAGTGAGTTATGAAACTTGACGTGTCAAGTGTTTC
Organism: Epinephelus cyanopodus; assembly: GCA_026686955.1. Classification (NCBI taxonomy): domain Eukaryota; kingdom Metazoa; phylum Chordata; class Actinopteri; order Perciformes; family Serranidae; genus Epinephelus; species Epinephelus cyanopodus. The sequence continues at coordinate 3,922,189 of CM048919.1, forward strand.
GATCACTTCAATATGAACTGCCCTCATACTCAAACATGTAAAGATAACAGCCCATCTTTTGTTTTGGACAACACCTCCTCTTGTGCGTTGTGTGAAAATGTTCCAAGGGCCAAACACGTCCAGGCCCACATTTGTGAATGGGGGGTCAGTTGAGAGACGCTGAGCTGGGAAATAACATTACTCACTCTCCTTTTGCCACCAACAATCCATCAACCTGCTGAGCGAACAACACCCTCAATGTAGAGTCGACCTTGATGGAGTGTCTGTTCATGACAATGTTTCACAGTAAGGCTTGCAACTTTATGTTGGCCAGGAACAATGAGTGGGTTCTTTTCTGCTGAGGTCTGCCTTCCTGATGCGGCCACCAACCCTAAGTAGACCTTGGTTGTCTATGAAGGGGTCCAGATTTTTAATATGACTGCCCTTAGGAATTTCCTGCTGCTCAATGATGCACTTCATTTCCTCAGTGCATGTTTCCTCTTGAACAGATCTGATGATAATGTTTTTAGCTTGCTCGGACTCTTCCACTGTGACTCCTGTTCTACAATGGTGCCAACCTTTACAAAAACTGTCTTTACTGGTGCCTGACCTGAAGGCATGAACAATGTGCAGGAGACAAACAATGGCATGAATCAGGGAGCTCCAGCGGGAAAACTTCATTCTTTGAGAACCGAATTGATTCACCTCAGTTGTGGTTTGTTGTGGCAGAGACCTGAGGTCTGATGTCGGCGTCTGAACTGGGTGCATTGGCTTTGATTTTCATGACACAAGAATTTGGGGCCCGAGAACCAGTTGGTAAGCATGAGCTGATGTGCGGGAACAGATCGTGTTGCAAGATCTGCGGGGTTCTGGTCAGTGGGGACGTATTGCCACTGGTTAGCTCGTGAGGACCTCCTAATCTGAGCCACATGATTGCTGACATAGACATAGAAGCGTCTGGTCTCGTTGTAAGTATAACCCAAGACAACTTTACTGTCTGTATAGAAGTGGGTGTCGTTCAGATGAATATCCAGCTCTCCTGAGACCAGATCAGCAAGCTCTACCGCTAGCACAGCAGCACACAGTTCTAGTCTGGGGATGGTTTGTTCGGGACGTGGTGTTAGTTTTGCTTTCCCCATAACAAAGCCAACTTCACAGTTCCCGCCTGCATCAGTCACCTCAAATAAGCCACCGCTGCAATAGCTTTGGTTGACTCATCACAGAAGATGCATAGTTCTCTGCACGCAGCCTCTGAAGGTGAGATGTTGGTGTATGTTCTGGCAATTGAGACATTAGACAGTGCACGTAGTGACTCTCTCCAAAGAAACCATGACTCCTCCATCCATTGGGGCAGTGGAGCATCCCAGTCACCATTATCTGAGGTGAGCTCTCTGAGGATGGATTTGCAGTGGATTTTAACGGGGGCTACAAACCCTAGCGGGTCATAGAGACCTTTTATGGTGAATAAGACGCCACGTCGAGTGAAGGGTTTTGTCTCATCAGACACATAAAATCAATCAATCAATCAATCAATTAATCAATCAAACTTTATTTATATAGCACTTTTTATACATTAAAAATGCAGCACAAAGTGCTTCACAGAATAAAAACATACAACAAAAATATTACATTCATATTGAACCCCCCCGAACACACACACACACACACTAGGGCTGTCAAAAAAAAATTGAAGTTCAAAATATATTCGAAATATATATTTTTCATAAGTTCGAACCTACATTTGATAATTCGAATATCATTAATATTTCATACTATTAATAACGTTGTATATCATGACGAATCCCGTTCGGGCAGAAATGGCTCGTGCACAAGCTGGGCCAGAGAGGGATGCAGAAGCCCAAATTCCACCAGACGCGTGTTGGTTGTGTCTGTGCACGCAGTGGATAACTAGCGCAGCCGTTCCGCAACGGACCCGCATCTAGTGGAATTCCGGCGAGAGATGGAGGGAGAGGCACGGACGGAGGAGTCCGTACACCAACAGGACCCACTACGCTGTCCGCGATGTGTGACCTGTTCGGGGAGACATACAGGGAGAGTGGTGCACCTGTTGCCTCCCTGCCTACCCTTTTTGAAGAAGAGATGAAACGTTACCAGAATTAGACATCACTACGTGCCAACCAGGATCCACTCTTGTGGTGGAAAACTACAGGGGCACTGAAGTGTCCAAACATTGCAGTCAGAACGGGTGTTTTCATCCGAGTGTCACATTCATATTGCGCCAGCAATAAGCATCTTATTTATATTTGTGTTGGGTTTTTTGTTTTTGTTTTTTTTTATAATAAAAAATATAATAATAATAATAATAATAATAATAATAATTAATTTTAAAAAAATAATAAATTTGAATATTATTCAAACTCTACTAAATTAATTCGAAAATATTCGAACTCAATTTCATGGTGCTTTTGACAGCCCTAACACACACACACACACACACACACACACACACACACACACACAGTCAATATAGTCAATATAGTCAATAACATGGCTGGGCACTGAGGAACCACGTGAGAAAAGAGCCACTTATGGGGAGTCATCCACACTGAGAGATGTCACAGCCCCAGCCACAGGGAGCACCGCCACAGAGACCACCCCAACCCAGACAGACTAGGGTGGACTCCACACAAAGCCTCCCAGTCCTCCGGACCTGAGGGATCTCCAAGACGGCACTCCCATGGGCAGACTAGAGACACCTCTCAGTGTGGAGGCCCCCCATGAGGAAACACTGGAGCTAAAAACTAAAAGACTAAAAGGCAATATGATAAGATAAAACTAGTATGAGATAAAATAATAATAAATAAATAAATAAAGATTTAGAAACAATAATAATGAAATGCATAAAGCTTAAAAATAAATCATTTAAAATCATTAGAAATTAAAATAACATATAATATGCAAATTAAAAGAGTAAAATAAATCAGTTGAAAGCTAAATTAAAAAGGTGAGTCTTGAGCCTCCTTTTAAAAACATCAACACTCTGCAGTCCTGATGCTCTCCAGCAGGCTGTTCCATAAGTGAGGGCCACAATGGCTGAATGCAGCCTCCCCGTGGGTTTTCGTTCTCACTTTTGGAACAATTAAAAGGCCTGTGCCGGAGGACCTCAGGATCCGCGAGGGTTGATATGATAAATGCAGGTCAGATAAATAAGATGGCCCAAGACCATTAAGACATTTTAAAACTAATAAAAGAACCTTAAAATCGATTTAAAACTGGTGTAATGTGCGCCCGGCCTCTGGTCCTCGTCAGCACTCGTGCGGCTGAATTTTGAAGTAACTGCAGGTTAGAGATGGTCTTTTAGGGAAGACCAGAGAGTAGGGCATTACAGTAATTTAAATGACAAGGGATAAAAGCATGCATCAGCACCTCTGTGTTAGCCTGAGAGAGAAATGGGCGGACTCTGGCTATATTCTTAAGACGATAAAAACCTATCTTTGTTACATTTTTGATGTGTGGAATAAAACTAAGCTCAGAGTCAAAAATGACGCCCAGGTTCTTCACACATTGTGAAGGTTTAAAATCTTGTAGTTTTGGTAAAAGTTTCTCTCTCTTGCATTCAGGACCAATAATTAAAACCTCTGTTTTGTCCTGGTTGAGCTGTAGGAAATTCACTGCCATCCATGACTTGATATCTAAAATACAGTTAAAAAGGGTATCAATTAGCCCTGTGTCATCAGGAGACACAACAATGTACAGCTGTGTGTCATCTGCGTAACTGTGGAAGTTGATGCCGTGCCTCCTGATGACGTCCCCAAGGGGAGGCATGTATTGATTAAAAAGAAGTGGACCTAAAATCGACCCTTCGGGCACCCCACACCTGATTTCATGTGTTCTGGAGGAATATGTATCCATACTTACGAAGAAACAACTATTTGTGAGATAAGAGCTGAACCAGTTAAAAACAGTACCAGAGAGGCCCACCAGGTTTCTGAGTCTGTTTTATAAAATGTGGTGATCTACTGTATCAAAGGCTGTGCTTAGATCCAGTAGTACCAAGACTGTGAGTTTTAAAGGTGAAACTGTCTCTCTTGAGGTCCCAAAAGAGCCCTAGGCTGTGCTGCATGGGCAGTGCATCTGCTTCAAAATCTATGTCTTTGAGGTCTTTTGCATGATATTGGGATGGGAACGCTTCCAGGATCTCTTTCCTGTTGGCTGCGATCTTGTGCAACCTCAAGTTCGATTTGGCAAGCACATCACAGGTCTTTCGCAACAGACTCACGGCCGTTTCAACAGTGGCAAGGGATTTAAGGCCGTCATCTACATAAAAATCACGTGTCACAAACAGCTTAACGTAGTGGTCGAGGTCCGTCTCAAAGCAGTGGACAGACTGATTTAGTCCAAATATTGCCACTGTGGGGGAGGGACTGTTAACGAAAACATGGACCCTCATTTGGTACTCTGTGATGTCGTTGCTGAGGTTGTTGTCATGAAACCACAGAAAACGGAGAAAGTTTCTGTCCTCCTCCCACACATAGAAACAATAAAACACCTGCTCGATGTCTGCCGTAAAGGCTACTGCTTCTTTCCTGAAGCGCATGGGGACTCCCAGGAGTGAGTTGTTGATCTGGACCCTTTAATAATCAATCAATCAAATCAACATCAATACTTGACAGTGCCTTGTACTGAGCACCACTGTAAAATACAACTCTAATCTGTTTTGGCTTTTTGGGGTGATAAACCCTGAACAGAGGCAAGTACCACCTGTCATCATCTTCCTTTAAAGGAGGGGCAATCTCCGCGTGGCCATTTTGGAAAGTCTTTTCCATGAAAACTACAAAATATCTCTCATCTCTGGTTTTCTGTCAAAGTTGCGGATCAGGGACATGAGCCGATTTATAGCTTGTGGCCTGTTGTTTGGGAGCCTCAGGCGTGGTGATTTGAATGGTAATGGAGCTGTCCAACTGTTGTTCGCGTCCTTTTTCATCCCTTCTTCCATTATTTTCATGAAAACATTGTCTTGGATAGAGGGGGAGACTTGATTGTCATTTTTAGTTTGTTCAAACACACAACACCCAAGGTGGTCTGACTCACAACTGGATCTGTCACTGGGTTGTGATACATTGTGGCAGGAGATTTGGACCCTGCAGGGTTTCTCTTTCACACTGAACAGATTGGGGCAAGGCTGGAAACACATTGGTCGACCTCTCTCTGTCGTGCTTATGTAGAAGGCGTTTACAGTTACTGTTTTGTGAATTCCACCCAAACACACATTTCCATCTATAACCCACCCCAAGTCTAATTATTGTGCAAAGGGTGCGTTGTTGGTGGGGTCAAGCTCTGGGATAAGGTGTGTGACGCTTTTTAAATGAGGGTGTTGGCGTGCTGCGCTGGGCATTGGTATCTCTTCCCTGTTGTTAGGAATGAGATTACATTCGATCACACTGGGCAGGGGGACATGGACTGTGCCATCTAAGGACTCTATAACATAACCAGTGGCTCTCCTACCCATTGTATCTTTAAGGCCAGCGCATGTTCTTAGTGAGTAGGGAGAGCTAGGGCCACTCTCCTTAAAAATCTCAAAAAACTCTGAGCAGACAAGAGATCGGTTACTCTGTTCGTCATGAATCGCATACAGCCTGATAGCTTGATCTGGGTGGCCTGCTGAGTATACCTTTACAAGGCAGATTTTAGAACATGACCTGTCAGTAAGGTTTCCACCACAGACTTGAGTGCCTTTAGAAGTGATTTCACTGGGCAGACTAGCACCCTGGTCCCCGCCATCCTCTACATCAGGGTCAGTTTCTTAACTCCTGGGGGCTGGGCCTGGGTGGAGAGCTTTGTTGTGATTGTTTAGCAAAATGTGTTGAAGAGGCGCAGCATCTAAAGCAAATGTTGTTTTCTTTCAGAAATGTTCTGCGTTCGGTTCTGGGTGAAGGGTCAGTCAAAGAACGGTTCAAAAGACCTCTTCATGATGGAAAATAACAAGAGCTGGCATACCCAGCCGGGAGGGTTACCAGGACCCCGCCCTGGAGCCAGGCCTGGGGCTGGGGCCCGTGGGCGAGCGCCTGGTGGCCAGGCCTTCGCCTATGGGGTCCGGCCAGGCCCAGCCCGAACCGACTACATGGGCTCATCCGCCTGCAGGCCTACCACCCGCAGAGGAATCCAGAAGGGTTAGGTTCAGTGTGGATTGGGCAGCAGACCCAGGCGAGGGCCTTGGGGGTCCGATCCTTGGCTACGGAAGTTGGCTCTTTGGACATGGAATGTCACCTCTCTGGCGGGGAAGGAACCGGAGCACATAGTTCCGGCTCTGGAACCCAAGTCCTTGACAGAGATTGGACTCTCTCCTTTGCTGGAGTTGCTCCGGGTGAGAGGCGGAGGGCCAGGGTGGGCTTTCTGATAGCCCCCAGACTCTCTGCCTTTACGTTGGGGTTCACCCCAGTAGACGAAAGGGTTGCGTCCCTGCGCCTTCAGGTCGGGGAACGGGTCCTCACTGTTGTCTGCGCTTATGCACCAAACAGCAGTTCAGAGTACCTGCCCTTTTTGGAGTCCCTGGGACGGGTGTTGGACAGTGGCCCGACTGGGGACTCCATTGTTCTGCTGGGGGACTTCAACGTTCACATGGGCAATGACAGCAGGACCTGGAGGGGCGTGATTGGGAGGAACGGCCTGCCCAATCTCAACCTGAGTGGTGTTTAGTTATTGAACTTATGTGCAGGTCGCAGTTTGGCCATAACTAACACCATGTTCGAGCATAAGGATGTCCATCCTCCTGGGATGCCCATTTTCTGGGGCAGAAGTTGCCGAGGTAATGAAGCAACTATGCGGCGGTGGAGCCCCGGGGGTGGACGAGATTCGCCCCAGATATCTCAAGGCTCTGGATGTTGTAGGGCTGTCCTGGCTGACACACCTCTGCAACATTGCATGGACATCGGGGGCAGTGCCTCTGGAGTGGCAGACCGGGATGGTGGTCCCCATCTTCAAAAAAGGGCACCAGAGGGTGTGTTCCAACTACAGGGGGATTAATCAATCAATCAATCAATTTTATTTATAAAGCCCAATATCACAAATACAATTTGCCTCACAGGGCTTTACAGCAGACGACATCCCTCTGTCCTTTAGACCCTCACAGCGGATAAGGAAAAACTCCCCCAAAAAAACCCTTTACCGGGGAAAAAAAAATGGTAACTGGCAACTGAGGAGGGATCCCTCTTCCAGGACGGACAGACGTGCAGTAGATGTCGTACAGAACAGATCAGCATAACAAATTAACAGTAATCTGTATGACACAATACGGTAATCTGTATGACATCCTCGGTAATGACAGTAGCTTACAACAACATTCATTAAAGTAATAATATTGTCGTTATAGTTCTGGCTACTGTGGTACAATATGTTGAAAGTATGTATTAGTATCAGGCAGTATACATGTATGATAATATCATATGTATATAATAACAGTAGAAGTATGACTAATGACTAATGATGGCAGCAGCAGCAGTGGCAGCAGGCATCTGGCAGGACCACGGCAGCAGCACAACCACACACGTCACACTATCCAGGCACCGCTGCAATACGAGTTAACCTGAGACAGTGGAGCACAAAGGCTCCGGAGAAGAAGCCAAGTTAGTGACATCCAGAATGGCCGAGTAAACAAGATACAGTAATAGGATACAAGAGAGAGAGAGAGAGAGAGAGAGAGAGAGAGAGAGAAGGTGCCCGGTGCATTATAGATGGTCCTTGTTACAACCCAGTGAATGTCTAGGGGTAAGGGAAGCAACATAAAACCAAACAAGTTAGCGAATAAGGCAATCAGCCGTTTATTCAGTCTCAAACAAATAACAATATAAGCTACGCTTTGTTAGAAAAGCGGTACAGCAAAAGAAAAACCAGCTCGGAGGCTCTGTAACACAACCCACGGCTCGGGCTTCACGATAAGAGCCTCGGCGTTACATTATATTTGAACAAAACAACTTAGGGAAGGGCGGTGGGTGACGGCAAACCATAAAACAATTAAAACAAAACTCTTACCTGTCACCAAATATACACCCCTGCTAACTTACCTAATTGTGGCGCAAGGCCACCCAGAACAACAAAACAAACCTGGCTGTCTGCTCTACAACTTACCTGCCAAATAAAACTACATGCGAACCGACACCCATAAACCTAGTGATCTAACATCCAGTATCTACGTGGGTGCACAACGATATGTGGCTATGCTAAGAAATAAAGTCCTACAGCCCTGTGATTCCCCAGATACACACACACAAGGTACAGATCACGACAACAGCAAAATACAATGGAGCGAGGCGGACTGCTCAGGTTAAATCACAGCCGCCATTGCTCTTGACGGCGTGCAGCTTTTAAAGGTTCAGCGACAGGCGAGCGATGCGGTGATTGGCCGAAACCAACGACGACAGCGAGAGGGCCTGCCGACCTGCAAGCGGGGGAACACTGAGCAGCAGCAGAGGAGGCCGGGCTGGAGGCGTGGTTCACCGGGGATTCCCTCCAGAAGAGCAGACAATTAGACACACACATAATTGATTGACAGGTGCTGGCCGAAAAACTCACAATGACGGGCACAGCACATTAAACACAGAAAATAAATGTACAAAGGTCCGGAGACCGTAACATCCTCCGGCAGACTAGGCCTAAGTCAGCCTAACTAGGGGTTACACTCCTCAGCCTATCCGGTAAGGTCTACGCCAGGGTGCTGGAGAAGAGGGTCCTGTTGATAGTTGAACCTCGGATTGAGGAGGAGCAATGTGGTTTTCGCCCCGGACACGGAGCTGTAGACCAGCTCTTTACCCTCGCCAGGGTGCTGGAGGGGGCATGGGAGTTTGCCCAACCAGTCCACATGTGTTTTGTGGATTTGGAGAAGGCTTACAACCATGTCTCCAGGGGCATCCTGTGCGGGGTGCTCCAGGAGTATAGGGTTGGTGGCCCTTTGTTAAGGGCCATCCAGTCCCTGTACCGAAGGAGCACAAGTCTGGCTCGCATGGCCGGCAGTAAGTCGGACCTGTTCCCGTTGAGGGTTGGACTCCACCAGGGCTGCCCTTTGTCACCGGTTCTGTTCATAACTTTCACGGACAGAATTTCTAGCCACAGCCGAGTGGTGGAGGGTGTCAGGTTCGGTGACGGGAGGATCTCGTCCCTGCTTTTTGTGGATGACGTGTGCATAAATGAGTAAAATAAATTAACTAAATTAATTAATTGAATCACTTTCAAAACACTGGTATTTTCCAAATGCAGTATAGTACCGGAATACTCTAGTACCTTGGTACTATTTTAGTACCAGTATACCGTGCAACACTACGAGTGGGGGTAGGATGGAGCAGGAGATTGACAGGCGGATTGGGGCGGTGTCAGCAGGGTGTTTAACTGGTCTGTTGTGGTGAAAAGGGAGCTTAGCCAGAAAGCGAAGCTCTCGATTTACCGTTTGATCTATGTTCCAACCCTCACCTATAGTCATGAGCTCTGGGTAGTGACTGAAAGAACTAGATCACAAGTACAAGCAGCCGAAATGAGTTTCCTCCGCGGGGTGGCTGGGCTCAGCCTCAGAGATAGGGTGAGGAGTTCGGACATCCGGGAGGGACTCGTAGTAGAGCCACTGCTCCTCCACATCAAGAGGAGCCAGTTGAGTTGGTTCAGGCATTGGGTAAGGATGCCTCCTGGACATTTCCCTTGGGAGGTGTTTCGGGCATGTCCAACCAGGAGGAGACCTCGGGGCCGTCCCAGGACATGCTGGAGGGATTACATCACCCAGCTGGCCTGGGAACGCCTCGGGGTTCCCTTAGAAGAGCTGACGAAAGTTGGTGGGGAGAGGACTTTCTGGGTTTTCTTTGCTCCCGGATATGATGATGAGTACAAGTACGAGTAAATTGATAATAAAATATTTTTTTCACTAATTTGTTATTTTATCAAGAATTTCATTATCGCAGAAATATTATGTCATATTATTTTAGGGCCATATCACCCACCCCTACCTCCCAGTATCAAACCCAAGCCGGCGCTTACGGGCTAATGGTAAACTGCAGTTTAGTGGCAGCAGTGTACCAGATGGCGATGGAGATGGTGATGATGGACTCGATGATGGCTGTGTAAAAGTGTGCCATCATACTCTTCGGCAGATTGAACTTCTTCAGCTGCACCTTAACAAGAGATCTGATTGGGCCAAAAACCTGTAACACCATATGTATATACAGACCTGTGCTGTGTCTCAAATCACATACTTCCGTTTGTACACTTCCCTGTAGTATACTATGTGCACCATGTACTTATTGGCATAGTGTGGGGATTTCGACAGGGTAGTGTTGTCTCAAACCAAACACGGCCGCTGTGCACTCACCAGAAATGACAACTGCTAATTAGCTAGTTAGCAAACTAGCATTAGCATTCATGTTATCGTTCATGGTACCAAATCATTATAAACTGCTAATTAACCCAATAAACATACTGCTGGCATATACCTGCCAATAGTATAGTGGTGCTTACTGCAAAAACACATGTATTTGTACAATGCAGCGACGTTCACGGTCGTGCAGTCCTTGGCCGCTATTTCCAGTTTGACAAGTGGTCCGTCTGCTCCCACTACGTAGCCAAGATGGCGACCATTGAGGGCGAGAAGTGTCCATAGTTCCACACTCATCTGGGTACTCATAGTGCACTGCATTTTTCCATACTTCTCAGTGGGAATGCTATGCTCTCAAAATATTACTTGTAAGTACAGAAGTATGCGATTTGAGACACAGCACTGCTCTGTTCCAGTACATGTACTCCACCACACTATAGTAGTTGAGCTGATGAAGATAATATTTCCTCACTAGATGGAGCCAGAGTCTAAACTAGATCCACACAGTGGTTATGTTCATAACTGTGTGTGTGTGTATGTGTGTGTGTGTGTGTGTGTGTGTGTATAATTGTCAGCCTATCATTGTTTGGGTCTAAATCCAGCAGTCCCACTCCAGATTCCTCTTCTCCTGTGTCCACCTCCGTTAACGTTAGCCTCAGCCCGCTCTCCCTTTCTCTGTGTTGTATGCAGACAGCATAGACAAACACACACACACACACACACACACACACACACACACACACACACACACACACACACACACACACCTCATGCCTCCAGTGGAAGAATGAAAATGACAGCACAAATGGAGGAATAAGCGAGGCTGTAGTGAATGGGGGGTTGATGCAGTGTGGAGTTTTTTTAGGACATTCATAGAAATGAACATTAGTGTTTCTTCTGCTTAAACAAACTCCCGAGGGATGATTGTTCAGTTCATCCAGTTATTGTGTCAGACTGTAAAATACTATAAAGTTATACTGTACCTCACAGTACTGCAGCTCTTTGCTGTTGCTGAGGCAGAAATGGGTCATATCGATTGCATGTTTGATCAAATGTGTTTGATCGAGTTTTTAATTTCGCTTTCCTTCGGTGACAGAGAGATTGAGTTTTTTTTAGTCTTGCACTAGGTATACACGATAGTATTGGCACTTCATCAGTATTGGCCGATATTTGCTTTAAAATGAAATTTCGGAATCTGCCAACATGCTTTTTCATATTTTGCGCATGAATGAATATCACATAGTTTGAAAAACATATTTCACATCTCCATCTGCTGGTGGGCCAGAGTATCCATGCATAATATGATGCTAATTCCACTGCTGAAGAGACTTTACAATCGCTAAATTGGTCAGGGAGGAAAGTGGATATATTGATATCGGTATTGGTTATCAGGCAAATGAGTTGTTACATATTAACATATTGGATATTGGCAAAAAATCAAGCATCATGCATCTCTACCTCACATAGGTTTAGAGCACTGACTCCCAGGTACAAATGGGTATTGTTAGATTTTAAGAGTACTACTTCTCTTGATACTGCTTTTCAGCTTAGTTCTTTATCAATACTCCTACCATTTTTTTCATCACTAAATAACTGCTTTTGAAATAATACATTGAAAATTATTCAGAACAGGAATATAATGTGATATTGTAATTATAACTAAATGCTGTTTCTAGGACAGCAGCAGCAGTATTGTTAACATCAGCAGAGTTATATAAACTCAATAATATCTCACTGGAAACAATTTCAAAATGTCAGTGAAATAAATCCTATTCCTGACATCACAATACTGCATGAATTTTAGAAATAATGAAGAGTGATGGGGACAACAAGACGTTTTGTCCCCCCACTTGGAGAGAGAGTGGGATCAGAAACAACGCAGTGTTATACCTAGGTACATTAAAAGCTGTGACAATCATGGCTTATTACATTTACAACTTCAATTTCATTTAATCACAAAGCTCTCCCCATTATGACACACTGACCGTTGTGGAACCCCGCAATAAAAAAGCCTACTGTTGTGTGTGACATGGGAGTTCTTTTTCTTTTTTAAGGGTTATTTTTTGGCTTTTGCCTTATTTGATTGCTGTGGCGGCTCCTGCCAAATTTCTGGGGGGGGGAATTAAATGAAATTTAAATTAATTTGGCTCTGCAATGACTGAACAATCCACTGTGGTCATCAACAGACACATTTTCATCAGTTTGCCCACACAAATACCTTTGAATGTGAACAGAGACCTGTTTTACCATAAATAAAATAAAATTGAATAAGGTATTCATTGTCAGTCTGAATTAGAAAACATTTTATTATAGCTAAATGGAAATTCATTTTGTGTTCTGATTAAAGAAATAAATGCAGGCATACCCTACAACTTAATACAATGTACATCACATAGTATCACAGCTCTTTGACCTGTCCTGAATGTTTTTTTCTTGTTGTTTTTCAGTTTCAGTTATATATTCGGGGGACATCTGGGCACTGGGGGGACATGTCCCCCTCAATGTATATGGTGACTACTGCCCTGTCAAGCATGCATAATTAAGCCTCAGTTGTCTGGGTGAAGTGTGCTGGTCTTGACATAAAAAGTTTGATCGAGTGTCAACCAGACAGAATGGAGATATTTGCATCTTGAAAGCTGGACAACAAATGTGAATATACAGGGAGAAACACACGCAAGCCTAAGTCGTGGTAAGATACGATATTCCTCACTATATGAAGTGACTGATAACAAGATCTGTATAATGGATTGTAAAGAAATTCGTCAGGTGTTTATTTTTTAGACAGTTGATCTGTATTTATAGCATGGTGGGATGACAGCACAATGATGTGTGTGGTATCACCGGAAAGCGCTGGTCCTGCATTTTCATGTGATATGCGTGGCATTTCTGTGCGACCCTGCATTCGTGAATAACCCATCCAAAAGCAATGTGTGTGCAAAGCTGTATGAAAGCTTTGTTACACATAATTTTAGTGTAATTTTATCGTTTTTTGTTTTTTTTTCCTTGTGAAAACAAGTGCTTGGTCTTATTGGAAAGTTGCGGTTCAGCTGTTTCATGTGATATGCATGGCATCTCGCTATGACGCATGATCACGGAGAAAATCCATAGAGAGATATGGGTGTGAATTTGGACGCACTATGCGTCGTTCCTTTTTAACCTATATGGTTAAAAAGTCTCTTGGATCAGCTGGAAGTGTTAGCCATGTTGATCTTGAATGTGACCGCTGCGCAGTGGTGCTGCCTCATGTGATGTCGGAATAATCAGAAAAATGAGTTCATCACGGTTTGCCAGAACTTCCTAGAGGCTGACCGAAAGTCCCTCTCCATAGCCTCCCCAAAATCCACTCACCCCCTTTTTTTTTTTTTTTTTTGCTTGGCAATTGCCTCAACCTCAGTCAGATGTTCCCAGTTCACCCTCACTACACATTTAGGTTTGCCAGTCCATCTGGCAGCCTCCCCCACCATCTGATCCAAATCACCGCAGGGTTTTGATCAGTTGACAACTCTGTTCCTCTCCTCACCTGAGTGTCCAAAGCATACGGCCGCATATCTGATGATAGGACCACAAAGTCGTGCTCTGGTACCAAGTACATTTATGAACCTCCCTATACTCAAACATGGTGTTTGCTATGGCCAAGTTATGACTTACACAGAGGTCCAATACAATACAATAACAACACTTGAGTTTAAATCAGGCAGGCCGTTCCTCCCAATCACCCCTCATCCAATCACCTAGGTTTCTCATGACCTTTAGTGTCACCCTCTGAGCAAACGTAATATTTTAACCTAACTCCTATGAGAATATCAAAATCATTCTTGTGTTGCAGAGTAACGTTGATACTTCTATTGTTTGTTTTGGGTTTTATCTACAGATGCTAGGAGCTGCTCGCCTTAGGATTTTAGTCTTGATGACAAAAAACTTAGATTGTAGGAAAGTGATGGACTCTTGTGCTTATAGCGAGCATGTCAACTCTCATCCATCCCTCCCACCTTCAGACTGTCTCCTGGCCTGAATGGAATTGAACATGACTTTGTATAGGAATAGACTGCATTCTGGCCCTGTTAGACTTCCCTGTGCCCTCTCACCTGAATGAGAGAAGGCAAGGTGCTGCTCTGGTGAGTGCAGGGAAAAAAAAGAAAAAGACAAACAAGGGCAGTTCACAGCATGTGTTGGCTATTGCGTTCTCTTTTTTTGTGTGGTTGTGTGTCTCAGCAGTTCATCCTGCCATAGCACCCTGCACGCCATGACACACTGGATCAGTTATACCTGTCAATGCAAACGTTTGTATGTGTTACTCTCTATAGTATATACCTCAGGGTCAGATCAAAGTGGAGATGGGAGCAGTGAAGAGTCAATCAATCAATTTTATATATAAAGCCCAATATTACAAACCACAATTTGCCTCAGAGGGCTTTACAGAATACGACATCCCTCTGTTCTTAGGACCCTTGCAGCTGATAAGGAAAAACTCCCCCAAAAAAACCTTTAACGGGGAAACCTCAGTAAGAGCACCTGAGGAGGGATCCCTCTTATAGGACGGACAGACGTGCAATAGATGTCTTACAGAACAGATCAACATAATAAATTAACAGTAATCTGCATGACACAATGAGACAGAAGCAGAGACAGAGAGAGATGCAGGACAGATAGTAATGACAGTAGCTTACAACAACATTGTAGCACATCTAGCTGCAGTACAGGTGCTGTTGACGCTCCTGGGCCCTGAGCAAATTTTCCCGTGATAAATGCCCCAGTGTGTGGAGTTTTGCTCTCAGGTCTAGGACGTACTGAACTTAATTTTTACTTGGGCTCTGACCTTCCTCCCAGCTTTCTTTGATCAGGTCCAGAACCCCACATGGTTTCCTGCCAAACAGCAGTTCAAAGGGAGAAAATCCTGTGGAGGCCTGGTGTTTCTCCCGCACTGCAAACCACAGAGGATCTAGCCATCTATCCCAATTGTGGCCATCATTGTGGACAAACTTATGGATCATGGACTTCCAAGGTTTTGTTCAGACGCTCTACAAGGCCGTCAGTCTGAGGGTGATACACACTAGTCTGAATTGACTTGATGCCCAATAATCCATACAGTTCCTGTAGTGTGAGTGACATAAACGAGGTGCCCTGGTCAATGAGGATCTCTTTCGGGATCCCAAGTCGGGAGATGAACTGAAACAGCGCCTGTGCAACACTCTACGCAGAGATAGTGCGCAGGGCCACTGCTTTGGGATATCGCTTTGCATAATCCACAAGGACCAACACAAAACGATACGCACGTGCACACCGGTGAAATGGCCTTATGAGGTCCATGCCAATCTGCTCAAATGGAACCTCCATGAGTGGCAACAGGTGCAAATGCGCTCTTGGGATGGCCGGTTGGTTAACCAACTGGCATTCAGGACAAGATGCACACCAGTGGTGTACATCTCCCCGAAGGCCAGGCCAACAGAATTGGGCCGTTATCTGGTCTATTGTTTTATCATACCGCATGTGCCCAGCCATCTGGTTATAATGAGCTGCCTGGAAAACCATTTCCCGGTGGCTTTTTGGTACCAACAACTGGGTAATTGTCTCTCCTGTCTGAGTGTCATGACTCACTCTATACAATCTGTCCTTAATCAATGAGAAGTGTGGGGATGTCTGCACTGTGTCAGTGCGCACCAAATGACCATCCGTTTTTATCACTTGGTCCAAGGCAAAGTGTAGAATATCGTCACGAGACTGCTGGACTGGAAAATATTCCATGGAGTGTAACATGGGAACTTGCGGAGCCACTTGCGAAGGCACAGCCAATTCTTTCTCCACGTCTGCAGCGTCGGACAGCCTTACAGCCTGAACACTGCATTTTGCCCTTATGTCTAATTTCCACTGGCACCACAAGGTATCTGTGAACATCCCCATTCACACACCTAATATTCACCCACAATGCCTCCATCAAAGCTCCAGGTTGAACCATGTTCTGGTGGATTATAGACTGCGTACAGCCCGAATCCACCATTGCCTGATGGATATTCCCTTGAATCCTTACCAGAATACTGTATGTCCCCCCTATACTGGGGGAGGGTGAGCGGGCACTCACTGCGGAAGTATCAGGGCCACCCACACCTCCAACACTCCTGCCCTGATGCCTGAGGAAACCCCTGTGGTTCGAGAGCAGCCCCCACAGTGGCTGGAACCTGGGATGAAGAGAAAGCAGAGGGAGGATTAGAGCAAGGAAGAGGGGAGGGCCGAGTGGGTGTGTGGTTTGGGATAGTGGGCGAGGGCGTGGTCCTCCGGCGAACTGCCAGAGTCGGACAGGTGGAAGCTGGAGGCCGACCCTCAGATGTCTTGGCCTTGTGGTGGACAGCGTAGCCCATCCAGTCGAGAACAGCTCTCTTGATGGCCTGGCAGCTCCCCCGAGAGGAAGCAGGCAGGCTGAGGGCTGCCGTCTGGGTGTCCCTGGACAGTAAGGGAGGCGCACGGCCCACTCCACCTCTGGCCAGCTGCAAGCCACCACCATCAACTCAAACATCTCCAGGAAGGTCTGGGGGTCATTCCCCGCCAACAGTTTATGCGGGGCGATGCCAGAGAGTGAGGGAGGGGAAGGGGATGGCTACGCAGTCCCCAACCGAAACAGCAGCAACTGCAGCAGCTGGGTCTGTGTCTCCGTCTGAGCGTAGAGCGCCTCCAAATGCTGCCTATTCAACACTGCCTGCATCTGGGCCAACACATCACAGGCTGAAGCTGCTGCGGATCTGTCATGATACATGCTGGGAGGGCCGAGGGCCATTGAGCGCCAGTGTAGAACGTCTAGCTGCTACCATGACCCCCAATTTCCACCAGATGCGTGTTGGTTGCGTCTGCGGTCCGGCACAGCGGCGGAGCCGATTAGATTCAATTCTAGTCAATGTGTGTGTTTCCACCGGCTCAGGCTGTGCTGTGTTCCGGCTCCGTCTCAGCTCCGGCACTCCTGAGCCCTCCGCAACAGATACGCAGGACTTCTGTTTATGCCAGATTCAAGAGCACAACACAGCAATTCAGCACAGAGCAGTTCGTGTGGGGCAGGAAGTCGTACACAGAAACAAAATAAAACATCCAGTTAATTTTCAAAATAAAATACACAGTGTTCACGGCAGATCATATTTCCCTGCACTACACCTTGAAAACTACATAATGGGCAGAGGCAGGCCTGAAGTCAACAGGTCAGAGGTTTTCAGACGTCATTTTACCCTGTTGACACCATGGACGAGGAGATATTCATCATGGCAGTGCACCGATATGTCTTCCGGCGGAGCTGCACCGCTCCGCACAGCAAACGCAGCCAGTGGGTATTGACGGACGGCGGCGCACACAGCAGATAACCAGCGCTGCCGTTCCGCAACGGACACGCATCCAGTGGAAATCTGGCATGAGTTCCCTCGGCATACAACACCAACATGACAGATTAGTTACAGAGACCTCCTTTTATTCTCTGTTGCATGCACACTTCAATATAAACACTAATCATAAAGCCACCATGCGCCTGCTGTTGCCCGGCTTCTTCTGGAGTCCCTCAGTCTCATCAAATAACGGTTTCAGCCCTTGTCAAACAATCCTGACAGCCAGCCTGTCTCTGTGGTGTGCAGCCATCAAATGAGGCCCAGCACACTACTGCATTTGAAGGGAGAGTACAATTAGTTAACAAACACCAGCTTTGCAAATCAACTCACCTGGCACTGCTCTCTTGAGCCAACTCCACACCTCTCTCTCCTGCAGCTGAACCCTGACCATGGCCACCTCCACAAACATTAATAAGAGTAATAATATTATAATTCTAATTGCTATAGTCGTACAATATGTTGAAAGTATATATTAATATCTGATCGTATATATGTGTGACAATAATCATATGTGTATAATAACAGCAGAAGTATGACTAATGATAACAGCAGCAGCAGGAGGCATCTGGCAGGACCATGGCAGCAGCACAACCACACACGTCACACTATCCAGGCACTGCTGCGATATAAGTTAATCTGCGAGACAGTGGAGCACAAAGGCTCCAGAGAAGGAGCTGAGTTAGTGACATGCAGTACAGCTGAGTAAGCGAGATGCAGTAACAGGACATGAGTGTTAGCAATGGAGAGAGAGAGAGAGAGAGAGAGAGAGAGAGAGAGAGAGAGACAGAGAGAGAGAAGAGGTGCTCTGTGTATTATAGGAGGTCCCACTGGCAGACAAGGCCTAAGTCAGCCTAACTAGGGGCTGGTACAAGGCAAGTCTGAGCCAGCCCTAACTATAAGCTTTAAAAGCTTTCAAAAAGGAAAGTCTTTAGTCTAGTCTTAACCCTCTGGGGTCTAGGGGGTAATTGGCCGTTTTTGACTACTTTTCATTTTACCTTTAAATTTCACCTTAAAAAACTGTTTACCTTGCCTTGTTTGGTATCATTCTTTTCAGCACAACCTCAGCTGTGTGACTTTACAGTTATTTTTTCATTTTGACATACTCTATTAACACACTGGACCTAAAATCACAAAGAAAACATAAAATCCGAGTAGGAAAAAGTTTGATTTTTTACTGTGAAAACACAAACATGTCTAAACGAACCATTTTTGTAACTTAGAATAAAAATATAAATTGTAAACTTCAAAAACATATGTCCTAATTTAGCAAACAACAATGTTATACATAACTATTTACATTAAAATGCAAGCAATGCCTCAGGCGTTTTTGAACAACTAGCCTACTTACAAAACAATCAGATGCCACAAAAATAATTTGTCAAAGGGAAAATGCCAGCACTCACAAATGTCCTTTTGATAAATTTAATAAACCAACTTGGGTGGCAGTACCAGAAACACAGACGTTTTGACAGAAAGTATTCTTCTGTCGAAACGTCTGTGTTTGTTGCTGTTTTTGGCTGTGCACCTTTCTAGGGGATTTATTTTGAGAGTGCTTGCTTTTCTCCTACGTGATTTACACAAATTATTTGTGCCAGTCTGAAAAAACAGTTCCTGTCCACCACAACACACTACAGGTGGAGGACACAACAGGAGGACAACAGGAGGAGTGACACACAGTGTGGCTCTGCTGCCTGGGCAAACGGATGCGGACATGGTGGGCGTGCCCTGCCACACCGTCCGCTCCTCTGTGCGGACCTCCGAGTACCGCTCAATGCGGTCGTCGGAGGCTCATTTTCCTCTCTCCTCTTCCAAAAACACTACACACACACTGACTATACACTCCAAACACGCTAAACATCACAAATCCCAGCTCTATCTGTGATCGCGATCGCGGTCTCTCTCGCTGCCGTCACTCCACAACTTCCCCTCTCCTCCAGCAACAAATGATGTGTGTTGCCATACAATTTTGTGATTGGTTGACTGGTGCATTTTTCAACCAATAGGAAAAGGGATGTCGTTTTGTTTTTTTGTTTTTTGCTGTTGCCTTCAGCACTTTCGACAGGCCGAACGGCCCGTTTTACCGTTTCTTCCTGCATCAAACACGGATCAAACAATATTCAATATTCAGGAAAATCATGGCGTTTATTATTTATCATAAGTCCGGTTTTATATGGCCTATCAAGATGATTTAAAAAGTGGTACAAAGTTCGAAGTTTGCACTTTCCACACAAAATGAAACAGAGACTCAGCGAGGCTGCGTCTTGCTGCTACGTCGTCTCAAATCGGTCACGTGATTTTGACGCGCCGGCGCGGTTCTGGACCGCAGAGGGTTAAATGTGGAGACACTGTCTGCATCCCAGACCGCAACAGGATGATGATTCCACAGGAGAGGAGCCTGATAGCTGAAGGCTCTGGCTCCTGATCTGCATTTGGTGACTTTACAGACCACAAGTAACCCTGCATTCTCAGAGCGCAGAGTTCTTGTGGGATAATAGGGCACTATGAGCTCTCTAAGATATGACGGAGCCTGACCATTTAAAGCTTTGTTACGAGTTGGATTTTAAATTAAATTCTGGATTTTACAGGGAGCCAGTGCAGAGAAGCTAAAACAGGAGAAATATGATCTCGTTTCTTAGTTCCTGTCAGTGCACGTGCCGCTGCATTCTGAATTAGATTTATAAGGATGGACAAAAGACCTGATAATAGGAAATTACAGTAATCCAGCCTAGAGGTAACAAAAGCGTGGACCAATTTTTCTGCATCTTTTCGGGTCAGGATAGGCCTAATTTTCACAATATTAAGCAGATGAAAAAACACACTCCTTGAGGTTTGTTTTAAATGGGAATTACAGTTTTTTACAGTTGTTTACGCACTAAAATGAAAATTTTCACACAATTAACAGCTCTTTACACTCAAGAAGCAAAACACCTGTCCATAGTTGCACAACACTAAGCACAGACTCAGCTTCACACTTTTTGCAAAACATTACAAAGTGATTTGCAAAATTCTACACGCATTATCACACCTTAGACACACATAAGGATTGTGAGGTTACTTCCTTCTCGTTACAAAGCCCCGGCTTGCCAACAACTACACTAATGAACGAATTGGATAATCACATCCACCTGGTGTGGAAGCACACCGGTGCTTACTGTAAACCAAGTGGACCACATGCAGTACATTATCGTTCGGGACAATGTATCTTTCCATTGATCTGCTCTGGTCCACAATTGGTTCCATGAGCACCCTGAATTTGCAGTCTTATACCTTCCACCACACTCCCCCTTCCTAAACCCAATAGAGGAGTTTTTTTCTGCATGGTGGTGGAAGGTGTACGACCTTTGGCCCTACGACCGTTTGCCCCTCATTCAGGCCATGGAGCAGGCCTGTGATCTTATCGAAGCAGCTTCTGTGCTGGGGTGGATTCATCACGCAAGGCGATTCTTCCAACAGTGCCTTGCCAATGAAGACATAGCCTGTGATGTGGATGAAATCCTATGGCCTGATCCAGCCAGATGGAGAGATAATGATTAGTTACAGTATTGTTCTTGTTCTTGCTGCTGCGCGAGGTTTCTTCAGAGTTTAGGTCATGCAGTATTTTTTATTTGTCTACACTTTACAGTAGTAAGAAAAACTACTATTTTGTTCTGATTTTCATTGTTCATTGATCTGTTAGTGTAACTGAGTATAGTAAGAAATACATATTTTCAGTCTGCAGCAGTCTGCAATCAGTGTTGTGTTTGTTTGTTGTATTTATGTACTTTCTCTGTATACCTCAAAGTAATCATGAAGAATGTTGTGGGTTTGACAATATCTTTTTGTCATCTAAATTATCCCTTACATAAAAATGTCTGGCAAAAAAGTCTAGCACTGGACCAGCTATTTCCTAAAGTAGGGGTTTTTACAAATGTATTTTGTATTGATCACTGTAGTGTGTAACTGACTACAATAGTGTCTGATCATTTGAAGACTGTGTTAGTGACATGAAAACAAAACAGCATTTTTATAAACGCGTATATGTTTTGACTGAAGTGTGTATGTTTTGACTGAAGTGTGTAATTTTGCAAACAATCTAGGAGTTGTGTGTGGTGTTAAGATAATTGTGTGAATATTTTGAAAAAAGGAGCCCTGTTTTCAAAATCGTGTGTAAACAATTGAGAAAAACTGTAAATGACAAATCTTGGTCAAATATTACTCCAAGGTTTCTTACAGTAGTGCTAGAGGCCAAAGAAATTCCATCCAGAGAAACTATGTCGTCAGATAAAGAGTCTCTGAGTTATTTGGGGCCAAGAACAATAACTTCAGTTTTGTCTGAATTTAACATAAGGAAATTGGTGCTCATCTGGGTTTTTATGTCTTTAAGGCAGTTACGAAATTTAGTTAATTGATCGGTTTCTTCTGGCTTTATCAATAAATACAATTGTGTATCATTCGCATTACAATGGAAATTTACAGAGTGATTTCTAACGATGTTACCAAAGGAAAGCATATATAGAGTGAAAAGTATTGGTCCGAGCACAGAACCTTGCGGAACTCCAAAACAAACTTTAGTACATAGAGATGATTCATCATTAACATGAACAAACTGAAAACGATCAGATAAATAAGATTTAAACCAGCTTATTGCAGAACCTTTTAGGCCAATTAAATGTTCCAGTCTCTGTCGTGGAATTTGATGGTCAATTGTGTCAAATGCCACACCAAGATCTAATAAAATAAGTACAGAGACGAGTCCTTTGTTTGAAGCAATCAGAAGGTCATTTGTAATTTCAGCCAGTGCTGTCTCAGTGCTATGATGCACTCTAAATCCTGACTGAAATTCTTCAAATAAATTACTATCACGGAGAAAATCACACAGCTGGTCTGTGACTACTTTCTCAAGGATCTTTGAAAGAAAAGGAAGATTAGATATTGGTCTATAGTTGGCTAACATCTCTGGATCCACGATGGGCTTTACAGCTACCTTAAAGGACTGTAGTACATAGCCTGTTAATAAAGATATATTGATCATGTCTAATATGTGAGTATTAACTAAAGGTAAAACTTCCTTCATAGCCTAGTTGGGATGGGGTCTAAGAGACACGTTGATGATTTAGATGAAGAAATCATTGCGGTCAGTTGTTGAAGAGAAATCGTGGAGAAGCTATCTAAACATATATTAGGTCTTACAGCTGTGTTTGAGGGCAGATTGGTTCCCTTTGAGGGCAGGAGGTCATGAACTTTGCCTCTAATAGTTAGAATTTTGTCATTAAAAAAGCTCATAAAATCATCACTACTGTATAAAAACTCTGAGAATTCAGATACAAATTCAGAATACGTGCCAGGAGCACGGTACACTATAACAAATAAAAGTGGCTGCGAGGTTTTACAGGTCGGATGTAAAAGACTACAAACAAGGCTTTCAAAGGAATTATAGTCTAGTTTAGGTTTAGGGCTGATTAACAGACAAGAGTTAAAAATGGTTGCAACTCCCCCTCCTCGGCCGCTGCCTCGAGGAATGTGGGTATTATTATGACAGGCAGGAGTGGATTCATTTAGACTGACATATTCACCTTGACACAGCCAAGTTTCAGTGAGGCTGAGTAAATCAAAATGATTATCTGATAATAATTAGTTTACTAACACTACTTTATACGATAGAGACCTGATACCTAACAGTTGACATTTCATCCTCCTGTTTTGTCTTTCTGTCACAGAAGAGGTTTTAATTTTTCTTTGGTTGTTATGTACAACTCCTTTTTGTTTAATTTTACATTTATACAATTTAGGTGGTCGGGGGACAGACACCATTGTATAAAACTATGGGTTGGTAACTGCACTAGAAGCGCAGAGAAGCGTGTAAGACTACGACTCTGATTCCTGGTCTCAACTCTGGGTTGTCAGGGTTTTGAATTACTAATAAACTTGGCCAGGTTCCTAGATATGAGAGCAGCTCCATCCAAAGTGGGATGAATGCCATCTCTCCTAATCAGACCAGGTTTTCCCCAGAAGGATTGCCAATGATTAACAAAGCCCACATCATTTGCTGGACACCACCTGGACAGCCAGCAATGAAATGATGACATGCGACACAACATTTCATCAGTGATCTGATTTGGGAAGGGTCAGAGAAAACTACAGAGTCCGACATAGTTTTAGCATATTCACACTCACACACCGAGGCAACATTAATTATTGTGACCTCCGATTGGCGTAACCGGGTGTCATTGTCGCCGACATGAATAATAATTAACAAATGAAATGACGCTGTAAATGGACAGAAAAAAGGGCAGAAAGGGCTGAGAGAGTAAATGATAGGTCAGAGAAGAGAGACAGAGGGGAGAGAAAAGCACTGCATCAGTGTATGATAAACCTGAGCTGATTACACACATCTATGCATGTTTCTCCCCATTACCATCCAGCACATTTCCTAAAATGGAGAAAGCAGTTTATTGAAGTGATTGGACAATATATTGCCTTGAGGGACACTTTTTATCTAAAGCTGTTAACAGACCAGTGAGTGCATGCATTTTTAGGAATGTGATTTTCATGTCAAAGTTCCATTGTTAGGTCAATAATTATCTTTGCAATTGTTTTAATCTTTATGCTTTGAGTAGATCAGAAGAATAAAATCATTCAGCTCCTCCTATCTTGGATATGGGTTTGGGGTGGGGGCAGGCAGGTGGGAGGGCAGCACCACGTTGCTTTCCTGCAGCAGTGCTATGATACCTGAATAATTACTTTATAAGGCTTACACACATCAGTGAGCAGTAACCAGGCAACCAGCCAGCCTGCTAGAGAAACAGATTTTCTTTCAGAGTCACAACCTCTCTGCTAACAAACAATGGCGGTTCTTAAGGAGAAGAGGGGGGCCAGTTTTCCCCTAATATTAAGCCTGTCACAATGTGAGTCATTTGCCCACCTGGCCACCATGTGAGTTG
The DNA here is from genome assembly GCA_026686955.1 of Epinephelus cyanopodus. Taxonomy (NCBI): domain Eukaryota; kingdom Metazoa; phylum Chordata; class Actinopteri; order Perciformes; family Serranidae; genus Epinephelus; species Epinephelus cyanopodus. The sequence goes on from CM048919.1 coordinate 3,946,752, forward strand.
TTAGGGTCTAGGGAGGGTTCCCAAGACTGCATTGTAGGTGGGTGATAAGTAGTGTCGTAAGCCACCCTCTCTGTTTAACTGTGGTCGTTCCAGCTTGACGTAGATGGTTTCTTTTACTCCTCTTTCAAATCGTCTTTCTTCCCCGGCCAAAAGATATGCACATTGCTGTCCTCAAAGGAGTGTGCCTTTCTCTTGTAAGTGGACAGACAGAGTCTTGACCTGAGGAGCTGGCTCTCCTGTGCTGTGCCATGCACTTGTGGAGTGGCTGTCTTGTTTCCCCCAATGTATAAGTCTGTGCATTTCTGGCTGCACTGAGTTTCTGTCTCAGTGTGTTACTTGGTTTGAAGTGCACTGGATATTTTCTATTTTCGGACCATCCTCTGTGGAGCCTAGAGATGGTGAAAACAACCATGCCACATTCAAGTCACTTAAATTAACTTTTTTTCCCCCATTCTGATGCTCGGTTTGAATCTCAGCAGGTCATCTTGACCATGTCTACATGACTTAATGCACTGAGTTGCTGCCACATGATTGACTGATTTGCTATTTGTGTTAATAAGCAATGGAACAGGTGTATCTAATAAAGTGACTGTTGAGTGTATGTTAGCATTCATGTGGCATTCTCTCATGGATCAGCTGTGTCACTGCCCAGAGGTCAGAAGATTTTAGATAAATTTGAAAGATTTCTTTTGCAAAAATATTGAACTTTTGCTTCCACTTCAGGGTTCAATGCTAAGGTTTTTTTTCACTTGTTCTGTCGGGAAAGTTGGTCAGAGATCTACTTGCCCGAAGTCAGTTTTTACTTGCTCTAGAAAAATTGTTTAATTTAAGTGGCTGTCAAATAACAGACTGCGGTTATTTTTATGTTGTGTAACCCTTATTCACATTGTATTTATTAATTAAAACAACATATGTCATGTATTGTAGCTTAATTCCTACACAAAAATGACAGGGCAGCGGCAATCTTTGTCAATTGTTCTCTCTCTATAATTTTGCGCCCTACTTGAGCCATGCCAACCTCTATTTATTTCCCCCCCTCTCTCCAGTTCTGCTGTATTAACACTGGGTTTAATATATTTTGCCTCCATCTTTCTGCCCTGCTCTACTCTACTTCAGTGCTGCTTAGCTCTCTCTCTACCAGTAGACTACCACATCCACCTGCTGCACAAAACGCACACAGCAGTGTTTCCCCTAGGATGGAGTTGTAGCAGCAGAGGTGAAGCACACACATGAAAAATAATTTTCACATGCGTGAAACTTTTTTGTATGCTTGCAAAGCACAGCCTGCTGGGATGTTTCTGTGTATCTACTGGTAGGTTACCAGAAGGGCTCTTTAGGACTAAGTACATACAGTACATGTGTGCACAGTAATGAGCAGGTGAAATGTCTGTCTAGCTTACATATGAGGTGTCTCAAGATTTAGGAAAATACAATTTTATTAAACATATTAAAAGTAAAAAGTCACTTGACATGCTGTTGTTTTGTGCTATGACCTATTTAAGTGCTGGAAGTTGTTATTTACGTGACAACGCCTGAACGCAATACAACACAAGCTCAGCAGCATGAGTGCCGTGCTGCGCTGCTGTGCGAGCAGCTTGTTTGTCTGTGCGTAACAGCAGTCTGTTGATGGTTATTTACACACTGTCCATGACAATAACTTTGGCAACTGACAAACTGTACCGGGCTCAGGTCAGGTTTGGTCAGGAAAATGCGGCCTGAGCCGCTCTAGCGTGCTCACCTGTGTGTGTGTGTGTGTGTGTGTGTGTGTGTGTGTGTGTGTGTGTGTGTGTGTGTGTGTGTGGTGGGTGTGGGTGGGTGGGTGTGGGTGGCAGAACTCCGCCGTGCGCGATGCAGAGAGCAGAGAAGAATTGTTAATGCATGACCATGTAGAGACAGAAATGACACGATGACATACCATACATAGTATATTGTTATGTTATTATATGAAGCATCTGTCGCGTAAAATAATATGATTTTAGTTTATGAAGAGGTAAGACAGTGCAGCATGTAGAGAGGCTTCAGTGTTGCTTGACTTCACTTGTGCCATGTAACCAATCAATGGGGGCTGTGGGCAGGACATTGTTACACAGTGTGTGCCTGTGACTTCTGGCAGAGAGACCGCTGCATCAGAGCCGAAGGAGCGCGTTTTAAAATACATTTGTTTTATCAATTAGTTGTTAACTTTAACTATTTTTAGCAACTTGCCCAATCGGGCAAGTGAGTTTTTGGTTTACATGCCCGACCTTGAGTTTTACTTGCCCCGGGCAACCGGGCGATCCTTATTGTTGAGCCCTGCCGTTACGTCCAATAGTGGTCTTTCTGGAAAATAAGGCAGAGGGAGGTATCTCAAAAGAACTACATCATCTGTTTGGACCCGCCTTTCTATCAGTAAACAGACAATACTTAGGAATTGGAAGATAAGAAAATTGAACTGTTTCAATATAGACAGCTGGCTTAAAGATTATATGGATTTAGTATCTATGGAACAAGCAGCATCGACTCTTCAAGATCTGGTTAGTAGCCACACAGACACTCTAGTCTAATCATGTAAGCTCTAAGTAAAAACTAGCCTCAGGATGCACATTGATAATAGCAGCCTTGTTTTGTTTTCTTGATAGTTTGAATCTGGGTGTTGGGACATGATCATCAAGGCTGGGAGGCTTGGGGCTCCAACCCCCAAGTTACGAAGAAGTTTTGTTTTATTTTGAAAATGCCTCGTAACGACTTAAAGAATAATGCAAGTCAAGCTCCTCTGCCACTTTAGTGTACATAGTTTAGCCATGACAATGAAAATACCTTTGAAACAGAGCATACATCCATTATGCCAGACAAAACAGAATTTATTGTCAGACCTTGAAAAGAACACCATTTCAGAAGCCACGTTGTCCTTGCCATCTCAGCTGGCATCCTGTCATTCTCAGTCTTAATCTTGAGCTGCTGAGCACTCAGAAATATAAATCAGCCTTGAATAGCATTAACAATCAACTAAGAGCTGGAGTGTTTGTTGTGTACTTTCAATCAATATGACAAGTTACTAAGATCAGGGGTTTCTTAGCTTTTGCTGCTGTTCTGTTGTCAATAAGTGGAGCTTTTGTGCTGACTGGAATGGCAAATGTAAGAACATTGAGTATAATGCCCAGTTCAGACCAGAGATTTGCAATGAGACGAGTGGAAACAGGTAACTACTTGCAATGTGCCATTCTACAATGTTCTAAAAACCCGCCAGTTCACACCAATGCAACTAGGGAGGGATGTTGTATGTTTGTAAAGCTCTCTGAGGCAGATTGTGATTTGTTATTTTGGGCTTTATGAATTGAATTGAATTGAATTGAATTGAACTGAACTGAATTAATTTCCAGCTTTTAAGGTTTATTTTGTGTCTGACTAATTTGTAGCTTCTGAAAATATGAATGAGGATAGTGATAGTGAGGTACTGGCTACAGTTGCATTTGAAGTAGTGATTAAACGACTGAAAACAGAAACAAAACCAGCATGAAATGGATTAAATTCATAATAGATACGCCACAATAATATAAACAAATATAGTCGCAAAAGGCAATGTTGGGGTTCAAGCTAGCATGGACCTTTAAAACTGGGAAGGATCAAGACCTTTGACAATTTAGGACACCTGCATTTAAGATTAACAACAGTTTTTTTGGAAAATAAGACAGATGTTCATTCATTAACGTCCAAATCTCTACTGAGCCATGCCCTTCTTTGGAAACACTGTCACTTCCTAGTGGTCAACTGCGGAAACATTATGGGGATATGCTTTATTTGCTTAGTTAAAAAGTCCACTGAGTTTGGTGTTGTTTGAACAAACTCTCATTGATTTATGGCCAAATTCTTCAAAAGGCCATTGCACTTGTTTGGACCTGTTGGTACCCTCTATTAACCAATTTCAATATAATTGAACATGCCGTTCATCGTTATTATTTAACACACCCTGCAAGTTTTGTAATGATTCGACAATCCATTTCTGATTTGTAGTCTGATTTGTGTTATCCTGCACTCTTTTCTTTGTATTAATGGTGTCCCCTAGTGGTCAATTTGAATAAAACTGCCAGGATATGTTCCTGTTACCCCATAAGACATTACTTTCGAGTTTTGTGATGATTTACCCAGAAGTTGTGTAATTGTGTGCTAAACCATGCCCCCTCTAAAGTTTACTGGTCTATAACTTCAAAATGCAGATATCAAAAACAGTTTAAGCATTGGTGATAAAATTCTGAATAAAAGCCTTACATCATTCTGCTGATTTACAGGTATATTGTCAAATATTTTGGAGACATTGCTTAGAGATAAGATGAAATAGAAAATGTTGTGCATACAGTACAAATAACAACAAGATTATGAATATCACTGTGAGCTGACCATTTAACCAATCTGACCACCATCTAGTATCTAAAGAATGTCTCTGTCAATGTCGGTTGCATTTAGATGAAGACTTTTGGAGATATAGATGTTATAGATTATATTATTATATTATATTATTATTATATATAGATTTTGCATATTCTTAAGAATATGAAGTGATGTACTTGTGAACTGACTATAGGTTGCAGCGCTGCAAACTTTTGTGAATGTGCTGAAAAGATTTCAGCCCTGTAAGACACACTGGTGATTTATCATGATTTTTTTTAAGTATAGAATATGAAATGTCTTGAAATTTTGTTTTAGTGTAACAAGCCACGCTTCCTTTAAGCAATCATTTTCAATTTTTATCTTTCAACTGAAACATGATCCTAGATGATGCAAATTACATTTTGTACAAATATCTCTGGCTGATAATGAGATATCAACTTTTTGCATGTGTAGAGCCCTGTATTGGTCAATTTATATCAAACTTTCAGTTTATGATTCAGTTACTCATGTAGACATTTCTTACAAGTTTTGTGACGATTGGCTCAGTAGTTAAGAGGTAAAATGTCCTGAGCCATCAGCCGGCTTGAGTCAAGCTCAGACCAGCCATTTCACACTGCTGCAACTTTATTCTGCTACGTTATATAACGGTTTCATTTTGTCTCAAATCTTTGGTTTAAACAGGGCTTGAACTGCAATGGCACAGGACAGACCTTTGTTCATTTCCAGGGCTTAAAGTTTCCCTTTCTTTCTAACAACTGCAACATTTTCTAGCAAGGCTCGATATGTCATCTCAACATCTGCTTGGAAGTAAATCATTTTTTTTTATATACCCAGGCAGATTCAGTAAGAGCAATGAAAACCAAAACACTTACAATACACACATTCTTATATACTTCACTGTGAGCTAGGACTGGGACACTCAGTTTTTATATTTTGTATATTTATTATATTTTAATTAGTATATTATTATATTTTAATTATGACAATATATGATGAGGATGAAAAGGCATCAATTTCATGTTATCTAATACACTGCGACAATGCATTGGCTAGTCTGTGTCTAATCGAAACTCTTTCATACACTGACAATTTAACCCCTTTTATTTTAAACCATAATTTTATCATACACTTTTTAGATCCTTGTTGTTTTATCTATATATTTTAATTTTAAGTAAAAGGTTTTAGTCATCAGACATATGGGTCATTTACCTAAGATTTTCATTTACCTGCTGCCACCGGCTTGCGACAACTTGCAACAGATTCTCTCAGTCTACTGTCCTAAGGACAATCCAATCTGAGCTTTGTTTCTTTCACTGAGAGATGAAACAAGATTTGTACTTCTGGAGGAAAAGACTTAAGAGGGCCCACATTTTGGGGCCCTTATATTGAAAGCACGGCCCCCATCTGACACGCTGTACAGCTGTTTGTGTGTTTTGGCGGTGGTGTGGCTGGTAAGGCTCTATCCAAGAAACATCCCCCAAGCCTACAAGCAGGAAGGCAGGGACACTCCCACTGTGGTCTATATAAAAAACTGAACAAAAATATAAACGCAACACTTTTGTTTTTGCTCCCATTTTTCATGAGCTGAACTCAAAGATCTAAAACATTTTCTATACACACAGAAGACCATTTCCCTCAAATATTGTTCACAAATCTGTCTAAATCTGTGTTAGTGAGCACTTCTCCTTTGCTGAGATAATCCATCCCACCTCACAGGTGTGGCATATCAAGATGCTGATTAGACAGCATGAATATTGTACAGGTGTGCCTTAGGCTGGCCACAATAAAAGGCCACTCTAAAATGTTCAGTTTTATCACATAGCACAATGCCACAGATGTCACAAGTTTTGAGGGAGCGTGCAATTGGCATACTGACTGCAGGAATGTCCACCAGAGCTGTTGCCTGTGAATTGAATGTTCATTTCTCTACCATAAGCTGTCTCCAGCAGTATATTCAACCGGCCTCACAACCACAGACCACTAGTAACCGCACCAGCCCAGGACCTCCATATCAAGCATGTTCACCTCCAAGATCATCTGAGACCAGCCACCCGGACAGCTGCTGCAACAATCGGTTTGCATAACCAAAGAATTTCTGCACAAACTGTCAGAAACCGTCTCAGGGAAGCTCATCTGCATGCTCGTCTGGAGTCTTGACCTGACTGCAGTTCGTCGTCGTAACTGACTTGAGTGGGCAAATGCTCACATTCGATGGCGTCTGGCACATTCGAGAGGTGTTCTCTTCACGGATGAATCCCAGTTTTCACTGTTCAGGGCAGATGGCAGACAGCGTGTGGGGCATTGTGTGGGTGAGCAGTTTGCTGATGTCAACGTTGTGGATCGAGTGGCCCACGGTGGCGGTGGGGTTATGGCCACACCTGCTGTTGTAAACAAAGCCGTGCTGCGGGTGTATGGCGGTGGCACGCACACCTGGATGACATCATCCAGGTCAGAGGTTAGTAGGTCAGTATAAATGATCCGGATGATGATGACAAGCAACTCTAGTGATTCATAAAAACATATTGGTGAAATGAACAAGTTTCACGGCAGATAATGTGTTATTTGGAGCCTCATTGTTGGTGACCCGATCATTCCCACTATATGGATGTACGCATCTCTCGCTGATGTAAATATCTTCCGAATGACGAATATTTAATGCCAGAAATAAGGTCCAGGATGTAAAAAATGGAACTTCCCTTTAACGGGGGGAAAAAACGAAATAAGAGCAACTGAGGAGGGATCCCTCTCCCATGACGGACAGACGTGCAATAGATGTCGTACAGAACAGATCAACATAATAAGTTAACAGTAATCCATATGACACAATGAGACAGAAAGAGAGAGAGAGAGAGAGAGAGAGAGAGAGAGAGAGAGAGATGCAGGACAGATGGTAATGACAGAAGCTTACAACAACATTAATGAAAGTAATAATATTATAATTATGATTATGGTTATTGTGGTGCAATATGTTGAAACTATATATAAATGTCCGATAGTATACATATGTGACAATAATCATATGTGTATAATAACAGAACAACAGAATAACAGAAGTATGACTAATGATAACAGAGAAGAAGAGAAGGCGCCCGGTGTATCATAGACTGTTTCAAACTGGACATCATAAACTTTCTAAATGGGTCCCTTTGTATTTCCTGTTTGAATGTATGGTAATGCAAAAGCTGACAGGAAGTAAACAGGGACCAAAGTTGTTGTCCTAGCAACAGAATAGCAATGAAATGGTCCATAGGACGTCCCCCGGCAGACTAGGCCTAAGTCAGCCTAACTAGGGGCTGGTACAGGGCAAGCCTGAGCCAGCCCTAACTATAAGCTTTATCAAAGAGGAAAGTCTTAAGTCTAGCCTTAAATGTGGAGACGGTGTCTGCCTCCTGGACCGTAGCAGGAAGATGATTCCACAGGAGAGGAGCCTGATAGCTGAAGGCTCTGGCTCCTGATCTACTTTTGGAGACTTTAAGGACCACAAGTAACTCTGCATTCTCAGAGCAAAGTGTTCTGGTAGAGCTTTAAAAGTTAAAAGTAGGATTTTAAATTCAATTCTGGATCTTACCAGGAACCAGTGCAGAGAAGCTAAAACAGGAGAAAAATGATATAATTTCTTAGTTCCTGTCATTACACATGCCGCTGCATTCTGAATTAGCTGGAGAGTTTTTAAAGACTTACTAGAGCTACCTGATAATAGGGAGTTACAGTAATCCAGCCTAGAGGTAACAAAAGCGTGGACCAATTTTTCTGCATCTTTTTGGGTCAGGATAGGCCTAATTTTCGCAATATTACGCAGATGAAAAAATGCAGTCCGTGAGGCTTGTTTTAAATGAGAATTAAAAGATAAATCTTGATCAAATGTTATTCCGAGGTTTCTTACGGTAGTGCTAGAGGCCAGAGCAATGCCATCTAGAGAAACTGTGTCATCAGATAAAGAGTCTCTGAGTTGTTTGGGGCCAAGAACAATAACTTCAGTTTTGTCTGAATTTAACATCAGGAAATTGGTGCTCATCCAGGTTTTTTATGTCTTTAAGGCAGTTATGGAGTTTAGTTAATTGATTACTTTCTTTTGGCTTCATTGATAAATACAACTGTGTATCATCCACATAACAATGAAAATTTACAGAGTGATTTCTAATGATGTTACCTAAAGGAAGCATATATAGAGTAAGAGTTATGTAAGTGTTCCAGTCTCTGTAGCAGAATTTGATGGTCAATAGTGTCAAACACCACACTAAGATCTAATAAAACAAGTACAGAGACGAGTCCTTTGTCTGAAGCAATCAGAAGGTCATTTGTAATTTTAACTAGTGCTGTCTCAGTGCTATGATGCACTCTAAACCCTGACTGAAATTCCTCAAATAAATTATTATCATGGAGAAAATCACATAGCTGGTCTGCGACTACTTTCTCAAGGATCTTTGATTCTGAGTTATCATTTATGAGCAGTCTTCACATGTATTCTCAAACATGTAATTTTCTGCGCATGAATCATAGAGTGCAAATGGTTTACTATTGTGACAATTTGGTTCTAAGGCCTTTTTGTTTTAGCCTTGTCCATGTCTAAAGGTGCCCAAGTAGACATTGTAAGTGTAAGAGTTGTAGCCTGTTTTATAGTGTAGTTAGATGATGATTATGTGTTTCACTTGTTGAAGACCAGACTGAAGTTCAGACCCAGAGCATCACCAGGGAATAATGGATACCAAGGGTCTAAAGTCTACAAGTCACAGACTGACACTGACCACATATTGAAAATGCACTTTGAAGTAAAAAGGGAACACTGTCTTTGTCGTTCAGCTTCAAGGACATTTGTATAGATGCTGTCTGTCTCACCCTGACATTCCATGTTCTCTGTCCTCTCTGATTTTATAAGGCAGTTTCCCGTAAAAACAGAATCAAGTAATGTGATCTTTCTTTCAAACAATGTTCTCCTCACTGCTTTTTTAAAAAAAAAAAAAAAAGAGCATGCAAAAAAAGCTGAAAACAACTGTGTCTGTTCTGTCATTTCAGCATGGGCTGCTGGCCTTCAAGTTCATCCTGACCTTCCTCATCCCAGATGTTCCCAAACACATCCAGATCAATCTGGCCCGTCTGGAGTTTGAATCACTGGAAGCCCTCAAGAAAAAGGTAAAATCTGACAACATAGTCTGTGTATGGATTAAGGCAAACTTCAATACAATGTGACTTTTTACTTTTTATGTTACGGATTCTCCCCATTTCAACAAAACAGCAGTTATCAGTAGAAACAACAGCAGTGATAAATTAAATAGAAATACCAAAGTTCGGTCACAGTTAGACAGTTGCACACTCCCCATGCTAAGAGTAACATAAAGTCCAGTCATATACTTCAATAACAGAAAAAATGCCATATTGCAGATGACCTTTAATGTCTATGTGGGTATGAGAGTGTACTGCAAAGATTCAAGGATCAAGGCAGAAATAGATATAAGTAAAACAGTATCATAGACCAGAAATATTTTAAGTAAAAATAAAACCAGCAACACAACAAAAGAAAGATATACATTATTTTCAGTTACACTCAAAATTTTAAAAGATAAATATAGCCACAAAAGGCAATTCTTGGGTTCAGGCCTGCATGGGTTTTTGAAACTTGAAAGCTGAGTAGGATCAAGACCATTGACAGTTGAAGACACACGCATTAATGACAAATAACAGATTTTTTGACAGTCAGATAGATGCTCATTCATTTACATAAAAATCCTACCAAGCCAGGTTTTTCTTTGGAAACACTGTCACTTTCTATTGGTCAATTGCAGTAACATTTTGGGGCAAATATTCAATGGGTGCCGTCACATGATGGCTTCTCATTCGGAATGAAATAAATCTGAATGAAATCATTTGGAACTAAGGTTTTTCCAGGTAGTTTACATGGGAAATATTTATACTGAATGAGGGTTTACACGGGAGATCAGTTTAATGGCCTTTTAATCGCCTTTCTTCAGGTCCGCGCAAGGTTTGGGGCAGGGAAGGTTTCTGATTGGATAGGGGCCAGGGTGGATGTTACGTGTTTACGTTTACCGGAAGAAAACACTGTAGTACTCGTTGTGTATAACAAAATGCTTGACGACGCCGTTCTTAGTCCCTTTTTCAGGCTTGTTTTGCTTATATTATTGAAGCAGCAGTACGAGAACAACCTTGTTCTGCTAATGCTTCGTCTGTTGAGGAGGAGAAGGTCTATTGAAGGTCGAAAAAGGGAGATAGAAGACCATGCTTTGGCGAATGGAAACCGGTTAGTGCAACAAGTCGCGTCCGCTATATCTGTCATCGCGCCAGAAGGGCAAGGAAACGAGCATGCGCAGAAAAAATGGAATGAACTTAAAAAGGAATGAGTGTATACAAGTGTGAGAAATTCTTTCATTCGGAATTAGAAACAGAATATTCCAGCCCCTTACATCGGAATGAATTTTCAGTCGCATTGGGCATTTTCATTCTGAATTAGGTGTTTACAAGATCACTTTTAATTAGGAAAGAACTTTCATTCTGAATGTTAAGGGAATTAAACTGTCCATGTAAACACACTCAATGACTTAGTTAAAAAAGTCCACTGGGTTTGGTGCGGTTTGAACAAATTGTCATTGATTTATGGCCAAATTATGCAAAAGGCCATTGCACTTGTTTTGAACTGGTGGCCCCCCCATTGACCGATTTCAAAGTAATTTAACACATATTTAAAATCAGTGATGGGCAGTAGCGCGCTACAAGTAGCGACGCTACAAGTAGCGACGCTACTAGCGTTAGCTACATTTCTCCGTAGCGACACGGTAGCGCCACTCCGTTTGATCCAAGTAGCTTTTTCTGTAGTGTAGCTATTTTTAGACCCTGTAGCGACGGGCGCTACACGCTACTGTCAAGTGTCCAGGAGAAGACTGGTGAATAAAGTTTTGTGTGTGTGGGGGGAAATAACCCATGATGATTGGTTGGTTTAGATATGACGACTGTGCCGACTCACGATTGGGTAAGGACCGTAAGGTTACCCAATCAGAGCCAAGATAGGGCGGGTCATGCCTCTCCAAGCAGGAAGCAGAGTCAAAACACCCCAAACACACACATGAATGACTGACCACACGCTAAACAAGGGGAGAAAACTCGGCAGAAAAATGGCAGAGGCAGAAAGACTTGCATCCTCAGATATTTCCAGCGCCAGCAGTGACGAAGACAACAATAGTACAGGACAACAATAATAATTCCTCTCCATGGCCGTATCTGGACAAGTTTATGACTCTAACAAACACAAAGGCTAAAAAGTTTGCGTTCATGTGTTTACTGTGCAAGCCAAAAAACAAGCTGTCTATACTGTACTGAAAATCTCCGTTCCAGTAGAGATAGCAGGGTATATTGCACCTTTTCTTTGGCCAGGACATTTTACTACTGTGTTTATTTGATTCTTGTTTTACTGCTGTTTACAGTTTTTCCTCAAACATTTAGTGCTGTACATGGTATGTCAAGTAAATGTTGAAAGAAGGTCAGGAAGACACAAAAACCAGACAGGAGTTGTTGTTTGAATTGTTTCCAGTTTGTTTTATAATAAACAATCAAATTGAGTATTTTTTGCCTGCCTATTTGCTTGGTGGAAAGTCGTTCTTGATCATGAAGTTGATACGGGGGAGAAAAGAGAGAGAAAAAAAAAGTAGTGTCAATGTAGCTAGCTACTTTTGCGGTGTAGCTTGTAGTGTAGGTTGCTACATTTCTCTGGAGTAGCTTTTGCTGTAGCTAAGCTATATTTAATCAAGAGTAACTTGTAGCTTAACTTACTACATTTTCCAAGTAGCTTGCCCATCACTGTTTAAAATATACTGCAAGTTTTGAAAAGATTAGACAAAATATATCTGATTTATAGTTGTGTGTTTTTCACAAACTTCAAAAAGGTGGAGAGTTTAGTCTGGTGGACCATAATGCTTCTTTTGGCTTTTTGTAGAGCACATTCAGCTCAGGTCATGTCAAGTCAGGATTTATTTCTAGAGCACATTTAAAATGATGGCAGTCGACCAAAGTGCTGCACATAGGTGGGTACAGAGTTTAAACAAAATCAATTATAAAAATAGAATAGATGCAGAAAACAACGATAAGAAAACAGAGCAAATAGTGCAAACATTAAAATAGCAATTAAAAAAAAAAAAAATTGAGATCATCGTGCTCAGGCTGAATGATATGCCAGGCGGAAGAGAATTGTTTTTAGGGAGGATTTACAAGTCTCAAGGGACTGGGAAGATCGAATGTGAAGGGGGAGGCTGTTCCAGAGCCTGTGGGCAGCCGCTGCAAAGGCTCTGTCACCTCGAGACTTAAGTCTGGTTTTTGGCACCACCAACAGACCTTAAGGTTCTGGTTGGGGTGTGAGGCAAAAGGAGCTCAGAGAGGTACAGAGGGGCCAGACAATTGAGGGCTTTAAAAACAATTAAAAGAAGTTTAAAATCAATACGAAAATGGACCGGGAGCCAGTGGAGGGAGGCTAAGACTTGCATGATGTGGTTGCGCGTTTTCTTGTCCGTGAGGAGGCGAGCAGCAGCGTTCTTGACGAGTTGTAGACAGTTGAGGGAGGACTGATCAAGGCCAACATAAAGGGAATTACAATAGCCTAATCTGGTGGTTATGAAGGCATGGATCACCCTTTCAAAGTCTGCAGCTGAGAAATAGGGCTTGGTTTTGGCTAAAAGACGTAGCTGGAAAAAGCTAGTTGTGACAACAGCGAATGTTGGGGTTCAGGGGGCCCAGGAAATCTGTGGAGCTGCGTGGCGACGTGGCCATCAAACAAGATAACCTCTGTCTTGGACTCAATAAGATTTAAGAAATTAGAGCTCAACCAAGATTTGACATCACTCAAACAATCCAGCAGAGGTTGCATTGCCTACTTGCTTGATCTTAGTGGCAGGTAAGTCTGGACGTCGTCAGCAAAACAATGGAATGAAATCTTGTGCTTTCTAAAAACATCACCTAGGGGCAGCATATACAACAAGAAAAGAACAGGGCCCAAGATGGAGCCTTGGGGGACTCCCTGGCCAGACCAGAACTTTTCATGAATGTTGTGCTGGGCTGAAAAAAAGACTGCCATTGGTTATATACTGCTCTCTCTAGAACCTTGGAGAAATAGGGGAGATGAGATATGGGCCTAAAGTTTGAAAGGATGGAGGGATCCAGATTTTCCTTTTTGATTAAAGGTTTCACCACAGCATATTTGAAGGCTGCAGGGCCACAGCCTGAACTGAGACTGGTGTTGATCAGCAGCAAGATGTTATCTCCAACTGAGTCAAATAATTCCCTGAGAAGATGGGGGGTAAACTGTCCGAGGGGCATTTTGTAGGCCGCAGATGATTGACTACATCAGAGAGCTGGGGGAGAGACAGAGGCTCAAAGTGGTCAAGCATAGCAGGGCAGAGGGTAGAAGAGTCTGACATGGGCCCGACACAAGTGAGGGTGGGTCTGAGGGCAGAAGCTTTTTTAGAAAGAAAGAAGTCATTGCAGAGGGAAGGAGCTGGTACAAGGGGGGAGACATCACAAGGATTAATGAGAGAGTCAAGAACATTAAACAAAACTTGGGGCCTATGCCTGTTACTAGAGACTATGGCAGAGAAGTAGGCAGTTTTGGCAGTTTTGACAGCTCTCTATAGTCAGACAGGCAGCTATGGAGAATTTGTCGGGAAACAAGGAGCTTATCTTTCTTCCATTTTCTCTCAGCACGTCTACATGCATGTCTGAGGGCGCGTGTTGATTCATTTAACCATGGCTGACTAGATGGTTTTGTGCGCTTTAACCTGAGAGGAGCAACAGAGTCCAGGATCTCAGTGCATGTGGAGTTGAAAAGACACAATATGTCATCAGCATTAAGAGAACATTTTTATCTAGTGTACATAGCGGGGAGTCAGTAAAAGCAGCAGAAAACTGTTGCAGTCATGGGGGTTATGCCTAGCCCGGCAGCAATAAGGTGAACAGCAAAAGTAGGTGGTCAGATATACATACTGTTGCACAGTTTTCATTGACAGAGACAGAAAAACCATAGAACAGGATGCAGTCTAAAATATGCCCCTTTTCATGTGTAGGTTCAATTATGCACTGGGTAAAATCAAAAGAATTAATCATGTTTAAAAATTCCCTGGCCAGAGGACGGGATTCGCAACATACGTGGATGTTAAAGTCAGCAGAAATTAAATGTGGTCATATAAAGTCTTTGCTGTATTTTGGTGGACGATATACAGTGACACAAAAGACAAGAGGTGATATATTAAATGCAAAGAGCTGCAATGCAAAGCTGCAACAGCTTGGCACAGGCTGGGACAAGCAGCACTGGAGATTAGATTTGAATACAGAGGCTATGCCGCCACCGCCACTGCCCAAGGAGTGGGGTGAGCTTAAGAAGAGCAGCCTGGAGCAAGGAATTCCGAAAACGGGGTATTGTCACCGGCAGGGTTCCAAGTTTCCGTCACGAATATAACATCCAGTTTGCGGGAGCTGAAGAAGTCATTCAACAGGAAAGTTTTATTAACTAATGACCTAGCATTCAGCAGGGCCATGCTGAGGTTTCGCTCCGCACTAGCTAAAGTTGCAGTCCTCCTGTGTATACAGCTGGACTTGTGTGTCAAATTTCAAGTCAATGGTCTTTCAAAAAAATAAAAATAATTGGCCTTAATTATAGGGCCCCATCTGGCAGATTGGCATTATATTTCTTGAAAATGTCATGTATCTACGATGTACCATCTAACGGGAATCTGCAAAGACATTTCTGAATGAATAATGATAATAATTATAATAGTAATACATCAGCAAAAATAACAATAGGGCTTCAGGCTTGATCACCTAAAAAGGTGAGAATGTCTATTTATGAATGACACTAGTAAGTGAGATGGTAATGGTAAATGGACCTGCATTTGTATAGCGCTTTTCTACACGTCCGACCGCTCAAAGCGCTTTTTACACTATGAGTCACCCATTCACACATAAACTGGTGGCCGAGACTACCATACAAGGTGCCATTTGATACTCAGTTTTATTTAACTCACTCACACACCAATGGAACAGCCATCAGGAGCAATTTGGGGTTCAGTATCTTGCTCAAGGATACTTTGGCATGCAGACAGAAACCGCTGATCTTCCGATTGGTGGACGACCTACTCTACCTAGCCACAGCCGCCTGCTGGAAAGGATCCTTTTAAAGTGAATTTCAGTTTCTCTTTTTGAAGACACATCCTGACCTCCCTGATCCAAATTATTTATCATCACAGCAAAAAATTAAAAAAAAATATATATATACCTTAGGTATGTTATATTATTGACCTTCACATTCACACAGACACATGCACTGAAATGTGTTACTCAAAAGAAGAAACATGAATAGATTGCTCAACATGAGGTGGTTCATTAAAGAGGCGTGTACAAATAGAAAGGACAGATAGTCAGAGACACTGTCACTCAGAGCTGACAGGGTTCAGCCTATGATGGACAGCAGTAAGACATGTCTGACACCATGAAACAAGCTAGTGAGCAGCATCAAGGCCCAGTGACTCCACTTGAATGTGATGTGATGGTGGAGACATCAGTAAAGCTCATTGGTATCAACAGAGTGTGAGTTTGAGGCCTCTAGTTTCCCAGCACAGGGTGGCGAATCCCACACAGAGCTAGTTTTGAGCAGCACAACCCGAGTCGCGCTCAGTTTGGTAGTTTGGCAGACCAAGGTGCGCTGAGATGGGTGTGGTGGCGCAGCAGGGGGAAGGGTCGACAGATCCAGCTTGGCGCAGTGACAGTTTCGTGCCAAAAGGCGAAGGTGCGCTAAAGCTCGCCAGCTGAAACCAGGTCTACTGTCAGTGCAGGTGGAGCGCAGCCGGTGTAGCGGAAGTTTGGCAGACTGGCGGACAGTGCGCACACATCACCAAAACCTCACAGGCAGGTTTCCAGAATGTCAGGCACATTAACAATGCCGTAAATACCCACAACAACCACTATTCAGTGCAACTATCTGCAGTCAGCACATAAATGTATCTCTATATTGACTGTCCCGTCACATCTGGTGTCAAATCAAAGGGGATTGGCACCGTTTGGCACGTTTGGCACGTATAATGGAAATCCATGGAGGTCTGCTCGCAGTTCAGTGTATTCGGACACTGCGAGCTTGGACCTCCCAGACCAAAACATCAGTTTCCTCTTGATGTTTGGTTGTCTGACACTGCTGCTCTCTTCTGCCATGGCGAATTGAGTAAACTCTCATTACGCCTTCGCACGGCGCATTTAAGGGCAAGAACAGGGGCTCATTTGATTAATGTGATGTGAATCGGATCTGTAAAACACACTCCATGCCTTCTCTCCTCCCTCTTTTTGGCTTGCGCAGGTAGGAGAGACGGAGGTGGGAAAGAGGAGTAGCTGCGCCAGTGCGCACAGTGTGCCAGACTTGCAAAATCTGCCTGGCCACACCCAGTTGGCAAAGCGCAGGTGCGCTGCGTTTCCACCTCGACTGGTCTGCAAAACTAGAGGCCTGAGTCTTAACCAGCATTGCTGTTCTTCATCCCACCGCTGCTGCCTGTCTGAACAGATACAGTTTGCGTATGTGATAAAATTATATGTTATTTTTGCAATGTTTTTAAAATGTTACATAGTTATGCTGGATAAATGTAGCTTTTTAAACATTTGTCCATCTATTAAAACCCTTTGGGGTCTAGGGGATAATAGGCCGTTTTTGACTACTTTTCATTTTACCTTTAAATTTCACCTTAAAAAACTGTTTACCTTGGCTTGTTTGGTATCATTCTTTTCAGCGCAACCTCACCTGTTGATATACTGTATTAACACACTGGACCTAAGATAACACAAAAAACATAAAATCCGAGTAGGACAAAGATTGGTTTTTGATTGTGAAAACCACCAACAAACCATTTTTGTAACTTAGAATGGAAATATAAATTGTGAACTCAAAAACTTATTAACAAAGTTAGCAAACAACAAAGTTATAAATAACTATTTACATGAAAACTTATTTGCAACTTATTTGTGCCACTCTGGAAAGCAGTTCCTGTCCACCACAACACAAAGAGGCACATCACAGGCCTGACACTTCCAGTGTGTGTCACTCCTCCTGTTGTCCAGCTGGAGGCAATGTTTGCACTTCAGTCTGCCTTTGGTGACTTCCCTTTGGCTTGCATCTGTGGCTTTGACAATGGGCACAGGAACATGATCAGCTCTCCTGCTCTGAGGAACATCTTCCTTGTCCATGCCACAAAGCTGACTCACCAGCTCCACCGTGAAATCTTTGTGTCATGGGCTGCACCTGCCTGGCATTGCTCATCTCATGGTGCAAGATGAAGGCATTTGTTGTTGCAATGTCCAAGAAGTGCAGCAACATGGTTCTGTACCAGTGACCAGTTTTTCTGTGGGTGGAGTAATAGTGAATGAGCTGATCTGACAGATCAACCCCACCCATACTCTGGTTGTAGGCCACGATTGGTGTGGGGCAGGGAAAGTCTCTCACAGCCAAGCATCCATCTCTATCCTTTCTCCGCACTGTCTCACCTGAAAATGCAGGATGGATGGTGGAGCACACAGACACCTCCCGTGTGTCCATCCACTTAACAAAAACAAGTGGGCCCTCTCTGATCCATCTCACTGATCCTCTTTCAAATCTTTTGGTGAGAGCATTTTCTCTCCCTCTAGGGCATCCTTTTCTGCTCTCCCTGTAGGTGCCAGATGGTCCAAATTTCATGCTGGCCAGGTCCATGAATAGTTTGGGACGGGTGTAAAAATTGTCCATGTAGACGTGATATCCAGTGCCAAGACAGGATGGCTGAATAAGTTTCATGACTACATCATAAGACAGCCCTCCACTTTCAGGAGTCGCCTCATTGTTTTGACACACAAAACAAAAAAACGACTGCACGACACACTAAACACACTGCACTATAGACCAAACACACTACACTACACATTAACCATACACTCCAAACGTGCTAAATATCACAAATCTCTAACCATTTCTCTGCTCATTATCCTTATCGCTGTTTCTCTCTTGCCGCCGTCGCTCCCACAAACCTTCCCCTCTTTCGTAGCAACAAATGCTGCCATACGATTCTTTTATTGGTTGATGTGGCGCATTTTTCCACCAATAGAAAAGGGGTTGTGGTATTTTTTTGTTTGTTTGTTTGTTTTTGCTGCTGCTGTTGTTGCTTTCAGCACTTTTGTCAGCCCGTATAGCCCGTTTTTATCATTTCTTCCTGCACCAAACATGACAGCAATATTCAGGAAAATCATGGTGTTTATGATTTATCATAAGTCTGGTTTTATATGGCCTATCAACACAATTTAAAAAGTGGTACAAAGTTTGAAGTTTGCACACTCCACACAAAATGAAATAGAGACTCAGCAAGGCTGTGGCTGCATCCCAAGTCCCTTATTTTATACTGCTAACTCCTGACTTGAACCGGAAGTCGTTCAAGGTCCACCATCTTTAAGGCCGTCTCATGTCTCTTATTCCTGTCAGTAAGGAGTTAGCTTTAGGAGTTAGGAGGGATCTGTTAGGTGCGATGAGTAAGGTAACACGAGAGGTTCCTAACAGGAAGTCTTTTTCAGCTTGAGGCCATGACATATAAATACCCGCCCCCTACATCTGGCTCATGTAAACGGGATGGCGGAGTGTACACGTTACATGCATTCTTTGCAATTAAGCGCTGTAATTCACATGCCTACGTGACTACAAAGAGTAACGTTAATGATATTTCCTGCAAGACTGTCATGTTGTAATTAAGTTTATTTCATTCACAACCCGTTGCTTTGTTCAGCAGACTGTCGGTGATGTGTGGTTGTTGAATGTGCAGCTGCTCATGTCCAGAACCATGTCTCTCTCTCTCAAGTTCAAGTTCAAGTTCAAGCTGCTTTATTGGCATGACTGCATTCAAAACAATGTTGCCAAAACATATTAACACAATATAACACAAATATAACAAGCATAAACAATAACAATACATTTATAATAATTGCAATTAAAAAACAAACAAACATGGAGAGCATGAGTGGCTATGGCAGGGTAAAATGCATAAAGAAATGAATTTATACAACAGATTAATTATCAGTATATAAACAATTATCAATCATCATGTGTGATGTAAAGTTGATGGCAGGCTGTTACATATTTTGCCGCCAGTACACAACAGTCATCTCTCTCTCCTAGTAGGACCGGAAGTTTCAAGTGTAAGAACACTGGGAATACCTTTATTATTTTTGCAAAATATTCTTCTCTAATGCATTGATATTTGTCACATTGAGTTAAGAAGTGCAGCTCAGTCTCTACTGTTCCCTGGTCACAGTGAGAACACAACCTCTCCTCTCTGGGCAGCCAGCTCTGTTTGCGTCGGCCGACTTCTACTGCCAGGCTGTGCTCACTCAGTCTGTACTTAGTCATCGTTTTCCTCATATTCCTATCAGACACTGTGCTCAGGTATGTTGCCACAGAGTACTGTCTGTTGAGGGCTTTTCCATTTTGCTCTGGGATTTTATTAGCTCTGTCCGATATTCTCTGTATTTTTATTTTTATTTTGTCATAATTTGGTTGGGTCTAATTTTCGGGGGGCATGTGTCCTGATGTTGAGATGGTTGTGATGTAGTGACCTGAATGGTTGAAGGTTTGGTCAGACTCTGGACAAGCAGGTAGAGCGGACTCCCTTGTGGGTTCAGCTCCTGGCAGCATAAGGCTTTATAGGAAAGTGAGAGCGGGTCTTGTTTTAATGTGGTTCCAGAAATTTAGGGCTCGTTTTTTAATATTTAACAGTAGAGGATATTGGCCTAATTCAGCTCTGCATGCAGAGTTTGGAGTTCTTCTCTGCACCTGGAGGAGACTTCTGCAGAACTCTGCATGCAGGATTTCAACTGGATTTTTGTCCCATTTTGTCCAGTCTTGCTGAATTTGTGCACCCCACACCTCGCTGCCATACAATGCAATGGGTTCGATGATTGATTTGAATATTTTGAGCGATGTTTTTATTGGTAGTTCAGTGTTTATTGATCTCTTGAAGGCATAGTAAGCCCTTTTTGCTTTGTCTTTTAGATCATTCACAGCCATGTTAAAATTCCCTGTGTTTGAAATGTTTAGTCCTAAATATGTATAACAGTTTGTTTGTTCAATGAAGTTTTTTCCAATTTTGAAACAGTTATTGTTTCTCTGTAATCTGCATCTTTTTTTGAAAAATAAGCACTTTGGTTTTGGGTTGGTTAACTGTCAGGGCCCAAGTTTGGCAGTATTTTTGCAGTTCTGATAAGTGCTGTAGTCCCTCTTTTGTTGGAGACAACAGGACCAGGTCATCTGCATAGACGAGACACTTTATTACAGTCTCTTGTAATTTCAGTCCAGGTCCAGGAGACTTTTCTATTCGTTTTGCCAATTCATTGATATATATGTTAAATAGGGTGGGGCTGAGGTTACAGCCCTGCCTTATTCCACGTCTCTGGAAGAAAGATTCTGTTTTCTTGGTTCCAATCTTAATTGCGCATTTTCCATTAGAATACATTGATTTTATCAGGTCGTATACTTTTCCTCCAATACCACTTTCAATTAATTTAAAGAAAAGACCCTTGTGCCAGACTGAGTCAAAGGCTTTTTGAAAATCCACGAAACAAGCATAAATTTTCTCATTATTTTTGTGCACATAATTATCAATTAAAGTGTGCAGTGTGAAAATATGGTCTGTGGTTCTGAATTTAGGGAGGAATCCAATTGGGCTTTTACTTAATGGCTGATGTTCTCTAATGAAGTGTATGATTAGTGAATTTAGTATACTACATAAAACCTTTCCCAGACATGAATTTATGCAGATCCCACGGTAATTCTGAGGGTCTGTCTTGTCTCCACTTTTAAATATGGGGGTTATCAGTCCTTCACTCCACAATGCAGGAAAATAGCCAACTCTGAGTACTAAATTGAAGAGTTTCAAAATGGCTGATCTGAACTTGGAGTCTGTGTGTTGAAGCATCTCATTTAGAATGCCATCAGGTCCACAGGCTTTTTTACACTTTAGGGTTTTCAGTTTATGGTCTAATTCTTTTTTCAGTAATTTCATAGTCTAATGGGTTTTGGTAGTCTTTGATTATTGTTTCTAACTGGCTTAATTTTTCTTCTATTTGGTCTTGTTCAGGTTTGTTACTTGTTTCTTGGTATAATTCTTTAAAGTGCTTTATCCAGATATAGCCATCTTGAATGGCTAGATTATTATTATTTTTAATTATAGTTTAAGGTCCTCCAGTGGTCCCAGAAACTGTTTGAGTTTATTGATTCTTCAGTTAAGTTCACCTGGTTTTCAAGGTGGTGTTTTCTCATAGTTCTCAATGTTTGTTTATATTGTTTGAGCAGGTCACTATAGTGTATACGTAGCTCCTGACTTTCTGGAGCCCTGTGCTTTTGGTTAGATAGTTGTCTTAGTTTTTCCTCATATTTTTGCATTCTCAGTCAAACCATTTTTCTTGTTGTCCCCTTTTGTGTTTTGGTTTTAGGAAGGGTAAGTTAGATTGTTGTGCTACATGATAAAATATATTGTTGATGTGGTTTGTGGCTATATTTACTCCTTCTTTACTGCATGGATATGTATGGGCCAGGACAGAGTTTAAACACTCTTGAGTTTCATGGCTACTCATTGCTTCCTGGTATTCAGGGAGTCTGTTTTGCTCCCATCTGTAGTGAGTTGTTATATTGTATAATTTACTGGGATTTGGGCATTGTTGGTTAGACTGTGTTCTTTTTAGATATACTGTAGTCTGATCTGGTTATGGTCTGAAAAGGGGGTTTGTTGCTTAACTGTGAATGCTCTAAAAGAGAAAGGGTCCACATCTATTAGTGCATAATCTACTGTGCTACTGCCAAGAGAAGAACTGTAGGTGTAACGGCCAAAGGAGTCCCCTCTTACCCGACCATTGACTATGTACAGACTGAGGTTCCGGCAGAGCTGCAGTAGTTCTTTCCCATTTTTGTTTGTCATTTTATCATAATTATTCCTCTCTCTCTCTCTCTCTCTCTCTCTCTCTCTCTCTTTCTGTCTCATTGTTATGGCTTTGATCAGCGAATATAATGTGACTTGGGATATACGCCAAACACTGGCTCCGTTATGCAGTAGATCCAGCTGTGTCGCTGTCATCAGAAACGGACGTCGCTTCACGTGACGCTTCAGAGTAAGGCCGTCTCATGTCTCTTATCAGCAATCCTCACTCCTCACTCCTAACTCCTGACTCCTTAAATGTTTTCCTAAGTGGGAGGGACTAAACAGATAGATAAGGTGGCTAGATAAGGTGGTTAGCAGTAATTTTAAGGGACTTGGGATGCAGCCCGTGTCTTGCTGCTACATCGTCTTAAATCGGTCACGTGATTTTAATGCGCCGGCGCAGCTGTGGACTGCAGAGGGTTAATGAAGACTATATCACATACTCGGTGCAATACAGTCTTAGGTCCTCCATCACCTAGTACACCCCTTCTGGGCACCATAGCCATTTGTTAGATGTGGCCTGACGGGGCTGAGTGCTTCCCTGATCAGCTATTTGGCTTTTGGTTCATCATTTCTCACCTTTTTTTTGGTTAGACATACGCTGCTGCTTCTGCTTAGTATGTAGCCATTTTACAGGTATGACTCTCTATACAAATTTTCCCTATTCCCAAGAAGGACGGTTTACACAGCCCAGTCCTTCTAATACAGACAACACACAGAAATAGATGATTTCTGCATTATTTACCACTCAAAGGTTACTCCTCTCTTTTACCATTGTTACAGGTAATGTGTTATTCTATAGGACAGAACTGCAGCTTGCATACAATGACGGTTCATTTCCAGTCCTGCATGGGCTGTGGTCATGATGACATGCTTATTATGGCCTGGAGAAATGAGGTTTGGCTTGATGACTGTTTTGTGGTCTCTTGGTTCTGCAGAGAAAGTTCCATGGAGGGTGAGTAGCTCTGACTGTGTGAGTTTGGATAATATTGGATTGTAGGCTGAACTGACATTATCCAATGATTATGAGTACTTAGATTATATTAGAAATACAATTGGTATTCATATTGTTGACTACTCATCTAATATTCTAACTTGAATGGTTTGTTTGTGAATCTTTGATATAACATGCTAGGTTCCCATAATAAGCAGCATCACTTTTCCACTGTCATGATCAGAGGTGTTACCTGAGTTTGAGGACATTGGGGGCTTTGCTCGGACCTCTGTAGGCGGGTTCAGGGGGGGATTCTCCCCTGGGAACATTTTTTGATAAACAAACTATTTAGATGCTTTTTTTTGTAATGCGTCCTGGCACCTTATTTACATTCATAGTACGCATCTTAATGATGAAAAACATGAAATGTTTACCTCGAAAACTTAGCTATTGCTAAATTTAGATTATTTGTGAATTGTGACGTTAAAAATATAAAGTAGTTTTTAGTAATTAGTAGCCTAAATAACAAAATAATTCAGAACTCTCATCATTAAACATTTATTGACTAGAAAAACAGTAAAATGTATTGATGTTAATTGTGGTGGAATGTCATTTCACCAGTACATTTACTCAAGTACTGTACAGATATATATAATTTTAAGGTACTTGTACTGCACTGAGTATTTCCATTTTACGCTACTTTATACTTACACTTCACTACAGGGAAGGGAAATTTTGTACTTATTACTCAATTGCATTTTAGTGACAGCTCTAGTTACTATGCAGATTTCGATTATTAATACAAAATATAAACCAAGACATGATTATAGATTAAACTACATAGCAGTAAATAGTGATTAAAATGAGCTCCACCTTTACCAGTTGCAACATTCAAATGATGAACACATTAATGTATCAAAATTATAATCCAATAATACTATATGTATGTAGCTTGCTCTATCAAAACCATCTCATTCCAGGATAAATGTGGATTTATGTCAACATCTTGGGTTTTGTGGTTCCAACTGATTTTAAAAAAAACAGAAGAAAGGACGCGCACATCTCCACAAGCCCGTTTGGGTTGGGTGCTGGATCTAAAAAATCAACAATGAACAGAAAAATGATGAATCCGCACACCAAAATGAGCTCCCGTGTATTTTAATAGCGTGACGTTTCGAGCTCAACGCTCTTCCTCAGACTGCTGTCCAACTGATTTTAAATCAACAAAGTTACAGCTTTTAGAATATGAAACGTATCACCAACTTTAGATATTAAGTTCAGTTTTGAAGCTTGTAAAGGCATGATGACAGGCTAGCAGCCAACACTTGTCAACTGCACTCTGGTACTACTCAGAGCTAATGTTAGTTCTAAATTGAGTAGCACATCAAAATATAAATGTTTAACATTAAACTTTTATCAATATGGACATGCTGCACATCATTAGTTTTGTTAGATTCTCCATAATTCAATTATGGTCATTTTACAGAACCCATGAGCACCAAATTATAATTCATTTATATTTACTGGCATCTCTCCTTACCTTTGAACCTGTCATAAAGTCAGAATGTGTGTCCATTTCTCAATTATTTATATCCCTTAAGTACCATCAAAAGAATCGATACAACTTTTAATCCAGGTTGTGAATATCGTCATGTGAAGACCATTGCTGACTAATAACTGACTTTTTCTACTGTCATAAACAGTACTTTCTCAGCTTTCACCACAGCCCCTGGAGTAAGCATGTGTTACCACTTTCCAGTGGTCTCTGTCATGTAGCATCTTCACAGCCACTGCACTGCTCTCATTTCATCTCCATTCATTGCAGATACAGACTTAAAACCACTGGGGAAAAGAAAAAATCTCAAAGGGCTAAAGCTCCGAATGCCCAGGCCAGGTGATGTCCATGGTCATAAGATAAAACGCAGTTGATTTAACAATCAGCAACTTACTCAAGATTATATGAAAGTCTTGGTGCTTAAATGGTTCCCTTTTTTTCCTACCTTGTTGATGAACCCTGATGACAGGCTGATTTCAGCTTCAGAAACACAGGTAGACAGACTGCTACTTGAAGAAAACTGTTACACTATATTATATGGAGCTTTTTCCTATCTTTATTCAAGAGAGTGGTATATCAATCTGAGAGCATTTTTTATTGATTTCACGTTCAGATTTTGTAATATTGTCCCTCAAACCCTGCCCTCACACTCAAATAGCCTCTGCTTGCACTTAGATCTACTCTGTTTCTGCTCAAACTGTGTGCTCGCACTTTCCTGCTCCAGCTTCAGCTCTTCTCCTCATGCTCAAGCTGCTTCTGTGCACTCATGGAATTTCTGCTCTCAGATTTCTGCCCTGCTGTGTCAAAACCCAAAGAATGGCAGGTTTGTTGTTGATCAATGAAATGATCCCTGCCTCCTTCTCAACCTGGTGTTTGAGGTCCTTGACTTTGACGGTCCATGTTGGCCAGCAATCCACTAGACTCCCGCTCCTGAGTCATGATGAAGGTGATGTTGTTTTCTCCTCCAGCACACAGAGTACTGTACTATACTGTATTATACTACTATTATAGTAAAAGAAACATACTGGCGCACGTGTGTAAATTAACAGTCCTTTTATTCCAAAAGTCGTAAAGAAAGCAAGGGAAGAACATTTAATAAAGCCCTGGAGGGTAGGGCTGTCAATGAATATTCTAAATTCGAAACTAAATTTGAATGTGAAAATTGATATTCGATTGTGGAGAAAAAAATAGACCAGAAAATAGACCAAATGCCGAAAGGATAGCTGCAGGGCACAAGCCGGCCACGGAGCTGCGCGGCGTGGTGCAGCGGCGTGGATGACACAATTGGTTAACATGGGCGCCAAAAGGAAACTGGCTTCGCTTAGAGGCGCTTCGAGGCTGTTCGCAGCGCTTCTGCGGGCGGTGTGGCCTGGCCTCCACGGTCGTTTATAACGTAATGTTATAGATAATTGTTTTATGTGTTTCAATGTGTAGGTATGTAAATGTTTTCAAAGACGTTTATGTTGAAATTAAAATACCTACAAGTAGTTATGTTTCCTTGTATTAATACATATACAAGTATGTTTCCTTGGATTAGTTTGCCCTTTTATGGACATAATGCAAAAAAAAAAAAAAAAAATTCAAATGGTTCGAACGTATGAATTATTTTTAGAGGGAATATTCAAACGTTATTTTTGAGCAATTTTGACGGCCCTACTGGAGGGTGGGAGTGGATGAACCCGTGAAAGAGTACCCACCCGGACGGGACGTTCTAAACACTACAGCGCCCACACCCGCAAGGAGGCAGGGATCATTTCATTGGTCAACAATAAACCTGGCATTCTATTGTTTGGGGGATTTCGACAGGGTTGTCAGACAAAAAAATCCAGGAGCAGGGCAGAAATCGGACATCACACAGTTTGAAGAGAAACAGAGTAGATCTAAGCGCAAGCAGAGGCTATTTGAGTGCGAGGGCAGGGTTTTGAGGGACAATATTATAAAATCTGAACGTGAAATTAATAAATATTACTTTCAAACTGATATACCACTCTCTTGAATAAAGATAGGAAAAAAGCTCCATAATATTAACTGAAGCAGACAGACATTCAATTAAGTTTGTTGGAGAACAATCTGACAGTTTGTGTGGTTAGAATCTGTTTTGTGGCATTCCACTTTGTTTAGCCAGCACACTTTTTGTTTTGCTTTTTTTCTGTTTACATTGACACACCAACAATAGCAAGGGCTGTTGTGGAAATTCAAAACTAATTCTCTGCTGCTGGTGAGGAATGAAAAAGAGACTTCTGCCGGCCGATAAAGTTTTTTATTCTCTCAGCTGAGAAAAGGTCAATCAACATGTGAGCGAGCTGTCAAGACGCTGCATTGGCTCCCCGTGTGTTTCAGGATCGATTTTAAAGTTCTTTTATTAGTTTTTAAATGTCTTAACGGTCTTGGGTCATCTTATTTATCTGACCTGCTTTTATCATATCAACCCTCGCGGATCCTGAGGTCCTCCGGCACCGGCCTTTTAATTGTTCCAAAAGTGAGAACGAAAACCCATGGGGAGGCTGCATTCAGCCATTATGGCCCTCACCTATGGAACAGCCTGCCGGAGAGCATCAGGGCTGCAGAAACTGTTGATGTTTTTAAAAAGAGGCTCAAGACTCACCTTTTTAATTTAGCTTTTAACTGATTTCTTTAAGTCTTTTACTTGTTATATCATATGTTATCCTTATTTCTAATGATTTTAAATTATTTATTTTTATTCCTTATGCATTTCATCATTATTAAGTTTCTAAATCTTTCTTTCTTTCGTTATTTATTTATTATCATTTTATCTCATACTTGTTTTATTTTATCATATTGCCTTTTAGTCTTTTAGTTTTTAGCTCCAGTGTTTCCTCATGGGGGGCCTCCACGCTGGGAGGTGTGTCTAGTCTGCCCACATGGGCGTCGTCTTGGGGATCCCTCGGGTCCGGAGGACTGGGAGGCTCTGCACCATGTGTGGAGTCCACCCTAGTCTGTCTGGGTCGGGGTGGTCTCTGTGGCGGCGCTCCCTGTGGCCGGAGGCTGTGACACCTCTCAGTGTGGATGAGCTCCCCATGGGTGGTTCTTTCCTCACCTGGTTCCTCAGTGCCCAGCCATGTTACTATATTGACTTTGTGTGTGTGTGTGTGTGCGCACATGTTGGGGGGGGGGGGGTTCAATATGAATGCAATATTTTTATTCTGTGAAGCACTTTGTGCTGCATTTTTAATGTATGAAAAGTGCTATATAAATACCTGAAGACCGCCCCTCAGTGGCCTGGGAGAGAGAGAGAGAGAGAGAGAGAAGGTGCCCGGTGCATTATAGGTGGCCTAACTAGGGGCTGGTACAAGGCAAGCCTGAGCCAGCCTTAACTATAAGCTTTATCAAAGAGGAAAGTCTTAAGTCTAGTCTTAAATGTGGAGACGGTGTCTGCCTCCCAGACCGTAGCAGGAAGATGATTCCACAGGAGAGGAGCCTGATAGCTGAAGGCTCTGGCTCCTGATCTACTTTTGGAGACTTTAGGGACCACGAGTAACCCTGCGTTCTCAGAGCGCAGAGTTCTGGTGGGATAATATGGCACTATGAGCTCTCTGAGATATGGCGGGGCTTGACCATTTAGAGCTTTATAAGTTAACAGTAGGATTTTAAATTCAATTCTGGATTTTACAGGGAGCCAGTGCAGAGAAGCTAAAACAGGAGAAATATGACCTCGTTTCTTAGTTCCTGTTAGTACACGTGCTGCTGCATTCTGAATTAGCTGGAGAGTTTTTAAGGATTTACTAGAGCTACCTGATAATAGAGAGTTACAGTAATCCAGCCTTGAGGTAACAAAAGCATGGACCAATTTTTCTGCATCTTTTTGGGTCAAGATAGGCCTAATTTTTGCAATATTACGCAGATGAAAAAATGCAGTCCGTGAGGTTTGTTTTAAATGAGAATTAAAAGACAAATCTTGATCAAATGTTACTCCGAGGTTTCTTACGGTAGTGGTAGAGGCCAGAGCAATGCCATCGAGAGAAACTATGTCATCAGATAAAGAGTCTGAGTTGTTTGGGGCCAAGAACAATAACTTCAGTTTTGTCTGAATTTAACATCAGGAAATTGGTGCTCATCCAGGTTTTTATGTCTTTAAGACAATTATGAAGTTTAGTTAATTGATCACTTTCTTCTGGCTTCATCGATAAATACAGCTGTGTATCATCCGCATAACAATGGAAATTTATAGAGTGATTTCTAATGATGTTACCTAAAGGAAGCATATATAGAATAAATAGGATTGGTCCAAGCACAGAACCTTGCGGAACTCCAAAACAAACTTTAGTACGTACGGATGATTCATTATGAACGTCAACAAATTGAAAACGATCAGATAAATAAGATTTAAACCAGCTTAGTGCAGAACCTTTTAGGCCAATTAAGTGTTCCAGTCTCTGTAACAGAATTTCATGGTCAACAGTGTCAAACGCTGCACTAAGATCTAATAAAACAAGTACAGAGATGAGTTCTTTGTCTGAAGCAATCAGAAGGTCATTTGTAATTTTAACTAGTGCTGTCTCAGTGCTATGATGCGCTCTAAATCCTGACTGTAATTCCTCAAATAAATTATTATCATGGAGAAAATCACACAGCTGGTCTGCGACTACTTTCTCAAGGATCTTTGAAAGAAAGGGAAGATTAGATATTGGTCTATAGTTGGCTAATACCTCTGGATGGGCTTTTTTAGTAGAGGTTTAATTACAGCTACCTTAAAAGACTGTGGTATATAGCCTGTTAATAAGGATATATTGATCATATCTAATATATGGGTGTTAACTAAAGGTAAGACCTCCTTGAGTAGCCTAGTTGGGATGGGGTCTAAGAGACACGTTGATGATTTAGATGAAGAAATCACTGCGGTCAATTCTTGAAGAGAAATTGGGGAAAAGCAATCTAAATAAATATTAGGTGTTACAGCTGTGTTTGAGGTTAGATAGGTGCTATCTGAGGACAGGAGGTCATGAATTTTGCCTCTAATAGTTAGAATTTTGTCATTAAAGAAGCTCATAAAATCATTACTGCTAAGGGCTAAAGGAATACAAGGCTCAATAGAGCTTTGACTCTCAGTCAGCCTGGCTACAGTGCTGAAAAGAAACCTGGGGTTATTTTTGTTTTCTTCTATTAAAGCTGAGTAATAGTTTGCTCTGGCATTGCGGAGGCCCCTCTTATAAGTTTTGAGACTGTCTGCCCAGATTAAACGAGATTCTTCCAGTTTGGTTAATCGCCAATTCCTTTCAAACTTTCGCGATATTTGCTTGAATTTACGGGTTTGAGAGTTATACCAAGGAGCGAACTTTCTTTGTTTTGTTAACTTCTTTTTAAGAGGAGCTACAGAGTTGAGTGCTGTTCGCAGAGAGCTTACGGCGCTATCAGCAAATTGATCAATTCGGGAGAGGTTAAAGTCGGTGCGGGAAACCTGTGTTACTAAAGGACTTGGTATTGAATTTAACGACAGAGTAATCATTTCCTTAAATTTTGTGACAGCACTATCTGATAAACATCTGGTATAGTAACTGTTGCTGAGTGGTGTGTAATCGAGTAAAAAGAAATCAAAAGTAATCAAATAATGATCCGATAGCGAGGGATTCTGTGGAAAGACTGTTAGGTTATCAATTTCAATTCCATACGTCAGAACTAGATCGAGGGTATGGTTAAAACAGTGAGTTGGTTCATGTACACCCTGACTGAGGCCACTGGAGTCTAATAATGAGATTAACACAGTAGCCAGGGAGTCATTATCAATGTCGACATGAATGTTAAAATCGCCTACAATAATATCTTTATCTGATTTTAGAACTAGACTGGATAAAAACTCTGAGAATTCAGATATAAATTCAGAATACGGGCCAGGAGCACGGTACACTATAACAAATAAAAGTGGCTGCAAGGGTTTCCAGGTCGGATGTAAAAGACTAAGAACGAGGCTTTCAAAAGAATTATAATCTAGTTTTGGTTTAGGGCTGATTAACAGACTAGAGTTAAAAATGGCTGCAACTCCCCCTCCTCGGCCGCTGCCTCGAGGAATGTGGGTATTATTATGACTGGGAGGAGTGGATTCATTTAGACTGACTTATTCACCTTGACACAGCCAGGTTTCAGTGAGACTAAGTAAATCAATATGATTATCTGATATTAATTCGTTTACTAACACTGCTTTAGACGAAAGAGACCTGATATTTATCCATCAAGGAAAATTATGGGAGACATAAAATAGACTAAATAGACCATATAGAACACATTTCTGACATTTTTCTCAAAATAACACTCATTAGTGTCAAAGATCTGTCAATGGGTGTTAATGGTAAATTCATTCCTCTTTTGAAAATAAATCAGCCTTAGTCTTTTTCGGTTTGATAACAAAGCTTTGTCTTTTCATTTGCGTTTCCACAATATCATAAATTTACCTCTTAGGTTTAACAACAAAATCTTTAACAACAAAAATTTGATTTATTTCACAATACAAAAATTTGCAAATTGAATTAAAAAAAAAGACTGCCTCATCATATTGGAGGTCTTCTCAACAAGCCATTGTAGCTGTAAAAAAACTGAGCTACATTCGGTAACACTTTACTTGAAGGTACAATGACAAAATTCTCTGACCTAAAGTAAAGTGGTAGCATTTTGATCTGTCATTAACATATCATGAAGGATAAACTGACTGTCATGACATCATTATGACAATGTAATGAAGAAATTCTTTGACCTAAAGTAAAGTGGAAGCATTTTGATCTGTCATTAACATATCGTGAAGGATAAACTGACTGTCATGACATCATTATGACAATGTAATGAAGAAATTCTTTGACCTAAAGTAAAGTGGTAGCATTTTGATCTGTCATTAACATTTTAACAATTTTGTCATTACAATGTCATAATGATGTCATGACAGTCAGTTTTTGGTATTCTGTCAAACATCGATGACCAAGTGCTAGAATTGGTCTTTAACCTTGCACAGCATTTTTCTATTTTCTAGTAATGTCACTTTGAATAATGTCATGTTGTCATAATAAGGACATCGCAAACAAATTTAATGTCAAGTTGTCATGACAAAGACAAATTCTGGTTATGTCACCTTGATTAATGTCAAGTTGTCATAATGAAGACAACCAAAATAATGTCAACTTGTCATTACCAAATCAAATGACACTTAATGACATTGACATGATGTTTATGACATGTTTATGACTGTGTCATGTCACTCTTATGACAATGTCATGTCACTCTTATGACGGTACCTTCAAGTAAAGTGTTACCCTACATTCTTTTTCTGGTCATGTTTTTCTGTTTGGTAACAAAGATTCTAACTTTACTTCTTAGGTTTAACAACAACATTTTCTTTTCATATTTGTTTTACAACACACAAATGAATACATTTGCAAAAATTTGCAAATTCAATAAAAATAAAAACTACTACTGGGTAGTTGTATTTTGCTGTCCAGGGTTCATCTTTGGTTGAGGTACTTCATCTAAATCACCTGATTCACTGCAGTCTGAATCACTAGACTCACTTGACTTGTCATTCTCCATTTCTTTGTTGCTGGGACTGTAATCAGGGTCTTCAAGGTCATCATCTGAGCTACTTTCACATCCCTCAAAGTCACTGTCGTCTCCCTGGATGACTGTCAGTGCATCCTGAACACTGTATCGCCTATTATCCATAATGCAGATGAAATTAAATTACAATTTTCAATTATTCCTTTCAATTTTTATTATTTATTTATTTTCATCAAAATTTCAAATGATATAGGGTAGAACAAAGTGATATAGGGTCTGTTTTTTTTTATTCACTGGGTAAAAATGGTTTCTTTATATATTTTGTTAATAATTGGATTCATATAATGTGATTTTTTGTTTACATTTGTTTTAATATGCTTTGAATTGAACAATATAAAATGTATTAACTAAATATCATTGAAAAAGTTAAGTTAACTGAGCAGATCATAAAAAAAATTCTTATTGTGACATATATGTCACAATAGGTTTTCCATGACAATTTTAAGGTTAAAGGTCCGTTGTGACATATATGTCACAACGATATTTACCTGACTTGTTTTATATCAATTTGTTCATGAAATGTGTTCACAACAGGTTAAATGTAATAAAGGACTTGTTATGTAAGCATTACAATTCTTAAATGGTTTGAATCTTATCTTTGGCAACCAAAAACAAGCTTATTAAATTTAGCTAGCTCTGCCCCTAGTGGTAACCTGGCACACAGACATCTTGGAAATGTTGTTGTGGGAAGACCAAATCACATGGCCTGTCACATGATCCACCAGGATGTTAAGTATGTGTCTCTCTGGGACTTCATGAGTTAAAATCAAGGAGAAAGCTGTTCATGGAATTTTCCAGAACATTTAAAGGATGTGTGGCACCTGTGTCACGGTGGGTTCTTATGGGTTACTAACACTGCTTTAGACGAAAGAGACCTGATATTTAACAGTCCGCATTTAATTCTCCTGTTTTGTCTTTCTGTCACAGAAGAGGTTTTATTTTTTATGAGGTTGTTTTGCACAATTCCTCTTTGTTTAATTTTAGATTTAAATAATTTAGGTGGTCGGGGGACAGACACTGTTGGTATAAAACTATGGAAACTATGGCTGGGTAAGTGAACTAGAAGCTCAGAGAGAGGCGTATAGGACTGCAGCTCTCTGTCCTGGTCTCAACTCTGGGTTGTCAGGGATTTAATTTGCTAATAAAATTTTCCAGGTTCCTAGAAATGAGAGCAGCTCCATCCAAAGTAGGATGAATGCCGTCTCTCCTAATGAGACCAGGTTTTCCCCAGAAAGTTTGCCAATTATTAACGAAACCCACATCGTTTGCTGGACACCACCTGGACAGCCAGCGATTAAATGATGACATACGGCTAAACATGTCATCAGAGGTCAGATTAGGGAGGGGTCCAGAGAAAACTACGGAGTCCAACATTGTTTTTGCGTATTCACACACCGAGGCAATATTAATTTTAGTGACCTCCGATTGGCGTAACTGGGTGTCATTAACGCCAATGTGAATAACAATCTTACTGAATCTACGTTTAGCTTTAGCCAATAGTTTTAAATTTGACTCAATGTCGCCCGCTCTGGCCCCAGGGATACATTTGACTATGGCCGCTAGTATTGCTAACTTCACGTTCCGCAAAATAGTGCTGCCAATAACCAGAGTTTTATCGTCAGCGGGTGTGTCGCTGAGTGGGGAAAAGCGGTTGGAGACGTGAACGGGCTGGTGGTGAGCCGTGGGCTTTGGCTTGGAGCTACGCTTCTGGCGCACACTTATCCAACGTCCTGGCTGAATGGGAGTTACCGGAGGACCGCTAGCAGGAGCTAAGGCTGTGCTATGTCGCTCCGCACCGGCTACAGGGGACTGGCTAACTACCGCAGCTACTGAGTGATTTTCCATGGTGCGGAGCCGCGCTTCTAATTCACTAAGCCTCGCCTCCAGCGCAACAAATAAGCTACACTTGTTACACTTACCGCTGTCACTAAAGGAGGCAGAGGCATAACTGAACATGTGGCACACCGGGCAAGAGAGAGCAGAGGGAGAAGCCATTGCTAGCAGTAAAGCTAATGTAGCTACCAAGGCTAGTAACGTGCAAACAACAGCTAAGAGATTAGCGAGAAAGTCGTAGAAAGGAGGAGAGCTATGAGTGCTTAAACAGAACGAGTGTGGGTTAAGACTTGGAGTTGACGTTTTAAGCAACTAAAGTGAGAAAGCAGGCTAGTAGAATTCACCAGAGCAGCACAGAGACGCTGTCACAGAAACACCGGAAATGACACAACTTGCTTACCGCAATACGTCAGCACGTCAGCACCTGGACAGGTGATGGTAATGTCTTTACTTTGTAAAGGGAAAACAAGTTTAGCCTTACAGTTCAGAAAGGGATGACCCAAATGCAAGACAGCAGGCAGGTGGATTAAAAAAAACAAGCTTTAAAGTAGCTGAAACCAAGAACAAAGAATTACAAGCAACAAAACTTAGGGGGTGGTGCAGGCAAAACGAAGTTCAAAAGAAAGAAGCACCAAAACTACACTGAGAACAAACCAGGATGGCACGAACCAGAGAATTAGTCACAAACACAGATGAACTGACACTGAAAGAAGGAAAGCACACAGACTAAATAGACAATGAGATAATTAACTAATGGAACACAAGTGAGGTGGAAAACAGGCGGAAAAAACACAAAGACATGACACGAGGAGACTGACTTTCAAAATAAAACAGCTACATAACTACTTCATTCCCCTTGGCATTCTTCTATTTTGTTGCGTTACAACCAGGGGGGTATTCCATCAAGCAGGCTAAAGGCAAATCAAGGCTTAAATGGCCAAGTCTGGCTAATGTGAGCCAGAGTTCTGTTCTATCAAAGTGGCTAGAGTAGCCTCACATCGGTAACCATGGAAACCATGGTTCTGGCTAAGCCTGATACATGGAGCTAAACTCCAGTTTCCATTTCATCAAACTGAGCCACGACTCCGTTCCATCAAGGTGGTTAACCTGAATCCCAGCCGAGAATGGTAATTTATGCTGTCTGGTCTGTAGCAGGATTAAGGTGAGGATTAGCTCCATCTATGATCAAAAAATGTTCAATAGACAAGAACAGATACCTATAAGACAGTTCTGCCAGTGCTTTTACACACTCACAACTGTCATGAAATGATACAATAATATGTACATCATAAAATATTCAACATAATTAAAACAAATTAACTATTAAAATGTAATAAAAATAAGATAATTTAAAAAAAAACACACAACAGTAAAGCCAAAATAATTTTAATAAAAACAAAACTATAATAAAATGAAACTGAGGCATTAAAAAAAAGATTGTACATGAATATGTGATTGCCCTCCCATCCCCACCCCACTCCACTGTTTCCAGCTGGCTAGCAAATTCAAAGCCAATTAAGGTCAACTGACAACGGCCAGAGAAGGAGAGGGACACACCTAGAGAGACACAGAGACAGAGCAAGAGAGAGTAAATTAGGAAATAATGGCATGCCCCTTCATCAAGGATCCTGTTGATGAGGAGGCCCACATTGTTCAATGGGCCTTCCAACCACCACCAGCCCCAAGAGTCTTCCAGGACAGCACCAACCCACTGATACAGACAGACTCTTGTCTGTGGGAGAGGTACCGGTTCAGCAGGCAGAGCATAGTGTATCTATGCAGTTTGCTGGAACCACACATTATAAAAGTCGCACGCCGCAGCCAGTCTCTGACCACTATGCAGTCAGTCTGTATTGCACTGAGGTTCTTTGTTAGCAGTACACTCCTGCATAGTGTTGGTGATGCTGAGAGGCTAAGTAAGGCAACTGTTTGCAGAGAGGTAAAAAGGGTGTATTTTCTATTCATTTTGATTATTTCTAGCATCTCCATACATCATGCATAGAGCTTGATTTATTCACATTAACATATGGTTATCATTTATATTTATGAATTAACCAGGACACAAAGCAACCACATTAAAATGGGACACACACCATTGTAATTATAGCACATCCCATACATTTAAGGGGATTTTCCTTATTTTGATATAATCAGGGATAGAGCTTACAACTGACTCCCAAATGATGAGAAATAGATAATTGATTCACTATCACCTGCATTCACTTCATAGTTTTCCTCATGATCATTTCGGAAATGTCATAATCTACAATCAATTATGTGATAAATGCGATGATTGACATAAAATAGTTTGATTAAATGCATCATCTGTAATGTACATCAGTAGATAAATGTGATATTAATTTGCACATTTGGTGAATTTCATTAGGCAGACTTGAATTGTTAGATTTAATAGGTGTTCTTATCTACATATATTTTATCCCTTTGATGCGGGATTTATATAACATGATATTATGTTGAAATGCTGGATTTCTTTTTGTCACTTGCGCATTAAGCCTGTCGGCAATATTCCGCCACACCACTTCCCTTGCTTTATTAATTGCTGCAGTATTGCCTTTTTTTGGTAATTATGTCCTTATAGTCCTCATATACTTCCATAAGGAGCGTTTGCTCCGCCGCAGAAAAAAGCCTCCACTCGCTCCTTTCCTTTGCTTTTTGACATTTTGCAACATTTTCGGCACTCGACTAGAGTGGGCTTTTTATTTTCCCTGGGTGCGTGCACGAGTTTAGGCTTAACAGGTGAGGCTTGAATTAGCATCACTTGGAGCCAGCTGATTTCACTTGATGGAACGGGTTGGAGCTAGATTGGGAGTTGGCGTTTAGTCAAACTTTAAGATTACACCTTAGTCTGGATATTCTTAGCTACGTTGATGGAATACCCCCCTGAAGTTTAGAATTTATATTTGTTGATTTTTTTTGTTTGTTTTTGTTTTATTTTTTTGTAATGGGTCTACACAAAATATTCAAATTTAGTGAAGGGAAATTAATTCAAAAACTGAGAAAAAAAAAAAAGAAACTATAATGCGGTGTGTGCATATGTATTCACCCCCTTTGCTAAGAAGCCCCGAAATAAGACCTGTTTCTACAGATTACTTTAAATCAATCAATCAATTCAATCAATTTTATTTATAAAGCCCAATATCACAAATACAATTTGCCTCACAGGGCTTTACAGCATACGACATCCCTCTGTCCTTTGGACCCTCACAGCGGATAAGGAAAAACTCCCCAAAAAAAACCCTTTACCAGGGAAAAAAAAATGGTAGAAACCTCAGGAAGAGCAACTGAGGAGGGATCCCTCTTCCAGGACGGACAGACGTGCAATAGATGTCGTACAGAACAGATCAGCATAATAAATTAACAGTAATCTGTATGACACAATACAATAATCTGTATGACATCCTCGATAATGACAGTAGCTTACAACAACATTCATGAAAGTAATAATATTGTCGTTATAGTTCTGGCTACTGTGGTACAATATGTTCAAAGTATATATTAGTATCTGGCAGTATACATGTATGATAATAATCATATGTGTATAATAACAGTAGAAGTATGACTAATGATGGCAGCAGCAGCAGCAGGAGGCATCTGGCAGGACCATGGCAGCAGCACAACCACACACGTCACACTATCGAGGCACCGCTGCAATACGAGTTAACCTGAGAGACAGTGGAGCACAAAGGCTCCGGAGAAGAAGCCGAGTTAGTGACAGTAAACAAGATACAGTAATAGGATACGCAAGAGCGAGAGCGAGAGCGAGAGAGAGAGAGAGAGAAGGTGCCCGGTGCATTATAGGTGGTCCTCCGGCAGACTAGGCCTAAGTCAGCCTAACTAGGGGCTGGCACAGGGCAAGCCTGAGCCAGCCTTAACTATAAGCTTTATCAAAGAGGAAAGTCTTAAGTCTAGCCTTAAACGTGGAGACGGTGTCTGCCTCCCGGACCGTAACAGGAAGATGATTCCACAGGAGAGGAGCCTGATAGCTGAAGGCTCTGGCTCCTGATCTACTTTTGGAGACTTTAGGGACCACGAGTAACCCTGCGTTCTCAGAGCGCAGAGTTCTGGTGGGATAATATGGCACTATGAGCTCTCTAAGATATGATGGATCTTGACCATTTAGAGCTTTATAAGTTAACAGTAGGATTTTAAATTCAATTCTGGATTTTACAGGGAGCCAGTGCAGAGAAGCTAAAACAGGAGAAATATGATCTCGTTTCTTAGTTCTTGTTAGTACTCGTGCTGCTGCATTCTGAATTAGCTGGAGAGTTTTTAATGACTTACTAGAGCTACCTGATAATAGAGAGTTACAGTAATCCAGCCTTGAGGTAACAAAAGCGTGGACCAATTTTTCTGCATCTTTTTGGGTCAGGATAGGCCTAATTTTTGCAATATTACGCAGATGAAAAAATGCAGTCCGTGAGGTTTGTTTTAAATGAGAATTAAAAGACAAGTCTTGATCAAATGTTACTCCGAGGTTTCTTACGGTAGTGGTAGAGGCCAGAGCAATGCCATCGAGAGAAACTATGTCATCAGATAAAGAGTCTCTGAGTTGTTTGGGGCCAAGAACAATAACTTCAGTTTTGTCTGAATTTAACATCAGGAAATTGGTGCTCATCCAAGTTTTTATGTCTTTAAGACAATTATGAAGTTTAGTTAATTGATCACTTTCTTCTGGCTTCATCGATAAATACAGCTGTGTATCATCCGCATAACAATGGAAATTTATAGAGTGATTTCTAATGATGTTGCCTA
The DNA here is from genome assembly GCA_026686955.1 of Epinephelus cyanopodus. Classification (NCBI taxonomy): domain Eukaryota; kingdom Metazoa; phylum Chordata; class Actinopteri; order Perciformes; family Serranidae; genus Epinephelus; species Epinephelus cyanopodus. The sequence continues at coordinate 3,985,720 of CM048919.1, forward strand.
AAGGAAGCATATATAGAATAAATAGGATTGGTCCAAGCACAGAACCTTGCGGAACTCCAAAACAAACTTTAGTACGTACGGATGATTCATTGTGAACGTCAACAAATTGAAAACGATCAGATAAATAAGATTTAAACCAGCTTAGTGCAGAACCTTTTAGGCCAATTAAGTGTTCCAGTCTCTGTAGCAGAATTTCATGGTCAACAGTGTCAAACGCTGCACTAAGATCTAATAAAACAAGTACAGAGACGAGTCCTTTGTCTGAAGCAATCAGAAGGTCATTTGTAATTTTAACTAGTGCTGTCTCAGTGCTATGATGCGCTCTAAATCCTGACTGTAATTCCTCAAATAAATTATTATCATGGAGAAAATCACACAGCTGGTCTGCGACTACTTTCTCAAGGATCTTTGACATAAAGGGAAGATTAGATATTGGTCTATATTTGGCTAATACCTCTGGATCCAGGGTGGGCTTTTTTAGTAGAGGTTTAATTACAGCTACCTTAAAAGACTGTGGTACATAGCCTGTTAATAAGGATATATTGATCATATCTAATATATGGGTGTTAACTAAAGGTAAGACCTCCTTGAGTAGCCTAGTTGGGATGGGGTCTAAGAGACACGTTGATGATTTAGATGAAGAAATCACTGCGGTCAATTCTTGAAGAGAAATTGGGGAGAAGCAATCTAAATAAATATTAGGTGTTACAGCTGAGTTTGAGGTTAGATAGGTACTATCTGAGGACAGGAGGTCATGAATTTTGCCTCTAATAGTTAGAATTTTGTCATTAAAGAAGCTCATAAAATCATTACTGCTAAGGGCTAAAGGAATACAAGGCTCAATAGAGCTTTGACTCTCAGTCAGCCTGGCTACAGTGCTGAAAAGAAACCTGGGGTTATTTTTGTTTTCTTCTATTAAAGCTGAGTAATAGTTTGCTCTGGCATTGCGGAGGCCCCTCTTATAAGTTTTGAGACTGTCTGCCCAGATTAAACGAGATTCTTCCAGTTTGGTTAATCGCCAATTCCTTTCAAACTTTCGCGATATTTGTTTTAATTTACGGGTTTCAGAGTTATACCACGGAGCGAACTTTCTTTGTTTTGTTAACTTCTTTTTAAGAGGAGCTACAGAGTCGAGTGCTGTTCGCAGCGAGCTTACGGCGCTATCAACAAATTGATCAATTCAGGAGAGGTTAAAGTCGGTACGGGAAACCTGTGTTACTAAAGGACTTGGTATTGAATTTAACGACGGAGTAATCATTTCCTTAAATTTTGCGACAGCACTATCTGATAGAGACGCTGTATGTAAGAATGTGGCCAAAACGGTCACTGCATTCAAATTCAAAATACTGCCGCGAGTCGTGTCCGTCCCCCCTCCACTACAGATTCGAGGTTGCTGGACAGCGACACGCTGGAGACTGATTTGTTTGCCCTCGGTTTTCCAGCGGACCGTTCGAGCAAGTCCGGCTTCTCTGCTGCTAACGCTGCTGCCAGGATACAGCTGAGGAGGGGCCGGTTGCTAATGCTATGTACCGGGACACTGCTAATGCTGCTTGCCGTGCTGCTGTAGCTCAGTCATAACTGTACTATTGTTGTCGGTGAGATCAGTATGATATATGAACATTATTCCTTAGTCTCTGTGACATATTAGGAGGATTTTACAACTATTTGCTTTAGATTTCTTACATATAGCTCATTTAAATAGTCACTTAAAGTGGAACAAAGTACAGATCAGAGATGCGTTCTAAAAAATATCTGAAACTTTAATCATCCCACAAAATCCCTACAAAATATGGCAAAAACTATGGAACCACAGCAAACCTGCCAAGCAAGGCCACCCACCAAAACTGAAGGCACGGCAAGGACGACATTAATCAGAGAGACAACAAAGAGACAAAGATAACTCTGAAGCAGCTGGAAAATTCCACAGCAGAGACTGGAGTATCTGCCCAAAGGACCACTTTGAGCCATACACAACAACCTGATAAACCTTTTCAAAGGGAGATATGTTACACTGCATAAAGGCAAATTGTGGTCACACCAGATACTGACAAACAGATCATGCTGTTCAATGAGCATCATGATATACCACACCTGTCAGGTTAAAAGATTATCTTGGAAAAGAAAAGGTGCTCACTAACAGATTTAAACAAATTTCTGACCAGAATAAAAAAAGTCCTAGATCTTTAACTTGTGAAAACTTTAAAAATGAGAGCAACAGCAAAGGTGTTGTTTTTTCATTTTTGTTCAGTGTCCATCAAAACAGCATTCTAAGCACTACGATCATTCTTAGTTCATGTGGATTTATGACTAAGTTCCTTCACTTTGACTTTATTTTCTTGACTTTCCCATTCTGTTGACCAGCTCTCACATAATGCAGTCATTAGTCGCTTTGCTTTAGAAAGACATTATTTAGTGTCTTAATTAATGTTAAGACATTCTCTCTTTATTTTTGTCACAGTATGTGCTGCTCCGAGGACACATTGCTGACACCTGTATTATTTGCTACTTGTTTTAAATCTCCTAATACCACCATTGACTCATTCGTGCACATGAATGAAAATGAAAGCATTAATATGAATCAGAAATAAAATGCCGTAGTCAGTAGTCAGGAGAGCTGTTGAACATACATGAGGTATGAGTTAACCTGAAACTACAAGTGTTGGATTTAATGATGCTGTGAGTTATCATTATTTCTCAATCATATGGGAGTATTTGATGTGATTAAAAGGCAACAAGCTGCCCTTAGCCCCCATGTAGGTCTCTACAATATCAAGTGTTCATTGGCTCAGGAAGGTATGTAGGACAAAGTGGTGAGGGAGATCTCCCATTCCCACAGGAGACACTTGATCAGACAGACGAGTGACTTTCTTGGCTACACTTCTCTACCTTCCTCTGCGCCACCATCTGAGCAGGTCAATCACAATGGAATGATTCCGTCACACCTAAACCCTGACAGAGCTTTCCATTTGATGTCATCCCATTGAATACATATGAAAATATGCCCATAGTTCTTCCTGAAAACATAATACATTGTACACATACCAACATGTCCAAACATAAACTATACAGACACAGACAGTGGTACTAGGAGAGAGAGTTTATTTTATGGCAGAGGAAAAAGCTATTGATCAGGTGATCTTTAGTGATCTTCACGTGCAGGGAAAGGAGTGTTAAGTGACAGTGAGGTTGGTTCTCTGTCACGGCTGAGGATATAAGGCTAAACGTCGTGAAAAATGTTGTAGCAGCTTAAGATAGTAAAGAACCAAATGTTTCCTTATAGCAGTACTATTCAGAGGAGGGGGGTATGTCTAAAGTTATTTTCTATTGACGATGAGGATGAAGATGATGATGATGATGATACTTTTATTGCCAGGTCGAGTCTGAAATGTTTTTTGCCTCACAGCAGCTGCATTTGCAACATGAAAAGGAAAAACATTTAAGACAGAAAAATTTTTCTGCAACTAAAAAATAAACATAACCTCACATTTTGTCAATCATATTTCTGAAACTTTAAAACCAAAAGTCCCCAATTGGGGGACTTTTAGAGTGACTTTGCAAACACAGTGTGAAACAATGCACTGATCACGAAGACTATAGTGATGTTGCACATCATATTAAACAGCAGAACCTGGGATACATGCCTTTTTACATGCCCCAAACACAGCTCAAACAACACCTAATTAAACAACAAGAAATCCAACTCCATACCGCACCGATGTCCTGAACAACTCGGTATATTTCGGGCTCTAACTCGACCACATGTTATCAAAACACGTGTCATTCATCTCAAATGAAAGCTGCGACTCTGCTGTTTCCACACATATGCGCCAAAGCACTCTACTCCAAAGCATCAGAGAGATAGAGGCCAAAGAACAACAGAAATCGTTTCACCCGGCTATAGTTGTAATATTTCCCTTACTTTGTTGTTCTTGCTGTGAATAGCTCATTTTGCCGTTAAATTATGCTTCATTCCAATTGACCAACATGTTGTCTGTCATTTAAATGAATCTGGGTGAAAAATGGCGGCCTTCAGGTTCCGGGGATAAGCACGACAAGCAGGACATGATAAGCATGACAAGCAACACTGACCACTCACAGCAGCCAACATCTGCCCCACAATGCATTCTGCTGACTCTGATTGGCTTACAGTGCTGTCAATCTCGTTTTGGTGGGTATAGCGTCAATTTTATTGGCTCTAACGAATCAAACGAGGTGTCAATCACTCAAATCGGCCAAGCCATCACAGAGATACCAGCCTCCAAAACACAGAAGAGAAAATCAGTTTCACATGTAGTAGGTGTGTATTGGTCAGTTTGGAGTGGGAATTTGACTAAAAAAATTAAATGGACAGTTGTATAGGATTGTACATGACAAAAATCACATGCAAACTTGGTGCAATTTTGGAGAGCTCGTCTGAATTTTCTGTACTAAAACCTCTCTAATATTCTTCTGCTTCACTTTATCAGAATCAACCTTTGCAGAGTTAATGTTCACATATTGTGCTTTGATTTGATAGAGGTTTAGAGCTGCAGCTGCATCATTCCAAAGGGATACTCATCCTGAAAAGGCTTCTTTTTTTTATTAGGCGAACCTTAAAATGTTTTATTTGTGCTGTGTGCCATCTTCATTTACTCCTCACATATAACACATATACTGATATTTACACATCTTAACAAATCTCACAAGTGTTCCCTTTAGCATGCCATCAAAAGTATTCAAATAGACCTTGTGGTTGCAAAGATATTTAAATTCATTATGGATATGCAATTTTTGAGCAGAGGCCTATAAAATAGGCTTAGGGTTTAAAAGGTTTTAACAGGTTAATCCGTAATTAAAATTTTCAGAACACGTTTGATTTTCTTTGTTTTTTGCATCTGTCAGAATCCTACAGAGAGCTGTTTGACCAAGAATCAGTGAAGAAATTGTGGCGATGAGACAAAGCTGCAACAAGACAGAGAACCGGGTGGTTCAGAATCATTTCATAACTCAGATACCTTGATTTCAACAGGTCAGATAGTAATAATTAGGTGGATGATGATGAAGAGGAGGAGGGCACACAGAATGTGAAGCCATACAGGGAGGACAGCTCTGGTCCTTCATGCAGCTGCGGTGCCAAATGCAAGACAGGGAGGGTGTGGTGACAGCCGGATAGGTAACTCCAGTGGAGAAAGGCAAAGGAAGAAATGTGTCTTTTCATTTTGTCTTTTGCAAATTTTAATGAATAGAACAAGAAAACACATCTGAATCAGTGTGCAACCCTTCTGTGCATAGCAATTCTTTTTGGATGACGGATTAAAAAAACGCATCTACAGAAGGATGTTTCATACAGATGCAACAAGTTAGACATTTAAATGTTTGAAACAAGACAGAGTGCACACAGTGTACACTGAGATGCAGTGCATAGCCAAGCACTGATCGTGATGAAAGATTACAATGAGTTGTGTTTGCAAGTGGTGGGCAGCAGAGGATACTGTCTCAAGTAATGTCTAATGTCTAAATATCTGATATCATTAGTCACACCTACACTCTCTCCATGGTGGTGATTGGCCTGGGTTTCTGGTCAAATGCTGATGAATAGCTGTTTGCTTTTTGAAACGTTGATCTGGAGGAAGGTATTGAGCTACCTGAGAGGAGGGGTCACTCTTTCTCCAGAGCTTATTTTTCTAAGATATATTGGATTGTCTTCCTAAAGCCTGGACGCTAAGCTCTGTAATGCCCTGCTGTATTTAAAGTCTGTGTAAAGCAAATTCTGCTATTTTCTTTGAAACACATTAAATAGGTCATACAAGTACTCCTCAAAATGTGTAAAAAAGCCTTTCAACCATTTACAGTGGAATTGTGGAGTTAGGCTCCACAAGCTGTGTTTGTAGGTTTCAATTTTCTGGATTTAGTGGGCGGGCCTTAAATCATACCCTGCTACAAACACGCCCCCTGAGGCTGAAGCAGTATAAATACACACTCTTGTACAATAGGTGGCAGTATGCACCTGGAAGTTGTTTGTGTTCCGCTAATTAATTGAGAGAAGAAGAAGAAGAAGCAGTAGAAGAAGAAGCAGCAGTAGTATAGAAATCCAGCGGTTTCACTATATACATATATATCACATTTTTCACGTCACTATATCACCGTGTAGACTAATCTGATGTTTGTAAAATCTATAAACACAATGACTGAACAAACATTAGGCTACTATTTCTGTGTCCACGTTTTGTAATTAACATGGTTATTATAGATTAGCTGGGCTAACCGTTAGCTGTTAGACATTAGCCGTTAGCCATTAGCGGTGACTGTAATAACTCAACAAACAGACCGTCAAAAAAATACTTTTTCCAGCGGATGATCTAGTTACAACATGATTGAGCTAACAGAGCAGTTTTGTGTTGCTATGTGTGGTATTTATTCAGTTTTGGGAAATCACGATGTCTAGAAAGCATCAGTGATGGCAGCTAAGAGAGACAGCTAACAGCAGCGGCAAAGCTAACATCAGGACGTCATCTGTTAAAAGCCTCCCGTTGTCGGATACGACCTAATACTACTCCAGTTAGCTCAATCATGTTGTAACTCAGACATCCGCTGGAAAAAATATTTTCAGTCAGTGGAGCCGAACTGACACTCTCCCTCCCTGGATTACATCCTCCCGTTCCGCCAGCTGCAGGTGCGGGGTTACGTCTTTGTACAGTACACAGAGGCAGCTTCCCTCCCGAGAGTGAAAAAACTGGGACATTTTGTATATGCCCTATTTAAAAGGCAAAAGTGGAACGGTCCATGTCAGTTTTTTGTGTGGGTTGTTCGGAGAGTGAGGTAAGTGGGTATGGGGTATGTGAGAAGTAACATTGATGTCATTTCCGATTTACATAAACTTAATGCACAAAATAAAATGGTGATGGGGAATCAAGGGCCATGCACCGTTTGGCTGTGTGTTGTATCCCCATCTCTGATTTGCTGCACTTTTTAATGTCTAACCAGACCAGTTCCCTTTCCCAGAGCCTCACCTTACCACATATTGATGAGGGCCTTGACATATCTGCTAGTCCAAACAGTGTTCTGCATTGTTTTAAAGTGTGGGTTGTCCTGTTTGATCCAGATTCTGTAGTAAAAAGGTGATGGGCGTTTTGCTTACTGTAGTCATCCATGTGGTGATGTGATTTCACATCTGCTTGACCAATTACAATCAACAGTACTACTGGTAACCTCAAAAAAAACATGGAAATTGCATTTTGTAAGTCATAGGTTCTTATAGGTTAGGTTCTTTATTCTGAACAATTAATAAATACACATGAAACATTACAAATGATGACAAGACGGTGCAGTGAGAGGCAAAAAACCACGGTGGGCTTATTAGAAGCCTCCACTTTATAATTATATTACAACAGAAACACAAAATATCAAAACATGAAAAATTAGTAAGAATTAATAGTGACTAACAACAATAATATGAAAATAAAAACAAACAGTGTAATTGTGTGTGTGTGTGTGTGTGTGTGTGTGTGTGTGTGTGTGTGTGCGCGCCTGTGTGTGTGCACATGACTATTGGCAACTTATGGGCAATAATAATAATAATAAAGATAATAATGATAGGATCTTTGTCAATGAACATCAAGACAATCACATACATAGACAATACATTACAAGACAGCAGTTGAATGATCTTTTAAACATCTTTTAAAACATTTCACAGAGGAGCATTTTTTTGCTAAATGGGAAAAGCTGTTTCATAATTTATTACCTCCGAATCTGATTGAAAACTGACCTTTGCTGGTTAGGAGTTTAGGGGGATGAAGATTTGCAGATTGACGCATTGAGTAAGAATGAACCTTTGAATTTTCTTTGAAATAAGTCTTGAACTCTTCTGGAATATTTCCTTCATTTGAGAGTATTTTGTAAAAAAACAACAAAAAACAAACAAAAAAAAAACATAATTGAAAAATATTAATATCATAAATACTTAGAATCTGGAGTTTCTGAAATAAAGGGGCAGATGAAATGTGAGACTCTGATCGGGTAGTGATCCTTACATAGCGTTTCTGGAGAACCAAAGTTTTGTGAAGAGTAATAGGAAATGTGCTTGCCCAAACGATATTACAATATGAGAGATAAGGATAAATTAAACTATAATAAAGAGTAAGGAGACAGCTTGTAGTGACAAGATGACTAATCCTCCTTATAATACCAATAGATTTATTTATCTTTCTGTTAACACAATCAATCTGATCTCTCCAACTTAGACTCTCTTCAATAATAATTCCCAGGAATTTTGTATTTGACACCTGAGGCATCTCAACAGACTTTATTAAAATTTTAGATAAATCCTTTGAGTATGATTGTTTTACCACTGAAAATTATAAAGTTAGATTTTTTTTATATTCAAAGATAATTTATTTAATCTAAACCATGTGGTGCAGGCAGTTAAACCAGCATTTGCATTTTTAATCAGTGAGTTGAAGTTTGAATGGGAGAGAACCAACGTCGTGTCATCTGCAAACATTATTGGAGAAAGGATATTTGAAACATTAAACAAATCATTAATATAAATAAGAAATAAAAATGGTCCAAGAATGGAGCCTTGTGGGACCCCACAGAGTAATCTGGCTTTGCTGGAATAACAACCCTTAAAACAAACAAACAGTTTCCTATCAGAAGCATAATTTTCTAACCATTTGTATGCAATATCATGAAAACCATATTTGTACAGCTTTTCAAATAGACTATGATAATTTACAGTATCAAATGCTTTTGAAAAATCAAGAAAAATACTACAAGTGAATTCATTGTTGTCAAGAGCTGGGGTAATCTTGTCAATCAGGTGAAGTAGCGCCATATAAGTGAAGTGGTTTTTTCGAAAACCATACTGATGTTTATAAATAATTGAATTGGAATCTAAATGAAAAAGTATCCTTTTGTATATAATTTTTTCTAGTAATTTATGGCAAGATAGATATGGTCTATAATTACTAAAACAACATGGGTCATCTGCTTTGAATAATGGAATAACTCTAGCAATTTTTAGGTCCTCTGGCACAATGCCTGTTTTCAAGGACAAAGAAAATATGTGAATAAGTGTTTGTAATACTGACTGTTTCACCTGTTTGACAAGGCATGCAGAAATATTATCATGACCAGCTGAAGATGTTTTTAGTTCATCAATTATATCACTTATTTCTCGGATATCAGGAGGCTTCAAAGAAGAAAAACTAGGAAAATTTCCTGGAATAAAGTCCAAAGGATTACCATGACTAGGAGGAATTTTGTTAGCTAATTCATAACCAATATTAACAAAGAATTCATTAAATTTTTGAGCTACATCAAATGGATTGTTGAGAGAATTTACACCATCTAGAAAGACAGAAGGAAGTTCTGATGCAGTTCTTTCTCTTTGCAACAGCTGATTTATCACTTTCCATGTGGTTTTAATATCATTTGAACAATTCTTAAATTTTTCACTGAAATATTTCTTTTTTGCATATCTAATAGAATGAGTGTATTTATTTCTATAAAATTTATAAACACTATGGGTAAGAAGAGTGGGATTTGAAACATATTTTCTGTACATTTTGTTCTTTTTCTTTAAGAGTTTCAGCAAATAATTTGTAAACCAGGGCTTGTCTTCTTAGTAGAGCTGCCAGTTGGAAAACATTCATTGAAAACAACAATTGATAACTTTTATACAATGTTGATATGCATATTCAGCATCATTTACCTTATAAAGATCATCCCATGAAGTACTGACAAGCATATCTTTAAATTTAGGAATATTTGTTTTACTCATAATTCTTTTATGCATTGTCTTTTTAATATGTTTAGGTCTATTCATTTTAAGTGAAGAATACTGGAATGTGGGGAAATGATCTGACAAGTCTGAATACAAGACACCAGATTTCATTCCTTCACTCAGTGAATTTGTGAAAATATTACCAATCAAAGTTGCTGAATTTTCTTTTACTCGTGTAGATTTATGAATAAGGGGGAAAAATAATTGGAGTAAAGAATATTAAGAAAATCTCCAGTGTGGGTATTTAATGTATATTTAAAAAGATTTATATTAAAATCTCCTAGAATGTAGCAGAATTTATTCTCTTTGTTTATCAGGTCAAGCAAGCTGGACAAACTTTCATTGAAATATTTGACAACAGAGTCAGAAGGGCGATATATAACACCAACAATAATATTCTTTCCACCAGAGAGCTCTATAAAGACAGATTCCACCTCAGCCCCATCCAACTTGAGAGAGGAATCTTCTCTAACTTTAAATTCAGATGCTTCATGAATAAACAGAGACACACCACCTCCAGATCTATTTTCTCTTGTGTGGTGAACTGCATTGTATTTGGGTATTTTAAAACTGTCTTTAGATGCTTCTGTAAGCCATGTTTCTGATAAAGCAATGACAGAAAAATCATGTTTGAGTAAACATAAATAATGAATGAATTTATCATAGCTGCTAGAGAGACTTCTTATATTCAAATGAAAAGTAGAGAAAATATCAGAAGGCATAGAAGCACATAAATTAATAAATTGACACGCACCAACGGCCCTGGCCCCATAAAATTACCCCGAAGTTCCTGCGGTGGAAACAGGCCTCATGTGACAACTAAAATTCATTGATTGATTGATCTATTTATTGATTGATTGATTGATCCAGTTAGATCAGTTACAGTCCACCCCTATTCCTGCCTTTATTTGCAAATTTATCCGGCAAAAATCAATAGAGAGTACAAATTTATGGTGGAAGACATCCTGTTTATTAAAACACATGAATTGTCAGGATTCTCTTCTGCAGGAGGGATGCAGTTTTCCTGTCTGCTTCTGGAAGCATTTATTTGCAGCATTTATTATGTTCCTTGGAGATTCAGAACCCCTCTGAAGCAGCTCTAGAGCGAAACGGCTGCCTCAGTACAATTCTATCCCACCCCACCCCCTATCCCTGACCCTCCTATATACCAGTCTGTGGGACAGAAATTGGCTGAGTTGTGTGCTGTCAGTAGAGCACTATAGACAATTCTTGCACACCATTCCTATCTGTCTGCGTATGATCCAGAAAGCTTCTGCAGAGTCCCTGACAGACAGACAGACCCTCCAGTCTACTACTCACATGTAATACTATTTTCAAAACTCTGCTCGGAACTTAATGTCATTGTGGGAAACAGAAGGAGACATTCTGCCTCTGGGCATTATTGGAACTTGTTACAGCCTCTGCCGTATCGTCTGCATAGACTGTAAATTTTGGGGTTTAAACACTTCATTTTCTGCATTCTGATGAATTTTTCTGGATCAAGTTATGGCAAAAATTAATGAAAAGGAAAAAAAAATACTTTCAATTATTTCGTCTCAACATTTCTCATTTATTGTAATCTCTGGTGATTTACGCAGACACACGTAGGCATGATTTAATCCTTCATGCTCTTTTGTGCCTTTGGTTTGAGAAGGTTGCCTCTTTAAATGTGTATGTGGCACATGTTTTCGTCCATGATACATTCATTTATTTTAATAATTAACCTAAGCATATATGTGTTTCGGCAAAATTTCTGCTCATGTTCAAAACTTTCTACACATTGAAAGCATATCCCACATATCTTTGTTCTCTGACATTTTGACAATGAAGTCATAATGTTATGACAAAACAAGTCATAATTTCTGAGGTTAGAGTGGATATTTTAATACTCAGTCATGTCTTCTGCTGCATTTACTCAAATCCTCCCCCCAGGTCTCCTCCTGCAACAGTGGCCAGCTCTCTTGCTCTATCTGTCCAAAAACAATATGTCAACATTGTGGCTTTTTCTTTCTGTTTCATGGCAGACTGGAAACATTGCTATTGAGGATGCATACTATTTACTGGAGGCATTGTTATGTCCAGTAGTTAACATTATTAATGGGTGGAGGAGGGAGGCAATGCACTTGTGCTACTATAAATATTGAGGGGGATGTGTGTGTGTGTGTGTGTGTGTGTGTGTGTGTGTGTGTGTGTGTGTGTGTGTGTGTTGTGACAGCTGGTGTTTTTTCTCTCATCTACCTCATCACCTGTTCACGCCCCGAACACACCCAGCTGTGCAGGGATTTGTTCCCGGTTCCGCTTCCATTCACGCACTCCCATTCATTCCCATTTGAAACAGCTGATTTCACTCGCCATTCATTCAGCAGGAGAGAGGAACAGGAGAAGGAGACGGGCAGACGTGACTATTGTTTGCTTGTTAAAGGTTGCTGATATTTTTTGAACTGCACTGAAAGTAACTTAGTTGATGAACTGACCTTTGTTGATGAGCTGAACTTTGATGAACTGAATTTGATTTTTCTTTGAACATTTGAAAGAGACTGAGTAAAGGGAAAAACCTGTGGAATTTTGTGTTGGCTTGTTCTTTGTGTGGTGAACTTGGAAAATAGTTTATTTTTGCCGGTGTTTGAAATATACACTCTTATTAGGTTCGAAAATTATTTGTGAACAAACAGACAAACTGACTGACTAACCTTAAACTCCAGGAGAGAAACCTGGCTGACACCCCTAAACAGATTTCGAAAGAAAGGAAATCAAGTCAAACCGTCACTCTCTGTGTGTGTGTGTGTTTGTGTGTGTGTGTGTGTGTGTGTGTGTGTGTGTTTGTTTGTTTGTTTGTTTGTTGGTTCGTTGGTTCGTTCGTTGGTGTTTGTGTGTGTGTGTGTGTGTGTGTGTGTGTGTGTGTGTGTGTGTGTGTGTGTGTGTGTTTTGTGTCTCTCCACCCACCAAAGCAAAGCCGGATTGATGCCAGCTCCTCTCACTTCTTATGAAATAGATAACACCTTGACAAAATGTGCAGGCGTGCACACACACACACACACTACACCTTTCTGTATGTAAACAAATCCACATGACACTGTTGCTGTGTTTCAGAAAATGCTTGAAGCCTTGGAGCTCGTTAAGAACACCCAGTGAAGAGGAGAGGCGGACCTACAGGCAATGATGGACCGCCACCAGCTGCTTCACACTGTTGTTTATGCAAACACGTATTCACATGTATGTATTCAGACCAAACCACTTGTGACTTTTTGTGGCTGACCTTTACACAGGGGTGTGCTGCTCACCTGCAATATCTTCTCAGCATTACTAAATGGGCTGTTAACAGTGGTTTACTACTATTTCAGATACACAGCTGTGTATCAGCCAATCACGCAGGTCTCTACAGATGTACTGTAATGAGGTTTTATGTTGGGGTGGTGGATACATGAGATAAATGGTGGATTAAAATGTGATGTTAAAATCACAGAAGAATGCTTTATTATGACGCACTATACTGTAGCAAATACTGGTGGTTTTATATCTTCAGTAGTTGATAAAAGTATATCTCTTCTGTTATGTACTATATGTGTTCTGTTCTCCAGCCTTTAAAGTTAATTTGAATTGAGTTTAATCAGTACTGTGGTTTGGGATTATGCAAATGTTAAAGTTTGTCTACCAACAATTATGATCAGTAACTGTAAGCCTATAGGGTGATGGTGTATACACAGTAAACCAAAGTCTCCATCTGAATGGATGACTGATGCTGACTGTATTTCGCTATTAAAGCTGCTTGTGATTAGAAATGAGTTTGAGTTCTACACTCCAAGTAACTGAACACCTAATTGTGAAAAGTGGTATGAAATATCTATCTATCTAACTATCTGCATTTATGTGTCTGAATTCCACTCTTCAAAAATTTTCATGAGGTAATTTAAGCAGTGCAACTTCAACCAAATTGTAATATATATTTTTTCAATGGCTCACAAATTCAGGAAGAAAATTCAATTATCCAATGGAAATAAAAAGCTATATTCATGTCACGAAGACTTTGTTGTTCATTTTCTAGTATATACATTTCATTCAATTTTTTAATTTTTTAAATAATCAGTAAAATCAAAGTTCTAGATTAAAAATTTAAACTTTAACACGGGGCTACCAAGAAAATGCTATCAAGCATGAAACTGTCCTATCAGGTTTCAGTCTGTTAATCATGTAATTTAGAAAGGACAGCTGGATTTGTGTAGCCAAGTACTTGACATAGCAAAACTTGAAATTTCCTTTTGGGAATTAAAAGCACATAAATTCAGATCCAATGTTTATCAAAATAAAATGTTTAACACCATAAATGCGGTATTTGATTTTAACATTAATCACAATTAGGTATTCAGTGGCTTACAAGACTTAAGAAAAAAGGAGTGTCTGTTTTGTTTGTTTTAGACAAGAGTTAATGACAAATGTTGAGCATGTGATGTGACCAGAGTGTAATTAGTGAGTAATAATATCAGTCTGTTTCTTCCAGTGTACATGAATATTACTTAAGTCAACCATCCCTGGTGCTTTGAACTGTAATGCCTATCTGAATATGCTCTACACAAAGTTCCTGGTATTTACAAGACCTAATGTATTCAAATTGTTGTGAAGAATAAAGAACATTGAAACCTTACAGGCTAAAGTTCTAAAGAAGGAACTAAAATGCGTGTCAAGCTGTACCGTCTGTGTGTTTACAGTGTTACTGGAGTTTAGCACTAGAGGTCTGAAACAGTGGAAAAAGGAATTGCAGTTGTATACCCCATTTATAGACTTCTGGCCCTCAAAGCACTTCTGCACTTCATGCCACATTCACCCATTCACACACACATTCATAGTGAATAATGTAGTAATTTAAATGTCATAAAAGTTGATCATGTAATAATCAGCTGTAAGAGAACCACTGGTGCAGAACATAGTAACAGTTTTGTGTACAATGTAATGTTACATTATGAGAAAATTACTAAATTGTAAACCAAGTAAAAAAAAAAAAACCTGTTAATGTAAGAAATTCAGCACATGGTGTGATAATTTCAAAAAAGTACTTGCTTTGTCTTCTCAAAGCATATAAAACCAACATGTTCTTATCACAACTCGTCATTTACCAACCCCTGGTCACCGGCCCTACACACTGAAACATGACGCACTGGGTACCCTCCTGCATGAGTTTTAGACTTTTAAGGCTGGTATTTCAATTTATACTTGTCCCATGCGTTGTGTCTTTTCAAAACATAACTCTGTTTTCACAGTTTCTGCCCATCAGTCTTACAACATTGGTAAAACACTTTGTTTTTTGGGTTTACTTCCTCAAGTTTAGGCAACAGTCCATGGTTAGGTAGAGGCAATGAAAGCACACAATAAGATTTAGAAAAACATGGTTTTTCAGAACTATTGTTACTGATGTAATGTAATGCAGTGTTTCCCCCTACCATTACATTAGGGGGGCACCCCGCCCCCCTTGAAGATCAAGTTAATTTTATTTAATGTTATTTTCTCTATAGTGCCAGATCACAACAGAAGTCATTCTAGAAAGCAGCTTTAGTGAAAACTCTGAGTATGTTAACCCTGAAATGAGGGAAACTCTGGGTTTTCAGTTCCAGACAGAGAAAGTCAAACTCTGAGTCAATCACCATGGCAACTGACTCTGTGAATCAACCTGCTCGCTGGCATGTTTTCTGTAAGAAACCCTGAGTTCACCCTGTCTCCTCCCTACTGCCGAACTTGAAGCAAGCTGTCAGACAGACGTGGGTTGTTTGTATCAGAAATCTGATTGATATGGAGGCAGAATTAATTTGCATTGCTTTATGCCGGGAGAGGATCTTCATCCTATCCCAGCTGACACTGGGCGAGAGGCAGGGTACACCCTGGTCCAGTGCCCAGAGGGAACCCACGCTGACACGAGGACACACGGAAGGGCTCCCACACCTGGGATCGAACCGGGAACCCTGTTGCTGTGAGGCGACAGTGCTAACCACCACACCATTTTATGCAGCTTCCAAGTCCCCTTTGCCACCTATATGAAAATCAGATTTTATTCAAAACCACTCCACCACTTTTTCACCTGTATGTTATGATTTTAATTAAGTGTGGTTGAATGTTAACTGAATGGACTGGTGCATTCAAACATACACAGGCAGCAATTTACTCCCATCCGCCTCCCATTCCTACTTTACATAATCTTCTCCAGGTCTTGACTGTATTTTTAAGTGTGAAGCAATTTACTTTCATCTGACTTGAAGAAATCAGTGTATGTAATGATCCCACCAATTTACTCTCCAGTGTTTTCTATTAGGGGGTAATTTCTTTATTAATCATGATTAGAATTGATTTTGCTTGTGCAGCATAAAAATAGTTAGTCTGGGTAGGGCAAGTCCCCCTTCATTTCTTTTTTGCTGTATAATTGTCAGCTTCACTCTTGGTCACTTTCCATCCCATACTGTTTCTCAACAAGTTCTCCAAGTATTTGAAAGAAGCCTGTGTAAAATGCAAAGTTAGATTCTGGAACAAAAATAGAAAACGTGGTAAAACATTCATTTTCAATGAACTATTTTTTCCAGTAGTCTTAAAGGTAGATATTTCCACCTATGTAAGTCTTGTTTTATTGACTTTTCTAATTACCCATAGTTGCAATGATATAGATTATCCAGGTTGTTTGGAATAGTCAAATTTCTCACTTCATCTTGGTCCCATTTGAATTCAGCTTTTATCTACTCACCCTCATGCCGAGGGAGGCTCGGGTGAAGTTTCAGAGTCCTCACAACACTTGTGGAGATCTGAGGGGGGAGTGGGTAGCAGCACAACTGCACACCTAATGGCTGACGACGCCCCAGATTAAAACGTCCAAAAACACATAATTGAAACCACAAAATATCTCCATACTGCTCGTCTGTAGTGATCCAAGTGTCCTGAAGCCCCAGCATAAAAAGTTGTTTGGTAAAATGTCATTTGAACTCTGTTTTTAGCCTCACTGTAGCCTGTAGCTCTAACTGCCTCTCTGTGCAGCGCGTTCACGTGTGTGCGCTTGCACAAGACCATGAGACATGGGCATCGCCTTCATGTGTGTTCATGTGCTTTTGCTGGTCTCGCGAGAGGTGTTTATGAATCTCTAGGTTATACAAGGTGCTGGGGTGTGTGTGTGTGTGTGTGTGTGTGTGTGTAAGAAAATAGGACAGAAAGATGAAATGCATCACCACTGATTGGACAACACATTCTCACTACAACCTTGTAACATATTGAAGTTTGGCCATGTAGTTTCCACGTCTACATATGACGTGCAAGGTACCCTGGATGTGTTGGTTGTTGACATTCTTTGATGGCGTGTAAACTTCAGCCTGTTAAATGCATTGTCTGTTTTCAAAATACACTTCCTTCTCACAGGAAATATACAGTTTGCATACAGTCTCTTTAAAAATAAACGCACTACATTGGTACAACACTGCAAACATTTTTTACCTTCAACATGAAATACATGTGGTTATGTTTCGGCAAAAAAGAACAGGGTTTGGCTTTACATTCATATAGGTAAAAGTTGGTGATTGTTGGACCCATCCGCCACCCCTCCCACCTGCCCTACTTGGACTTTTACAGCGATTGGCAGTGTATCATGTTGATTTGAAAGGAGGGCTTTTTTTTGTCTGAGGTTACTGACCAAGCGCTGTTATTCGATGACCTCGGAGTGAGACCAGGTTAGATAGGAGCCATCTATTAGCCAAAGCAAGAGTATAGTCTGGTATGGTTTGCAACTTGAATCCAACCCAATAGCCAAAAATAAAACATGTTGGCATTGCACGTTTTTGCAAACTGCATACGTTACATTTGCATGTTATTATGTAGCAGATATGTTGAAACTTTAGTAAAAAAGTAAAAATGTCTATTGAAAATGTAGCCAGTTATTACAAAATCAGTTTCAGATTCTCAAACTATGGTTCAAGACCCCCCCTACAGACCCTTGGTTTAGACAGCAGAGATTCCTCTTAATTTGGTTGTATAATAACATCAAACTAAGTTTAAAACCAATTTAAAATGGATAAAATAGCTGATTAAGTAAAAGTTTATTCAATTTAGAATAAGTTTTATTACCAAGTAGGTTTTCACGTACAAGGAATTTGCTTTTTTGTGTGCATGAATTAAACCCACAAAAATGTATTAAGAAGACTAAAACATAAGGAAAAGTACTGCAACACTCAATAACAGAACAGAAAAGTCAGAATAAAAAATATGACAAAGATACCTTTAAAAAGGATGTCTAAAAATATTAGGCATGGGAAGTGTAAAAGTTGACTATCTTCCTGATCACAAGTAATGTCGAAGAGGTTACAGCTCAGGAGTCTTTCTTAGGACAATTTAATGAGACAAAATTTACTCAAAACATGTTTTTCCTGTTTCCTGTTTGCCTTTTGCTCTTGCTGTTCCATGGCCAGGATGGAAGCTGCATTGCTCCTCCTGAATCCAAGGTTAGACAATAAGTCGCAGACCCCTTTCAAGCATTCTGGACTGAACTATCCTAAGGGGGCTGAGCAGTATGATACCCCAATAACTGGAGCACACCCTCCTGTCCCCGACACCTATAAAAAATGAAATAAGTATTGTGACTACTTAACTTTATCAAAGTGATGCAATGTATTACATTTGATTGCTTTTTGATCACTTTTTCTGATAAATGTTTTAAACTGGGCAATAAGGTAGAAACAGATCTTGAAATAAGCTCTACCAAAAGACAGCATGCCTGCATGGCAAAAAGAGAGACGCAAAAGATTTATTCTATATATATAAAGAGAACATGTTGGATATAACCCCCTCTCAATCACCAACATTTCGATTACTCATTTAATTACATATTTTTCTTAGCACCTGTAATTGATTACAATTACATTTACGTAGTCATTTAATTACATGTAACTCTTTTTCCCGAACACTGTTTGAGCCAATATGAGCACGATTCAAATACAATTTGCCATGACTCATGTTTATATTGATGCACACTGGCCTTCACAAAAAGGACAGAGGAAAATGATCTAACTTGAGCAGCAGACACATGGCTTACTGCTTTGGAGGGAGGAATAGAGTAACTTAAGAGAATAACTGTGTGTCACCTTGAAGAATCTCACCTACCCCGAAGGGGTACTATCCGCAGTGGAAAAATGAAACTGAGAAAAGGACATGGTACCAAAAGTGAGTAAAGCTGTACATGCAGTGGACATTAGGTTTTAGGTCCTAGCTGATGAACACAGAGGAGCATTTAGCAGCTAAAAACACACATCAACACAGGGTTGATCAAAAACAGATTAGTCAGACTCTTGAAGCAACTTACCGCTCAGAGGGAATTCAGCAGCTCCTCTGGCAGTAGCACAGTGTCTCTCCCTCTCCCCTTGCACACAACGTTTGATAATGTAAACTTTCGTGATGCTCACAACTCCACAAGAAACTACATATATGTTAATGTGCAATAGTTATGGTAACATAGCCTGTCACAGGTTACAGTGTGATGATTAGAGGACAAATGGCAGAGCATAAAGGGTACATTTTTTGTATTTGGGAACTGTTTAAATGTGTACTCTGTGGTAGATTTAATTTTTTTGTAGTATTAATATTGTATACAGAATCTGAATCTATGAGTTACTGATGTTGACAAACTAAAGAAATGAGAGATCATTTCTCTTTAGTTTTTACTGAATATTTGAAGGCAAACCTATTTTGTTGCAATTCTGTGCTCTTAAAATAAAACATGCTTTTTACTTATTTGTAAAGAATATCATAATCGTAAAAATACCCTAAAATCGTTGTTTTTTTTTTTTTTGGCCATATCACCCCTGATTGAAATTACATTCATCAAGTGGAAACAAAGACTTCTACTTACTGATAAAGTCGCTCTGTAAATGCTGGTTGTGTAAATAAGTTGTTTTTGTTTTGTAACATGTTGCTATATGAACTTTATGAAGTGGGAATATGTCATATGAGTAATGAAGAATAATTTCAGCACTGGAGGAACACTGGTCTCAGCCAGTTTGAGAAAAATCAAACAAAAACCCAGATACAACACCAGACTGTATTTCACATTTTATTTTTGGATATTACCATAGCTATATGTAACTTCTGACAACTGATATCAACTACAGAATAATACATTGAATATTTCTGTCCGTTCTAATTCTTTTTTTTTTTCTTTTTGCCCCCTTTTCTTCCTCTGCTGTTGCTTTTTGGTCCAGTAACATTTCTGTGGCTGATTCTCTCTGTGTGTCATTGAATGTTAAACACTGAAACACATGCACATCATTCACCTGGATACAACTGAGTAAGACAACAGTCAAACAGACCTGACAGTATGAATAGGCTTTACTTTTAGCTGAGACACCCATACAGTATTACTAATTATCATAAGGCTAGATTACTGTACAACTATGCACCAAAGGGTTCACTCTGTTGTTCTAGATAAAGAGAAAGAGCACCATATTTACAACTCTATTTACATCTACTCTGAAAAAGAAAACTCAGACAACAACCAAAGAGACAAAGAAATATTTCAAACATAGCTTTCCGGTGTTTCTGTTTAGTGAGCTGCTGTGAGGCTGCACAAGTTTGGAATTTAAAAAAAATTAACTAATGAAAATGTTTCTGTACAAATAGCTGCAACACACCAGATAGCTTATTGCCAATGCCCTTAAAGAATTTTCCCATTTCCTCTTCCCTGTCTTTCATCTGTTGGCCAGCCCCCTTTAAAGCACAGGTGAACTCCTACTGGTTAACCTGCACCACACACATTTATTCTAACCAGTGACACTTCACACAGGCTCCTGTCATCAACAGCACATCGCTCCACAAAATGTACACATTTTAAAAATAAACTTTACTTTTCAACATACTATATATACACCAGTCGACACACTGCACCCACATGTACAGTCAGCTGCGGGAGACATGGGTGCAGATGGTACTGAAAGAAGTCAGCAGAGATCAAATCAGGACACACTACTTGAGCCAGACACAACATATGTTCTCTACCAGCAACACATTAGAATATGGATAAAACAATAGCAATACTTCATTTAAAATATATGGTCAGCAGTAACATTTCATCATCTTGCTACAGAGGAGTGCAGACACCCACTTTGATTAACCACCAGCTTTTCTTTTGATGTCTCATTTATTAAAGTAAAACTCTTACCTCTAGAAAGAGCCACTGTCCACATATAACGGGGTTCTGACAGATCATATGAACTCATTCTAGTAGAAATCATTTCAAAAACAAGATAAAACAGATTGTCTGAGTGCAATATGGAGTCAAAATTAAAACCTTTTCTCTTCAGGTAAAACAGAGGTTCCTGCATGGGTTTATAAAAATGTAATTCATGTTATAGACCCATAGATAGCTAACATTCAGAGGGGAAGGAAGGAAGGTGTGAAGGAGTGTTTGTTTATTAGCATGGAGAGTCAGCTGCCTGCTACAGTGCAGCACTGCAACTATTTCAATAGTTCCTATAACTACTGGTACCAACAGTGCATGAGAACAGCCTGACCACAGTGCACTACAACTACAGAGTATAAGGGCTGCTGTTCCAAGAAAATAATCCCACATATTAAAAATAAAAATACAATATTTTGAGTGTTGTGTTTTGAGAATAAAGTTGAAATTGTAAATGAAAGAAATACAACCCCCCCTGAAATTAAGTCAGAAACTGAAAATAAGTTAAGAGGAAAAATGCAGATTTCCTGATCAAATTTACTTGTGAAGCATTGTGACTTTTCCATCTTTATCTCAAATTATTACATTTTTTGTGAAATTACAATTCAGCTTCAAAATGACTTTTTATATAATGACCATCTCTAAATATTAAAAATGTTCTGTAAAACGACAAATTCATTCTTCAATGACTATGACTTATCTCCTAAATTAAAAAATTAATTTGACTTTTTTGCTGGAATTTTTCCCTTCACAGTAAATCTAAAGACAGTGTTTTTCTGCCATTGTGTTTTCCATCCAGTGTTTTCCACAACCAGTTAGCATCAAACCTTCTTCATTTTACTGTGATCTAAAACCAGCATACTGCTCTTAAATGGATAGCTTGGAATGGGGGGTGTAAGAGGTACTTATCCATAGTCAGTGCATTACATACAGTAGATGTTAGCCGAAACACTCCCAGAGTACCACCAAGTAGGCTCAGCAATGTACTGCTGTAGACAGGGGGCAGCAACAAAACATATTTCAATCAAAAAAATAAAAATAAATAAATAAATAAAATAAATCTAACAAAATCATTATCAGTCTAAGTGAACGCTATATTGAGATTATTTTCACCACTTTACCTCGCCATCAGAAAGCCCTTTCCACTGGCACTACATTTTCTCAGTTGTAGAACTTCTGTATTCTTATCCAACAGCCCAATTGTGCTGCTCTCCATGTTGTGCTGCAGGTCAGCTGTTTGGGTCAGGCTTTTAGTGGATTATGGAAGAGACAACAAATACAAGACAACAACAGAGTGATTATGACAGTGCTGATAAAATGCTGTTCACTGTGGAGACAAAAAGATACCTTTGTGGCCCACAGTATATAGAAGAAGAAATTTTGTGGAGGGAAACTGTACAGGCTGAAAAAGAGAGAGGGGGAAACTTGTATGGAAACAAGTTCTATATTCAGTGGAATTAAACACAGCTGTTTTAATTTCTATTTGAACAGCCCAGAAAAAAACAAGCACACACCATCTCTAAAAGTGAAGTTTGCTGATCATGCAGCAGCACT
The DNA here is from genome assembly GCA_026686955.1 of Epinephelus cyanopodus. Classification (NCBI taxonomy): domain Eukaryota; kingdom Metazoa; phylum Chordata; class Actinopteri; order Perciformes; family Serranidae; genus Epinephelus; species Epinephelus cyanopodus. The sequence continues at coordinate 4,008,222 of CM048919.1, forward strand.
TTCTGGCCCCAACAACTGACCTGCAGTGTAATACAGAGAGTGGCTTAGCTTTTAGGTAAGAATACAGAAGTTCTACGGCTTAGAGAAAATAGTGCCAAAGTAAAGGGCTGTCTGACGGCGAGGTAAAGGCAAGGTAAAGCATTGAAAATATTCTCAATATATCATCCTGTTAGATAATGATGATGTTTTTAGGTAGGTCTTTTCTTAAGTGACTAAAATATGTTTTGCTGCTGACCACCATCCAAAGCAGTACATAGCTGAACCTCCGACTGCTTCTGCAAACTGGGAGCTTGCCAACTGACATCTACTGTAGGTAATACACTGACTATAGACAAGTACCTCATACAACCCCACTTGAAAAGAAGCCCAACTATCCCTTTAAGATCGTAACAGCATATCAGTTCCACTTCTCTGGAGGGCTTTAGGGGCACACAAAACAGGGATCAAAAGAAACACTCCTAAATGTTAAAATCAACAAAGTGACGACAGCAGCAGAAGGCAGATGTGTTGATAGTGAGCTGATGTGAGCTCAGCTATCTGCTCCAGCTTAACACAACAGGTTGTGTTTAAACAAGCCCAACATGTAGGGGGACTGAGAGGCAGAGCTTCAGATGACCTGGCAGCAGCTGGCTGGAGCTGAGGTACAGAGCAGGCCGTCCCTGGAGCCCCCGCCCCGCTGGATGTTCACAGAGATGGTCTTCTCACACAGAGGTAGTTGAAGCACACCGTTTTTCAAGGCGCTCAGGTTGCTGTGAGCGACCCTGCCACCTGGCAGGCCTGGGGGGCTATGTGGCGCTGTTTTGCGGTGGTGGTGGGCGGTGTAGGTGCGAGGCAGGGCAGTGGTGGTGGGGAGGGTGACGGTGTCCACGCTCCCGGTGGAGCCAATGCACATCCTCCAGGCTGATTTCTCCTGGACTTTCACGCTCCCTCCTGAGAGGGTGCCAGGGTCTATGATGAACTTGCCACCCCCTCCTCCTCCTCCTCGCCCTCCCCGCCCCCCGCGGTGGTGCTGCAGCTGGGAGCTGAGGCACAGACTCATCAGCTTCAGGCTTTCCATCAGCTCAGTGCTGCGGCTCGCCGTGCGGGACGAGCGTGACACAGAGCTGAGGGAGGGGTGAGTAGTGCTACTGTTGTTACAACAACTGGAGGGGCTGTCTTGTCCTTTATTACCCCCTCCTCCTCCTCCCCCACTCCCCCCTCCACTGCTGCCATGCCCTCCTCCTCCATTACCACCCCCTCCAGGAGGACTCCCCCTGTCGGGACCAGAGGTTCCGCCTCCCTCTCCTGGAGGTTTACTTTGCCCTGAGCTGCTGCCTCCTCCATTGCCCCCTGAGCTGCCAGGTGGCCCCTCGCTGCTGTCCCTTCTGTTCCAGCCATAACTGAAGCCTGAGTCTTTATCCAGACGCCTACGGTGACTTTCTGAGTCGTCATCACTGGTCTCAGAGCTCGAACACGATGACCCCCTTCCCTGGCTCTTGCGTCGGTGATAGCGCTTTTGCGTGGTCCCAGGGGACGAAGAGGAGCCTGCCCCAGAGCTCACGTTGGCAGCATTCCCGGCCATGTTCATCTTGAGACGGCTGAGTTTGGGCGGCAGGCCCTCATCCAAGTCGAAGTCATCGTCTGACTCCCCCTCTTCCTCGAAAATCTGGTTGAGCACCGGGGCACTTTTCCTGGAGGTAAGGCGGTTAGTGATGGAGGGGGGCTTACGCCTCAAGATCACCTGGGTTGGGAGGGGAGAGGGGTCCTGCTCTTCCTCCTCCTCTTCATCCTCCTCCACCCTGAGAACACAGACGAGTGGTGTGAAATGTGGTGTGAAAGTATTTCTCATGTCATAGGAACTAATGAGAGTGACTCCTGTTTTTGGATGTTATCAGACTATGTGAGTTTTTGTTCCAGTGCTCTGCACTGGCCTGACACCAGGCCGACCGCCTATTTAAAGGGGAAGTTCCGTTTTTTACAACCTGGACATTATTTCTGGCATTAAATACGGCTGTTTACTCACCCAGATAAGTTGTAAATTCCAGTTGTAAACAAAGCTGTGCGGCGGTGCACACACCTGGATGACATCAGCCAGGTCAGAGTTTAGTAGGTCAGTATAAATGACCTGGATTATGATGATGACAAGCAATTCTAGCGATTCATAAAAACATATTTGTGAAATGAACGAGTTTCACGGCAGATAATGTGTTATTTAGAGCCTCATTGTCAGTGCTCCAATCATTCCCACAATATGGATGTACGCGGCTCTCGCGGATCTAAATATCTTCTGAATGACTCCACATGACACCAAACTTATCTGGGTGTGTAAACAACCGTATTTAATGCTAGAAATTAGACCAGGTTGTAAAAAACGGAACTTCCCCTTTAATCCCTGCCTCTCTAAAACTCTGTGTACCAAGGCAGGTGTGCCGATGGGATGGAGGTTCTTCAGTAGCGTCAGTACACAATAACCTTATGTTTTAAGGTTCATACAATACACTCAAATGCACAGATATGTGAAATACTTTTAGAGACCTGTAATATATTAATTTGGATCACAATGCTGGCCTCCCACAATTAAATGAACATGATTAACTGAGATATTGACATTCAAAATGTGTGCTTCACGCACAGCAAACTCTGCTGCATCTAAGATCAAGTACTTCTTAAAAGGGAAGTCTCTATCAACTTTTTTTGCTTCAAATCAGAGTCATTTAATGTTAGGTATCTGCCAATACCAAGTCCCAATCCAATACTTTTATTTCCCTTAATAACACAGCTGCACAGTGTAGCACAGTAAACAAGTACACTGACACTGATCCTTAAATAACAGGGCCTCTGTAATCTTTTTGGCCTTGTCGCTGTCTCAAGGGAATTTCTGAATATTCTGAGGGTGAACATGCAAACTCCATACAAAGGACCCCAGCTGAGCTGACTGTCAGGTTCAAACCCTGAACCATCTTGCTGTGAAGCAACAGTGCTAACCACTACACCTCCATAACGCCCTTTACAAAGATTATTTACATTAATATAGTACTCTTACAGGGTAATATGGGGGGCACATAAGTCCACCTCAAACACAGCATTAAAGTTTTTGGATGACAAAGTTTGCTAATATAAGGTCTGCATTTGATTGAGAAAGGGTCAGAATGTTAGGGATGTGCATTTCCTCACCTCTGCTAAAGGATAACTTTGATATTTCTCCACCTGGGCTCTATTTCCCCATGTTTATGTGTGCGTATGATTCATAGGTACAACTCATTCTAAAATTGGTTCAGTATTGAGGGAGCCGGCAGCCGCGAGGTAGATACGGGAGCAAATGAGTCCCGTATAAGTGCTTATTTTCGCCGCTGACCGGCTCAGATCGGCAGTGCCATCTCTGTAAAAAGCATACGAAGCGTTTCCCTGACCGTTCACCAACTCCGGGCTGCAACACAGACAATCTTCCTCTGCGGGCATGGAGTCACAGCAACCACAGGAGCACCACCAGTCCTCAGAGATTCGCGTTCGTGCAGCAGCTGCTTCACCCTCGTCTGCTCGTTGGCCCTCTCTCTCTATCCCCGTCTGCTCTTCAATTTGTAGGAGCTCCTCATCCGTATACTCAGGTTCAAATAAGTACGGGCAGCCATCGTAATAAAAGGGCTCATCCTCATTCTCGAAATCGGGTAAATATGCAGCCATGATACCAATGCAGTAAAACTTTCAACCGTACTCCAGGACAACCAGCGCCACTCTGTGTGGCGCTCAGCATGGCTCCTGTGTTTTCTTCCGGCAACACGCAAAGCTCTCGCGAGATGATGTCACAGCCCAGTGGAAGTGAAGGGTCAGGGAAACGCTTAGCATTTGCCCCCGTTAGTGTTTTAGCTTGTTTTGCGGCTGCCGACTGCATCTGCCTCCCTTAATACTGAACCATCTAGTTGTACCTATGAATCATACGCACACATACACATGGGGAAATAGGGCCCAGGTTGAAAAATACAGAAGTTATCCTTTAAGCCCTAACGAAGGGTGTCGTCACATCCTGATTGGCCCACAGTAGAAATGCACCAAGCTGCTTTCCATTCTTAATTAAGAATCAGTACCCACACCCTGCACAACTGGTGATCTGATTACCCTCCAATCAACTCTGGGGAACCTTGGCATCCAATTCATAAGAATTTAAAAAGAGGAAATGACAGCAAGTACTAAACAATGAGGGACTGCTACACTGGGGCGCCCCCACAGTGACCAGCTGTGGGTCCTAGGACCCACACGTGGAGAAGCTATAAACATCACTGTTATTATGAAAATAGTTAATCAATTTTTTTTGTAAATACTAACTTCTTTTTCATTCAGTAGTAATGGATGTAAATGTTTTGTAAAACCAACACACAATAGCATCACTCCACTTGAAACTGCAAACTGAATCCAAATTTGTCAGACCTGAACAGGCAGGTTCTCTGCTTGGCTGCTGCTGAGGTGGATGGTGTGGCCCTGACGGTCCCAGAAGCAGAACCAGGAGCAGGGCCCGAGGCAGCAGCACAGGCTCCCTGTATAGGAATACAAAAAAAGCGGCCACATGCATTAGAATAAATTCAAACAGAATTTCAAAGGAATACTTCACCCACACAATGACCACATATACATAAGTTAGCCATGCCATGTTACCCTGAATTCATGAAGAAAACGTTGTCTCACATGCATGGCTCCACAGTTAACAAAGAATCCAAAAATGCCAAATATTGTTGATCAATTTAATTAAATGTGGACCACATGTAACAACAGCAATGCTATATTCAAACATCAGTGTACAAACTCTCACACAATTTGTGCAGTATAATCCAAGTCTAATTTCTCCAGTCATATGCTCAGTTCTTCCCAAACAGTTGCACTGCCTTGCCTTCAGTCCTTTCTGACCGTGACTAGAATGGATGGACCTGCATTTGTATAGTGCCTTTCTAGGCATCCGACCGCTCAAAGTGCTTTTTTTACACCATGAGTCACATTCACACACACATTCATACACTGGTGGCCGACGCTACCATACAAGGTACCACCTGCTACTCTCTTTTTTTTTTAAACACACTCACACACTGATGGAAGCATCATCGGGAGCAATATGGGGTTCAGTATCTTGCTCAGGGATACTTCGACATGCAGACTGAAGGAGCCGGGGATCTAACCGATGATCTTCCGATTGGTGGATGACCCGCTCTACCTCTGAGCCCCAGCCGACTAGAGGTGAAAGCATTGATAGGTTTCACTTTTAGTTCCAAAAAGAAAGGGCTGAAGGCAAGGCGATTCAACTAGGGATGAATGATATTGATTTTTTTGCCAATATCAGATTTGCCAATATACAACAAGTCATTTGACAGATAACCTATACCGGTAATGATATATCCTCTTTTTCCCCCAGTCCATTCTGTAGTGGAATTAACATCATATTATGCATACTGTGATCAGCAGATGGAGACATGAAATACAATTTTTTTTCAGTTTTTGTGATTATCGTTCATTGTGCAAAATAAGAAAAAACATGTTGAGCGACTCTTTTTAAAGCCGAAATCGGCAAATGCTGATGACGTGCCGATATTATCGTGCATCCCTAAATGCAACTGCTTGAGCAGCAGTGACATTTTGATATAGCTCAGCTGTTTCTAAACATGGTCCCCATTTACTTCAATTAATCAACAGTAATTGCGATTTTTGGATTATTAATTCAGCAGAGGCATGTGAGAAAATGTTATCTTCATGACTTCAAGGTAACATGACATGACTAGCTGATATATATGTGGTCATTTTATGGGTGAGGTACTCCTTTAAGTATTCATTGCATCCAAAAAGAGACCCATTTCCTTTCTATTCTCAGTGATGAAACTGCAAACAGAGTGTGATGAAGATGGACATACCGGTGCTGGTAGACCTGGAGAGTCGGTGACTGTTGTTTCATTCCGTCTGCCCAGCTCCATCATGCCTTTGGAGCGATGTCCATTGAGGAGGTTTTCTGCACTGCGGGCCGGGGACTGGGGGCCCCCAGCGTGGGAGATAGAGGATGCTGCCAAGCTGTCCTCTATGTCCTGATGCATGTCCACTCTGGTGGGCCACGACTGCCTGTAGAGATAGGACAGAGGATTACACCCTGAGTCCAATATTTCATCCATTTTTAAGTTTTTCTCTGGCTTGATCATTAAAAGGTCCTCATATGCTGCTAACTCTCCTTAGATTTATGGTCAACATCTTTCCTCCTAATTTGACTTACAAAGCTATGAACCAGTAAAAACCTTTTCTCAGACTCATATGCGGTAGATTTTTTTTTATATCACTTGCTTTTCAGTACCTTGCTCAATGGCACCTTGGCAGTGACCAGGAGGCCAACTGGCACCTCTCCAGCTAGAAGTCCATGCACCATATTTGGTCTATACGGGGACACAGTCCCCCACTACCAGAAATTATGCAGTCAAGATTCCCACATTTGGGGAATTCACTGGGGTCAGCACATTTGGAGTGCAATGGCTAAGCCTCGCCCCGAGTAAACCACCTTCTTAATCATGGTATCTCCCCTGCCAGGTAAATATCAGGATTATTTGCCAGTATCCTAGCATCTGATCAAGTGATGGAATTATGGTGTGTTCCAGGCAACCCGTAACTGGAACAGCAGTCAAACCCGTAACTTCCCACCTGTGAACTCATACCACCTCAATGTACTCCCAGTTACGGTTTCTGACGTCACACAGCCCTCTAAACCAATTACCTTACTCCTCTAAACAACAATGGCAGCCCTATGGATGCGGTGTTGATGCAGGTGATACATGGTGAGAAATAGACGTAAAATAACCCTAATGTTAATGCATTATTGGCAGCCGCTCTAACAACTGGTTCCTAGTGCAAGAATAAATCAATACAAAATATGTTTCCAAACACACAGATAACGTAAAAAATAGCTTATAATAGCATCTGTGACACTATCCTCCTCTGTTTCACTCAAATGAGCAAGGAGCAGGTACCTTTGGCGATAGCAATAATGGGGAAGCACAAACAAACATTTTACACCCAAACCTATTTCGTTGACACTCTCTGTAAATAAAACTCCTTTGTTGACTTTAGATTTGCTGTTGTTTATTGTTTGGATTGTGTGATGTCAGCCCCACTCACATAGTAGCTTACTGGATGTGGGATTTTTGGATGTTCTGTAAAGCCACGAGGTCTACCAAATTGACAAAATAATTATTCAAGAGCTACACCAATCCCATATTCAGTAACCAAGAGTGTGTCTTAAACGTATGGAGTTAGATCAGTCTCAATATTCACAAATGCACACAGAAGGATTCACAAATACATGTTAAGATTTATATATAAATGACTCTCGACACACAAATATTTTCAATGCACACACATATATTTAGCATTTTATATAAATGTAAAAAAAATCCACAAATAACCAAAAAAGTTTCACAAATGTATTTCTGATGCACACACAAATATTTATTGTTTTAAATATATGCAATAAAAATCCACAAATATATGTATTTAAAAAGTATTTGCAATTTTCATCAAAACATATGTGGATGTTGATACATTCATTACAAATGCTTTTATTGTGAACCTCCGCGCATTTGTGTGAACCTGCGCGCATTTGTGTGTGAATCTTTTTGAGACTCTCCTGACGTCACCCGATCCACAAATGCATTTTTTCTACCAAGGGGATATAGGTAGCCAATCACATGTCTCCTTCCTCTTCAGCCAATCACATGAGCGTCCCGCCACCACCCACACGTGGGGTAGTTTTAACATCGTAGCGTCAGAAGGTGGCAGTAATGCACCACTACGTTGTTTGCGACCGCCAAATTAATACGGAAGAGAAGAAGAAGAAGAACGAAGACGAGCGTAGAGTGCTTAAGCGCTGCTCTATTTCCAGCGCGGCCGGCACTGCGAGAAAAACCTTTTATGTCCGTCCCGGAGCAGGCTGGGCTGGGAAATAGTGTCGAAGGTGCCGCTGCCGATGTGTGTTGGGGGGCAGCACTTGACGGACAACGCACCGCGCCGGCGGCGGTGTGCGTTGCACGGTGTACGTTAGCGTCAGTTACACGGTGCAATTATACCAACTAAGCAAGTTTCAGATAATTTGCTAACTAACTGGGCTACCACACACTTTAGCAAAACCAATCACAAATAATTCAACAAAGAGTCATGATTTACAACAAGTGGATACACTTACAGGCAACAGTATCCAGCTGCAGCCCCGGAGCAGAAGCCCCTGACGTGACACAAGCCTCTGGCTTTTTTTTTTCTAACAACTTTTTTAAGTAAAATTGCATAACATAGCGTCTATGAATTGATGAATTGTCCATTTATTTTACCTTTATTTATTTAATCATACAAGTCAACTTTGTTTTTTGTTTGTTTTTGACCACATCGCCACGTTCAACCATGAATAAAAGAAGCTGCGCTCAGTGGGCGCTCCTTCTATATTAATATTCATATGCTTCGTTAACTACGACCTGTATTCATTTAGGTCGGACCTTTCAAACTACAAATAGCCTATTTCACCATTCAATGTGAGAAATCAGTGCTAACATTCAAAAATAGCTGACTGTTACCCTATTTCGTGTGTAAGTGAACACAATGAAGAGACAAAAGTCAATTTGACAAACTTTATTTTCAAATTTCCACAAACAATATCTGATGGCCAGTCCGCTTCTCCTGGCAGCCTGCAAGAGACAGAAAAGATAATGAGCACGTAACTTCAAGAAACAAATCCCAACTTCACCACTGTATTTTTTTGTTTCGCATTTCAGCTGTCTTATAGCCAGATTGAAGGCTTCGGGTCCGTCACTCTGCTTAATTTAGCGTTGTAACGGCCGGACTACACGGTGTCGGCCCGCCCGGCATGACCTCCGCGCTCCTCTCCGCTCCTCTCACCCACGCTTGAGCATCCGTCCAGGCCGCGGAGGTCAGGCTGGAGGGCTGCGGTCGTCAGGCCCGGGCGGGACCATAGGTGAAGGGATCCCAAGTCTCGAGCCCTGCCCTCGCCACTCACCAGGATCCTCTTCTAACGGTCACAGAATAAACAACATAGCTATTTTTCTGCCAATTTATTCCAGTTAGCTTACCTGAAACCTGCTGCGTTGAGATGCTGTGTCCTGCAGCTCAGTTCCACACAAAGACCGCGACAATAATATCCAGCATCACTTCCGTCACATCAAGGGCTTGTGCTCCGGGGCTGCAGCTGGATGCTACTCCTTACAGGTGCACGATCGTCGGCCGCCATGCTGCAAACTAGACCTCTTCATCATCTATGCTCTTGACCTTCTTCTTCTTCTCTTCCGTATTAATTTGGCGGTCGCAAACAACGTAGTGGTGCATTACTGCCACCTTCTGACGCTACGACGTTAAAACATACCCCACGTGTGGGTGGTGGCGGGACGCTCATGTGATGCTGAAGAGGAAGGAGACATGTGATTGGCTACCTATATCCCCTTGGTAGAAAAAATGCATTTGTGGATCGGGTGACGTCAGGAGAGTCTCAAAAAGATTCACACACAAATGCGCGGAGGTTCACAAAAATAAAAGCATTTGTAAATGAATGTATCAACATCCACATATGTTTTGATGAAAATTGCAAATACTTTTTAAATACATATATTTGTGGATTTTTATTGCATATATTTAAAACAATAAATATTTGTGTGTGCATCAGAAATACATTTGTGAAACTTTTTTGGTTATTTGTGGATTTTTTTTACATTTATATAAAATGCTAAATATATGTGTGTGCATTGAAAATATTTGTGTGTCGAGAGTCATTTATATATAAATCTTAACATGTATTTGTGAATCCTTCTGTGTGCATTTGTGAATATTGAGACTGATCTAACTCCATATAAACGGCATACTTCCATTAGTTTAATGTAGTACACTATGTACACTACATACTTCTTAAGTAATTTAAACAAGGAAGTGAAAATGGCTTTTTTTTTTTTTTTTTTTTAATTTTATTACCGCCTCTTCTTTTTCTTCATCTCCTTTTTAAATGGCAAATTGGAAATGGACACTGGTATACACATAAAATAAATACGCCACAACGTCAGTGCTGATTAAAATGTGCTGCCATAGCGAGGAACAAGTTAGCATTATTGTTTTCAGTACCAAATCATTACAGACCCAGCATTACTGACAGCTTCTGTCAGACAACAATATTGTTGCGTAGTGCAAAAAACATGTGAAACTAACTGAGGCTCCTTGTTCCCTTGTCCCCGGCCGCCATGTCAAAAGTTGAGAAGTTTGCTATGTCACAAAGATGGAGACCACTGAGGGTGAGAAGTGTCCATCATTACACACTCAACTTTTGGTCCGTTTTGAGTTTGCCAGTAGTACACTGCTTATTCCTGTACTGTGCAGTGTGAAATTATATTCAGCGCACTTGTGCACTAAAAATATTATGTATTTAGTATAGAAGTATGTGATTTGAGACACTGCAAGTGTCCAGTAAGTGTCTGGTCCACTTAAAAGTTGGTTGTTACCACATACAATCAACTTCACACAGAGGGGGGAGCATCGCCACAAACCACAGCATCTCATGGTAAGACTTTGAATCTTTGCTTGATTTAAATTCTCTGCTCTTAAAAGGGCTACTCCAGACATTAAGTATAGCACTATAAAGATAAAGATAAAGTTGGGGTACTCATAAGATACATGTATATGTTATAATTTTGAAGCATCTGGATGCCAATAATATTTTGTATGAGCACCAATATGGTTTTAGAAAGAATTGTTCTACATATATGGCTCTCTTGCATCTTAGAGAAAAGAGACTTCAACTGCTTTTGAGAAAAATGAATACGCTCTAGGAATTTTCTTAGACTTATCAAAAGCTTTTGATACTGTGAATTATAGAATTTTATTATCAAAAATGTCTTGTTATGATTTTAAAAATAAGGTCCTGCATTGGGTTGAAAATTATTTGCACAACAGAGAACAATATGTCATTTTTAATGATGAACTGTCACAGCGGGATGTTCTGAAATGTGGAGTTCCACAAGGGTCCATTTTGGGTCCTTTGTTGTTTTTGATATACATTAATGATTTACCAAAAGCGTCGAGTATTTTGTCACCTATCTTATTTTGCTGATGACACTAATCTTTTGCGACTGACAGTGATATTGACTCACTTATTGATAAGGCAAATTCTGGGCTCACTCAATTGCTCAGTGGTTTCAGTTAAAATAAATTACACTTAATGTCAATAAATCTAATTTCATCATCTTTAAAGAACAAGAATAAGAATTACAATCCAGAAAAAACTAAAATTTATATTAATAACAACTTACTTTCCAATGTTTCATCAGCAAAGTTTTTTAGGTGTCAATATTGATGAGAAACTTTGTTTTAAGAATCATTGTGAATTTGTGTGCAAGAAGGTCTCAAAATCCTTAGGTATCATAAAAAAGGTTAAACCCTATTTAAAAATAAGTACTTTATTAACCTTGTACTACAGCTTAATTTATCCTCATATCTCTTATTGCAATTTAATCTGGGCTAGCACTCATCCTTCTTACTTACAACCAATTCATAGACTCCAAAAATCCTTTGTAAGAATTGCCACTAACTCTCTATATTTAGCTCCATCCACACCTCTGTTTAAAAAATTACAAATACTAACAATCTACGATGTGAATAAGCATCAAACAGGAATCTTGATGTACAAAGTCATATGTTTTCCATTTTCTTTACCCAAGCATTTCATAATTATTTGAGTTTAATTCTTATTATCATTCCTATTCCACAAGAAAGAGGAATGATTTGCATATTATGTAGAACCGCTGTTGCAAAATTTTCATTTATCTACCAAGGTTGTGCTGTGGAACAGTTTTAAAATATCTAAGTGAAACATGCTCAACATTATCTGCATTTAAAAGAAGGCTGAAGCAGAGTTTAACGATTTTTTAACACATTTGTGTTTTTCGTTTTATTCTTATTTCATTCAAATATATCTTTGGACTATTTAATTGTATTCTGAGGTATCATATGATTCTGAGATATCATTTATTGCATTAATTTGAGTGTGTGTGTGTGTGTGTGTGTGTGTGTGTAAGCTCAGACGTAAGCCTATGTCCGAAGCTTATATAGTTTTGTAATTGTTATTTGTTAGGAGGGGGGGCCACTTGTAAGCCCATTCGGGTTTTTTATGACCTCTCCTGCACATCTTGTCTTATTTTCTTTTTTTCATCTGTGTAATGTTTCTTTTTTATAAGTGCAAATAAACAAACAAACAAACAAACATGCTCAAAAACAAAGGACAACATTAAAGCAGCACAAGCAAAGATATCTGGCTTTCACTCCCTAATAATGAGTCCAGCTCCCAATACTCTGGATCCTATGTTTCTCAAAAGCGTCTTTCATTATACCCTCTTAGCCAGGAAAAATGCCCAGTTCTGTCACACTCATCACCGATTATAAAGCAAACATCCTGTTAGAAATTTCAACAGACTGAGCGCACCAAGACAACCCTGATGACATCATCAGGGTCATTTTCTCAAACTCAGATCCACACAGGACATTATAAAAGTAGTAATTCCCATGTGCATTAAGCTGATTCGAAAGTGTTTGATCTGAATCCTTGAACAGAAGGTACATGACCATTACCATTTCTACCACTGCATTTGCACCTCCAGTATATTGGTCTTTTTTCAACACTAAGTAACTGCTAGTTCTGTCATGGCTTTTTAATTAGGGGAGAGGAGAATAATTGCACCCTGCACTGGTTCCTGGTGGTAGCACATAGGTACCTGCCCATGCTATGAATATCTCAGGCTTGTCTTAATTCAGGTCATGGTTCAAATATAAACCCCAGCCCGCCTACTACGCTCTGCTACTGCCAGTCAGCTTGCTACTCCCTCACTACAAGGTAGGTCTGGCTACTACTTAACGAAATCCCAACATTAGGCCAGGACAACAGAGTTTCTATACAGCTTCAGACTGAAAATGCTTCTGTTATAATATATAATAATAAACTTTATTAATATTGCACCTTTCAAAACAGTTACAAAGTGCTGTACAATACAACTAAACACAATTAAAACACAAGAAGAATAAAACAAATAGCATGTCACAAAATGTCATCTAGTGAAAGATAAAATAAGGAAGGCTAAAGCTAAAATCAAGATAATAAACGGGAAATAACATTAATAAGACAGCAATAAAATAGACAGCTCAGATAAAGTCAGGATATGTTTTCCAACAGAAGTATGTTTCTAGGAGAGGCTTAAACGAAGCCAGTGACTCAGACAGCCTGATATCCTCAGGCAGGTCATTCCAGAGCCTCGGGGCCCTGGTGGAAAAAACCTCTGTCCCCTTTGGTCTTCAGTCTGGACTCTGGAACAAGCAGAAGACCTGTGCCTGAGGATCTCAAACTAGGTAAAGGTTCATAAGGGACCAACAGGTCTGAAATGTAGTCCGGAACCAGGCCATGAAGAGCCTTAAAAGTAATTAATACGATTTTTAAGTAAATCCTAAAACAAACAGGGAGCCTATGTAAAGAGGCCAAAACTGGTGTGATGTGGTCGTGCTTCTTGGTTTTGGTTAAAAGCCTTGCGGCTGAGTTCTGAAACATCTGAAGTTGTTGCAAAGTTTTGTGATTGAGACAGGAATAGAAGCTGTTGCAATAATCAAGATGTGAAGAGATAGAAGCATGTATTACAGTTTCTGTATCTCGTTAAAACAGATCTTATTTTAGCAATATTTCTAAGGGGGTTGAAAGCATGATTGGGCAAGCTTAGTGACATGTTGTGCAAAACATAAATTACAATCAAACATGACACCAAGATTTCTTGCATCAGGCTTTATGTGTTGAGACAGGTAACCAGTGGATGGTAGTATTTGTTTCGTGATACGCTGTTACCCAGTTACAAAAATTTCTCTTTTCAATATCAGAATTGAGCTTGAGAAAATGTAACGACATCCAGATTTTGATAGCATATAGACAGTCCTGTAGAGAACTCAACATGCTGAGGTCAGTGGGTTTAACAGGGAGGTACAGCTGAGTGTCATTCACATAACAGTTGAAAGAGACACCATGTCGATGGGTGACATCACCCAAAGGAGGCATGTATAATGACTGACCCTTGAGGCAAAATGTACTTGATATGGGAAATGGATGACATGACACTGTTAAGGGACACACAAAACTTCCTGTCTGACAAGTATGAAGTTAACCAGTTTAGATCAGTACCAGATACGCCCACCCAGTGCTTCAGTCTATCTAAAAGAATGCCATGATTAATTGTGCCAAAGGCCGCACTTAAGTTTTGCAGCACAAGAATTGAGCACATGCCTGTGTCAGCATTCATTAAGAGGTCATTGGTGACTTTAAGAAGGGCTGTCTCAGTCCTGTGATACTGGAGGAAACCAGATTGAAACTTATCAAACATGCTGTTATTATCGACAGCAGCAAGAAGCTGCTTTGAGACATTTTTTTCTACAATATTAGAAATGAAAGGCAGTTTAGAGATTTTCGAAGATGGTGGGATCCAGCCTAGGTTTTTTAAGGACCAGTTGGACACAAGCAGTCTTAAAGTAATCTGGGACACAACCAGTAGACAGTGAGCTAATAACAATGGAAAAATGGGGCCCCATACAATCAGTCACTTCAAATAAAAACTTAGTAGGAATTATGTAAGAGAGGTGGTGGAAACTTTCATATGTGAGATGGTTTCTAGGAGCTCTGGCAGAGAAATGGGGGAAAAAGGAGATCATAGTGCGACTGGTCAATGTCCAAAAAGGTGGGAGTCTTAGCGACTCCACCTCACCAACAACGTGCACTAGAAAGATTTCAAAGTCAGCAGCAGAGTTAGCAGGAGCAGAAAGAAAGGTTGGGTTTACAGCCTTGAATAGGAATCTAGGGTTGTGTTGATTGGCAGAAATGAGTTCAGAGTAGTAGTGAGTTCTTGCATTTTTCACCACCCTACTGTAAGGGAGTAGTAGTAAGGGACATATCGATGTATATTCTCAGCCACGCCAAAAATTATTATCCTGTCCCCTAACTGACCCCTATCAGGAGAAAAACAGTCTGTCTGTCTCCAAGGACATCATGTGAAGACCATTCAAATCAGGACATTAACTAATGAAGGGGGAGGGACTTCCTTTTTCACCCTGAGGTACTAGTTTTTATTACCAACTCTGCTTTGAAAAACAACGCACCCTTTGATGACCGCATTCTGCCACTTACATGTGACTCCGGGGAGAGACAAATGTTCTATTGCGACAAGGACTGAAACGTACGTGTCAGATCCTTGTGCCTCTTTATTACCATGTAACATGCTTTGACCTGAACATAGCATGGTTAGCAGCTGATATGAATGGTTCTTTGCTAAGACCAAATGTTTTGGTATGTGGCATAATTTAATGTTAATTTCAACTCTCTAACATGTAGCCATATTGCCACCTCGTGGCGGAGTTAGGAAGAGTTACCGTAAGGAAAACCACTTTATATATATATTTAATGAAGATATAATTAGGTAGTATTAATCAACTTGTTGCATGACTATGTGTTCCTTCCTTCTGTTTATCATTATACATTGTCATCGAATTAATCAGAATGTGTGTATTCGACGTAGGCTAGCTGATATCATGGCATAATAGGTGTATTTTGATTTAATATTAATCTGTGTGTTTAATTGGATATTAACCTCTTGCACTCCACCCCTATTTTATAGCGAAAACGCCTAAAATGACATACTGAAATTAAAATGACTGTAGCATCTGAACCGCTCTGACTACATGCATGAGGTCTTGCCAGAAAGCAAACTCTCTGAAGTTTCTTGTGAAAGTGTCAGAAACACTCTAGGTGTTACAGAGACAGAGTAATGGGCCTCTGAAGTCAGTAAAAAGTTGAAGATTTTGCCTAAGAGTATGCGTCACTTGCGCGTAACATATTAAAGTATACGACCTCGTATCAGGAAAGAATTAAAGTTTTCCTCTGATTAAGATCTTAAAGGGATATATTCTTCATCACGAGGAAAACCTCCACTTCGGATCAGGATCGCCGCCCACTTTTTGACCTAGTGAAATACCCGGGCGCCGCCTGCTCTCCCTCTCTTGTGTTTCGCTCTTGATTTTTGTCCTCTCGTTTTTCGCACTCTTAACTTTTAACTGTTGCTTCAATTTTTCCCTCGTTTTTGTCTGCCGTATTTGTTCACATTTTACCTTTTTAGTAGTGCGTTATTTCTTTTATTATATTTTTTACGTTTATGCTTACGAGCAAAGTTATTTTGAACTTTGAAATTTTATCGATCCAGTTTTCTTTCATCTTCAGTGTTGTCAACATTTTTACGTGTAGTAGTAACTTTCACATCAATATCGAACGGCCAGCGATATTGTTGTCACATTACGATGAACGAGTAACCAGAACGAAGCAGACCAGCATCTGTCGACCACCTCTTCGCTCAAGATTCCTTAGAACCGACTGCCCGCCACTTGCCACAGTGTTCTCCATCCAGCCCAAAGGCTTTCCGCAGCTTGGACCAGCCACTGGGTACCCACCGGAAATTGCGAATCCAATCGCTCCCTTAGCTGTGAAACGGCCGTGCCATTCTGTTTGAAAACCCCGGAGCAGCTAGCGATAGTCCAGGGACCCCGACGGAGCTCCACCTGTGATCACCGCTGTTGCAAAGTAGGCCCAAAAACTCCATAATCCGAGCTAACCGCTATGCAGTGAAGAGAGAGGTCGAACAGGAGGCTTAGTTAAATTATCCCGGTTGTAATTTAGGTTTCATTAGGTCTAAGTGAATGGTTTTGTGCATTACTGCGGTTCCCGTTTATCATAGGCCTTCTCAGTGTTACTCTCCCACTATTGCCAAACTAAACAAACCAAACGAGTGTTTCTTCTCATTTCATTCATATATATATTGTTAATTTGTGTTGTGTCATATAATCATCATTTGCTATTCATTTACTCAGTGTTATCCATTTAGTTAAATAAATCTTCATTTATCGCCAAGTCGTTGTTGGTGATGTATATCTTGTGTACAGGAGCTGAGATCACTGTCGAAAGGAATCATAACCCAGATATTGAGATTGATTCATTATTGATAAGCATGCTGACGAATTAATAAGTAATTTACGGAGTTATTAATTTGATTAGTCGCTTCCTTCCTTAGGAGGGTGGTGCCCCAAATTCATTATAACGCATTTCCCGTGGAATTAAATAGTGTACAGAATTTGACTGTACTTATTAAAGGTGCAAGGTACTTGGAACCAGATAAGACATTATCAGCAGCCTGTAATTCAATTTAAGACAATGCAAAGGTGATCATATATAAACATGTCCACATTTTCTACAGAAGGTATTCTCAAACCCAGACTAAATACTAGGTCTAGGGTGTGGCCACAGTTATGAGTTTGGCCAGGTGCATGTTGTTGAAAATTTAATGAATTTGTAATATTTAGGAAATCTGTAGCAAGGACATTAGATGAGTCATCAATATAAATGTTGAAATTACCACAAAGAACAATTCTATCATAGCTTAAAACAAGACTGGATAGAAGTTCAGGGAGTTCCATTAGAAAGGAGCCAGTTGGTTTAGGGGAGTGATAAATTACAGCGAGCCACCAGGTTTAAATGTGAGCTCTTCAAAGGAAGAAGTGATTTTACAGGCTATGAGGTTACATTTAAAATGTTTCTTAAAGACGGCAACAAGGCCACCACCTCAACCACAGTCCTTTGGTCAGCTAAAACAGTCATAATCAGGAGGGCATAGTTCCACAAGCTGGCTGTGATCATCAGGTTGTAACCCGGATTCTGTTAAAAACATAACAATCTAGCTCATTGGAAGAGATCATTCAGAATTAATCTTTTGTTGGAAAGGGATCTTGTATTGAGAAGGGCAGGACTTGCAGGATTGGAAGACTTTACTGTGACCCGTTTATTAAACCTTTGTCTAGACACTGTGGTTATTGCGTTTGGGAGGGTTGTTTTATCCTCACTGGCGGTAGGCAATCCTAACTACAAGGGGGCTTGCTGGATTCGAGGGGGATTGAGAGGTGAGCTGGTGTGGACCGAAAGTTACCAGGAGTGGAAATGAAGGTAGTCAGGGCGTGGGAGAGATTAAAATTTTGTAAAAAAAATTGTCAGTCAGAGCGCGTGAGCCTAGGCCATAGAGTGCCTAAGTCACACCCCTTCCGGTGAAGCTCATGGGACCTTAGATCGAAAAAAATATGAATGGCAGTGAATGAGGAGAGAAATATTATCTTTTGGTCCCGTTTGAGTTGTGACATGAAATCCAAATATGTCGTTAATGAATTTAAAACATAAATTTCAAGGTCAAGAAAGTCATACTTTGTGGTAAAACTGTTGAGATATAAGCTTTTGAAAAAACGTAATTAGAAAAACTACACAGGAGGCGGTCGCGTATGTGACATCATAGCTTTCACTCGCTTCAAGCAGCTTGGAGTGACTGCAGCCTGGCACAAAACACACAGACATCTTCAATCATAAATCGATTAATCATAAAACAGTGGAATTTCAGCGGGGAGGCCAAGCTGCAGGAAGCGAGCGAAAGCTATGATGTCACATATGCAACCTTCTCCTGTGTACTCTTGAGTCTTTCTAATCAAAAAGCTTATATCTCAACAGTTTTACCACAAAGTATGACTTTCTTGACCTTAAAATTGATGTTTTAGATTCATTAACAACATATTTAGATTTCATGTCACAACTCAAATGGGAACAAAAGATAATATTGCTCTCCCCATTCACTGCCATTCATATTTTTTCTGATCTAAGGTCCCATGAGCTTCACCGGAAGGGGCGTGACTTCGGCACTCTATTAGAGTGAATGCCATCACAACTGTAGGAAGCTAGGTGTTTCCAAAAGAGATTGAAATTGTCTACAAAAGCTATGTTGCAGGCTGCACAGGTGAACTCTGAATGTCTGACTCTGAATGTCATTACAACCAACATAAAGGACAATGTTCTTCGCTAGAGGATGGGCCACCAGGATACTGGGAGTCTTTTCCACAATATCCATCACCTTAGTGCCTGGGAAACAAAAAGTTGCCGCAGACACATTCCTCACAATCAAATCTCCAATAATGAGTGTGGATGGAGGAAGAGAACACTTCTCAAAGGAGAACGCTTTACTCAAGGTGATGGAGCAGCCAGGGAAGAGCGGTGGGAAGGAGCCCGCCATGACGCACAGAGTGGCGAGTATTGGGACAGGACGAGTGCTCAGATATGGCGGGTGGTGGAGTGATTGGAGGTGGCGGCAGCTTTAGGATACGTGAGATGGCAGAGGAAACCACTGTTAAGACTGCACCTTGACCCATAAACTTCAGTTACAACAAAAGCTCTTTCTCCATCTCCTACTGAGTCTAAATGTAGCCCTTGAAGCGGTTTAGCATATATAATGAAGCTGATGTACTTGTGTGATTTTTTTTAAATCCGGAAACATTAACAATTATAAAGCAGCAGACAACAACATAAGACGACACAAAAAAGGACTAAATTACAGAGCACAAGTTAAAGGAGCTGATGGTACCACATTTCACTGGTGTTTCACCTTGTGTGATTCCACGAACCAAACAAAATAAAAACAACAACAACAAAAAATCATTGACACTAAAAATTTCTAATGTTCCACTACCACCTGCGATGGCAGCTTAGACCACGGTCTCCTCCAACTTTAAGAATTCTAATATATCCTGCTAATAATAAATCCCATTTAATACGAAAAGCACTTAGATAGCAGGATAATGATGGAAATGAGACAAAAAAGTAAGAAAACTACAACAGGAATAACAAGACTGATGAAGAATCAACAACATACTAACTGGGAAGATGGCGATTAGCTACAGATTAATAATCATTTTTGGGAGACATAGGTGTGTTAGTGAAGTAAAGTAAGTTAGTTTGTAAATATCAGGTCACTAACATCTAAAGCAGTGTAAGTAAATGAATCAATATTAGACAATCATATTGATTTATTCAGCATCACTGAAACCTGGTTGTGTCAAGATGAATATGTCAGTCTAAATGAAGCCACTCCTCCCTCTCATAATAATACCCACATTCCACGAGGCAGCAGCCGAGGAGGGGGAGTTGCAGCCATTTTTAACTATAGTCTGTTAATCAACTCTAAACCTAAACTAGACTATAATTCATTTGAAAGCCTCGTTCTTAGTCTTTTACATCCGACCTGGAAAACCTCGCAGCCACTTTTATTTGTTATAGTGTACCGTGCTCCTGGCCCGTACTCTGAATTGGTATCTGAATTCTCAGAGTTTTTTATCCAGTTTAGTTCTTAAATCAGATAAAGTTACTATTGTAGGCGATTTTAACATTCATGTTGACGTTGATAATGACTCCTTAGCTACCGCGTTTATCTCATTATTAGACTCTTGGCTTCAGTCAGGGATGTACATGAATCCACTCACCATTTTAACCATACCCTCGATCTAGTTCTGACGTATGGAATTGAAATTGATAACCTAACAGTCTTTCCACAGAATCCCTCGCTATCGGATCATTATTTGATTACTTTTGATTTATTTTTACTCGATTACACACCACTCAGCAACAGTTACTATACCAGATGTTTATCAGATAGTGCTGTCGCAAAATTTAAGGAAATGATTCCTTTGTCATTAAACTTAATACCATGTCATTCAGTAACAGAGGTTTCACGTACCAACTTTAAATCGAATTGATCATCTTATCGATAGCGCTGCAGGCTCACTGCGAACAACACTTGACTCTGTAGCACCTCTTAAAAAGAAGTTAACAAAGCAATGAAAGTTCGCTCCTTGGTATAACTCTCAATCCTGCAAGTTAAAACAAATATAGCAAAAATTTGAAAGGAAATGACAATTAACCAAACTGGAAGAATCTCGTTTAATCTGGGCAGACAGTCTCAAAACATGTAAGAGGGGCCTCCGCAATGCCAGAGCAAACTATTACTCAGCTTTAATAGAAGAAAATAAGAACAGCCCCAGGTTTCTTTTCAGCACTGTAGCCAGGCTGAGTCACAGCTCTATTGAGCCTTGTATTCCTTTAGCCCTTAGCAGTAATGATTTTATGAGCTTTTTTAATGACAAAATTCTAACTATTAGAGGCAAAATTCATGACCTCCTGTCCTCAGATAGTACCTATCTAACCTCAAACACAGCTGTAAGACCTAATATATATTTAGATTGCTTCTCCCCAATTTCTCTTCAAGAGTTGACCGCAGTGATTTCTTCATCTAAATCATCAACGTGTCTCTTAGACCCCATCCCAACTAGGCTACTTAAGAAAGTCTCACCTTTAGTTAACACTCACTTATTAGACATGATCAATATGTCTTTATTAACAGCCGATGTACCACAGTCTTTTAAGGTAGCTGTAATTAAATCTCTCCTAAAAAAGCCCACCCTGGATCCAGAGATGTTAGCCACCTATAGACCAATATCTAATCTTCCCTTTCTTGTTAGTTACTAGTTAAAATTAAAAATGACCTTCTGATTGCTTCAGACAAAGGGTACGTCTCTATACTTATTTTATTAGATCTTAGTGCAGCGTTTGACACTATTGACCATCAAATTCTGCTACAGAGACTGGAACATTTAATTGGCCTAAAAGGTTCTGCACTAAGCTGGTTTAAATCATATTTATCTGATCGTTTTCAGCAAGGTTCTGTGCTCAGACCAATCCTATTTACTCTATATATGCTTCCTTTAGGTTACATCATTAGAAATCACTCTGTAAATTTCCATTGTTATTTGGATGATACACAATTGTATTTATCTATGAAGCCAGAAGAAACTGATCAATTAACTAAACTTCATAATTGTCTTAAAGACATAAAAACCTGGATGAGCACCAATTTCCTGATGTTAAATTCAAACAAAACTGAAGTTATTGTTCTTGGCCCCAAACAACTCAGAGACTCTTTATCTGATGACACAGTTTCCCTAGATGGCATTGCTCTGACCTCTAGCACTACGGTAAGAAACCTTGGAGTAATATCTGATCAAGATTTATCTTTTAATTCTCATTTAAAACAAACCTCACAGACTGCATTTTTTCATCTGCTTAATATTGCGAAAATTAGGCCTACCCTGACCCGAAAAGATGCAGAAAAACTGGTCCATGCTTTTGTAACCTCAAGGCTGGATTACTGTAACTCTCTATTATCAGGTAGCTTTAATAAGTCTTTAAAAACTCTCCAGCTATTTCAGAATGCAGCAGCACGTGTACTAACAGGAACTAAGAAACAAGATCATATTTCTCCTGTTTTAGCTTCTCTGCACTGGCTCCCTGTAAAATCCAGAACTGAATTTAAAATCCTACTATTAACTTATAAAGCTCTAAATGGTCAGGCTCCGCCATATCTTAGAGAGCTCATAGTGCCATATTATCCCACCAGAACACTGCGCTCTGAGAACGCAGGGTTACTCGTGGTCCCTAAAGTCTCCAAAAGTAGATCAGGAGCCAGAGCCTTCAGCTATCAGGCTCCTCTCCTGTGGAATCATCCTCCTGTTACAGTCTGGGAGGCAGATACCGTCTCCACATTTAAGGCTAGACTTAAGACTTTCCTCTTTGATAAAGCTTATAGTTAGGGCTGGCTCAGGCTTGCCTTGTACCGGCCCCTAGTTAGGCTGACTTAGACCTAGTCTGCTGGGGGACCTCCTATAATACAACGGGCACCTTCTCTCCTCTCTCTCTCATGTCCTGTTACTGAATCTTGCTAACTCGGCCGTACTGCATGTCACTAACTTGTGTTCTTCTCGGAGCCTTTGTGCTCCACTGTCTCGCAGGTTAACTTATATCGCAGCGGTGCCTGGATAGTGTGACGTGTGTGGTTGTGCTGCTGCCGTGGTCCTGCCAGATGCCTCCTGTTGCTGCTATCATCATTAGTCATACTTTTAATGTTATTATACATATATGATTATTGTCCAATAAGCATACTATCAGATATTAATATATACTTTGAACATATTGTACCACAATAGCTGGAATTACAATTATAATTAGAAATACACCAAAATGAAAATTTGGGGCCGAAGCCGAATAATATTAAACACTTGGCCGAATACCGAGTGCCGAATACTGAATATCGTTTAGTTTTTCATTAGTTTTTGCAGATGAACCCCCTCCAGATTAGTGTTGTCACGGCACCAAAATTGGGACCCACTGTACAATACCAGTGAAAGTATCATGGTTCTGAGTAGTATCATGATACTACAGTGAAAATGAGGCAGATGTACCATTTGTCATTTATAAAAAGATAAATCACTTTTCTAGAACACATCAATGATATTTCAATGGAATAAATTACTTATTGACTTATTCATACTTCAAAAACAGCATCAATAAGTGATTAACATAGGGGATCAAAATAAAATAAATAAATAAAATAAGAATCAACCAGCCACCCTCCTCCCCTGACAACAGTCCCTTCATTAGTAAAGAACAGTCCGGTGCGGTGAGGTTTGTGGGCCGTTACCTGCCACAGTGACAGAAATGTGAACAGATCGTTTCTCCTCTGACACGCCACATACCTGTGTTTGGCTGGCTCGGCTGTTCAGGTACTACTGGACAGTCATGATGCCAAGAAGAGGATATTATTGGAGCCAACTTCTCCGTCGCGATAAGCCAATGGCCGCCGTATTTGACAGGAATACATTATTGTCTGTGTCTGTGACCCCCATTCAACCCCCAACCGGAGGGATTCGTCTATCGTTTCTGCGAGTGGTTGAAATCTGTAGGCTGCTCGCACAGCATGCTGAATGATTTGAGCCTATTTTGCTCACTCAACACTATTTTTAGTCGCAACGCGAGTGCGGTGACGGACGGATCACCACACTGCAGACATTTTACTTCACCCGTCACGGCACGCTGTTTGACTGCGTTATCAAAACACCAAAAGCCTTGCTTTTAACTTATTCCACCGAATATCGAATGTGTGTTTTTTTGCAATATTCAGCCAAATATATTCGGTTACCAAATATTTGGTGCATCCATAATTATATTATTATTACGGCGGGGCACACAGCTCGGGCCCGTCAGTGCCCCGCGGGGCGCTAGTAATATTATTACTTTCATTAATGTTGCTGTAAGCGTTACCGTCTGTCCTGCATCTCTCTCTGTCTCTCTTTCTGTCTCATTGTGTCATACAGATTACTGTTACATCTATCTTTCCTGGAAGAGGGATCCCTCCTCATTTGCTCTTCTTGAGGTTTCTACCATCCCCCCAAATGACACAGACTCCCTCCACAGAGGTCTATGGTCATCAGCTCAACACTTTCCAGGAGGTAACACAACTGGATCCACTGTCCGACAACCCTGTCATCCCATGGATTGAATATAGACTATGACTACAACTGCTGTCTTACCTTTTACTATGTATCTATTAAATTGATGCATGTAGAAGGCCTCAAAATTGTTTATCTCTTCACCATCAGCTGTGTGACTAGGGTATGGCCTTCTCAAAGGCATCATCTATCTGAATAAAAGAGAAATGAATATGGAGCCAGGGTGCACTTGTTTCCTACTATCAGCTCAACAGTTATATACAGTGTTTGTGCAGGTCACTGTTGCTATGTACTTACTTTCTGTAGGCAGCACTGGAAAATGTGTCATATTTCCTCTTACCTGTGTTTACTCTTCAAATCTTAACCGTCAAGCCCTTCTATTCTTGAATGATTTCATAAACAAAGATATGAAGAAAAAAAAATAACTGTGATAATGAAAAACTGCCTTCATACTTCAGACTGGTTTAATAAAAGGATTTCTTCAATTTAAGCCACCCTCTGTAGAGCAGGAAGAGGAATGTGGAGAGAGTTGTGCCAGTGTGTGCCAGTTCCTGCTGAAGCCTCCCCACTCCTCTCTTCCTTATTTGTTCTTCTCTTCTGTTGCTCTTCCTTTTACAACTGTACAGCATCCAACTCTCCTTTTCCTTTAAAGATGAAAGAGGTTGGCAGGGAAGCAAAAAAGAAATACTTGGACAGCTAAAGGGATAACTATGATGTATTTCTTACATTATAATGACTGACTGGAGTCTCTCCTCACTTATTTAACCAGTGAGTGAGACCAATGTCAAACAATACAGTGAGACAGAATAATGATAGCAAAACAGAGAATTGAAATATTATGAACTTTTTTCTTTCCCATGTCCTCAGCTCCACTTTCCATGAGCACAGCAGGTGGAGGCCCAGTGAACCCAGAAATGAAAACATAAACCTTTTCGGATCTAACCCAGTCTTAATCAGCTATGGGTGGGCTCTGCCAAGGGGGGCCAGACAGGCTGCAGTGTAAGGCAGTGGAGCTTGGTAGGTCAATTACCCTCTTCTCGGCTCAAACCATGACTCAGATAGTCATCATGATGATGAGCACTGATTTTTCTTGGTTGCACTATTTAAGTAGCTAGCTCTAAAAATAATCCAGAGTTGTGCACAGGTCACAGCATGAGAAAGATGGCCTTAAGCGGAGTTTGTTCTTTACCTGAAATGAGCCTTGATGTTGCTAGGGCTGGAGGAGCGAGTCTGGACCTCTTTTTCCTGCTTCTCCCTTAGGATCCTCTCCGCTAGTAGGTAGTACGTGGCTGTGATGTGGTTGTATTTGTTAGTCTCCAGGGCTCTGAAACAACACAGTCACATTAGGAACAATTACAGATGGGAAGCATAGTGTAAAGACAACAAGACATAGAGAAAAGGACTAACAGAGTCAAGGAAAGAATAGATACTAGGGGTGGGGGAAATTTCCGATTATTAGATGCATCGCGATTCGGATGTGGACAAATCTGAATCGATTCACAAACGTCCAAATTTCGATTTTTTAAATCTGTTAATTAGTGTAATACAGATGGTTCTAAATAATGCGGAACTAAGAAGCACGGTACACATCATCTCCGGAACACTTTGGGATGCGCAACTGGAGCGGACATGCGACACACACACAGAGGAAAACAAACATGGCTGACCGCCACCCACCTCACCGTGAGATCAGAACAGCTCCTTCTAATTTAAAAGCAGATGTGTGGAAACACTTCAGCTTTTACAACGTCGACGGCGGAAGCAAACTGCACAAGAGTCACATTATATGTAAGCTGTGCTGTGCTAAAATAAAGTACTTTGGCAACACAACAAACATCAGAAGCCATTTAACTCGATTCCACCCGACGGAGGAGTCAGGAAGATGGCAGGCTGTTGTTGCTGCGACTACTAGTGGCGCTACCGACCAGAGAACAATTGAGGAAGTAATTAGAAAGCTGCCACCCTCATCGAATAGGGCAAAGCGAATTACGAAGGACATTGCGGCATTTATTGCCAAGGATTTGGGTCCTTATTCCGTCATGGAAAATCAGGGATTTTGAGCACTGCTGCATACAATGGAGCCCAGATACACCATCCCATCCCGACACTATTTCACCGACACGGCCATCCCGTCACTCTACAACCAAACTAAAACAGAAGTCATGGCCTCGCCGTTGAAGGCAGGTAGGATCGCAGTTACATGTGATGCGTGGACGTCTGTCGCCACTAAATCATTTGTTACTCTAACTGCACATTTTATACCTGCTGTTACCTTTGGTTCCGTTCAACGAAGTTGTAACTTTCCAGTTTGCACGCATTTCCATTTATATGTTTATAAAATATAATGGTAATGCACTGTTTTTAAAAATTGCAAGTGTTGAATGCTTATTCAATGAGACAAAAAGAAATGTGTGTTGTGAAAAAGTGCATCAATGTACATAAATTAAAGATGCATCAATAATCGTTTTATAATCGAATCGCAGCCCCTGAATCATAATCATTATGGAATCGTGAGGATTCCCAAATCCCAAAGATTCCCACCCCTAATAGATACTATAAAAATGAACACACTTCTGGGACACCTTTATGTATTTCAGTCACCACTAATAGATATCTGTGAGAAACAATTTCAGTCTCAGGAAAAAGTTATTTCATGGCTTGTCTGGAATGGACAAATGCCAAGGGTAAATTTGAAATATTAAAGTTTTGGGAGATGTAGAGAGGGGTATGGCAATGCCAAATCTTACTACTTTCATGCAGCAAAAGTAAGACCAGTAATTTATTGATGTGCTAAGGACTATGAAGCAAAATGGTGAAATTTAGAACAATATGTAGAGAGAAGGGCAATTCAAAGCTTTACAGGAGACAGAGATATAGTAAAGGATGTACTTCAGCAGGTAGATATTGTTACTCAAGTTATGTTGGAATTGTGGTTCAACCTAGTATACAAAATATAGATTACAGAAAGAACTACAATGGACAACCTATGGCAGGCATTTTACCTCTGGTACTCTCGACCAAAGGTTCAAACAAAGGATTCCAAGTGGCATAACAGTGCCATGCACAATAATAAAAGATGGACTGACACAAAATTATGCATTATATAGGACCACTTCAGATATTTGCAACTATAAGACTTTTGTGATAGAGAGATAAAGTATGCTGTTAAATTAGAAACAGAAAAATAATATATACACTATATCAATGATGTGCCAGTTAGAGTGGCAGCAAGCCTAAGTAGCTCCTTACTGGCTGAATGACAACATGCAGCAGTGTGAACCTAACAGGCTTCTCTACTGAGTGAGCGGATAGGGACACAAAGGCGAGCAGCAAAAACAGAGGTGGGGGACTGATCCTGCTTGTGACCAATAAATGGTGTCATGCTGGACATATCACGGAGAAGGACGAGATCTGCTGTCAGGATACTGAACTGTTGGCAGTTGGTCTAAGACCATATCATGTGCCTCGGAGTATTCGCAAATTGCCACCATTATTGTTTACATTCCACTGTGAGCAGCAACGGCAGCGGTGTGTGATGTCATCCATGAAACTGTTGCTAGGATTCAGACCCAGCATCTGAGTGCATTCATTGCAATAACAGGGAATTTTAATAACACTACTGTCTCCTCCATTCTCTCTGGGTTTGTTCA
The DNA here is from genome assembly GCA_026686955.1 of Epinephelus cyanopodus. Taxonomy (NCBI): domain Eukaryota; kingdom Metazoa; phylum Chordata; class Actinopteri; order Perciformes; family Serranidae; genus Epinephelus; species Epinephelus cyanopodus. The sequence continues at coordinate 4,036,115 of CM048919.1, forward strand.
GTATATGGCCTGTCCCACCAGGGAGAATAAGAAACTGGATTGGTTTTCACGGAAATGCCAAGGACCCTTACTGTGTCTCTGCCCTACCACCTCTTGGCAGACCAGACCATAATCTGGTCTCTCTCCAGCCCACATACAAAACCTATGTATTAAAGTTGCCTGTTACCACCCACTCAGTCAGAAATTGGTCCCTGCAGACCAGTGAGTCTCTCAGGGACTGTTTTGAATGAACAGAATGGACTGTACTACTGGAGCCACAGGACAACAAAATGGACATGGGTAATAGGGTGGATATTCTAACAGAATATCTAAACTTCGGAGGAGACATGAACTGCGTTATTGACCCTCTGTCGGACAAGTTGACTGACAGGTCACAGGCCCGCTCGGGCCAGTGACACTTTAAGGCTTTTCTTGTCAGGGGAACAACTCCAGCAGATTTTTATCCCACTTTTCTCTAGCCTTCAGTGGATTTATTGGGCTTTTTGGCCAAAAGTGCCCTCACCTTTGCTCGTGCAGTGAAACACTGTAGGGGGAAACGTGCTAGTGCGCTTGTGCGTCTCCGCCAACGCGGACACTGCACACCGCTGCCATGCAGGTATATTTCTCTCCAATGTGCGTTCGCTGGCCGGGAAACTGGATGAACTTAAGCTACTGATGGTGAATAACAGATACTTTTCTACATCTGCAGTTTTGTGCTTCACGGAGACGTGGCTGTGTGGTTCGATACCAGACTCTGCGCTGCAGCTGGCAGGCTTCCAACTCTTGAGCGGACCATAACAAGGAACTCTCCGGCAAAACTAAAGGTGGCAGCATCTGGTGGCTGGTGTAATGACATGACAGTGATCCAGCAGCACTGCTCTCCTGATCTGGAATCTTTTTTTCATCAACTGCAAACCTGTTTACTCCCCCCGTGAGTTTGCTTCATTCATTCTGGTCAGTGTTTACATTCCACCACAGGTCAATCTGCAGGAGGTAGGCTACAGCGCACACTCGCCGACCAGATAGGCTACTGTGTGTGGAACGGACTTACCCAGACTCCTTAGTTATTGTCCTTGGTGACTTTAACAAAGGTAACCTCACCCATGAACTCCCCAAATACAGTTTATAAAATGTTCGACCAGAGAGAAGAATATCCTGGATCACAGTTACACAACTGTTAATAACACCTATCACGCCGTCCCCTGTGCTGCACTGGGCCACTCTGACCACACCACCGTCCACCTGATTCCCTCATACAGGCACAAGTTAAAGCTCTGTAAACCTGTTGTGAGGTCATCTAAGAAGTGGATGAGTACACAGAGGCTGTGACATCATACATCAGCTTCTGCGAGGACTGCTGTATATACCATCACGTACTATGATGAGGTATAATGGAGTTAAATGAAATGAAGTTAAATTAAATGTAGTTTTATAGACATTTCTCTCTCTCTCTCTCTCTCTCTCTCTCTCTGCCCAGTGGGGAAAAAATGTTATGTTGAACACTGACAATATATAAAACAATATTCCTTTTTCTTGCATGTACATCGGACTTACCCATGTTTACATTATTTTTTTATTGAAAAAGCTCTTACCTCTTCAGTAGTCTCCACACAATATTTGCCGATAGCTGTGTCAGACCATTCAACAGTTATTCTCGATCTTTGCTTTGATCTCAAACCCAAAGATTTCAGACACTGGCATTTGGACCCCTTATTATTAGCAGATGCTAAGTTTTGCACATATATTTCTGAAGCCACTGACTTCTTTTTGGATACAAACAGATCAGAAGACACCTCTCCTTCCTTGTTGTGGGAAACTCTGAAGGGATTTATCAGAGGCAAAATTATTTCCTACACGTCTCACACAAACAAATGTTGTAGGGCACGACAAAGGCCGAACAACTTCTCTTTCGTTCCAGAGGCACCTTATATGAGCCTGGGGATAAAGCTGCCCATCTCCTGGCACATCAGTTGAAGGCTAGGACTGCTTCAAATCAGATCAGTCAGATCCATAATAACACAGGTACTCTTACTTCCAACCCTCGTGAGATTAATAATGTCTTCAGAGCTTTCTATTCCCGACTTTACACATCAGAGTCCACCAACGATCAAACTCAAATGTCAGAATTTTTTTCACAATTGGACATGCCTAAGATTTCAGCTGGTGACTGACAGATGCTAGATGCCCCGCTGCGACATTCTGAGATTACTGAAGCAATTAAATGCACAATGGCAAATCCCCAGGGCCCAACGGATTCCCGGTGGAATTTTTTAAAACATTTTCAGAGAAATTGGCTCCTTTACTGCTAGAGATGTTTACACAATCGTTTCATTAGGGCTCCTTGCCACCCACTCTTACACAGGCCTCAATCTCTCTAATCCTCAAGAAGGACAAAGATCCTTTTGATTTTTCTTCTTTTCGCCTGATATTACTTTTATCTGTAGACGTAAAAATACTTGCAAAGGCCTTTGCTCTCCCACTGGAATCCATCGTACCCTCAGTCATATTGGAAGATCAGACAGGATTCATTAGATAGCGGCACTCATTCACCAATATTCGAAGGCTTCTCTGCATCATCCACACTCCACCTTCTCCCTCTGAACCGGAGATAGTTATATCTCTCGATGCCGAGAAGGCCTTTGATAGAGTGGAGTGGGCCTATCTATTGTCTTCATTACATCAGTTTGGCAGACGCCTTTATCTCTTAGTTTCGATTACTCTATACATCCCCTCAAGCATCAGTGTGCACACACACCCTCCTTTCCAAACCTTTTCCCCTTTCTCATGGAACACTTCAAGGGTGTCCAGGTTCCCTGCTCCTATTTGCTATCGCCATCGAGCACGCTTTCAATAGCGCTGATGACAGACACACAATTCCTGGTATCCAACGGTGGGGAACCGAACATAAAACCTTGTTGTACGCTGACAACCTCCTCTTATATGTGCGTAATTTATTGTCTAGCATCCCTCACATCCTGTCAATCTTAAACTCGTTTGGTACATTCTCGGTACAGATTGAATATTCAAAAAAGCAAATGCTTTCCAGTTAACCAGTTAGCACTGGAAATAGCACCATCATCAATCCCATTTCAGCTCTCCAAATCAGGGTTTAAATACTTAGTTATCTCTATTACATGTTCCATTCATTCACTACGTGAGCAAAATTTTACATCTCTAACAAACAAAATTAAATCTGACCTACAGAAGTGGAGTCACTTGCCTCTCTCTCTGTGTCTCTCTCCAGCAGGGAGGGTGCAAATGTATGTGGTCCCCAGGCACTGACCCCATATCCTTAGTCCGAACATACTACCCAGGTATTTATACCTTTTTCAATGTATTCCCTTTTTCTTACCCACATCCTTTTTCAAATCCATAGATTCAATCATCTCCACATTCATATGGGCAGGTAAGAACCCAAGAATTGTTAAAGCCTATCTGCAACAGAGTAGATCATCAGGCGGACTTGGTTTGCCAAACCTACTGTGTTACTATTGGGCTGCAAACATGCATAAGTGTTTGCTCTGGTTTACTTCTTCGCAGAGTGGCTGGTGCGAACTTGAGATAAACTTGTGTGTCTCCTCTTCACCCCAGGCTCTGGCATGTGGCACTCTGCCCTTCTCTTCATCACAATTCACAACCAGTCCCATTGTTACTGCCACCTTGAAGATATGGGCACAAATAAGGAAGCATTTCAATTGGTTCACCATTCCACGACCAACTACCACTGTCCTTTACAGCAGACGAGGTGAGAGCGGAGCTTGTGGATCTTTAAACAGGCAAAGTACCGGTGCAGTGGAAACACTGGCGCCCAAAGTGGGGCGCCCTGCCAAGTTATATGACTACCGACCAGTGGCCTTAATATCACACATTATGAAGACCCTGGAGTGCCTGGTCTTCTATTTCCGTGAGTAAGAGTTCACTGATGCTGTGGACTCCCTCCAGTTTGCGTATCAGGAGCACATAAAAGTGGAAGATGCGGTTCTTAATGTGCTGCACTGGGCCTACAACTACTTTGAGGAGCCAGGGTGGTTTGGTTGTGTGGGATCTTTTCCTTGACTTTTCACGTGCTTTTAATACTACCCAGCACCCCCATACTGAGAGAGCGGTCGGAGGGGATGGGAGCAGATCGCTTCTTGACCTCCTAGATAAGAGACTACCTGACAGAGCGGCCTCAGTATGTCAGGCTTGGAAGCTGTGTCTCTGGGATGGTCAGGAGCAGCACTGGTGCTCCCAGGGAACTGTTTTAGCACTATTCCTGTTCACACTCTACACAGCAGACTTTAAATACAACTCAGAGTCCTGCCACATACAAAAATACTCTGATGATACAGCTATTGTGGCTTGTATCAGAAGCGATCAGGAACAGGAGTACGGGGACCTCGTGAATGCCTTCAGGGGCTGGTGCATTAAGTGCTGCCTCCACCTTAACTCAGCCAAAACCAAGGAGATGGTGGTGGATTTCAGAAGGAAGAGGTCACCCCATCAATCAGTCTCCATACAGAGGGAGGACATTGAGATGGTGAACACCTACAAATATCTGGGGGTCCTCCTGGATGATAAATTGGACTGGTCTTCTAACACTGATGCCATCTACAGGAAGGGGCAGAGCCACCTGTTCTTCCTGCGGACACTGAGGTCATTTGATGTGTATTCTATTAAACAGTAGGGCTGTCAAAAAAAAATCGAAGTTCGAAATATATTCGAATATATATATATTTTATAAGTTCGAACCTAAATTTGATAATTCAAATAACATTAATAATTAATTAATACTATCAATAATGTTGTATATCACTGCGAGTCCTGTTTGGCTCGTGCACAAGCCAGGCCAGAGAGGGATGCAGCGACAGAGGGAGAGACGCCGACGGAGGAGCCCGCTTCACCAACACCACCCACTGCACTGTCCGTGATGTGTGACCTGTTCGGGGAGACATACAGGGAGAGTGTTGCACCTGCTGCCTCCCTGCCTACCCTTTATAAAAAAGAGATGAAATGTTACCAGAATGAGACACCACTACGAGCCGGCCAGGATCCACTCTTGTGGTGGAGAACTACACACACTGAAATATCCAAACATTGCTCAGATAGCTAAGCAGAAGTTGGTCAGAACGGGTGTTTTCATCTGAGTGTCATGTTCATATTGTGCCAGCAATAAGCATCTTTTTTTTGTGTTTAAAAATAATAATAATAATAATAATAATGATAATACAATATTATTCGAAATCTACTAAATTAATTTGAAAATATCCAAATTCAATTTCATGGTGCTTTTGACAGCCCTATTACACATTGTGGCCAGTGCACTTTTCTACGCTGCAGTGTGTTGGGGAAGTAGCTTGACAGACAAAAACACCAAGCGTTTGGACAGGCTGGTTAAAAAAGCTGGCTCAGTGCTCAGCAGGAGACTGGACCCACTACAAACTGTGGTGGAGAGGGGCACATTGAACAAACTGAAAGCTATAATGGCAAATAGCAGACACCCTCTCCACTGCCTCCTAGAGTGACTGAGGAGCAGCAGCAGCAGTCAGCTCATCTCACTGAATTGCAGAACAGAGCATTTCAGAAGATCCTTTGTCCCCAAGGCAATAAGACTGTTTAATAGGTCCTGAATCCAGTTACACACAGTAACAAATTTTCATTACTGGACTAGACTGTGTAATGGACAATTTATTTTAATTCAATATCTATTTAAAGTTTTTTTAATGTATTTTATTTATTTTTTTGCCTTTTATGCTGCTGGACAGCTGAATTTCCCTTTGGGATAGATATAAGTCTTTCTGTTCTATTCTATTAGATTCCATCTATTGGAGAGAAAAAGAAATACGACACTAAATGTAAAGCTAAAACGAAAATAGTTCAACATGAAACTATATGCAAAAACAACAACAAAAAAATGCACAAGTACGCATAAAACAACACAACAGCTACAGGAGGTGCTTCCCAGTCACAGCTCTCTGCTACAGACGAGCGCATTGCCTTCATCATCGGAGAGACCTCTTTGTCTGTTTGCTCTAAGCCTCAGCAGTGTTTGTTACTGTTGTAAAATCAAACTACCCTTAAAACATCTTAATTCAGGCAGTCCAATGTAGGCAACAACTCACCATTAAGTTAAAAAACAAGTAAGATAGTCGAGAGTAAAACCATATCCTTTACCTTCAACTCTCTGCCAGGTTCGGATGCACTAACTGCCCAGTGCGAATGGAGACAGATGCTTAATTGCTTTCTTATGTCTTATTAAACCAACACTCAATTTGAAATAATGTTTATATCTCCCACGTCGCGTCTCTGATAATTAAATGAAACAAAAATGACAAGCAGTTTGGGGCTGCAGTACAGACATAGATGGGGTACGCGTTGGTTTGTTATTTTATTCAGAGAACAGCGTTTTCCAGTTTTGTATTGAGTCGATTTAAATAACTCATTCGCATTTTTAAGAACCCTAATCAGAAGCTAAAATCTGCTAAATCCTAACTAATTCAACTAAATGTGTTACATTTCTAATAATTTGTCATGTTAGATGTTTCAAAGGCATTTGTGTATTGTGAACATAGCAGAGCACAATACGAAAGAAAACTAAATTCTAATGATAAGCAAAAAAAGATCAGAGCTAACTACTATTGATGAATGCCTAAATACACGTAAAATTCCTTCTGCCAAAGTTTACACACAAACTCATTCTGCTCATGTTTCATAAATGAGACCCATTTTGTTTTCCAGGACATCATTTAGTATCAACTGTCAAATATCACAATGATTCGTATCTTCAACACCACAGTACAAAATAATTGTGGCTGATTGGTTGACTTTGCAGATTTGTCTACCTCTGTACCAATGCAACTAACAACACGCCTGTTTAGCAGGTTGTGTGATGCCGGATGCATCATGTCAGGTTTTACAAGATTTGTCTTTTAATTCTCATTTAAAACAAACCTCACGGACTGCATTTTTTCATCTGCATAAATATTGCGAAAATTAGGCCTATCCTGACCCGAAAAAAAGCAGAAAATTTGGTCCATGTTTTTGTTACCTCAAGGCTGGATTACTGTAACTCTCTACTATCAGGTAACTCTAGTAAGTCCTTAAAAACTCTCCAGCTAATTCAGAATGCAGCAGCGCATGTACTAACAGGAACTAAGAAACGAGATCATATTTCTCCTGTTTTCAATTCAATCAATTCAATCAATTTTATTTATAAAGCCCAATATCACAAATAGAATTTGCCTCACAGGGCTTTACAGCATACGACATCCCTCTGTCCTTTAGACCCTCACAGCGGATAAGGAAAAACTCCCCAAAAAAAACCCTTTACCGGGGAAAAAAAAATGGTAGAAACCTCAGGAAGAGCAACTGAGGAGGGATCCCTCTTCCAGGACGGACAGACGTGCAATAGATGCCGTACAGAACAGATCAGCATAACAAATTAACAGTAATCTGTATGACACAATACAATAATCTGTATGACATCCCCGGTAATGACAGTAGCTTACAACAACATTCATGAAAGTAATAATATTGTCGTTATAGTTCTGGCTACTGTGGTACAATATGTTGAAAGTATATATTAGTATCTGGCAGTATACATGTATGATAATAATCATATGTGTATAATAACAGTAGAAGTATGACTAATGACTAATGATGGCAGCAGCAGCAGCAGCAGCAGGAGGCATCTGGCAGGACCACGGCAGCAGCACAACCACACGAGTCACACTATCCAGGCACCGCTGCAATACGAGTTAACCTGAGAGACAGTGGAGCACAAAGGCTCCGGAGAAGAAGCCGAGTTAGTGACATCCAGAATGGCCGAGCAAACAAGATACAGTAATAGGATACGCGAGAGCGAGAGAGCGAGAGAGAGAGAGAGAGAGAGAGAGAGAGAGAGAGAAGGTGTCCGGTGCATTATAGGTGGTCCTCCGGCAGACTAGGCCTAAGTCAGCCTAACTAGGGGCTGGTACAGGGCAAGCCTGAGCCAGCCTTAACTATAAGCTTTATCAAAGAGGAAAGTCTTAAGTCTAGTCTTAAATGTGGAGACGGTGTCTGCCTCCCGGACCATAACAGGAAGATGATTCCACAGGAGAGGAGCCTGATAGCTGAAGGCTCTGGCTCCTGATCTACTTTTGGAGACTTTAGGGACCACGAGTAACCCTGCGTTCTCAGAGCGCAGAGTTCTGGTGGGATAATATGGCACTATGAGCTCTCCAAGATATGACGGAGCTTGACCATTTAGAGCTTTATAAGTCTAGTTTATAAGCCTTCAGCTATCAGGCTCCTCTCCTGTGGAATCATCTTCCTGTTACAGTCCGGGAGGCAGACACCGTCTCCACATTTAAGACTAGACTTAAGACTTTCCTCTTTGATAAAGTTAGGGCTGGCTCAGGCTTGCCCTGTACCAGCCCCTAGTTAGGCTGACTTAGGCCTAGTCTGCCGGAGGACCTCCCTATAATACACCGGGCACCTTCTCTCCCTCTCTCTCGTATCCTATTACTGCATCTTGGTAACTCGGCCATTCTGGATGTCATTAACTCGGCTTCTTCTCCAGAGCCTTTGTGCTCCATTGTCTCTCAGGTAAATCGTATTGCAGCAGTGCCTGGATAGCGTGACGTGTGGTTGTGCTGCTGCTGTGGTCCTGCCAGATGCCTCCTGCTGCAGCTGCTGCTGCCATCATTAGTCATCAGTCATAATTCTACTGTTATTATACACATACAATTATTATCACACATGTATACTGCCAGATACTAATATATACTTTCAACATATTGCACCACAGTAGCCAGAACGATAACGATAATATTACTTTCATGAATGTTGTTGTAAGCTACTGTCATTACCGTCTGTCCTGCATCTCTCTCTCTCTCTCTCCCTCTCTGTCTCACCCTTTCTGTCTCATTGTGTCATACAGATTACTGTTATTTTATTATGTTGATCTGTTCTGTACGACATCTATTGCACGTCTGTCCATCCTGGAAGAGGGATCCCTCCTCAGTTGCTCTTCCTGAGGTTTCTACCATTTATTTTCCCCGGTAAAGGTTTTTTTGGGGAGTTTTTCCTTATCCGCTGTGAGGGTCTAAAGGACAGAGGGATGTCGTATGCTGTAAAGCCCTGTGAGGCAAATTCTATTTGTGATATTGGGCTTTATAAATAAAATTGATTGAATTGATTGAATTGAAAACAGGAGAAATATGATCTCGTTTCTTAGTTCCTGTTAGTACATGCGCTGCTGCATTCTGAATTAGCTGGAGAGTTTTTAAGGACTTACTAGAGTTTTTCCTTATCCGCTGTGAGGGTCAAGAGGACAGAGGGATGTTGTATGCTGTAAAGCCCTGTGAGGTAAACTGTGATTTGTGATATTGGGCTTTATAAATAAAATTGATTGATTGATTGATTGATTGATTGACTGATTGATTGACAAATCAGACTCGATCACACTACTGCACACAATGCGGTCACTTTTTATCAAAAAAAAAAAAAAAAAAGAACTTTTGTTCAAACCCAGGGTTCAACGCTAAGGTTTTTTTTTCACTTGCCCGGTCAGGAAAGTTAGTCAGAGATATACTTGCCCGAAGTCAGTTTTTACTTGCCCTATAAAAATTGTTTAATTTAAGTGGCTGTCAAATAACAAAGACTGCAGTTATTTTTATGTTATGTAATTTTTATTCACACTGTATTTATTAATTTAAATAACATATGTCATGTATTGTAGCTTAATTCCTACACAAAAATGACAGTGTCAGGGCAGCGGCAATCTTTGTCAATTGTTCTCTGTCTATAATTTTGCGCCCTACTTGAGCGATGCCCACCTCTATTTATTTTTCACCCCTCTCTCCAGTTGTAGCAGCAGAGTTGAAACACACACATGAAAAACAATTTTCACATGTGTGAAACTTTTTTGTATGCTTGCTGGGATGTTTCTATGTATACTGGCACCAGAAGGGCTCTTTAGGACTAAGTACATACAGTACATTTGCGCACAGTATGAGCAGGTGAAATGTCTAGCTTACATATGAGGTGTCTCAAAATTTAGGAAAATACAATTTTATTGAACATAAAAGTAAAAGTCACTTGACATGCTGCTATTTTGTGCTATGACCTATTTAAGTGCTGGAAGTTGTTATTTACGTGACAACGCCTGAACGCAACACAAGCTCAGCACTGAGTGCTGTGCTGTGCTGCTCTGTGAGCAGCGTGTTTGTCTGTGCGTAACAGCAGTCTGTTGATGGTTATTTACACACTGTCCATAACAATAACTTTGTCAGCTGACAAACTGCACCGGGCTCGGGTCAGATTTAGTCAGGAAAATGCAGCCCGAGCTGCTCACCTGTGTGTGTGGCGGAACTCCGCTGTGCACGATACAGAGAGCAGAGGAGAACTGTTAACGTGTGACCATGTAGAGACAGAAATGACACGATGACATAACACCATACATAGTATATTGTTATGTTATTATATGAACTTTAGTCTATGAAGAGGTAAGACAGTGTAGCATGTAGAGAGGCTTCAGTGTTGATTGGCTTCACTTGTGCCATGTAACCAATCAATGTGGGCTGTGGGCAGGACACTGTTACACACTGTGCAGGGCTCCAGACTGCGCCTAATTGGTCGCATTTTGTGACCTTTTTTTGGAGGCCATGCGACCTATTTTTTTTAACTAGGAGCACCAGCGCGACATACAAATCTACTCCTCTCCCCCTTTTTCTTTCTTTTTTTTCTTCTTTTTATAATTGTATTTCATAGAGGAGCGGAAGAAAGTGTGTGTGTGTGTGTGTGTGTGTGTGCCTGTGCCTGCAATGTGTGTCTGGATGCGCACTGCGAGGCGGGGGGGCACTGTAACCATAACAACGTGCCGCAGTTTTAGTACCTACGTGTGTACTGTACGTGGGGTTAGACAGAGAGGGGTCACAGAGCCGGTGTCGAGTAGAAAGTGCTGTGTCGTTTGACCATAAAGTGACGCTATGAAATGAACTATAGATTCGTTTTTCACAAGAAAAAAATATCCAGAAACCCCTGTCGGTCCTGTGCCAGTTTCCCAAACTTCAGATAGTTCAGAGGACGAGTCAGCAATGTCCTGCACACAGGATATTATTTTGCGCGACGGAGGCTTCATATAATAACCTAACAATATACTATTTATGGTGTTATGTCATTGTGTCATTTCTGTCTTTACATGGTCACGCGTTAACAGTTCTCTGCTCTCTGTATTGCGCACGGCGGAGTTCCGCCACACACACACACACACACACACACACACACACAGGTGAGCAGCTCGGGCCGCATTTTCCTGATAAACCTGACCCGAGCCCAGCGCAGTTTAACAGCTGACAAAGTTATTGTTATGGAAAGTGTGTAAATAACAACAGACTGCTGTTACGCACAGACAAACACGCCGCTCGCACAGCAGCGCAGCACGGCACTCGGTGCTGAGCTTGTGTTGCGTTCAGGCATTGTCACGTAAATAACAACTTCCAGCACTAAAATAGGTCATAGCACAAAACAGCAGCATGTTTTACTTTTATTATGTTCAATAAAATTGTATTTTCCTAAATCTTGAGACACCTCATATGTAAGCTAGACAGACATTTCACCTGCTCATTACTGTGCACACATGTACTGTATGTACTTAGTCCTAAAGAGCCCTTCTGGTGCCAGTATACATAGAAACATCCCAGCAGGCTGTGCTTTGCAAGCATACAAAAGCGTTTCACGCATGTGAAAATTATTTTTCATGTGTGTGCTTCACCTCTGCTGCTACAACTCCATCCTAGGGGAAACACTGCTGTGTGCGTTTTGTGCAGCAGGTGGATGTGGTAGTCTACTGGTAGAGTAGAGAGAGAGCTATGTAGCGTTGAAGTAGAGTAGAGCAGGGCAGAGAGATGGAGGCAAAATATATAAAACCCGGTGTTAATACAGCAGAACTGGAGAGAGGGGGGAAAATAAATAGAGGTGGGCATGGCTCAAGTAGGGCGCAAAATTATAGAGAGAGAACGATACAGTGTGAATAAAGATTACATAACCTAAAAATTACTGCAGTCTTTGTTATTTGATAGCCACTTAAATTAAACAATTTTTATAGGGCAAGTAAAAACTGACTTCAGGCAAGTGAAAAAAAACCTTAGCGTTGAACCCTGCAGGGTTGTCTGTGTTTATTGCTAAATTATATGTAATGCAGTTAATCTCGACAAAATTATGAACATGTTGTGTCCATATAGATAGTGCTCCTAAATTTTGTGCTGGTGCTCCTAAAATTTTCAGGAAGGAGCGCTGGTGCTCCTAGTGGAAAAAGTTAGTCTGGAGCCCTGCTGTGCCTGTGACTTCTGGCAGAGAGGTCGCTGCATCAGAGCAGAAGGAGCGCGTTTTAAAATACATTATTTTATCAATTAGATATTAACTTTTACTATTTTTAGCAACTTGCCCGATCGGGAAAGTGAGTTTTTAGTTTACATGCCTGACCTTGAGTTTTACTTGCCCCGGGCAATCAGCCAATCCTTATTGTTGAGCCCTGAACCCAGAGAAAAAAATAAATATTTAAACGAAACTGACTTATTCAAATTCAAATTGTGTGCCCAGCAGACTGATTAGTTTACTTTGTGGTCAGCAGAGGGTACTGTTGAAATTTACCACTAACTTCACATATAGCATGCCCTTAAAACCAATAATCACGACACTGAGGTATTGAGTAATTCTGAGTTCTCTGACTGGCAGAATAATGAACAAAGATAAGGCTGTTTACTGTCTTTGTAAAGCACAGCTACCTTCTTCTAAAACACCAACGTGAGTCACAGCTAGCTGCCATCAAAGTCAGGCAAATTCAACTGTACAACCTGGTCTGACTGCATACTTTTCACACACTCATCATCAGGAGCCAGAGGCTAATAAAAATGCAATCAGCAATAACATTTATATGCATGGAAATGCATGACAACTCGCCTGAATCTTCCACCCCACACCGTCCCAAAAAAAATTACGTTCCACAGAGTTCACCGCCTCAGAAAACGATCAGACAACAGACCCAGACCCATCATTGCAAATTTGAATCCTTCTGGCAAAAAGAACTGGTCAAAAGCAAAGGAAAGGAATTCAAAGGAACCTAAACGATCAATACCCACAAGAAATAAATGAACGACACAAAACATTGTACCCCATCTTAAAGGAAAAGGGAAAAACAACAAATGCGCATCACTGGCAGTAGACAAACTGTACATGGATGGACAATTATTCAGAAACACAAAAATCACACCATGGCTCTTCTGAACAGACTGAAATTAATCAAAAATGATCTGAATTAACTGAAGATGAACTGAAATGAATCATAAATGAACTGACATTAAGCAACAATTAATTGAATTAATACAATACTTCAACTAGGGCTGGGGTGACAGCTCAACGTCATCGGCTACGTAAATACGTCGTCATATTGTTTGAATTGCCTAATTAATCAAATAATGGAAAAATAATCAATAATCATTAAACTATATGAAAAATTAATCATTAGATTAGTCGATTAATCGAAAAAAATAATTGCTAGAAAAATAATTATTTGGTACAGCCCTAATTTCAACCTCCTATGATTAAAGATATAATATTCAGTTTTTCCACATAAAAATTTCTAAAAATGACTAAACCAGTATTATATATTTTGTTTAGTTGTGTACTTTGATTATTAGAAATGTTTCCAACAATTTTTCAAACCCAGATAAATATGAAATATTAATGACAGTAACGGACCGTGTCATTATGGCGCATGTCAATGGCGACGTAACTCCAGTTACCATAGACATTAAATGAAGGAGAAGAAGAAGAAGCAGACCGGATGTGACATCAGAGAATGAACGCTATTGTTGCTAGGCTAAGCTAACTCGTCATGGATCATGGTTATACATTAACGGTTGCTGCACCTTCTGACACTGAAGTTGTCCCAGTAAACAACCCGGTAAAACGGAAACGTACGGGTCAACCAAGCGATCCCAGAAGAATTTGGGATACGAAGAGGGCTAACTTAAATCCAGGATAAATATTGGTGTGGCCTTTCTGAGATGGAGAGAGCTTCGTGAACATCTAGGACTACAATTCACCACCGACCTCGCGGGTGTTCTACTAGATAGGTAAACAAAGATATGGCTGATGTTATGGAAATATTAATCATTTCCACCAATGTATTGCAAGCACTGCTGCCCGCCGGGGCTCCAGCACTCCGGCCAGCGGCCTCCACTGCTGAGCGGTGTGGAGCAGAGGCTGGCTAACCACAACATCTAACGACAGGTTTCTATCATGTTGAGCTGATGTAAATGAACTGCATATACAAAAGAGGCAGAGGAATAGCTAAACATAAGATGCACTGAGCAAGAGAGAGCAGCAGAGAGGGAGAAGCCATCGCTAACTGTAAAGCTAAGTAACTCGCAGTTTGCTCAAATAACTAGCAGATTGCTAACCACTCAGCTAAAGTAAGAAGCATTTCTGAATAGGGTGTAAATAACTGAGGTTAGCAAGACAGTCGCTAAAAAAGAGAGCTATGACTTTTTCAGCAGAACTATTGTCAGCTCAAATGATGAATCCAGCACAATTGACGTGGTGTAGATGCAAAGAGATGCTTGTGATGCTCATTTTCACCAGTGTATCGCAAGCACTGCTGCCTGCTAGCGCTCCAGCGCTCCGGCCAGTGGCCTATGCTGCAGAGCGGCATAGGTGAAGCGATCTGCATCTGTTATATAACTACAGCACCCATGATCCCACGCTACTTTGTGACGTCATCGAACTCCATCTTCTGTTATTGTTTTGGTTTGAGATCCCTAGCTGCAGAAAATTACATATTGCACGTTTAATATTTCCATTTCTTACCCGTCATCGCTCCTTTGCATGAGGAAACTGTTTAATGCCTAGTAATGCACTAAATCAGTGTCCCTCTGTGCCTTTGATCATCTTATGTGTTTGTTCATGTTGACGTTCTTGCCCTCCATGTTCTGTGTATTCTGTAACCCCCTCTCTCTCCCTTCTCCATTGTACCATCTCCTCCTAAAACCATTTCATTTGTCCATAATACATCTATTACTGATCCAGACAGTAGATTTATCATCATTAAAGGCGCTTTATGTAAGAATGTGGCCAAAACGGTTACGCATTCAAAATGCTGCCGCAAGTCGTGTCCGCCCCCCTCCCCTACAGATTCAAGGTCGCTGGACAGTGGCATGCTGGATACTGATTTGTTTGCCCACGGGCGGCTGCCGTGGCAGGGCCGCGCCGCCGCGTCTTTGATCTTTGGTTTTCCAGCGGACCGTTCGAGCAAGTCCAGCTTCTCTGCTGCTAACACTGCTGCCGGGATACAGCTGAGGAGGAGCCTGCTGCTAATGCTATGTGTCGGGACACTGCTAATGCTGCTTGCCATGCTGCTGTAGCTCAGTTGTAACTGTAACTGATGCTGAGACTCTACTGACTGTGTGACTGGTAGAAAGCGGTGGGTGGCACAACAGCCCAAAACACAAATTCAAAACATAAACATGATTTGTGGACTGTAAAAATGTTTTTTAAATGCGAATATTCTGGCTGTACTATTGTTGTCGGTGAGATAAGTATGTTATATGAACATTATTCCTCAGTCTCTGTGACATATTAGGATGATTTTACGACTATTTGCTTTAGATTTCTTACATATAGCTCCTTTAAGGCATCTATTAACCACACAACATTCACACTCACCAATATCTATGGCTTCAAAAATGATGACCCATAATTTCTCTTTACTAGGTGACTCAACCTATTAGCTGGAGACTTCAATACTGTTATCAACCCCTCAATTAACCGCTCAAGTACCTCTGGCAACTCAAGAAACTGGCACTCCACTGAAATAATTAAACAATACATGGATGATTATGGACTTGGTGATAGTTGGAGAATGAGAAACCCATCATTGAAAGAATATTCATATTTCTCGTCACTCTATCGGTCTCATTCCAAAATTGATTTCTTCCTTGTAAGTAACTCACTCACTCAACATATCCAAGAAAACACAATCAATTCAATCATAGTCAGTGATAATGCCTCAGTTTCACTAGCAATAAACATTCAGGCACACATCAAACCTCCTACAAGATGGCATTTTAATACATCACTTTTAGAAGATTCTGATTTTAATTCCATGATCCAAAGAGAGTGGGCATCCTTCCTGGAGATCAACTACTCTCCAGAAATTTCACCATCACTGTTATGGGAAACAGGTGAAGCAGTTTTAAGAGGTAAAATCATATCATATTCATCACACAAGAAAAAAACAGCAACAGGAACTGGAAAACACCTTAGACGAACAAATTAAACTTTTAACAAACCAATATACTAATAACCTCAATGAACAAATACAAAATGAACTGAACCAACTTAAAACTCAACTGGAAAGTATCATACACAAGAAAACACAGTTTCTTATCCAACAACTCAAATATGACAGCTTTAATACAGTAACAAATCAAGTATATCTGGCAAATCTACTACAACACAGAAAAAAGAAAGCACTTATCCCGTCAATACTTACCTTCACAGGCAATATTTCCCAGAACCCACGAGAAATAATTGACACCTTTCACAAATTTTATAGTAACCTTTACTCCTCGGATCACAAACCCATTCAATCAGAAACAGGTACCCTCTTAAACAACCTGCCAAATTGAGTGCCCTTACCTTTGTTAAATGCTGCTGTTGTCCCTGGCTTTATATGAGACAAGGGTTTGATCGCTAGCTGCTAGGCTAATTTATACAATGTAAAATGCCATAGGCTGGCGCTAATAACGTTAGCATGTTGTATTATAGTAAAACGTGTTTAGTATAAGACAGTTGTTTTGCTGGTGAATCTTGTGAGTTGTAATGGAGCCAAATTATGTGCTGTTTCCTTTGTTAAATGCTGCTGTTGTCTCTAGCTTTATATGAGAAGAGGGAAAGATCGCTGGATGCTAGGCTAATTTATACAATGTAAAATGCCATAGAGTTGTGCTAATACCATTAGCATGTTGTATTGGTGGGGGAAATGTGTCCAGATATACACAAGTGTTTGTCTGTCAGTTCTGCAATTTATAGTGAAGCTGATTTGTTTACTTGTGTTTGAAACTGTCCCTATTAAGCCATTAATGTGTGTTTTGACCACTAACCAAGTCCTCCTCAACACAAAGAAAAAGGAACAGCCTGCTGCAGTTTTCAGGCTGTCTCTTACAATGCCACTTGGGTTTGTCAACCAGTTCACTCCTTCTGGACAGCAGTCACTGAGAAACTCACCACCATTTTGGGCTGCAGAATCCCATTGTCCCCATCACTCTGCCTCCTAGGAGATATCACACAAGTAGTCCTCGAAACACAAAATCACAAAAACTCATTACTCATCTTTCTAACTATGGCCAAAAAAGTAATCTTACAAAACTTGAAATCAAAAAAGTCCACACACATCAATCACTGGCTCAACTATCTTCCTGAATACATTTCAATAGAAAGAATAACTGCCCAGAAAACAAACCATACATCAGTCTTTAATGATCTTGGAAATCATTTCTCATCCACCTTAATCCCAAACAATACTTACCAATAAACCAAAGCCACGTACATGACCACAGGTCCCCACCATGATAACCATCTTCTAAACACCACAATAAACCCAACCATACATACAAACACTTTTAATTTTCATTTCTTTATTGGTTTACTGTCTTGAATGTAATTTTCTCCTATTTCCCCCCTTATCATTATTATTATTATTGTTATTATTACTGTTACTTCTGTTGTGATTGTTATTATTGGTGTCATAAATTGAACCTATTCAGTTTTCATTTATTCTATTGCCACCCACTCCCCCCAATACAGTCATATCCAGTGACATTAAGACATGATTACCTTGCTCGTTCTCAGACTTGATTACACCCTCCACTCATTTCCTTTACAATTTGTTTTGTTTAGCTATTTTTTTCTGCTTTCCCTCTCTCTCTGACACAAAGTTCACAAAATATATCACTGTATTTTTTTTTAATTTTGTATTTTTCATTTCCTATTATTTTATTTGTTTATTTATTATCATTATTATTTCTCTCTCTCTCTCTCTCTCTCTGTCTCTCTCTCTCTCTTACCACACACACACAAACAATCCACCAAATTGCACAACCCAACTCTAAACTCCCCACCCAATCCTGTGCCCTTTGATGCTCTGTCTGTCTGTCTGTCTGTCTATTTGTGGTGCAAAATGTCCAGCTCATGCTTTCAGCAGAGCTTTTACTGCTTCTCCATCAAACTTTTTAACAATTCTACTTGAGACAGAAGATTGTGCAATAATTGTATAGTGCTTTAATTATGGGGATCTTATAGCATGTGTTATGTATGCATGGCATATGTATGTGTTATGTGCAATGTTATGGGATATGTGCAATCATGTCATGTAATTGTTGTTGGGGTGGAATGGGTGTTGATGTATTGTTTGTTGGCACTGTAGCTGTCAAGGCATTTATGGCACAGTTGCTGAGTCCAAGACAAATTTCCCTTAATGGGACAATAAAGTATATCGTATCGTACAGCTTTGGGAAAGAAGCTGTTTTTAAGTCTTTCTGTCTGTGCCCTCATGACCCTGAGCCTGCCAGAGGGGAGGGTGTCTAAAATACACCGGCCCCTTTTACACTGCCAGATTTTCCGCGAATGTTGGGCCGTTTTGCTGGCAAGCTGCGAGCGTTTATACACACAGAGCCAGATAGGCGAGTTGATCCGAGGTGCCCAATTTTCCGCCTCATAGGGTAGACATATTGGTGGAACCTTTTTGGTTTAAAAAGACCAAGGCAGCCTTCCGCAATGGGAGGGGCTGTTGATGACACTGCATATGTGACCCACTGGCAGTGGATAAACAGGAAACAGCTGATAGCAGGAAATGCAAACCTGACAGACACTGTAAAGATGAGCGACTGGAGAGAAAAAGAATTACATGCCTTCCTTGCCCTCGCAAACAAAGAGGCCATTAACCCCCAATTGCCCTGAAAAAGGCACATTCTGTATAAACAAAAGTGGGCAGGCGGCATTTTGTCACACTCCCCTATTTTGTTTTTAGACTGCCAATACCGAAAAAGACTGATTGGGCTTTCCTGCAAATTCATATGTAAAAAGGGCTATTGTCCAGGGTGCGTGAAGTCAGACTTGATCTTTCCAAGGATGGAAGAGGGGCACCAATGATCTTCGATGCAGCTTTGATGACTTCCTATAGTGCACTGGTAGAAGTTGGTGAGGAGTTTCTGTGGAAGCCCAGTTTTTCCTGAGGGACCGCAGGAAGAGTCTCTGCTGGGCCTTCATCACCACTTCTCCAGTGTTCATTCCCCATGTCATGTCCCCTGAGAGATGAACACCAAGGTACTTCAAGCTCCCCACCTCTTCCACCTCTTCCCCAGTGACCACCAGATGGCATGTATTGTGTCCTTGTGTCTCCTGAAGTGAATGACGAGCCCCTGTGTCTTGTTGGAGTTGAGGAGCAAGTCATTGTTCTGACACCAGGATGTTAGGGCCTGGATCTCCTCTCTGTAGGCTGCCTCATCATTGTTGGTTATTAACCCCACCTTGGCTGTGTCATCTGCAAACTTGTATGTGTAGTTTGTGTTGTGAATGGGAGTGCAGTCGTGTGTGAAAAGTGAGTTTAAGAGTGTACTGAGAACAAAGCCTTGAGGGGTGCCGGTGTTGAGGATGGTATTAGAGGAGATGAGGTCTCCAAGTCTCATGTGCTATGGTCTGTTGGAGAGGAAGTCCCTAATCCAGCTGCAGAGGTGATGGTCCAGGCCCAGTGACAGCAGGTTTGTTGACCAGCTTGCCCGGGTTGACAGTGTTAAGGGCCAAGCTGAAGTCAACAAACAGTATTCTCACGTAAGTGTCAGGGCTCTCAGATTTGTCAGTGCAGTGTGGACCAGGAGTGAGATGGTGTCCTCAGTGTACCTGTTGGTTTTATAGGCAAACTGATACTGCTCTAGGTCAGCAGGGACGGAGGCTTTGATGCGGTGCATTACCAGTGTCTCAAAGCATTTTATGATTATCGGTGTTAGTGCAACAGGCCGATAATCATTCAAACTTGTGACTGCTGAGCGCTTCGGGATGGGGATAATGGTTGGGGCCTTCAAGCAGGTGGGAACTGTTGCCTCTCTCACCGGCCTATTGAATATGTCGGTGAAGACAGCCACAAGTTGGTGTGCACATGCCTTTGGAGCACGTCCTGGGACCCCGTCCGGATCAGTTGCCTTCCTGCTGTTGATGTTGAGCAGGGCCCGCTCAACCTGGTACAGGTGTAATGCCATCGGTTGCTTCTCTTCCTGAGGGTGGTTGGTAGTGTGTGAGGAATGTTGAGCGTGGGTGAGGGGTGTTGGAGATGGAGATGGCACTCTCATGTTGCTGGTGTTGCTGTCAAAGAAGGTGTTCAGCTGATCAGGGAGGAAGGGGTCAACTGTAGAGGGTGGGTGAGGGTTTTGTTTGTAGTTCCCCTGCCACATACTGCCATTGGTATTGTCCTTGAAATGCTTTTCAATTTGCATTTTATATTTTCTCTTGGCAGCAGTAATCCCCCTTCTCAGATCCGCCCTGGATCTCCTGTAGGCCATCCTGCCACCTGATCGCAGCGCCGCATTCCTAGCTTTCAGTAGGGTTTAGACAGTGCTGTTGAACCAGGGCTTTTGGTTTTGAGACACTCTGATTTGTTTGGTTTTGGTGGAGCCCTCAACACAGAACCTGATGTAATCCAGTACTGTGGAGGTGTATTACTCTGTGTCTCCCTGATCAAAGAGCTCCCACCTTGCTCCGACCAGATCTGAATGGTCCTGACCTGGCTCTTTGCTTTGCTAATGAGAAGCAAAACAATGTTGGTATGTAGGTGTTAAGAACAGAACCAAGTGGTCTGACTGTCCGAGGTGGGGGGCTGGGCGAACTTTGCAGACACCTGTGAAGTTACTGTAAACCTGGGCCAATGTTTTTCCATTCTGTGTTCCCATGTGGATGTTTTTGTAGAATTGGGGTAACACAGACTTCAGGTTTCTGTGATTTGCCATCTATATCTAGAAAACTCAAAGCCAAAGCCATGGTACAGGGAGTTCACCTGAGTTTTGAGGAGCTGCAGTTTTTATTCATGGACAAATTGAAACCTACATTGTACATTTACTACCACCTAACAACTTAACTGTTTGAGTTTACTCTGCATATAGATTGCCTAGGCCCTGAAAATGTAATTAATCGCAACTCATGTGTGAAATCATTTTGCAGGACCATCAGGAAGGAGACGCCATGTTGCCAAAATCGACACAGTGCTGGAAAGGATGGAGCGGATTCAGGCAACCTGGATGCAGCAAATGCAGCAGAGTCAAGAAAGAGAAGAACACCTGGTCAACAGCATAATGGACAGTAATTCCAGGATGGTCGCTGTAGTCATGGAGGGCATCCGCAGCTTTCAGCATTCAATGGCACCTCCAAGCAGACACACAGGGTATGGGTACCAAGGACAAGAAAACTGTACACCTACCTATCACCACGCATGAAAACAGATCTGATTCCAGCACATTCCAGCTCAGATTCCAGGACACTATTGTAATATAGTTCACTGTTTGATGTTCAAGTGCAATTGAAGTGTTCATGTTTACATATTTTAAGTTTGTATTTTCTTATATTTTTTTAATACGTATATTTCTATGTACTTATTTCTGTTTTCTTAAGTCAAGATTCTATAGTTTGTAAATAAATAATACACACCAAAGTAATGTTTGTTTGTTTTTGTTCTTTTTATTACATTAAATTACTCAAAACTGTACAAAATAGACAAAGATGTCCTCAAAATCAGACACACAAATGTACACAGATTGGCTAAAACAGTGCCCTGCAAAGAGGAAAATTTGCTCCCATATACTCTGTTAAAGCACGTCTTGTTTCCTGACCACCAGAACATTCAGTTGTGTTGTAGCTACAAAGACCTGGCTGTGGTAGGTCACGTTTAAGACTTGCTGCTTCCTCCGACCAGGCGGGATTGACAGTCTCTTTCTCCCCCTCACAAAAATTGTGCAGTGCACAACATGAAGTAATAACATGTGGTGTGAAGATGAAATGGAAGTCACTTCTTTTAAGTAGCACTCTCCAGCGTGACGTTAGTCTTCGGGATGCTATTTCCACTGTGGTCCTCGCAGAGCTCAGATAGCCATTAAATGACTCTTGTTCCGCGGTCAGGCGCGGGGAACGGGTATAGCCTTTGATGAGCCAGTCCATGAGAGGGTAGGCTGGATCTCCAAGAAGAAAAAGCCTGACAGAGGTGCCATTTACGTCCTGTGGCTCCCAAAAGTAGGGAGAGAGAAGGCATGAACTACTGCTATGATGTTAAATACAGAAACATATATGGGGCATTCTACGGATTGTGGTTACGGAAAGTGCTGTCCCTTAACAAAAAAACGACAAAAATAATAAAATTGAGTATTCAGACATAGATATTTACAAAGACTAGGTTATGACCTATTTAAACCCAGGACATTAAATGAAAAAGTGATGAGCTAAGCTAAATGTAATTTAAAACATATTTGTGATTGTTTAAAGATTTAGATTTATTGTGGGATTCATTTTTAAATAAGGAAACTATGCTAAAGAAATAGTGTCCCTTGTTTTCATGTCACTACCGAAACACAAGAGTTGTAAAAAAGTATAGGAATGCTCCTATTTAGGGATGCGCCGAATATATTTGGCCGAATATTGCAAAAAGAACACACATTCGGTATTCGGTGGATTAAGTGAAAAGCATGGCCGAATAATAGTGGCGTGTTTTGATAACACAATCAAACAGTGTGCAGTTATGGACGGAGTAAAATGTCGGCAGTGTGGCGATATTTTATGGCGGTGCATGATAATGGCTTACCAGCGACAGAGAAGTCCAGCTCCAGGTGAATAACTTGTTGTCATGACTGCCCAGTAGTACCTGGACAGCCAAGCTGTGGCAGCACACAGTATGTGGCGTATCAGAGGAGAAATGAGCCGTTCACATGTCTCTCTTTGTAGCAGGTAACGGCCCACAAACCTCACCACACTTTAGGGACTTGTCAGGGGAGGAGGGTGGTTGGTTGATTCTTATTTTATTTATTTGTTTCATTTTGATCCTACCTGTTAATCACTTATTGATGCTGTTTTTGAAGTATGAATAAGTCAATAAGTAATTTACTCCATTGAAACATCATTGATGTATTATAGAAAAGTGATTTATCTTTTTATAAATGACAAAAGGCACATCTGCCTCATTTTCACTGTGGTATCCTGATACTACTCAGAACCTTGATACTTTCACTGGTATCGTACCGTGGGTCCCAATTTCGGCACCATGACAACACTAATCTGGAGGGGGTTCATCTGCAAAAACTAATGAAAATCTAAAAAACAGCATTCAGAATTCGGTACTCGGTATTCGGCCAAGGGATGTCTCTCACCCCCTCCCGCCGCCAACCCTGCTGCTGAAAAAAATCCTAGAGGAAACACTGTTTATGTTCTGTTTCATCAATTATTAACTCTGAAATCAATCTGATCAGTGTTATGTATTTTACAAAGAAAGACTGCATTTAGATTTTGAAGAATTCTATCACTTGAACTTGGAAATTTGTTAAAATATTATTTTTTATAGATTTAATTGTGAAAACCTTCAGGAAAAATTTCTAAACATTTAAATCTTTAGACAAGGGAAGGAACAAGCATAACAGGTTGATACATTTTTTTTGTGTAATATAATACTATATGTTTCGGTAGTGACAAATTTTGGGAGAGGAAAAACATTCCAAAAACGCCTGGAAATAAAATATAAAAATGTACAGTCATTTTATTAGATATGTGACCTTTACATATGATACAATATATAGAGGGACAAAGTTTTGGAAATAAAACAAATGAAATTTCAAAATATTTCCAGCCTAACTTTGCACACATTCAGTAGAATGCCCCATATATAACATGTAATAATAATAATATGCAGATAAAACTGTTAAAATAACAATATATAGGCAAATATATAGATGCTATTTGCCATGCAACACTACTTAATGAACTGAAATGCACTGTACAGCAACCAGAAGTCTGAATGAAAATAAATAAATAAATAAATAAATAAAATATCACAAACATTATTAGGACATTATACTAACCTTTGGCAGTAGATGTGCCTGGCTAAATAACGTTGACTGCCTGAGGACATTCGCGTCGTGTGCACATCCAGGCATCTTGCAGTTGACGTTCCAGAACCTAAAAATTGATGAATGCAAACATTAGTATAAACACACATGAAGCTACACACAGCACTAATACACAGAAGCTAACAGTATTTTGGCAAACTCACCGGTATACATCATCCACCACGGCTTGAAGAACAAAGGAAGGCCAGCCTTTGCGACTGACGAAGTCTTTGTAGCCATCACTTGGTGGTAAAACAGGGATATGTGTTCCGCCGATGCACCCCATGATCTGTGGCATGCTGAACTTCTGCTGGAACCGGCGTGCAGTGGCACAACCTTCTTCCACGGTTGGCACTTTAATGAGTTTGTGTATAACTGAGGACACCATTCCTTTGCAGAAGCAGTACACAAACTTTTTCACTGTTGATTTGTGCACTCCAAACTGGTTTGCAACGATACAACTGGCCAGTTCGTACAGAACAATGGCGGTTCTCATCTGGAGTGGAATTGGTGCTCGCACAGTCACTTCCTGGGGGCTCAAAACACCTTCCATCAGTCCACAAAGTTTTTCGAATGATCTGCGCATCACTTGGAAATTGTCTTTCCATTCTGTGTCTGAAGACTCTTTCATTACGACCCTCTCCCACCAGTCTGTGCTCCAAACATGCATCCAAAAGTGTAGAATCTAAGACATGCTATTGTTGTAACCCTCCAACAGCATTAGGCATTCTTGTCTGCCTCTTGAAATCATGACCATGAACCATGACCACGAGGGATAGCGTGTACAGGGCCAGCTGTTTCTGAGTATGTGGTTGATTGTGTAGCGATAAATCAATGCGTCAATGATGTTGATAGGTTTTCAATGCAGTAAGTCCCAGGACCCACTGGTGCTCATCTGAGTGGGTCGCCAATAAAAGTTCTGTTTGGGGTTTTTTTTTTCTTTTTTGGACAAATCGCACAGTTAAATTGTTGTTGAATGTTATATGGTTCTAATTATGGTTATATTCATGGATGTTGAAAAACAAAACATGCAAATGTCACATCTTGAGTATAGCGAGCACCAAAATCATCAACCCATCATGTAGGCCTAAATCAATTGTGCCAGGACTGTAATATGTGATAATCCCTAACAGTTAAAATAAAATACTGTATAAATTTAATGGTTTAACAGTTTAAAAGATCATCATCATAATCTTAATCTTAAAAGAGTTTTATGTTTTCCTTTCATCTGAGACAGCTTCTTTCCTAAGGCCGTTCACACCTTAATCAACATACAAAGTGAACAGTCCTATTGCACTCTCACAACAACACTCACTATATTTTATTTCTACAAGGCAATAACTACTGGGACTTGAGCAACAACTTCTGTGGACTGGGCAAGTAGTTGATTCTGGCACTTTATATTTATTAGCTCTGGCACTTTATAACTACCTCTTTTATATCATCTGCTGTGTGGTTTTTTTTGCAGTGTCCTTAATTTTTTTAATACTGTATGCAATGTGCCTTTTTTCTTTTTAATTATAATTTTAATTCTAACCCAAACAACAACAAACAGGATCTTGTCATCTTGTGCAATATATACAATATACAGGACAGGAAAATGTCTGCGGTAATTATCTTTTTTTCAACACACAGGGTATCCCCTGGACAGTAAAGCGCCATCAGGTCATCATCATTATGAGTGAATAGCATCTGCTGTTATACATGAATTCAGGTACATTGACCTTCACAACCAGCTGTTATTTCAACAAAATATACACTAATAAGCATAGGCAACTGCGCTTTAAAATACAACCGAGTTAATCTAACTTCAGCCATAAAGACCAATAATCAATAAAACTTTTATTAATAAACATCTATTATCTAACTATGAATAACAACCAACATTAAATTCTTGTGCACAGGAATGAGAGCATGTCTTTTGTACACCAGAAGGAAACACAGACAGTACAACTTACTCCACTATGGCCTCTCGGTCGGCGATGTCTCCTAGCACCATGCGCTGGATGATGCTGTTATGTTCCTCCTCAGACAGGTTCTTGTGGGAGACCAGGGGAGTATTGTACTTGGTGGCTGGGGAAGGGTCTACCCCCTGCAGCCAGGCATGGCTCTCAATCTCCTCCAGGGAGGCCCGTCGCTTAGGATCCCTCTGAAGCATACGGTCTATCAGACTAAAGCCATGACGAGAAGACAGTAAAAGGGATTGGAGGAGAGAAGAGATAAAGGAGAAAGAGCACAAACCTCAAATTAATCTGAATCCACAAGAAACAGAATTCCTGTAAAATGAGTACATATTATCGGTTTTACTGATTTAAGTGTGACAAGGGATGTGGTCTGCAATAGAAATTTGGTTTTGGTTGATGCTGGCAGCTTGATTACTGATCCTTGAGCATTCGCCTTGCTTTGGAGTGTAGGAGAGCTGTTGCCCGCATGTTATATTTAAAATGGGAGTTGACCAGTTCGTGGCCTGGCTGATTATCGCCTGCTATATTCAACATTTTCACAACCTTAGTTCCGAAAAAGTTGAGATGTGTAAAATGTAAATAAGAACAGAATGCAATGATTTGTAAATCATGTTCGATCTATGTTCAATTGAATGCAGTCCAAAGAGAAGATATTTTATGTTCAAAACCTTGCTATTATTATTCTTTAATAAATATGCACTTGTTCTGAACTCAATGCCTGCAACATCTCTAATAAAAAGTTGAGACAGGAGCATGTTTACCACTGTGCGACATGATGTTTTCTTTTACCAAGTAACTATTTGGGAACTGAGAATACCAATTGTTTAAGTTTTGAAAATAAAATTCTTTCCCATTCTTACTTGATACATGACTTCAACTGCTCAACAGTGCGGGGCCTCCATTGATGAATTTTGCACTTCATAATGCACCACAAGTTTTCAGTGGGAAACAGGTTTGGACTGCAGGCAGGTCAGTCTAGTTGCTGCACTCTTTTACTACAAAGCCATTCTGTTGGAACACATGCAGAATGTGTCTCGTTGTCTTGCTAGAATAAGCAGGGACATCCCTGAAAAAGACGTTGTCTGGATGGCAGCATATGTTACTGCAAAACCTATAATTTCAGCATTAACAAAGCCTTCACAACACATTTGCGTGTTATCCATGATGCCATGGGCACTAACACACCCCTATATCATCACAGTTACTAGCTTTGAACTTTGATGCTGGCTTTGAATGGTCAACAAAAACAATCTGAAATGTGGTTTCTTCAGACCACAGCACACTTTTCTACGTTGTGTCAATCCATCTCAGATTAGCTCAGGTCCAGAGAAGTTGATGGCGTTTCTTGTTGTTGATAAAGGGCATACATTTGTAGATGCATTTTTAATGCAGTTCAGCTTGAGGGGTCAAAGGTCACAGACATCCAATATTGTTTTTCAACCTTGTCCCTTACATGGCCTTCACAGTTTTTCACAAAGTGACCATCCTTGTTTGTAATCAACTGAGCCTTGTGAAGACCTGAGCCATACCACTTAATGATACCGTCACCTGTTACCAATTAACCTGTTAACCTGACAGGTGTTTTTTGAGAATTACACAATTTTCCCAGTTTTTTGTTTCCCCTGTCCCAACTTTGTCGTCATGTTGAAGTCATCAAACTCAGGTTTGTATTTTACAAAAACAATAAAGTTCATCTGTTTGAACATTAAACATATTGTCTTTGTACTGTATACAGCTGAATATATATCAATAAGATTATGCAAATCATTGCATTTTGTTTTTATTTACGTTTTACACAGCATCCAAACGCTCATAGGATTGGGGTTGTATGATTAACAGATCTTTTAAAATCTGATTGCCAATAAACTAAGTAATAAAATGTATTGCTTTGGCTCTGATACAGCCGCCTCTTTTTCTATAGTTACCAGTCAGTAGTGTCACTCAACGTCACCCCCAAAATTATCCAATTTGGTTACATGTTATGATCAACACTAAAGGCTTCTGTGCCTCTGGTGGGAAAACCAAGCCTTAGGAATGGCTAAGGGCATTTGTAGTAATATAGCCTTCTTAAACTGAAAACATTTACAGACCAGACATTCATTTGCAAGAGGCTCAGTAAATCTGACATCAGTCTCCTTGGGTGGAAACTTTCTGTAGTGGAGCTAATATTTTAGCAGTCTGCTGAACCAGGACTTGATGATCAGGTACAACCTAACCTGCTTTGTTGGAATAACTCACATTGTGTCAGCAGATCCCAGTATTTAATATATGGTGTATGCACAGTGACAGATGGTGCAAGACATTTGCTTTGATAGAGCTGAGGATGTTAAACTGCAGCTGGGAGCTTGAATTCAACACAGATGACATTGTTGAAAGCTGAGATTGCAGTTTAATAGGATTAGTTAGGATACTGAATCTAGTGAGAAGACTAAAATTAATACAGGAAAAAAGGCATTATGCATCCACAAGGAAGCCATCTTTGTCATCTGCAGTGCAGTGCAGATAGAGTGCAGATAACTTGCTTTAATGAAAAAGATCTTCATGAATGTATCTAACACCTACAAATCTATCTTCACTAAAATAGTCTATACTGTCAAGGCCTTGTGCAGTAGGTGCTGTCTCTGCTGACCCATGACACTAGGTTGATTTGGACCATATTTACAGGAGCACTATACTTGAATGATTTTAGTGACAAGGGGAATAAAATAAACAAAAAGCTACATAAGGTCTTTATAAGGTCTGATATAGGTCAATGACAGCTGCACACAAATACACATCCACCTACATATTCACACATATAGAGTAAAGCTGAGAAACCTGTGCAACCACGCAGGTACTTTCCAAATCATTTTGGCTTAAGTGTTTTTGTTTTTTTTCAATTTTTTCCAATCCCTTAGTGCATTTGTGCTTAAGTGTGAGCAGACCATGGGATGGAGGCTACAGGATAGCAGACTGGGTAGAGCAGTGCTATACTGTCTGTCAGTCATGCTGGGGATTAGTCAAGGCGAGCCAGGCTCCCTAAGGACTACAGCCAGTACCAGCAGCAACAGTGGAGGGGAGATAGAGGAGACAATCTGCACACTAATGACAAAAACTCTACTACCAAGATGGTTCAGTGACTACCCATCCATTTAAAGAATAACAGCAAAAATCAGGCACACCCTGTCTCAAAAATAAGACTAGTCCACATGTTTCTTACTTCTAGGCTGAGCTACTACAATTCCTCATTATCAGACTGCTCCAATAAGTGTCTGAAGACATTCCAGTTGTGTCAGAATGCTGTGGCGTGTGCACTGACAGGAACTAAGAAAAAAGAGATCATATTTCTTACATATCAGCTTCTCTGTGCTGGCTCCAAATAACCTGAAGTGGAATTTAAATCTGTCTCCTCACCTACAAAGCCCTAAATGGTCAGGCACCATTATATCCTAAAGACCTCATAGTTAAGGGTGGGATTCATCAAAGGATCCATGATACAATATTGTCATGATACTGAGTCACGATACAATATTACTGGGATTGTAAATATGTTGCAATGTGCTGAGTATTGTGATAAAATACTGTGATTTACTGTAAATTATGTCCCCAAAGAAAAACTTGTCAACATCAGTTTTACCAAAGTTTTATCTCAGAAGACAAAGTTTTCAAGATACTCCTCAAACTGGTAGCATTAACAAATCAAATATCGTGATAGATATCAGAATCGATCAATATGGAAAAAATGATTGTGATCTGATTTTTTGCAATATTGTCGAGCCCTACTTCTTATCCCAAAAAGATTTAGTTTTCACCTCTGATGGATAAACTAATGTAATCCACTTTAATATACAATCATTTCTGCAACAGGTCTTCTGAATTAGCAAATTAAATGCTATGTTACTCAGGAAAAAATGTAGACAATAGGGTTAATAGTGAGTACAAAATGGTTTGTCCTCTCATTAACTTCTGTGTAAGGAGCAGATTGGCTATCAGGAATATTTCCTTGAGTACTCCTGGCCAGTTGGAAAGTTGTTGCTGTCCATCTACACTGCTTCAAAAATTACCCTGGCTCAGAAGTGATTAGTATAATATTAAGAGTATGATGTTATAACAGGCATGACTAATTATTCAACAACTAATCTATTAGCCTTATTGCCTCACTTGTTTTCAGTGTGAAACGTGTTTTCATGTGTAGTTGAATGGTGGTTCGCTGCAGCTGGGCTGCTAATATTGATTGAAAATTTTAGATTCTGCCAGCTACTAAAGCTAATTGGTCTGCAAGGGCTGGAATAAATGAGTGTGCTACTGCCATGTTCCAGTGCCTGGGTCAGGCTTCAGAGGCCTGCGTAGCATCAAATGCTGTTGAGATAGTGTTTCGTAAGAAAACTACAAATAATTGTGTTGAAGACTTCCCCATTCTGAAATCCTAAGACTCTGTTTTTATGTATTTTGTATGCATCTGTTTTTATTGTACAAACCTTCTGGGAAAAGAATCTGCTTATCTCTGATGAGATGATTCATTAGTAGGGGTGTAATGATCCATTGATCTTAGGGATGCACAGAATATTCGGTAAAGGAAAATATTCAGCCAAATATTGCAAAAAAACACACACACACATTCGGTATTCGGTGGAAGTGAAAAGCATGGATGAATAATAGCAGCATGTTTTGATGATGCAATCAAACAGCGTGATTTGTTTTCCACAGAGCTCTACAGTGCGAGCATTTTACTCGCATTTGCAACTAAAAATAGTTTTGTGCAAGCAAAAGTAATCATTCAGGAGCAGCTGTGAGAGTACAGATTTCAACCAGCAGCAGTAACGAAAGGTGAATCCTGCCGGATGTGGGTTGAACGGGGGTCACAGACACAGACAGGAATATGGCGGCCATAGTGCTCCGTGGCGCAAGATAACGGCTTACCGGCGATGGAGAAGCCCGGCTCCAGGTCCAATAAATTCCTCTTCTTGGTGTCACAACTGCCCAGTCGTAACCTGAAGAGCCGAGCCATGGCGGCACACAGGTGTGTGACGTGTCCAAGGAGAAACGAGCCGTTCACATTTCTCTTTGTGGCAGGTAACGGTCCACAAACCTCACCACACTTAAGGGACTGTTCTTAACTTGTCAGGGGAGAAGGGTGGCTGGTTGATTTTTATTTTATGTATTTATTTATTTTATTTTGATCCCCCCCTATGTTAATCACTTATTGATGCCGTTTTTGAAGTATGAATAAGTCAATAAGTAATTTATTCCATTGAAATATCATTGATGTGTTATAGAAAAGTTATTTATCTTTTTATAAATGACAAAAGGCACATCTGCCTCATTTTCGCTGTGGTATCCTGATACTACTCAGAACCGTGATACTTTCACTGGTATCGTACCATGGCTCTCAATTTTGGTACCGTGACAACACTAATCTGTACGGATGCACCGAATATTCAATAACTGAATATATTCGGCCGAATATTGCAAAAAAAGACACAGACAGTAATGTATTCCTGTCAAATACGGCTGCCATCGGCTTACCGGCAACGGAGAAGTCAGCTCCAATAATATCCTCTTCTTGGCGTCATGACTGTCCAGTAGTACCTGAACAGCCGAGCCAGCCAAACACAGGTATGTGGCGTGTCAGAGGAGAAACGAGCCTTTCACATTTCTGTCATTGTGGCAGGCAACGGCCCACAAACCTCACTGCACTTTAGGGACTGTTCTTTACTTATGGAGGGACTGTTCTTTACTTGTCAGGGGAGGAGGGTGGCTGGTTGATTCTTATTTTATTTATTTATTTTATTTTGATCCCCCCATGTTAATCACTTATTGATGCTGTTTTTGAAGTATGAATAAGTCAGTAAGTAATTTATTCCATTGAAATATCATTGATGTGTTATAGAAAAGTGATTCATCTTTTTATAAATGACAAATGGTACAATTGCCTCATTTTCACTGTAATATTGTGATACTATTCAGAACCGTGATATTTTCATTGGTATCGTACAGTGGGTTCCAATTTTGGTACCGTGACAACACTTATCTGGAGGGGGTTTGTCTGCAAAAACTAATGAAAAACTAAACGATATTCGGTACTCGTTATTCAGCCAAGCGTTTAATATTATTCAGCTTCGGCCCCATATTTTCATTTCGGTGCATCCCTACTAATCTGGAGGGGGTTCATCTGCAAAAAACTAATGAAAAACTAAACAATGGCATTCGGTATTCGGCCAAACATTTGATTTTATTCTGCTTCGGCTACAAATTTTCATTTTGGTGCATCCCTAATTGATCTGGACCAATATATTGATCCAAACAAATCGATGCACAGTGAAAACATTGATTCAAATCGTCCTCTGTATGTGCTTTTATTTTGAAAGTCTGTGTCACTGTCAAACGGCAGGCAGATGGCAAGCAGCCAAGATGAGCATCTCACTCCGCTAGCTTCTTACTTTAGCTACTCTGTTTTAACAACGTTCGGCTGGAAAACCGTGCATGCAGGCTGAAATTCAACCATGCTGCTCTGTCACGAGATGCAGTGACTTGAACCACCGGTGAGTAAGAAAAATAATAATGCTGCATGTAATTTGTTAAGCTATGAGTGGGGGAAAAATGTCCACTAGCTGCTAGGCTAATTTATGCAATGTTAACATGTGTAGGGACATATTGATGTATAGTCTCAGCCAGGCTAACCTGCCATCCTAACTGACCCCGATCAGGAGAAAGACAGTCCGTCTGTCTCCAAGGACATAATGTGAAGACCATTCAAATCAGGACATTAACTTGCTTCCTTTTTTACCCTGAGGTACTAAGTTTTATTACCAATTCTGCTTTGAAAAACAATGCATCCTTTGATGACCGCATTCTGCCACTTACATGTGACTCCGGGGAGAGACAAAGGCTCTATTGCGACAAGGACTGAAACGTATGTGTCAGATCCTTGTGCCCTTTTATTACCGTGTAACATGCTTTGACTTGAACATAGCATGGTTAGATGCTGATATGAATGGTTCTTTGTTAAGACCAAATGTTTTGGTATGTGGCATAATTAAATGTTAATTTCAACTCTCTAACATGTAGCCATATTACCACCTCGTGGCGGAATTAGGAAGAGTTGCCGTAAGGAAGTCCACTTTTTATATATAGATATATATATATATTTAATGAGGATATAATTAGGGAGTATTAATCAACTTGTTGCATGACTATGTGTTCCTTCATTCTGTTTATCATTATACGTTGTCATCGAATTAATGTGTGTGTATTTGACGTAGGCTAGCTGATATCATGGCATAATAGGTGTATTTTGATTTAATATTAATCTGTGTGTTTAATCGGATATTAAGAAATAATGTGGACCATAGTGGGAAGAGTATGTGTCACTCGCCACGTAACATATTAAAGTATACGACCTCGTATCAAGAAAGAATTAAAGTTTTCCTCTGATTAAGATCTTAAAGGGATACAATCCTCATCACGAGGAAAACCTCCCCCTTTGGATCAGGATCGCCACCCACTTTTTGACCTAGTGAAATACCCGGGCGCCGCCTGATCCAGGTCTCTTCTTTTTGCTTCTAGTCACTTTTTGTTTTTCTCTCTTGTTTGCTTCTTGTGTTTTTCCTCGTTTATTTCTCTTGTTTTACGCGCTCTTAACTTTAAACTGTTGCTTCAATTTTTCCCTCATTTTTGTCTGCCGTATTTGTTCACATTTCACCTTTTTGTAGTGCGTTATTTCTTTTATTACGTTTTTAACACGTTTATGCTCACGAGCAAAGTTATTTTGAACTTTGAAATTTTATTGATCCAGTCTCTTTCATCTTCAGTGTTTTCAACATTTTTATGTGTAGTAGTAACTTTGACATCAATATCGAACGGCCAGCGATATCTCTGTCACATTATTATAAACGAGTAACCAGAA
Organism: Epinephelus cyanopodus; assembly: GCA_026686955.1. NCBI lineage: Eukaryota > Metazoa > Chordata > Actinopteri > Perciformes > Serranidae > Epinephelus > Epinephelus cyanopodus. The sequence continues at coordinate 4,070,092 of CM048919.1, forward strand.
CGAAGCAGACCGGCACCTGTCGACCACTCTCCGCTCCAGATTCCTTTGGAACCAGCTATCCACCACTTGCCACAGTGGTCCTCCATCCAGCCCTAAGGCCTTCCGCAACGTGGACCAACCACTGGGTACCCACAGGACATTGCAAACTCGTCTGCTCCCTCGGCTGTGCCATTCTGCTGGAAAACCCCGGAGCAGCTAGCGATAGTCCAGGGGCCCCGACGGAGCTCCACCTGTGATCACCGCTGTTGAAAAGTAGGCCTAAAACTTCCATAATCCAAGATAACCGCTATGTAGTGAAGAGAGAGGTCAAACAGGAGACTTAGTTAAATTATCCCGGTTGTAATTTAGGTTTCATTAGGTCTAAGTGAATAGTTTTGCGCATTACTGCGGTTCCCATTTATCATAGGCCTTCTCAGTGTTACTCTCCCACTGTCGCCAAACTAAACAAACCAAAAGAGTGTTACTTCTCATTTCATTCATATATGTGTATATATATATATATATATATATATATACACATTATTATTAATTTGTGTGGTGTCATATAATCATCATTTGCTATTCATTTACTCAGTGTTATGCATTTAGTTAAATAAATCTTCATTTATCGCCAAGTCGTTGAGATCACTGTCTAGAGGAAGCATAACCCAGATATTGAGATTGATTCATTATTGATAAGCATGCTGACAAATTAATAAGTAATTTACGGAGTTATTAATTTGATTAGTCGCTTCCCTCCTTAGGAGGGTGGTGCCCCAAATTCATTATTACAAGTGCAAATATTTAAAAAAGGGTATCTCCCCTACACATGTTTAAGCTAATAATGGGTGATAAGCAAAAATAATTGTTTTGTCTCTGAACCCTAACAGTTATTACGGAGCTGAATGTGATACTTTTCTTGAATGATCTTGTTGTTACTCTGTGTTTTATGGCTGTTTGGAGAAGTTTTCCTTCGGGGCTTTAAGCCAGATATTCCTTAAATTCTATGAAAAAGATGATGGTTTAGGTTAAAATGAAAAGATTTCTTCCAGTGAGGACTTTGACAGAAAGCCCTGAAGGTTAACTTATCCCATTTGCTGTTTCATTTGTGTTAGTTGAGTCAGTTTAAAGTGAACTTTACTATACTTGTTATTTATGTGTTGTTAATGAGCTTTATGGCCAAAAGTACAAAAGAAAGGGATGGCAGCGTCTTCTGTAACAGACTGTGTTAAATGGGCATTTAATTGCCTAATACACCCCTGAATCGTATCAAATCGAATTCATATTGTGGCAAACATGTAACGTGTTTTTTTTGGGGGGGTTTTAATCGCAGTGATTGTGTCTTCCTATTTTGTCTCTTGGATGCAACCTCACTTGTAGTCAAGGCACAGTAGTGGCTTCCTGCTGCAGTGGTGATGGAAAATAATACACAACTGTGCCTTTGAATGGCTCCTTTCACTTTAAAAACAGTTCCCAGTAGGTTCAGTTGACAAGTTAAAAGTAATATGCACCTTGTCTCAAACAGAATTAAAGTATAACTGATAAACTTTGACTGTGAGCTCCCACCTATGAGCTGAGCACACAGGTGGAGCTATTCAGACTAATGTCATTGCAAAAGATGGCAAAGCATGATTTTGGAGTGAGCAAATCACCACAGACCTGTGGATTAAACTAAATTGAAGAAGTTATCTGCAGCACTGCTAAATGAGTGGGAACTGACTGCAGACAAGCATTTAAAGACCTGTGCGTGATTTATCCTGGCTTCATGTAAGACTGCCTTGATAAAGATCACCAACTATCTCCTCATCGCTGCTGACTCAGGCCACATCAGCATCTTGGTTTTGTTGGACCTCTCTGCTGCTTTCGATACAATCTCCCACAGCAGCTTCCTTAACCGCCTCTCCACCCACCTAGGCCTCTCTGTCACAGCTCTCTCCTTGTTCCAGTCATATCTATCCAACCAACAACAGTTTATCACAATCGGAGGATCCACTTTCCATTCTGCCTCAGTTACCCACGGTGTGCCGCAAGGCTCTGTCATTTGGTCGCCTCCTCTTCACCATCTACATTCTCCCGCTTGGTTCAATCATCCACCGCCACGGGCTACAATTCCACTGTTATGCAAACGACACCCAACTGTACCATAGCACATCACCATCCACCCAGCTCCCTCCACAGTCCCTTGTTAACTGCCTCCGAGAAATAAAAACCTGGATGACCACTAACCTCCTCAAACTTAACAGTAAAAAAACAGAGCTCATGGTTGTGGCTCCCAAGGCACTGTTCCGAAAGGTTGGAGATCTTCTCCTCCATGTGGACGGCTGCCCTATCTCTCCTGTGCCAGAAGCATGGAACCTGGGCGTCTTCCTGAACTCTACTCTTTCATATGAGTCACACATCAAATCTGTAACCAAAACTGCCTTTAGTATATTAATATATTGAATCAACAAAACTTTACAGCACTTAACAGAGTCCTTCGCTGCTGACTAGTGTTTTGGAGGTGTAACTGCAGAGTGACACAGACACACCACTGCAGAAGTAAAAATAATGTGCAGATTTTTTTCCCCCTCCACGACTAATCGATTAGTTGAAAATTATGTACGACTTTAGTCGACCAAGATTTTCTTTGGTTGACTACAGCCCTAAAAAAAAACAAAACAAAAAAAAAACAGACCCAACCCCCACGTTAGTTCAGCTAATAGCAAATTGATACTAATAACCTCAACTGACAGCTGTCTGTATGTAGACTAGGCCTGGGACAATCAGCGATCAAATTGTATATTGGCGATTGGAGGGTTGCCAGATGATTTGCTGGATATCAAGGCGATTTTGAAAAAGAAAAAAGAAAGAAACAGCGCTCTGCCGTGCATTAAGAGATGGTTTGGGAAATACATAACTGTCAGAAAAGCCCTGTTTACAAACAGACCTACAATCCATCTCCTCTCTTCTCCTCTCTCTCTTCTCAGCAGACGGTGCCCTGTCAGCCCTGCGCTGACAGTGACAGGGCGCATCTCTTTGATCCGAAGTGACACGTCATCAGTCTGATTTGAATACTTTCTCGGAAACTTTGAGATGCGGTGGAAACGCAAACCACACAGATTTCCAGGAATTCTTTTACCCAGGTAAATAAATTCCTGGAAATAAATGTTCCTGGAAATGTTGGTGGAAAAGGGGCTAATTTATAGTCACTGAACAAAAGCCCCACACTCTGCATGCTCCCAAGTTCACAGTCAGCTCTTGTCAGCTCACTATTTAATACTTTTTCCTGCTGTTGGCTACTCGCCTCCGTCCTAACGTCTTTTCAGGGTTGCTAGGTCTGACCCTTTCCTTCTTCTTTGCCCCCATGATAGGCTGACAGCCTCACAAGCAAATTAACTAAACTCTGTTTTACAAATTTATTAACCCACCACAAAGTAAAACAACCTTAGACACCTAAAAGGCTGTGAATTATCATCATTTCTTAGGGCTTTTCAAATTTTACAGGAAACATTATTTTTAAATGCACATAAATCAGACAATTAAATATTAGTAATACACAATGCAAACACAAAACCAGGGTCTTGAACCAGGGTATCACATAAGTGGGCCTACATAAATGAAAATACATGTAAAAATAAAGATAAACTGGGGTACAAGCATACAGATAAAGAGATATATTCAGTCAGAGGATTCGAGGAAGAAAGTGGCATAATGTTCCGCAATATATGGATATATCTTTATTGGCACAAATCCAATACTGTGCATCCCTATAGTTTCATGCACACAGGACCTGTATGAGTCAGAGAAAGAAACTGAACTGGAACTCCTGAAAAGTGAAAATGCTGTTGCATTAATCGGGGATCACTAGATGTCAGTATGTGATCAAAATTACATTGGAGTAACTGCACTTTCTGAACTGCAGCAGTGTTAAAAAAAATCAACAACAAAAAAAGCCACTGTATTTCACATCTCCTACCTCTAAGTCATGTTTTCAGACCACACTGTTGTAGCAGCAGAGCACTGATTTGAAATAAATAAATCTAAAAGTAGTCATTTGATTCCCAATTAAGACACTCTGGTACGAACTGCTTCATCTTGTTAATATGGACTTCAAAACTGGTTTGAAATGCAAAATAACAAATTTTAACCATGCACTAAAATTGTGATTTACTATCAAAATTTAGCAATTATAAAAATGAATCGGTTGACAGCCCTTGTTATAATGCTTCCACAATCTGCATATTAATCGTGTCCTTCTTTAGCCACCGTGCTGATCTAAGACCACATTTTGTCCCTGCTGTGGCTCAACAGCCCACAATATACTTTTACAGATATGAGGCACACACAAGAATGTTACAGTGTGGTTGAACATGCAGTATTATACTGACTATGCTGTAGGACCCTATGATTTCCACCATGAGGAAAACATGGACAGAACTGCATAATTTGATTAAAAAAAAAAAAAAAAAAAAAAGGAACAGCTTACATTTACTTAAAATGTTCCAACATAGTCACTTGCATACGTTAAAAAAAAAAAAAAAGTTCTTGACCCATATCCAGTGAGTGCATGTCCAAACAGTAATGTATCCCACTTATTGTAATAATGATTATAGACAGAAAAGGATTACCATGATGAGATAAACCAAAATGTGAAGTGATCCTAAGCGATGCTGTTTAACCGACTTACTTGATTGTGATTCCATTGTGTTTGCTGTCTGATTATGCTCATGGTAAGAGCCGCTTGCTCCCGCCACTTACAAAACTTCCTGTTCACCTCTAACCTGAAAACACCTGACTAGTATCACCTGACCAGTGTCACCTCATAGACTAGGTATCATGCTGTCGTCAGAATGTTGTAGTCTAAAAATACACACACAACTACCTACATACTAGGAGAAATAGAAATATGCTTCAATGTTCCTACACAAACTGTAAATGCAGTTTACAACCCGCTTGCATTACTTCCGCTGTTACGTGTAATGACAGCTGTTATGTCGGAGAACTACGCTGGTGCAAGGCAGTCTGTAAAACTGCGTTTGTTCTCTGCCGTATTTTTAATTGACAGCTCTAATGATTGAGTGATCAGGTACAGATCTTGATATACAAACTGATTTATGGGTGTTACTGCATCCAGTTATGTCTCACTGTGGGAGAGTAAACAAAGCTTGTGCTTGTGTGTCTAGCTTTACAATAATGCACGTGAGGCTTCATAAATTCATAAGCTCCATAAGTTTAACATCCAGCTGTACAGGGACCTTCAGATAACTTTATCAAGCAGCCAACAGGTCAGTGATCGGGCTAACAGTTATGTGACATTCTCCTCCGCAAATTCTCGGTCAATTAATTAACCATAAAATTTATTAGACTCAGATAATAGTGACATTACCACCATGCTACTGAGAATGTGTTATATTCGTAATGTTGCTACTTGTAGTGAGCTACTGGCCAACACTGATTATTTTTGACAGTGTGAGAAATAGCGGCACAGCGTGAGTGCGTGTGAAATTGGTCATTTGCGTGACAGGTCTGACTTTCAAAAAAGGAAACAAATTTGTTGCTAATTTCTCTCATTTCAGAGGCAATATATAGATAACATAACAGATATTTCTATTGTCCTTATATAAAGCTAAATTAATTCAATGAAAACACGCAGTACTTCTTATCCAATTACTCGATTAATTCATCATCATCATGTGATACTACTGACATTTCGTTAGACATATATTGGGATATTATAAACATATTTTAAAACAACTGCAAATACGATATATATTCAAAACTTCCAAAACACTGTGTTAATTCCAAACCTTTTCCAGGCCTGGAAAACATTTTTCCAGGGATTTCATGATGGTGGAACCATGATATACAAAGGCTATGAAGAGCTAAATAAAAGCCTGAATAGTTAGAGTTGCCTCCTGCTTTCTCTCACATATACAGATGACTGCACACTTGTCTCTGGGATTATGCTTTTTATGAACTCAGACTGGGACAAGATGCACTTTAATCTAGGGTCCATTTCACATTAAAAACAGTAAAGTGCCCCCAGAATTTTATAAATGCCCCAGTTTTTTAGACAGTGGGGGCAGAACGTGCCCACCAAGTATTTTTTTTTTTATTTTCTTACCCTGCACCAACCTTCATGTGATCAAGTGTCCTGTGCAAACCAACAGCTCCAGTATGGTTAAAGGTCAACACCCCTGGCTACAGGAAACAGACCATATCAGGTTAATGTGGTTTGCTGTTCCCCACACTTCAGATATAATGTGTTGACTATAAGCCAGACACAGACAGAAGAAGAAAGCTGGGATACACCAACTAATACACAGAGGGATATTGTGGTATGTGAGCCAGACACTGCAGACACAGCAGCGAACACCAATAATGTCTAACTGTAAAAATGTGACCAAAATCTGTATCACATCATAGTCCATAATTACTATGTAGAGCACAATTCAAAGTGTGTGCGTATTGGAACCTGCAGCTTCACACTGATTTCCGATGAGTCTTTCACAAAACACGTCAGTGATGGCGGAGCCGAAAGTTACGGCCGGGGTCCACCAGTAACAGGAGCAGCACGAGTCCCGTAGCAGCTCGCCCCCCTGTTATCAATTACAGCGGCTGCACGGGCAACGGGAGTGGCGCAACAACTCTCTATTTTTGTCGCGCTACGCTCCCCTACGTGACCCTCCAGCAGATAAAAACTACATGAAATAGTGTGCTAAACGAGCACACTGTGTTTTTAAATGAATAAACCATTATCACAGGAGATATGTGATGATTTTTTTTTCATGCATTTACCCATGTTTATCCGTGACATTGTGTAAATGTCTGTGGCGGACATTTGAAAGCGAGTAGATGACAAACAGTACAGTAAACTTGTAGATTACTCAAATATATGTAATAACTTTGGTGGAAAATGCTGTAACTATCATGGCTCAGCAAACAGTAAACAAGACGCTTGACGTGCAGTCGGGGGAACCCGGCCGTAATGTGAACTCATATGCGCATATGGTTAACAATGTTACCAGCCGTGCTAAACACCCTCTCTGACGGCGTGCTTGCTGCCGGTATGCACAGATATTTCCGTGCCATGTTGGACATGAGTAGGCTCGCAAAGCACGCTGCATTTTTTTTGCTGCATTCATGTGGAGGTCCGAGTTGCTGAGTTGTTCTTCTGACATGAGGTGGCGTTCACGTGAATTATGCCATTCTGAAAGTCATTTTTCGATTCTTTCCGACATCACATGAATGCAACATCCCCCCTCTTGTTTTGTTTTTTCTCCGCCACACACACAACTGCCGAATATATCAGCAACCGCTGGTTGATGGGCTGACGGTGGCCAGTTGGAAATTTTTAACATATCGCCCAACCCTATTGGAATGGTGGACTAACTAGATAACTATAGACTACTTAAGATGGTTTTGGTGAGTTTTATTTAGTTTATGTGGACTTTGAATAAAGTGTGATTTGGGTTACATCAACAAGGTAATTAAGCAAATATTAGTGTTAGTGATTGGTGTATGTTTGTATTTTTCTGTTTCATGGGGGAAATGGGTGTAAAAATAAACCAAATCAGAGTTCTCAAACTAGTGAGTGTGACACACTATACAGCCCCACTGACGTGTGTTGTCAAAATAAAAACAAACAATAATGACTATTTTCTTTTGTACGAGTAAAATGACCACATTAAATCATTCTATGTCTTTTCTGTTCATTCTATTTGTACGGCTGAAGCACAGAGAAAGCAAGAGCACAAGAGAAGAAGAGAGACTGAATATAGTTTGAAATTCAAATCAGGCCTTGCATAACTGAATGCCCTTGTGTTATGTTGAACAAGTGATGACCATTGTCATGGCCAACCATCATTGTTTTGAGCAATAATCCCATCATATCTCCCAAGCCTACTGTGTATGTATCACTCACTCTTTGCAGGCACAGGAGACGTGGGCCGGTACAGTGTATTTACAGTCCATGATCATGGTGAGCGTCTCACTGTCGTTAGCTTCCTGGAACGGTGGCTGGCCACATACCAACATGAACAGGATCACACCCAGACTCCAGATATCTGAGGCAGAGGAAATCAAACAGAAACATAATGTGAATCCTTGTGTTTTCTTTTGTTACAGAGTGCATGATCAAACCATACACAAATATTACAAACATTTATTTTGAGTGAGAATGGAGAAATAACACTATGCAAGATACAAACACTAGTTGTGATGTGGACTAGCTATAATTTCACTTTCTCCAAGTTCTCTCTACACAATTATCACAATGCATAATTATTACTATCACTATTATTATTACTATTATTATTCATCTTGATGTAGCAATTTTTTTTTTACTTTATATTTATTTATACAATATGAAACAATATCATCATAATATGGATTAGAGCTACATGACACCAGGAAAACATGCAATATCTGTGATAATGTTGTAAAATACTGTTATGATGATTCCTTATGATGGGTCCTCTGGACCCACTGGAGCTAGTTTAAGTGGGTCCCCAATAAATGTGTTTTTTGATTAATTGTAGCGGTAAACTAGTGTTTGATGGTATGTGGTTCTAAATATGGTTATATTCATGTATGTTGAAAATGTATCTGAAAGTTAAATAAAAACCCAAATCTGAAAACTTTATTTACAAAACTACACACTGTATCTTTACATACAGTCTCTGTACAAAACACGATGCAAATGTCACATGTTGAGTTGAGTTTAGAGACCCAGTACGAGGTCAATCAGATGCGATGTATAATACTGATTTGTGATAATCCCATAGAAACAGAATTTCTATGGATACCGTAAGACTTCAATTAAAAGCCTAGCCCCAATTAAATGCCTAGTCCCTTTTAACGACTTTGATTTTTTTCACATCTACTTATCTGTCAATAAAGTCGAAGTCAAGTTGACACGTCATTTGATGACATCATCACATTGACAAAGCGGAGGAAAGTGAAGTATCTCCACACGTGTTGTGTGTCTGTGAACATACTCTGGCGAAACGTATGCGGAACTGACTCTGCGGACGTCCGCAAGCCCTGTGCGCGCAAGCGGAGTCCGCGCGGTAGTAAAATCTCAGCTTTGCACGCACAGGGCTTGTGGACGTCCGCTTTGAGTCCGCTCCGCGCACCAGTGACTGCTCGGCATGCATTTTTCACATCAGGGGAGTTTTCATCGACATTTTTACAGGAAACTACAACGTGGAAGTGCGCTCGACTATGAAAGCCCGAAAGACTGCGGACATTCCTTGCGGAGTCTGCTCCGCTTATAGTACACCCGAGTATGTTCAGTTAGTCAAGTATCAGCGTAAGCACAGAGAGAGAGAGAGAGAGAGAGAGAGAGAGAGAGAGAGAGAGAGAGAGAGAGAGGGGGGGGGGGGGGGGGGGGGGGGGGGGGGGGGGGGGGGGGGGGGGGGGGGGGGGGGGGACAAATCGACTTTTCTGTTAATGCCCTAATTTTGACAAATAAATATCTGTTTCAATTAGATGCCTGGTCTGGTTGCCAGGCAGATCATTTTTATAAAACAGGTTTTTCAGATGTATAAAACCCAGTTGTTAGCCACATCAAATTATGTGTCCATTCTTTGATTACCCTGTAAATTAAGTGTCCTCAGATCAAAAGAATCAAAAGTTTTTTTTATAAAAATAAACAGCTGATTAGCAGTTTTCTGTGAAAGGAAGTAAAGGCCTGTCAAATATACGCCTATTGATTTCAGTGATTTAAGAAAATAGCCCAGGCTATTAATTGAAGTTTTAAGATAATCAAATTTCTTTTTTAAAATTTACTGTAGAAATGTAATAGTTCAACATTCTGAGAAATATGCTTATTCTCTGTCATTCTGAAGAGTATTTATGTTTTCCTTTCACTTATTGAGACTATCAACAAAACAGGAAACAACACTAGTCTTGCTAACCTCCAAAAACACATTTTCCAAAGTAATTCGCCTTTTGGCAAATACAGCTTTGTTTTAATGGATATTTAAATAACTCTAAAATTAGTATTTTCTAAAATGTTTTTGCTAAGCTCCGGTTCATTTTGCACTGTCCATGTATGTAACATTACTACCACCCAGACTAAGCAAATATAAATTTGTAGTTTAAACAACATGTTGAACATGCACCATGAAAAAAGGGGGACTGTTCCTATAAGCACTTGTTATCATTATAACTATATTGCTATTATCATTTTATTATTATTATTATCGTTATTATTATTATTATCACAATTATTTTAACTATATTGCTGTTATCATTATCAATTTATTATTATTATTATTATTATTATTATTATCTTCATCATTATTATTATTTTTACTATCACTCATTATTATTATTATTAGTATTAGTATTATTATTATTGTAGGTATAAAATCAGCTGTCTCTACCCTTTGTGAACAGCAGACTGTCAGTCTGCAGGATCTTACAGGATCCATCACATGCTGTTATTTGTTCTGAGTGTGCACGTGTTTTTAAATCCTTGGAAAGGCTCATGTTAAATGCACTTTGTGCAGAGGTTGAGCCAGTGCTAGATAAATATCAGTTTGCATATACAAAAAAACGTAGCACTAGTGATGCCTTATCAACTATAATACACCTTATACTGAAGCACCTTGAAAAGCCAGGTGCATATGCCAGTCTGCTCCTTATTGATTTTAGCTCAGTTTTTAATTTGATTCAGCCACACATTCTCCCCAGGAAACTTGCTCAGTTGAATGTAAACCCCTTTTTAATCAGGTGGTATTATTCTTTCCTCACTAAGAGGCCACAGCAGGTTAAATTTAATTCCACTCTATCAGATACAGCAATAAGCAGCACTGGCGCCCCCCCGGGGTCTGTCAGTTCACCATTCTTGTTTATCCTGTATACAAATGACTGTGTTAGTTCTGAGCTAAATCAATATGTTGTGAAGTTTTCCGATGATACTGCCATTCTTAGTCTGCTCACTAAGAACTCCAACTTATCCATCTACAGAGATGCTGTGGATAGGTTTGTGGACCGGTGCAATGACCATAAATTACACATTAACACCTGTAAGACTGTGGAATTGCTGTCTGACCCCAAATCAACTGGTGATCGAAGCCCTGTGACCATACATGGTAATAACATTAATCAGGTGACTTCTGTCAAGTACCTAGGCATTCACATTGATAGTGACCTGAGCTGGTAGACACAGGCAGCCACTGTCTATACCAGAATTCATCAGCGCCTCCACTTTCTATGTAGACTTCGGCTGTTCAGTGTCTGCAAAAACATAATGCTAATTTTCTACAGAGCAACAACAGAGTCCATTTTACAGTACGGTATCACCAGCTGGTTTGGGAACCTAAATGTCAAATCAAAAACTCAGATTCTCAACCTGGTCAGTGTAGCGGGTAAGATTATGGGTCACCCCCCCCCTTAACCCTCAGGAACTGTTCAATCAGGCCGTCATCACTCAGACAAAAAACATTCTAAAGACAGCTCTCATGATTTGTTCAACGAATACTCACTAATGCACTCAGGGAGAAGGTACAGGGATCCCTTATGTAAACACAACCGGTACAAACATTCCTTCGTCCCGTTGTCAATCAAGCTCATTAATGGGCAAGTAAGGAGGTATTGTGTATTGTATACGGTGTATTAGTACCTTAATGTGTACTATTTTTTGTGTATGGTGTATTAGCACCTTTATGTGTACTAGCACCTTGTTGTGAACCAGCACTCTAATGTGTACCAGCACTTTAAGTTCAACTAGTAGTAGGTATGGCAAATTGGACAGCTCAGATGAGCAAATATCTTTTTGCACATTGGTCCCTATCTGGTTACCAGTATGTTTTTAATGCTGAATGTTTCACTGTCTTTACATATTTTTGTTTGTATGTTTCTTGCTGTTTATTAGGGATGTCCCGATCTGATATTCGGATCAGTATCGGCCGCCAATATTTGCAAAAATCATGCATCGGCATCGGGTCGGACTGCATGGAAAAATGCCGATCCAAGAACTCCGATTTAGTTTTTCACAGAGTCGGATCCAGGTTTTCCGGCCAACCCAGTGCTCCGCGATTTAAGCAGTCCATTCCAGTGATCCACTCCAGCACTTACTATCAATCCACCAGGCCAGCATGCAGACGCAGACACACTCAAGGGTAGGAGGAGTAGCAGTCAACTTAGTTAACTGACTATTTGTTTTCTGCTCTGGTTCTTTTAGAGTGATATTTTTATTTGGTTTACACTAGTAAAAGTAAAGAGCACTGATGGCATTGTTTTGGGCACAAGTAGTGAAATTGGAGCCATGGATGGACTATTGATTGTTTAAAAAGTTGTACAATATTGTGTGCCTGTGCACCAGGCTGGCACTGATACTACAAAAATGACTGAAAAGGAAAGGCTGCATTGTTTGTTAAACGTCAACAGTGTCTTGTGGTGTTAATCTATTTTTTATTTAGGGGGCAAAGCACAAGTGTGTGGAGTCTTGCTGCTATTTTAATTTCAATGTTAGACATTTTCAAGATTTCTTGTGTTGATTTATTTTCTATTTATCAAGGGGCCAAAGCAGCCAAAGCAAACCAGCTATATTTTTTATTCAATGTTAATGTTCAAGTTTAAAGTTTGTTTATTTAACCCTGTTAACAATAAATGGGTCAGTTTCTCATACCAACTGTTGTGGGTCAGTCTAACTGACCTGATTAAGTAGTTGTTCTTGTTAGAGTAATATTGCTTGATCAAACCTTTTCTAACATGACTGACAACAAAATGAGTGAATATGTATAACATGCGCTTGGATCGGATCGGTATCAGTATCAGCCAAAACTCAAGGCTGTAATATCGGTATTGGATCGGAAGTGAAAAAGATGGATCGGGACATCCCTACTGTTTATGCTGCAGTACCCTGTCTCTAAACCAAATTTCTCCCAAGGGAGACAAATAAATGAACTTTGACTTTGACTGGACTTTGATATTAAATACATCCAGTATCTATGATTAATCTTCTAACTGGTCAATCACTGTAGTCTAAACTCTGTTTTTTTCAGGCCAGAGGCAGTTTATAGATGAAATAACATTGCATTTTAACCAAAATTATGTTTCAAATTAGTTATTTCACTAGTAAGCAGCTGTGTAATAAGTGGGATTGTCTGCTGAAAACATTAAGTAGAATTTGTATTTGGGTAGTTCAACTGGCATTTTTAAAATCATCGTCAAAAGCATCCTGTGTCATAGCTACATGTGACGTTTTTAACAAATCACACCATTTGGAAATCGGTCAAAAATTCAGTCAATAATTCTACTTTGAGATTGTGGAGTACCTCCGTAGATGTACGTGCACTACCACCTCTGCTAGCCCTGTACCAAGATGGTGGTGCTTTAGGCACGCCCCTCCACAGTCAATACAACATATGTATATATGTCTATGGTTTTTATCTCCCAATCGCTCTAGTAAAAAGGATTAGCGTACTGTTAGTATATCGTTACCACTGGAAAAAAGCCGATTTCGGTTCAGCACCAGAAGCCATGCCTATAATTTACACAAGGTATCATGGGGACTGGGAATAAAGTGGATATAATAAATGTGCAACTAGCAAGTGCGCATAAATTCACTGCACTGCATATTATGCAGACCAGATTTTAGGATTTTAATTATGGACAGATCTATTTATCCACCGAGGCTGTACAAAGTGCGTGCCTGACTCCTCAGAGTGTACACCGCATCACATCATACCAGACTGTTATATGGCTATACGCCCAGTAGTTGTTTTCTTTATGGCCTGAATTCTGGGAAAAAAAAAAAAAAAAAAAAAAAAAAGGCTTGCCGTAAACCCTGGCAGAAGCAATGGGCCATATAGACTTTATGCACACACACACACACACACACACACACACACACACACACACACACGCACACGCACACAACCCTGTACATCTATCTTTGTCATTATGCATTCCATGGCCCCTTGCCCTCAACTTAACCATCAAAGCTAAATGCCTACACCCAACCCTTACCCTAACCTAAACCTTATAAGCTAGCATTAACCCTCATCAGGCCGTTGAAGAAGTGAAGACCAGCCAAAATGTCACACTTCTGCAGCAGTGTGTATGATACTGGTTTATCTTGAAAAAAAAGAGAAAAAACAACTCTGACCCTTCCTCAGTTCAACAATTCCACCTACAACACCAACATCATTCCCCTTTCTCTTCACCATGATTAAAGTTATAGGGCTCTCTGTGCTCCGACTGGGCCATGTTCAGACATGACGGAACACGTTGTGGAAAGTAAAAACTAGAATTATCACCTCATGGTTGTATGCCTCAGCAAACAAATCAAGTTGCAATTACAGTTTATATCTTTGTCTGTCCAGACTCCTATGGTGCCATGACAGCAGATAATACTTCAAATATGGATGTTGCTGCAAAAAAGCTACAAACTCTAAAACATGAATGCTTCACACACAAACCCGGGAGCACATTAGAGCTATACAATCAGCACAGTCTCTACTGCTACGTGCTAAACAAACAGAGCACGTGTATGTTCTAACATAATCACAAAATATTTGTAAACACATTTGAACAACGTTTCCTCCTCCAATCCTTTGTTAAACAGCGAAGCAGGGCAAACTCACTCAGGCTGGTGCAAAAAAAAAAAAAAGACATCACAGCAGCTCCAGTCAAATGTTGGCAGGTCTGAAGTAATTACTATGATTAGGATTTTTAAGTAAGTTTCTAGCTCAAATGCTCAGATGCCCTCAATACTTAATGGGTTGGCAGAATGGAGCCCTGATGATGAGCAAGAAAAAAATGCCAAATACTAAAAAATTCAACTCTGAAAACGACTTTTTGTGGCCAAACAGAATGATAAAGACTTTTCACACAGATTATGAAATGCTTTTAGCCACAAGCTTAGCCTTGAGTTAGTGATCTGATGCATTCGAAATTGGATGTGCCTGAGCTTAGATGCAGCTTTGCTGGGTTAGGATCAGCATTGCAGGCCTTAGCCTTAGGCTAAGAGGAGTGAGTGATCATTCAAAGAGCAGAGTGAGTTGGGCTGGAGCTCAAAGTGCTTTTAAGAGCACTCACTTGAGGTAAAGGCTTACTCGACTGACATAAATGTAATGTGTTTGGTTTGGATTTTAAAACCATCCATCTAATACAGTCTACAGACACACCTGTGTGGGCCACCACTGTAGCTCACCATGTAGGTACCATTAAGGCTGAGTCCTTACCTCAACCTCCTCTCTCCCCTTTCATATCTTTACTAACTATGAATAAAATGTAAAAGTTGTCGATATCTGACATGCCAATATGTAACAACTCATTTGGCAAATAACCAATACAGATTGATATATACACTTTTTTCCCATCTTAATTTTATTGATCATTAAGTCGCTTATGTTGTGGAATTAACATCATATTATACATGCATACTCTTATTGTGTTGGCCCACCAGCAGATGAAGACATGAAATAGGATCCTTTCCAGTGTATGAAATATTCATTCATTGTGCAATATAAGAAAAAGCATGTTGGCTGAGTCTTCACTTTAAAGCTGATACTGGCCGATACCAATGACATGTGGGTATTATCGCACAAAAAATATCTTATGGGGAAAAAAAAAAACATGAGTTACCGCGTTGCGATTTTATGCCTCCACCTGACAGTCAAGTTTCTCTCACAGTTTACATCCATGTCTGTGAAAACAATACATCGTTTGAACATCGCCACTGTGATGTGCGCATGTGCGATAATCACATCGCAGGACGTGCAATGTTTTCTCTTTTTATAGAACATGTAAACTTTTGTTTTGCTTCAGAAAAGCAGCTCTAAAGAGAGCTCTTTGCTCTGCTCACCTCTCTGAGCACTCAGCAGCCGTGCCTCCTCTCATGCACACGCTGCAGTCACACACTGAAAATGAGTGACATGCAAGAGGGAGAAACAGTAAAGGAGGATTTATGCCTGGTACACACTACGCAACTTTTCTGCCCGTTCTGAAAGTCACTATGTCACATTACAAGATTTTGGAGTCATAAAATCATGCCGTGACTTGGCCAACAGACATGACACACTACATGATGGTAGTCACCAATTATCCCCGGTTGTCTTTCACGATGTGTGTGATGTCATCAGGTTATTCTCGTCCTATTGTATTACTTTTACTATTATTTCAGTCACTGTGTCTGTTCATGTGCCAGCCGAAATGTTCTGGTAGTAATGTAAAAAGTGCCACCAGATGGCAGAAGCTACATTTGAAGTACCGTACGCAAACATACAAGCCACTGAATCCTCCACAACAAGTTCCTAAAATGCTTAACAATAAAAGCCTCTTTAGAAAATTGAGGCATTCTCTCAGCCAAGGTTATAAGGAGCTTTTAATCTGAAACACATTCAGGAAGTGTTGAATTTGAAATGACGGCGCGATGCATTCATTTTATCAAGGCAACAGGAGTGGATGAAAAGTAAAGAATATAAAGAAACAGAGGGATAAATAAATATCAGCCCGTTTATAATGTAGTCTGTTTCAAATGAAGCTGGTAACCTCTGCAGTTGTGATGAGTAAAAGTTCTGCCACTATTTTCTAATTTTCTTAGTTTAAGTCATCTGGTGAAAATTCTTGTATATTTTAATATTGCAATATATACTGTAACCCAGACTAAAACATTAAGTTTAGACCAATAAATGTTTTAAGAACTGTTTAAAATAGAAGTATTTCATATGTAGAAAAATGTTTAAAAGACATTTCATTAAAATAAGTTAAGTTAATGAGTCTTAATTACAGTTCATTAGTGAATTAAAAACAACAATGCTATAGGCAGATAAATAAATCTTTGTCTGTGGGTGTATAAAGTTCACTGATGTTTAAATAGTTTGTTTATGATGTATAGAAGAGAAACGTGTTTAGCTCCCAACCTAGTTTCTGAGAGCATCAGGTTGTCAGTCATGACACGTTGTTAACTGTATTGGTTGTTATTCACTTGTCAGCCTATCTGATAGGTAGAGGGGCAGGATGTAGAGGAGACCCCGTAGATTACAGCCATGGACACGTCAGATGAAAACAAAAGACGCTGTGTAAAAGTACGCTGCTGGAGATTTGTGTATGTCATTTACGTTGGTGGATGCAGAGTTTACTGAAGTGTAAGGGACATATTGCAACTGCAGAAGGTAAATAACCTCTGTGTAATCTGTGTATTGTTTCATCAATATGTAGCATGTAAAATATTGATGCTAATCGCGATTAGCGAGTTAGCATGGTAGCTAAACTAGCACATATCTCATTGTAGTAGCCACTAATGTTATTGTGTGTGCTGATATGTGTTAATGTTTATTAGGTGGAAGCTCAACATGAGTTTTGGTGTGAGATATGTGACTGAGAAAAACTGTAATGTGCATTCGTTAGACTGAGGACCAAGAAAAGCTCCTTGGACTCTCCTCTGTTGTTTGAGAAGACTAGACACCATCTTTCACCCGGACATCTCTGTACTAGGGCTGGGCGGTATGACCCAAAATTCATATCACGGTAAAAACTGAATCCCTTCACAGTAACAGTATATACTGCGGTATAAATGTTGCGGTGTGAAACTTATAATGGAAGTAGGGCTGGGAGGTATTATTTGGGGGGGATGCGGTGATGGTATGATATTGCGGTATCGTCTTCTCTCTTTTTTTTTTTTACACCTTAAATAAAACAATTTAAAAAGCCATACAAGTCTAGGATGGAAACTATTTACTGTCAGAAGTAAAACAGTTGCTAATCCATCTATTATTGTGTATAAAACGCTATATAGTATGTATAAACGTTAGAGGAAAGAGGAGGGCCGGCAGCTCCCGGGCCCCCTTCTCCGGCGGGCCTGGGTTTGGTGCGGTCTGCCAGGCCACCTCCATCACGTAGCGAGGAAGGTGCGCCGGGCCCCGTTCTGCCGCTGAGTACTGCAGTATGAAGTTAACATTAATCACAAAAGCAGCGGCTCTTGCTTACTGCGTTAAGATACCGTCACCGCAAATATGCTTTGTCTTGAGATGGTAAAATAATTTGCTTGTGTTACCTTTGTTTGCTGTCACTGTCACTCGACACTTCTTGCAAATTATGTTTTTCTGCTCACTATCCGACCGTTTAAAGCCGAACAAAGTCCAAATCACGGTAGGGTTGGGCGATATGTTAAAAATTTCCAACCGGCCACCATCAGTCCATCAACCAGCGGTTGCTGATATATTCGGCAGTTGTGTGTGTGGCGGAGAAAAAACAAAACAAGAGGGGGGATGTTGCATTCATGTGATGTCGGAAAGAATCGAAAAATGACTTTCAGAATGGGATAATTCACATAAACGCCACCTCATGTCAGAAAAACAACTCGGCAACTCGGATGTCCACATGAATGCAGCAAAAAAAATGCAGCGTGCTTTGCGAGCCCACTCGTGTCCAACATGGCACGGAAATATCTGTGCATACCGGCAACAAGCACACCGTCAGAGAGGGTGTTTAGCACAGCTGGTAACATTGTTAACCATATGCGCATATGAGTTCACGTTACGGCCGGGTTCCACCGGCTGCACGTCAAGCGTCTTGTTGACCGTTTGCTGAGCCATGATAGTTAAAGCATTTTCCACCTAAGTTATTACATATATTTGAGTAATCTACAAGTTTACTGTACTGTTTGTCATCTACTCGCTTTCAAATGTCCGCCACGGACATTTACACAATGTCACGGATAAACATGGGTAAATGCATGAAAAAAAATCATCACATATCTCCTGTGATAATGGTTTATTCATTTAAAAACACAGTGTGCTCGTTTAGCACACTATTTCATGTAGCTTTTATCTGCTGGAGGGTCACGTAGGGGAGCGTAGCGTGACAAAAATGGAGAGTTGTTGCGCGGCTCGTCTTGCTCTGCTGTCTGTCATTTTCACACTGAGGCAGGTGCGATGACGTCATGGACGATAGGACGGTAGAGCGCAAATCTCTACCTTGGGCCAAATTTATATCATTTCTACCGTCTACTGCATATACTGCGCAGCCCTACTCTGTACCAGGACTGTGGTTGGCAGCCCACTGGTGGCCTCACTCCTTGTCTCCTTCTCGTCATACTGCGCCAGGTTTTTCCCCCTTTACCAAGTTTCACATCAGGATTTGTGAGTACCAGAAACACAGTGCACGTGCATTTTATTATACAGCTTGCCTCGCAAGTGAAATGACCACTTGTTTTAGGTCTCACCGCTTCCAAGCAACGAATCAGGCCTGCAACGTTTTTTTTGTTTTGTTTAAAAGGACATTACACTAATTATTTGGGTTGCAGAATGAGTGTGAATGTGGGTGAGTATGAGCCTTTTAGTTGTAACTGAGATAAGGTAAACAAAAGGTCACAACTGTTGAGAAAAAAAACAGAAAAAGGAACACATTTAAGTTTTGTATAATGTCATATTTGTTTATTTTATAACTGATTTAAATATTGGTTTTCCTTGACTAAATTCGTGATTTGCATTTGAAGTATTATGTGTGTGTTATTTACATTTCATTAAAGTGTGTTTTGAGTAAAAAGGGGAGTAGTGATTTAAAAAGCATAAATAATTCTTAGAGGGTTAAAACTAGTGATTAAAATCATTTAGTCCTACTAAGTGGAGGCACTGCCAAAAATTTGAAATTAATAATTGAGCTGTTTGTAAGCTGGAAATCTTATTGTGTGAACAGATTAATATGGACTGCCATAAATAAACATACCCAGGGCCCCGCTCACAGTACTGCCACACAGGTTATTCAGTTATTAACCACCTAGCTAAATGGGTTGGGTGCTACAATATTGCAAAAAATAAAAAATCGCAATGTGAGTTTTTTCCAATATCGTGCAGCCCTAGTTTACACCCATCTTTCCCCAACAGCTCAGAAGATCAGCACAGTTTCAAGGTGGACACCCAAGATTTGAGTCGCCAATTCAGTATCTCCCCTTCTGTTCCTGATATATGAATAATGGCAGAAGTGGTGCAGCACAGGTGTTACTAATTGCTTTGATGAGTCACATAAAGACTGTTCATTGTGCTCATGTGCTGATTGTTAGCCTGATGAAGGTCCACTGACCGAAAGCTTGGTTCATTAAAGATACTTGAATTGATCCAAGTGTGCAGATGCTCTTTTCTACAGAAGTTTGACACATTGTAAAGGTCACCTAGTTCTACCTTACACAAGGCATTTAGTGACGGGGAAAATTTATAATTTTTCATGTTACGCTGTCACATTTATTAATGCTGTATGGTGAATTTATCAGATGCCATTAATATGTACACGGGTATGGTATGGACTGAAATATTGTTATTATGTTGATGTCAAAACTTGATATAAGGGGGAAGGGATGCATGACGGGAAGGACTGAGCAGTCGGCGTTTGGAGGTGTGCGAGGAGTTTCCCGTCTCTAAGGATCAAACCATACAGCCTACAGCGGATTGTTTTTGTTCCTTGTGGATTACCTCAAGACACAACTTTGCTGCCAAACGGGACGAGTGGTGAGGTTGCGTGGTTCTTTGTTTTTGTGAACAGCGGCGCTTCATTACGCTCCAACAGACTCCCCTTTAACATACATGTTTCTTTTTTTTGCCGGCTTCTGGGACTTTGATTGACTGCTGGGGGGAGGGGGGGGGGGTAATTCGGGGTATTTTGCGAAGAAGGTGATTTGTTGATAATGTGGAAAAAGTGTTTGATTATCTGTGAATTGTTTGGTGAACCGGCGCCCACGCCATTTCTTGTTTAAGTGTTATCTCCATCCGGACGCGGACATGATTTATTTTTCTTTCACTAAAGTTTGATTATTGATTCAGCCTATTGTGACTCATTCGTTAATCTTCATTTATTCTGAATATTTTAACACCACAAACTGCTTGGAGCATTGCACATTACAGGAAAGGAGAGTCTCTGAGGCATGTTTTATGTCTATCCCACTTACCTACAGTCATGGAAAAAATTATTAGACCACCCTTGTTGTCTTCAATTTCTTGTTCATTCTAATATCTGGTACCACTAAACGTATGATACAATGAACACAACAAAAAATGCAGCTGGTCACATAATACTTTATGTCCTATTTGACATTCTTAAGCTTAATTGATTCCCAGGGTATATAAGAGGCCATTTCATGTCACAAGCAGCACTGCACATGCAAAGGCCTAGAGTGGTTTCCTGCTTACATTCAAGCCGTAGCACAACTCAGAAGTTGTCAGCTCTCACATAATGCCTAAAACAAAAGAATTATGTGAAGCCACAAAGGCAGCCATCTTGGCACTGCTGGAAATTGGCATGAGTGAGAGACAGGTAGCGAAAAAACTGAAGATCTCCAAGACAGCCGTTCATGACAACAAAAAAAAAACAAGCTGAACATGGCACTACCAAATTGCTACCTGGCCGTGGCAGGAAACGTCTTTCTACCCCACGAGATGACCGTGCACTCATCCGTTCCTGTGTCAGGAATCGTCGTCAGACCTCCAGGGACCTTAAAAATGAGTGGGCACTGTCGAGAAATGTGACTTGTTCGGCAAGGACAGTTCGAAACCGACTTGTTGAAGCTGGTTTGAAGTCACACAGAGCACGCAAGAAGCCCTTCATCAATGAAAGGCAGAGGAAGGCCCGGTTACTCTTTGCTGAGACCACAAGGATTGGACTGTTGATGATTGGGCTAAGGTTCTCTTCAGTGATGAATCCAATTTTGAATTGATGCCCACTCCAGCCAACTTACTGGTTAGGAGGAAGCCTGGAGAAGCTTACAACCCAGACTGTCTTGCCCCTACAGTAAAACATGGGGTGGATCAGTCATGATCTGGGGTTGTTTCAGTCTGAGTGGAACAGGGCAAATGCAATTGTGTGAAGGCCGAATGAACCAGGTCATGTACAGGACTACCCTTGAAAACAGTCTTCTTTCATCAGCTGGAAAACTCTTTCCTGCCTCGAATGACTGGATTTTCCAACAAGACAATGCCCCTTGCCACACGGCAAGGTCAGTTAAAGCCTGGATGGAGAACCACAACATTCGCACCATGCCTTGGCCTGCTCAATCACCAGATCTTAATCCAATTGAAAACCTGTGGAAAATCATCAAACTCAAAATGGAGAACCACAAGCCCAAAAACAAAGAAAATTTGTTTGAATTTGTCCAACAGGAATGGGCTGCTGTGACAGCAGAACAATGTCAGAAGCTGGTGGAGAGCATGCCAAGACGCATGGCTGCAGTCATCAAAAACAATGGTTATGCAATCAAGTATTAACTCTTGTGTGTATCATGTGTTTAAAGCAAACAGAAAAGAAAACATGGAATGCTTAAAAGTAGTGTTTTTGGCGGTACAATGCCATAGCTATTGATGTAAGAATTTAAGTAATTTTGGTTATTATCAAGAAAACCATGGAAAATGAATAGTTCTTAGTTCTTAAATTAAACTCTCATGAGCTATTTTTGTTGTTATCATTATAATTGTCCAAACAAATGTACCTTTAGTTGAGCCAGGCATTAAAATTAACAAGAAATTGAAGAAAACAAGGGTGGTCTAATAATTTTTTCCATGACTGTATGTTCACTCAGCTGAAGTGAAATAACAAGGCAATATAAACACAGCACACATAAGGAAGCATCTGTGGCAGACAGAGGTCCTCAGGTTTGGCTTGTCTTGTGAGAGCAGAGTCCTCACAAGCAAAAAACACGCAATGAAAACATTTGGAGGATAATTCCTGTTTTGTGTCTGACTCCAGATGGCATTTGTTCTGAGAGTAGAAAAAAGTAAAAAGCATTATTATAACTGAACCACTGCTAAAGCTTGACAAATGGTGTGTTACAGGGATAGTTAGCAGTCACTGATTTGATCTCAAATGAAAAATATGTCAGTATAGTCACTGTGTTTGTGAGTCCATTTACAAAGCGCCTGCACTGCTTTGTGTAATGGCTATTAGTCAACCAGACCAAGCCTTTCATTTTAGGCCTGTTAATGGACCAAAAAGCTGCCTGAATACGAGATGATGGAACAATTGGTCTAAGGCATTTCCACAGAACAGCTGGCATGCAGTTCCACATGCTCACTGTGCTCAACATCACCACATCTGCAATATTTTTGATACCTACAACAGCGTGCACTAAATGTCTCCTCTCCTACTGAAATATGAACAAACATAATCACCCTGCTGCTCAATAGACCTATTAGGTCTCTGCAAAGTGTCAGCTCACACTGAGAAAGGCTGTGGAAAAGTGTATGTGCACCACACATGACCACTCATACATTTTACTCGCTTTCTCAAACATGATGGACTTGAGGTTCTGGCTGGACAGCTGTGTACTGACTGCAGGTTTGAATGTGGGCTTTATCTGTTGAATCTGCTTACAGGGAGAGCCTTGCTCAGCCCTGCATGCTATATACACTCAAACAGGTAATAAATACACAAGTCAAGCTTTGCCACTCCACAGCACCTGTACACAGTTCCAGTGTTTAGTTTCACATGTTCATGTCTCTCTCTGACCCTCTCCACTGTGTACTAGTCATGCACAGGAGCACCTGCAGCAATAGACTAATACCACCACCATACTATGTCTCTGTCTGTCTGTCTGTCTGTCTGTCTGTTTGTAGGCGTGGGAATCGCCAGAGGACCCACAATACAATATTACTGGGATATTGTGATATGCTGAGTATTGTGATAAAATATTTTGCAATATATTGCAATATTGCGATTTACTACCCTTTTTCCAACTGCTAATTATTTCCCCAAAGGGAAACTTTGTCAACATCAGTTTTAATTCATAAGATGACGTTTTCAGTCTGTTAATCTGACTTTTATCATTTTTATGGCAGCAAAATGTGATGCAAAGCAGACAGACTGACCAACATACCTGGGTTCCAGTGTTTTAAGCATGTAATAAAAGCTTTTGTTTTCAACAACGCTGTGGGGGGCATCGGTGGCTCAGTGGATAGAGCATGCACCCTACATACAAAGGATCTGTCCTTGCTGCAGCAGCTCAGGTTTGATTCCAGCCTGCAGCCCTTTGCTGCATTGCATACCCCCTTCACACAAAAGCTGTCCTGTCCATTAAAAGCAAAATATGCCCAAAAAGATTATCTTTAAAAAAACACAAAAAAAACCCAACATTGTACGGAGGCACATATTTGCATATGAAGTAGGTGATGGACTGTGTTATTTTCTTAGCTCTCCGAGCGTTAGATGGTAGTTTTGCCAAAGCTAAGTGTGTCCACTGATTTTTCGGCGGAGCTGGTTTATCAATAGCTTGGCCATCAGCGGCTAACCCTATCTCTGGATGGTCGAGTGTGAGGTGAGCCCTCATGTTCGTAGTATTCCCAGAATATTTTATTCTCATAAGACACCGCTTGAAAATCATGTGTCATGTCAAAGTCCTTCTTTCCTTCCATGTTAAAAAATCCGAAATAAGTCCAGACATTTGATTGAAATGCAGACAGCGCATTTCAGATTTCCTTTTCCGGTGCCTCCATCTTTGTTTTGATGAACTTCTTAGTCTTTTACATCCGACCTGGAAAATATCGCAGCCTGTCTAATTATTATTAGTAATTATTAATTATGATTGACTTTATTATTCTAGTACCAAAACTTGTAATTAAATGTATATTTGCAAAAATTAATAATGTATGTAATAAAAGATTGATACTTAGCATTCGTGTACTGATACAATATCGCCGCGCAAAATATCACAATACTATGCTTTATCAACTTTTCCCCCCACCCCTACAATATCTTAATGTATATGTAAAATATGTAAAAGCAGGAATATAAATGTCAAAATGTAGTTTTAAAAAACGAGCCGACTTCTAATTTGCCTACTTTATACTTTTGCTATGTTAGTGTGGCAGTCTGGCTATGCCAAATTCCAGCAAAGGCAACATAGAGTAAACTCATATCTTAAAAGGATCTAGGTCATAGAGTAGCACACTGATGTGTTCCTGTATGTTTTAGATTTTATTACAGTCCCCCTCTGTGGGTGGTCTTACTGTCTCCTCTCAGTGTTCTGATCGCTGTCACAATCGCTGATCAATTTTTCTTGGTTGTGTGTAACATAGAAAAGGGACTTTTTAACAACAGTAGTAACACTGGCTATTTATGTAAGGACACATGCTGTGTAGCATGTTCTGTGCCTGGAGCATTGTGCTAATCTGTTGTTTCTTTTGTCAGAGGCTCGGTACTGTACTACGTAACAGTTATTTCCAGAATGAATTAATCTGCGGATTCTTTTGCTTGATTACACAATTTAATTTTTTTTTTAATTTTTATTTTATGTATTTCCCTGAGGGGAAATTCAATTTTTTTCACTCTTTTATAATTAACACACAGGTCTGAAAGACAAACAGGACCTATGTATGCACAAAGTGGATGGGGGGGCCGCTCAAGGGCACCTTGGCAGTGCCCAGGAGGTGAACTGGCACGTCGCCAGCCACCAGTCCATGCTCCGTATTTGGTCTGGACGGGTTCCCAACCCAAGTCCCTATGGACTGAGCTACTGCCGCCCCCAAGTAACTTTACTTAACTTTATTTTGTATACAAAGATTTTGCATGAGGGTTTCCCATTTTCCCGCACCCATTGTTGAATCACACTGTTGAGAAACAACTTTTAATCTGAGGAGTGGATACCTCCATATTTAAGCGATACTTAGCCGATAAGCCGAAACAACGTGGGTAGTATCTGTAAATGAACTGTAGTTACCTTCCCTCCATCTTACCAGGTGCCTAAATATCAATATTCCTCCCCTCCCAGCGAAACTCCACAGAATGACGCAAATTGATGCAAAACGCGTCATCTGGCAGAGTTTTGAGCTGTTGCTCCAACTACAGGCTGTATTTGTGTATTTTTGCATTGCTAGCCACCCAATGCCACCACCATGGACACAAAGAGCAGACCAAAATTAAATGGTAAAACTAAGCAGTGCTGATCGACCAGCAAGATTATGTTAGTGTATTGCCTATTTCTTACCTAAAATGTTTTCATAAAAAATATTTTAGTGCTATGACGAACAGTAATAGCAAGAGCTTGTAAACAGGAAGTGGGCGCAAAACTGTGTCCTGCACAGTGAAAACAAGTTCGAAGAAACTGAAACCAAACTGTAAAACTTATCAGCGCTGATCAAATATAAACCAATATTATGTTACTGAGTTGCCTATTTCTCACCTCATATATTTTCAGGAACATGTTGTACACACATGCACATGTTTAACTGTAATACAAGATTTGTTTATTACCAACCAGCTGGCCACAGTTGTTTTAAACAAACGAGTTTGCATTACATCACTCGTCAGCAGGAGCATCTCTTGGTCTGATGCAGCACAGTGTATTCTGGTAGTTGTAGGTTTCGCCCTCTTGAGCAAAAGTGTCTTTTTTACTTTAGCACCTTCAAAAGTATTTGCGTCTTTCTACTGCATAGACATCATAGTTTTAATAAACAGGGTTTCTGTTATCTGATTATTACCACTTTGATATATTTAAGTCATGTTTAAGAAAATAATTCCCACCAGGTCCTAAGTGACTGGCAGCTCAGTGGTGCTTTGTTTTCTACAGGAATGTCCAAATTACTGTGCAGTGTGACACACAACTTGCAACTTTTGTGGATGCCCTGTCTCTGTTTATTACTGTTGCTCAAGTTGAAAGGATGGCTGACGTGTGAAGTTAAAATGAGGAGTTATCGACACAAATGCTCAACTACAAAAACCTAAATAAGCTGGCAGCTGGCTGGACAAGGATCACCAGGGAGCTGAAAGCTTTCTGGTAAATGCCGCCTTTATCTTAGATAGGCAAGGAAAACCCTGGATACTATGTGACCAGAATTTCTCCCCTTTGCCCAGGACACTATAATCTTAAGGAACATGTGGACCAGTACAATTTTTTCTTTGTAACAGAAACCCTGTTACCGACCAAGCTAAACTCAAAAGAAAGGCAGCAACATTCATAGTTTTACACCCCACGGTAGGCCTTCTCTGTGGAACCCAGAATCTAACCAGCAAAGTGATTTGTACTTTCTGCTGACAACTATTTATATTCTCTGAACTTCACTAACACTCAGTTTAAAGCAGCTGTGCGGAACTTTTCGTTTTCGTTGATTATAGCGCCCCTTTGGTCGAAGCGGTATGACACCCAGAGCGAGAGTATTAACTAACGTCAGGTCAGTCCAAGTAATTAGTGGAAACAGCAAAATTACTCAGTAAATTCTCCTGTCACGTTTCTGTTCTGATCTAATCTAATCTGTTGTGTATTTTGAGCAACTAAGGGTACCGTAGTAGCCTGACTCTCAAGTTATTCTGGGTAATGTAGTAACCGTTGTTGTGCTACTGGAAACAATGAGAAGCAGCCGTGTGCGTTTGGTGTAAGGAGGAATAAACAGTTAACAAGTCATCTGCTGAGTCCGCATTATTATGTGAAAAGAATATTCCGACGATTTGGGAGTTATGCCCTTTCTCTATCATTTTCATATTGAGACAGCGGTTAGCATGGCACTGTCAGTACATCTTGCGCGGAGGGATACACCGGTGAGCAACCGCTGCAGCTGGCTCTGGGACAGGTACGCTAGGTCACTCGGTAAATGGCAAACAAAGAGACGACACGGACGATATTACTCACCCGACTGAAAGCTGTCCACCAGCTCCTGCAGGCCTGGAGCGTTTTTTTCCAGTTCATCTTAGGAACATGAAAAAAAGTTTCAATCACACCAGAATTAGTGATTGCTGCAAAGTTTTCATTCCTTGTGATGCACTCTCTGCGGCGGTTTTCCTCCTAATGATGTATCTCCCCAACGATGGCAGCACCGAATCCCACTATGTGCAGGAAAATAGTAGCAGAGGATTCAGCCTCTCTCATCTCTGCTCAGCATTCAACACATGGAGTTCCTCATCTGTGTACTCCGGCTCAAACAGGTATGGCTCTGGATCTGTGTCCGCTACAAGAAACTCTTCAAAATCGCGTTCAAAGTCGTCCATTGCAGCTGCTAAAATCCAGAGATATCGCTAGGTTAAATAAACAGCTGAGTTTTGTTTATAAGCTACGTCTGTGCCTGCTCACCGGTGTATCCCTCCGCGGATCACAGCGCAGGACATACTGACCCTCTATCAGCGCAATGCTAACCACTGAGATCCAGCCACTGGACGTACAGACACAAAAAAGATACTGATCATGTTGTCTCAATATGAAAATGATAGCGAAAGGGCATAACTCCCAAATCGTCGGAGTATACTTTTATGTGAAGATACACAGTGAAGAAATAACATAATCCTAACACAGCAAAGCTGTTACCTGCAGCCTTCGCTTGCAAATCTAACGCTACTAACGTTAGGTCAGTCCAAGTAATTAGTGGAAACATGCTAAGGATGAATTTTACTTTTTGTAAAGTAGTGACAGCAGACAAAACTGGGAACACAAAATCAATAACTTAAAGTATGCAAAAAGTTCCGTAGCTTCACATCAGACAACCTTCGTCAAGCATTCTTCATATGCAATATGAAGCTGTATGATTAGAAGACATGTAAAACAGGCATATGCACAGACACTGTAGTCACATTAATGAAATGCAACTCTGGAAGCTGTTACTGACATATACGGAGCTGTCAACCAGAAGAGCACTCATGCACAAGCTCTCTTCACATCAACATAAATGGCAGTGTCATTGGCAGGCAGATAGAGCACTCTGGGGGACATTTGTCACAGACAGACCTGGTGCAGCTCCACATGTAGGAGACTGCTGTTTTCCATCTCCATCAGGTTTACTGCTGAATATATATGCATACCTCTCCATTTGCAATCAGTTACCTCTATTTTATCCACACGCTGCTCCAAGACAAGCTTTTAACACATTCACTTACATAACATGTAGGGCTGGGTATTGTTTAAAAAAGCCCTGTTATCGCCAAACACTTTCAGTATGGCACCTTGGAACCAAAAGTAACCCTTCAGACATGGTACCTAGACCCTAGGTCAGCCTAGTGCAGGGGTACTCAAATACAAATCTTAAAGGTCCACGAGTCAAAGGTCTGGGGGGGCGTGATGACTTAACGTGGTCGCGCACATGCATGCAACATTAGGCTTGACTGTTGGTGCTTTCACAAAATATTTACACAATAAGATATTTGCAAAGAATCATCAGTAGTGTGGATATAATGAACCTGCTGCATTCACACAACGACAACACAGCAAGAGTCTTAACAGCTACATTATCGCCGAGGTAACGGGTAGTGTTGCTCAGCTATCGATTCTTTTAGTAATCGAGTATTCCATCATTTATTCTGGCAATTAATCAATTAACTGGATAAGAAATTTATAGTTATAGTTCTTGGTGTGGACAGCCCTTAAGACTCTGCAACTTAAGAGTCTTTTTTTTTAATTGATAATTATAAAAGCCATGTATTAAGTATCATACTTTAAGTTCCTATGACTGACTAATTTAGACTCATTTACTGAGGTGAAGGGGTGCCTTACACCTGCTGACTCTACTTACTGCAATCTCCTTACTTTGGCCACACGCAACCGCACTTTTGGGCCCCCGAAGCCGCGTTTCTTTGAAACTGGAGTCCAGGGTGAAGTTTTTGGAAGACTTCTGTACCAGCGGTTGTGTGTAGATAGGATAACCGCAGTATTTTATTACCTGTATAGCTCTTTTCTAAAAGTTTACTAACTACTAAAATCCCACATCCTGTGTTAAATACAATGTATCTTAACTATATTTACAATGAAGCTTGATCCTGCACTCTGCACTTAGCCTGTATGTGAACGTTTACCGTTGCTATGGCAACAAGTGACAGCTGACATTAGCGTTAGTTAGCTTAGCTCAATCATCAGACAAACAATAACCCATAAAATTATCATTCAACATATTTAAACAAAATCAACAACAGCTACCAACAGTTACAGTTCTTACAACCTTAGCTAATGTGTTGTCACAGGTCAGATTGTCAAAAAGTTATAACAGCTTAAGTCCCTGAGGAACTACGCTAGCATTAGTGACAGTTCCATCCACTATATATATATATATATATATATATATATATGTGTGTGTGTGTGTGTGTGTGTGTGTGTGTGTGTGTGTGTGTATATACAGTCATGGAAAAAATTATTAGACCACCCTTGTTTTCTTCAATTTCTTGTTAATTTTAATGCCTGGCTCAACTAAAGGTACATTTGTTTGGACAATTATAATGATAACAACAAAAATAGCTCATGAGAGTTTAATTTAAGAACTAAGAACTATTCATTTTCCATGGTTTTCTTGATAATAACCAAAATTACTTAATTCTTACATCAATAGCTATGGCATTGTACCGCCAAAAACACTACTTTTAAGCATTCCATGTTTTCTTTTCTGTTTGCTTTAAACACATGATACACACAAGAGTTAATACTTGATTGCATAACCATTGTTTTTGATGACTGCAGCCATGCGTCTTGGCATGCTCTCCACCAGCTTCTGACATTGTTCTGCTGTCACAGCAGCCCATTCCTGTTGGACAAATTCAAATTCAACAAATTTTCTTTGTTTTTGGGCTTGTGGTTCTCCATTTTGAGTTTGATGATTTTCCACAGGTTTTCAATTGGATTAAGATCTGGTGATTGAGCAGGCCAAGGCATGGTGCGAATGTTGTGGTTCTCCATCCAGGCTTTAACTGACCTTGCCGTGTGGCAAGGGGCATTGTCTTGTTGGAAAATCCAGTCATTCGAGGCAGGAAAGAGTTTTCCAGCTGATGAAAGAAGACTGTTTTCAAGGGTAGTCCTGTACATGACCTGGTTCATTCGGCCTTCACAATTGCATTTGCCCTGTTCCACTCAGACTGAAACAACCCCAGATCATGACTGATCCACCCCCATGTTTTACTGTAGGGGCAAGACAGTCTGGGTTGTAAGCTTCTCCAGGCTTCCTCCTAACCAGTAAGTTGGCTGGAGTGGGCATCAATTCAAAATTGGATTCATCACTGAAGAGAACCTTAGCCCAATCATCAACAGTCCAATCCTTGTGGTCTCGAGCAAAGAGTAACCGGGCCTTCCTCTGCCTTTCATTGATGAAGGGCTTCTTGCGTGCTCTGCGTGACTTCAAACCAGCTTCAACAAGTCGGTTTCGAACTGTCCTTGCCGAACAAGTCACATTTCTCGACAGTGCCCACTCATTTTTAAGGTCCCTGGAGGTCTGACGACGATTCCTGACACAGGAACGGATGAGTGCACGGTCATCTCGTGGGGTAGAAAGACGTTTCCTGCCACGGCCAGGTAGCAATTTGGTAGTGCCATGTTCAGCTTGTTTTTTTTTGTTGTAATGAACGGCTGTCTTGGAGATCTTCAGTTTTTTCGCTACCTGTCTCTCACTCATGCCAATTTCCAGCAGTGCCAAGATGGCTGCCTTTGTGGCTTCACATAATTCTTTTGTTTTAGGCATTATGTGAGAGCTGACAACTTCTGAGTTGTGCTACGGCTTGAATGTAAGCAGGAAACCACTCTAGGCCTTTGCATGTGCAGTGCTGCTTGTGACATGAAATGGCCTCTTATACCCTGGGAATCAATTAAGCTTAAGAATGTCAAATAGGACATAAAGTATTATGTGACCAGCTGCATTTTTTGTTGTGTTCATTGTATTATACGTTTAGTGGTACCAGATATTAGAATGAACAAGAAATTGAAGACAACAAGGGTGGTCTAATAATTTTTTCCATGACTGTATATATATGTGTGTGTGTGTGTGTGTGTGTGTGTGTGTGTGTGTGTGTGTGTAGATAGATATAGATATTTCTTCTTATTGTTCTATTGTTCTTTTATTCACCTCAACCCCAGATATACACATACAGTATATATATATATACTGTATATATTGTGTAAACATACTGTATAAACACAATATACCAATACAAAACATAGTATAGCATATTAATACATTTATTAATATATTTTAATAAAGAAAATGCTTGCTTGTTGGTTGAGTTTATTTCTCACACTCACTCTTTTATACCCACAGCCATCAGACTTCATAATTCTTTGTTAAATAGATGATCTTACAGACTTCTTTGAAATTTCTTATTATTGTTATTAAAGTTCTTCTTATTCTTATTACGCTGACTGCTGTGATCCCTCAAAAGTAGTAAAAACATTTTCAATATTTACATAAACACTGAAATTAATTTTGGCATTGGTATTATAACTATGAAAAGGGGATTGTGGTCAAGATCATTTGAAAAAAGATACAGAAGGATGAGCAGCAGGGGATATTTCCAGCACAGCTGGTGGAAAAGTGAATATGTGCACAAAGGTGTGCTATACATAATATGCTGTTGCTATCTGCAGAAAGCATTAAAGCATGAAATCCCGCATTTTTAATGTACAAAAGCATCCTGTATCATAACTACATGTGAGCCGTTTGTAACAAACCAAACCATGTGAAAATCAGTTGAAAATTCAGTGAGTTATTCTATTTTACTTATGCAAACAGCTCCTTCCTCAATATAAGTGAATGCACTGTGGAGGCGAAGCGAGACACATCCAAGATGGCGGCTGGCTGGGACGTCAGCTCCAATAGGCAGCGGCAGTCAATGCGGCGTCTATGTATATATATGTCTATGCTCACAGCAGCCCTCGCTGCTCGTTGGGGACAGTAACTGCAGAGCGACATAAGTCAGAGTCTCCAAACACGAGTACAGTCTCCAATAACACCAGAAAGAGATGCTAGATTTGTCGCTAGTCCTTTTTAACAAAGACAAAGACACTAAGAGGATTGGAAAAGTCTCCACACCAACTCGGAACAACGGAATGAAACTTGAAAATCGCTCTGGTGGTTGGTTATATTTCAAGATCGCTGATTCGCTCATTTCGCTGTCAATCAAAAAGGGATTCAGCCTCAGACAGATCATCCAATCATCATGCAGAAGCCCAGCATCCAGGCCAGCCGAGGCCAGCCCACTGCCCCATAGACCCCCAGAGACGCTGAGCGTCCGATGGGCGGGACAAAGCCGAGCATTTATCCAATGACTGTCTAGTTTCGCTGCAGTGGAACAACCCACTCTATGCTTCCCCATTAAAGTCTTTGGACGCTGAGCTTCTACACTGTTTAATGCACTGTGACGCTACGGGAATGAATGAGAAGAAAGTCGCGTCATTGACCTGTGATAAGTAGCTGATTCTGAACAATATATATATAATATGCGCTCTCGCGCATATTTAGTCAATGAAATGTAAACACAACAGTACATATTTGACCACTTATTTTTTGACATTTTAGGGGAAGCTGAGCTTCCCTTGCAGTCTTAGAGCAATCGCCACTGATCCACTCGTATGCAGTTACCTTAAGTTACAGTTCCCTCAAACAATATCACGAAGCCAATACAAATTATATACACAAGTTATCTATTAAGGGTACACTACTGATAAAATCTGAAGGTGCTTAGGTGACATTTACCCGCCTGAAAGAAAAAATGAAAACAAACAGTGATTTTGATGGTCTTCAGTAGCTTTACTCTAGGTGTAACTGCCAACTGAAGAACGCAGCGCAAACCAACAGTTTATATACCCAGATTTGCTCTCGTGCCTTTACTCAAATCAGTTATGCTTTATCTATGGCATATCCAGCTGCTCTACCTAGTGACCAACGAAGGTCACTAGGTTGAGCAGGTCTAGTTAGCTAGATATAGGAGCAACGAAGGTCTGCTCCTATAACTAGCTAACCCAACTACACTAACATGAAAGCAGCGACGGGCCTGCAGGTTGGACCTCCATTGGCAGGCCTGTTGCTGCTTTCGTGGTAGTGTAGTTGGTCGTTAGGTCGCGCTATTTTTGTGGAATCAGGTTGTTACATCGCCACCTACTGCTTTGGCAAATGTATTACACCACTCGTGGGGACGAATTTTTTTTGGAAACCAGAGCCCGAAAAACTTTGGTTTCAGATGTACACGGGTCCATGTGGACTAGGCCTTAGGCTCCATTTTCTACTGTGTGTGTGTGTGTGTGTATGTCTGAGAGTGACTGAAGTGCTCTGAACTTCTTGAGTTGAAAAATACTTAAACTCACAGCAGAAAAGCACCCCACGTCATCTCTGCTTTTTACTCATTGTCCGATCAGTTGATTTGAGGGGCGGGCCTTCTGTGGGGGTCAGGACAGCAAGTTTTCAGTTGGTAAACTATGGAGGACAAACTGGTGGTAGCGGTTGCTGGATACCCAGAGCTATACAACCTTTACAAACGACATTTACCACTATCTCAATAGAAAACAGCAGGTGTGGAAGGATTTAAGAGCAGCACTTGAAACAGATACCATGCGGGTGAAGCTCCTGGACCAACTGGTGGTGCTGCCTATAATCCACCCTCTTTCTTAGGGTCTCATGTATACACAGATCTCCACTTCTCTGTGCCAAACAAAGTATTTACTGAAAGCCTCTCACCTTCAACCAGAGTTATAGCAAGTACCCTCTGCATGTCCATTTTAGAAACTAGATACTAATTACCAGTCAATAAAATTAAAATAAACAGTAGATTGATTACCCAGGAAGTTAAGAACAAGGAGGTGATGGGGTCATCACCTAGCAGCAATAAAAAAAGTGCAGCAAGTTGTTTTTTTTGTTTGTTTTTAAACTGCTAATAATTTGTTTTTTAAAAAAGGGCAGTGTGGAGTGCCTCGCGTTTTGCAACCTGCAATGCGCTTTCTGTGTGATTTGGGCCTTCATCTCTTTTTTCCTGCCCTTTAATGTTGTAATATAGTTTAATATCACCACTTGGCATTTTAACCACCATTATAAATGCCAGTAGCGTTCATATACAACTCTATGTGCCTGAACGTCATCTTGTACAACGACTACAATACCAGTGTGCATCTGTTAATACCAGTGAAATGTCAAAAAAAATAAAGCAGTTTTCTTTAAGTGTTTTTTTAATTAACATTTTTCAATTACATAAAACATAAAAGGTCAGACATCTGTCGAACATGACATCTGTTATATACATCTGACAACATGACTGCCACGTACTAGTAAAAGCGAATACTTTAAATTAGAAAAAAAGTGTCTCTTTAAGTGTGTGAAAGGGGGTCACTTAAAATACAACTATTTTTGAAGTTATTGTTTTAAGTGCGACAATAACTGGGAGAAGGTCTACATTTGTTTAAGTAGTATTTTGCCACCAGAATCAAAGTATTTGTTCTCAATCTGAGAAATAGCTTAACTAGGTCATGTTACCTGCTACTTAAGTGCAGTAAGAACAAACAGTAATAATAATAGTAATAACTTTATTTGTGGAGTATTTTTCAAGCCACAAGCACAAAGCGCTTTCAAAGGTGAGGAAAATACTAAACAAAAGCAATATTATTGAAACATATGTAAACATACACCGACAAGTATGCTTACATATACACATATACGCAAATACATACACGCACCAAAAAAAAAAAAAAAAAAAAAAAAAACTACTGCCTTGCGTTTTTTTGCCTCTGTGAACACATCAAGTATCTCTTACAGTTTAAATTGATGTCTGTGAAATCATAGATGCCTCACACCCAACTTCCCCCCAGCAGCACAGAAGATCTATACAATCAGCACAGTTTCAAGGTGGACACCCAAGATTAGTGTCACCAATTCAGTGTCTGACCAAATACTATCTCAGTTCCTGAGATATGACGTTAAATAAAAGTGTTTTATGCAGAACATAATGATGCCACAGTGAAGCTGACCTTTGACCTTTTGGATATAAAATGTCAGAATTTCATTATTTTATCCTGTTAGATATTTATATGAAGTTTGGTCATTATAGCACATGAATTCTGGAGTTACAGCCAAAAACATGTTTTGTGAGGTGCATTCCCTATTAAAAAAAGTTAGTATGAATCTGCTTTTACATCTGGAACCTCCTCTCTACGACGGGCTTGAGACACTCCCTTGTTGAGGACTTGGCTCAGATTAATCATATCCAGTTTGATGTGGCAGTGGGTTTATCTTACTACAATAACAGCTTAACTGGGACATGAATAGCCACAGTGACTGAAATAATAGCAATAATAACAAATATAGGACAAGAATATTCCGATATCACCCACAGCCTGAACAGTGGTGTGCAGCCAGGGGCAGCAAGGCTAGCACTGCTAGCCCTGTCAAAAATGTTTTATCTGTTTTTTCCATATTTAAAAGGTCATTCTGAAATGTATCTGGAGTCAATTACTTGTTCAGTATGCAACTTTATCCAGAAAACGAATGGTTATATTTTGTGGAACTCAAATCTCCTATGTCCTATAAACGCATCACAGCTCCTTTCCTCTGCTGGGGCCAGCAGTAGTTGCATTGCTAGCCTCTGATCAAGCTGGACGCTGATATTGGGTGCGTAACCTTGAGTGACTGTATCATCAGCCAATCAAATTTTGATGTGTTATTGACAGAACGCCCTAAGACCAGCAAAGTTTCTAGTGCTGGCCTGGGCGTCGTCATTCAAATGAGCTTGGCGGATTGGCCCATGGGCAGGTGCGTGATGACGCGCTATCCGTTATTCTGGAAAGGTGATAGCGGTTGATATAACATCAAGATCGATAGATGTGATTGCGGACCTCCTTCGGGTGCCTTTTTCAAGGCGCCCGTTTGCAGAAAAAAACGAAATAATTGGTAGAGGAAGACCAAAGCCTGAAATGGACGGACTCACTAAATGCAACAAAGGCTTCGTGCGGCATTTTACTGCGGGAAACTACCAGCGGTATGAGTGGTTGACAGCTAGCTCTGAGCACAATAAGCTGTTCTGCTGGCCATGTCTGCTCTTCAGTACAAGCCCAGGTACATGGAATACCAGTGGTTTTAGCAGCCTTAATAGCTTCACCAGGGCAGCTGTCACACATCAGGTCTCGGAGCGTCACATCATGAACGTGGTACATTTGAAAACGTTTGGTGAAGCCAGGGTTGATTTGCAGCTTGATGAGCAGAGGAGACGGGAAACAAGCCTGCACAATGAGAGAGTGAAAAAAAATCGCGACATATTGAAACGCCTGATCGGCTGCATTATATTCTTGGGGCAGCAAGAACTATCCTTCAGAGGGCACGACGAGAGAAGCGAGTCTCTTAATCAAAGTAATTACATGGAATTCCTAACTTTGCTGTCAAATTATGACGCTGACCTGCGACAGCACCTTGCAACAGCCACAGTTTTTAGGGGGATGTCAGGAAGGATTCAAAACGACCTCATAAATGCCGTTGCCGAGGTGTTAGATGATGCCATCAAGAAAGAGATCAGCCGGGCCAGATTTGTGGCCATTATGGTTGATGAAACATCGGACCTCAGCAATTCGGCTCAGCTGTCATATGTCCTGAGGTACGTTACAGAGGACAAGGGCGTGAAAGAGAGATTTTTAAAGTTTGAAGACATTACGAATAAAAAACGAGCCAATGATCCAGTTGCTTTGATCATAAAAGTTTTGGAAAGCTATGATTGTAAAACAAAGTTAGTAGCTCAGTGCTATGATGGGGCCGCGGTAATGGCATCAGGGCTCAACGGAGCGCAGGTGCTCGTTAAAGAAACCATCCCACAGGCTCTCTTTGTGCATTGCTACGCACACACATTAAATCTTGTGATGTCCCAAAGAGCTTCAAAAATCAAAGACTGCAAGATCTTTTTTGCAAATCTGGGGGGATTGTCAGCATTTTTATTTCACGCTCTCCCAGACGGACGAAACTGCTGGATGATTTTTGCGCCAGAAGGCTCCTGCGGGTCTCTAATGTCAGGTGGAACTTCAACTCAAGGTTGGTGTTAGGGTTGGGCGATATGTTAAAAATTTCCAACAGGCCACCGTCAGCCCATCAACCGGCGGCTGCCGATATATTCAGCAGTTGTGTGTGTGGCGGAGAAAAAAAAAAGACGGGGGGTGTTGCATTCATGTGACGTCAGAAAGAATCGAAAAATGACTTTCAGAATGGGTTCACATGAACGCCACCTCATGTCAGAAAAACAACTCGGCAACTCGGATCTCCCGACATCACATGAATGCAGCAAAAAAATGCAGCGTGCTTTGCGAGCCCACTCGTGTCCAACATGGCACGGAAATATCTGTGCATACCGGCAACAAGCACGCCGTCAGAGAGGGTGTTTAGCACGGCTGGTAACATTGTTAACCATTGGCGCATATGAGTTCACGTTACGGCTGGGTTCCACCGGCTGCACGTCAAGCGTCTTGTTTACCATTTGCTGAGCCATGATAGTTAAAGCCACAGTGTGTAGGAGTTTCTCCTATCTAACGTTGAAATCATATATTACATTCAAACAGATGGCGCACTCTAGCGCCTCACTGTTTCAAACACGTATTGCAACAACTGTAGCCGCTGTGTACCAAAAAGCTATGATAATACTGATGAAACCATGTCATCCGATACTACATGGAGTATTAATTCAGGCTCCTACACAGACACACGCGACGCGAGTTGACAAACCCCCTCCTCACCATGCTGGCTGCGTTTACAAAGTATGACTGTTGGGGCGGATGTAAATTGAAACAGCTGATAGTGGCCAGCGGCACTACTGCCACATAACAAAGTCCCACTCTTTGAGCATAATGCAGGATCATGTATTATGCAGCATCAAGGGAGACGGAATCCTTGTCGCCAAGAAAGTGCAAAAGGGAAAAGAAAAGGCAGCGTGACCGGCGAATTAAAAAAATGAAGGCCCACATCGGGGTAGCCTTTCCCAGGTAGAGAGAGGTGCTGAGGGAGAATGGCAATACAATCACAGGCCAGCGCTAACAGTGGCTAACAGCAGCACAGTGATATGAGGAGAGGGATGAGGCTGTTAGCGACTGGCCACTAACAGTGGCTAACAGCCAACAGCGGCGCTGGCCTGTGATTGTATGAGTGAGAAAAGAGCAGAGCTGGCTGAGCTGTTCCAGCACATACTGGACCATGCTGAGGTTTTTGATCGTGAAACACTGCATTGCGCATCAGGACACTTATCACAGCTTATCATCTGACTTTTGCTTTTTCCTTTTTGCTTTTGTTCGCATTTTTGACTTTGCGGATGTTCTCTTTGGGATCCTTCAAAGTAAGATCCTGGATGTGCAGTTCTGTCTGGCAAGGATTGCAGAGTTTTGTCAGAGCCTTGAAGGTGAGCAGGGAAAATCTGATGGCATCTTTGAGGCAACAGTGGAGGCAGTGGGGCAGCCAATCGCAGCTAGAGGAAAACCCGATCCACGCGCGCATTGCAGAGAGCTACACGCAGCTGTAATTGACAGCACCCTCATGCAAATCAATAATCGGTTTGCAGATCACAAACAACTGCTTTTTGTTTGACTGCTGGATGCACAGAAGTTTCCGCAATATAAGCAGACATTCCCAGAAGCAGAGCTGAAGAGCCTCGAGGAGAGCTATGGAGCTCAGTTTGACCTCTCCGTACTCAGTGCTGGGCTCAAAGTGATGCACTGCATGACAAACTTCCAGGGGAAGAGCCCAACTGATGTACTGACTTTTCTGATGACCACGGGGCTTGCAGTCAGTATGTCACAACTATATGCCATCACATGCTTGATCCTAACAATACCGGTGTCCACGGCCTCCGTTGAGCTCTCTTTCGCTCTCAAACGCATCAAAACATATGCACGGACTACAACGGGACAAACGCGACTCTCTGCGCTGGCATCTCTCTCCATAGAGAAGGAGCTACTGGTTGATCTCAAGCAGCAGGGACAACTGCATGAGGACGTCATGGAGCGATTCATCATGAAGGATCGTAGGATGGATTTCATCTACAAGTAATCGGTGAGTGCTAGTTTTTTTTACTTTCTATGGACCAGATTGGCGCTGTTGGGCTAATCTCTCTCTCTCTCTCTGAAGTAAATTTAGAACCGTTTTTGGAGCATGTTTGTGTCTGTTATAGAAATTGATTTTATTTTTGAAGTGATTTAGAAGTTTCCTCTAAGGGTGCAGAGCAGTCGGGCAGTATGTGCTGTTTTTAATGTTGTGTCACGTGGTATGTGCATTGTAAAGTGGGCAGTGACCTAGGGGAGATGATCTGATGGCGATGCTGCACAGTGGTGTCTTGATGCGTTGCGGATGTTGATGTCGATTAAGTACTGTTGCATAATAGTGGCCTTACATTGGATGAATGTGTATGTATTGTAGGACAATATCCTATATGTGTGTTGGCTGTATTGGCATACAATACTTTCTTTTTTTTTGTGGGGGGGGGGGGTTGGATTTGGGTGCTGGCCCTGACTGAAACACCACCGCACACTACTGAGCGTGAAAGATGACCAGCGAGGACTGATTGTGAACCAACATGTAGTCTGTTGTCTGTTGGCCAAGTCACTGTAAGATTCTGTGATTTTATAGTCTAATCTGACACAGGGACTATTAAAACAAACAAAAATGTTGTGTTATCTGAACCAGGCATAAATGGTATAATCACCACTTTCTTCGGTCATTCAACTATTAGAACTCCTAAAAGATATGTTTGCTTGAGCCAGGTGAAGATTCAGTACAGATGCACATGTTTATACAAATCAGAAATTCAAAGACAAGGAATTTGGTTCTTGATTAGGTTATACAGATGACCTTCATTTTTTCAAATCTCCCAAACATACCTAAAAAACCAAAGTAAGCACAGCAGATAAAAAAAAGGCTTCGCTCCACACAGATGGCCACTAGACACCCTTTCTGTGGCCCAGCCTGCACATGTGCAAACAATGAGCACTTTCACCTCATTACATTCATTTTTAGAGCAACAAGACACAACACAACACTAATGGCTCTGACCACAGCAGCTACTGCAACACATTACTAAAATGCATGGTGATGTTCAGA
Source organism: Epinephelus cyanopodus (assembly GCA_026686955.1). Classification (NCBI taxonomy): domain Eukaryota; kingdom Metazoa; phylum Chordata; class Actinopteri; order Perciformes; family Serranidae; genus Epinephelus; species Epinephelus cyanopodus. The sequence goes on from CM048919.1 coordinate 4,110,756, forward strand.
AGAGAGACAACACAGTATCTGAGTGGCCATCAATAGCTCAAAGAAATCTCAACTGAACACCTGAAAGGGCACAGCCAAAAATAGTACTTTATAATTACTATCAATGCCTCAGTACATCACACACACACACCAGTGTTTCCCTTACATTAATTTATCTGTGGCGGTGCGCCACAAATAAATTATCTCCGCCACATATCAGTGTTGTTTTTGGCAGCCATTTTAGATTTAGTCTTAGTCTTTTGAACTAAAATGCTTATTAGTTTTAGTCAAATTTTAGTCATTTCTATGTGATAGTTTTAGTCCAGTTCTAGTCAACAAAAACTCAAAAAGGTTTTAGTCTAGTTTCAGTTTTAGTAAAAAAAAAAAAAAAGAAAGAAAAAGAAAGAAGAAGAAGAAGTATAGTCTTTTAACACATTGATTTAGGTCAATAAGTATTGGAGATTGCTGTTGGACAGACACCTTTTTTTCTCCATATTTCAACTTTTCTTCCAACATATTTCAACTGTTTTTTTCATGAATTGATGCCCTACTTCATCATACAAGAGTGTCACACATAAGTTGTGAAAATAGCAGATCTATAAGTTCAACACATTGTGAGCTTGTAGATCGGCTATTTTCACCAATAATTACAATCATAAAGGAATGGTTTCAGACATACAAGGTTTCCACCCAATGGCAAATACTGTCTGATCTAAGGATTATGCATTACGCACAGATAAAGTGGTAACAGTGGAATCAATGTTCAGTGCATTCCGTTTTTTTCCTGCTGGATTATATTTATAATACGTCCATATATCCTCTCATCGTTTCCGACCACCGCCATGGTCCAATGTCTGTGACGAGTGACCGCAGGTGGTGGGCGTGACCCAACAAGGATAGGATACATACAAGTTTCTTATGAAAGTGTCAGAAACACTCTAGGTGATACAGAGACAGAGTAATGGGCCTCTGAATCAGTAAAAAGTTGAAGATTTTGCCTAAAATAAAATAAAAAATGATTTTCAGGATGAATAACTGTCTGTGGCTTAATCTGAGCAGGTAAATGACACTGTGGGGTTGTAGGCGCACTATCAATGAACATTTGTTTCAAGTTTGAAGAAGATTGCTCAAAGTTCTACAGCGTTTTTCCATGAAAAGATCCAGCCGGAGCTCCATATGACAGAGCGCTCACTCCGCTTCAAAACAGTACTATCAGTGATCAAACACCATTCGGCCAGTTTCAAACATCGTACCTTATTGAAATCAGGTGTGATTATGATAGCTGATGTTGTTTATGACAGAAACACCATAAAATATCACCAAATAAAGCCAAATGAAACGTGAAAGTTGTGATCATACTTTCTAGGCGGTATATCTCAGCCAAAAAAGTGGTAGGAGTGAGATCTCACCTTTTATATACCAGCTATGAGTCCATTTACAGCTGTGCATGAGATCGCGAGTAATCCTTTAACTTTTCCGCTCGAAAAACAGCATGACATGGCTTGTCACCACTCATTGCGATTTTGGACTTCATGTATTTAGGCTGCTCTGGTGCGAAAACCATAAGGAATACAAGAAAAATAACGGTGGATTCAGGAAGCCGAGAGCTTTCTGAATCCGATGATACTAAGCATTACATGGTTTGATGACGTAGTGCGCCTGTGAGATCCCATTTAACAGAGGAGGGAGGGAGCGCAGATGCCGGCGTCTGGCCGAAGTTAAAGAGGCTAGAGAGCAGATGCGGTATTCACCAAATTCACCAGATTTAAAGTGTTCAGCATAGTAAAACTTTAAATTCTGGTGCACCATCAATTTAGGGTGATGAGGGGTGTAAGAACAACGAAAACTCACACACGTCTCGTCATGTTTTAGTCATCAAAGAGCAATGTTTATCTCGTCACCGTCTCGTTATCGTCATGAAAAAAAGGGGCATCAACGAAATAATTTCGTCATCGTCATCGCTGGCGAAAACAACACTGGCACATATAGATTTTTCTGCTTTTGGCGCTACCTGTTCAACCTCCCTCATAACGCAAAGGTTTTTTTATCACGGTGAGAGATCTACTTGCCCGAAGTCAGTTTTTACTTGCCCTAGAAAAATTATTTCATTTAAGTGGCTATCAAATAACAAAGACTGAAGTTATTTTTATGTTTTTATGTTGTTTTTATGTTTATGTTTAATCTTTATTCATACTGTATTTATTAATTAAAACAACGTATGTCATGTATTGTAGCTTAATTTCTACACAAAAATGACAGTGTCAGGGCAGCGGCAATTTTTGTCAATTGTTCTCTCTCTATAATTTTGCGCCCTACTTGAGCGATGCCCACCTCTGTTTCTCCATCTCTCTGTCCTGCTCTACTCTACTATAACGGTACCTAGCTCTCTCTCTCTCTACTCTATCAGCGGACTACCATATCCACCTGTTGCACAAAATGCACACAGCAGTGTTTCCCCTAGGATGGAGTTGTAGCAGCAGAGGTGAATCACACACATGAAAAATAATTTTCAAATGTGTGAAACTTTTTTGTATGCTTGCAAAGCACAGCCTGCTGGGATGTTTTTATGTATACTGGCACCAGAAGGGCTCTTTAGGACTAAGTACATACAGTACATGTGTGCACAGTAATGAGCAGGTGAAATGTCTGTCTAGCTTACAAATGAGGTGTCTCAAGGAAAATACAATTTTATTGAACATAAAAGTAAAAGTCACTTGACATGCTGTTGCTTTGTGCTATGACCTATTTAAGTACTGGAAGTTGTTATTTACGTGACAACACCTGAACGCAACACAAGCTCAGCACTGAGTGCTGTGCTGTGCTGCTCTGTGAGCAGCGTGTTTGTCTGTGCGTAACAGCAGTCTGTTGATGGTTATTTTCACACTGTCCATAACAATAACTTTGTCAGCTGACAAACTGCACCGGGCTCGGGTCAGATTTAGTCAGGAAAATGCAGCCCGAGCTGCTCACCTGTGTGTGTGGCGGGACTCCGCCGTGTGCGATACAGATAGGTATTCCTTATGAAAATTTGGTATTCGATATTTGTTTTTTTATTTACTTTTTTTTTAATTATTGTTTTGGGGTTTTTTTTTTTACATATTTTTTGGTGCTTAACGTAGTCTTTTTGTTGTTGGTAAATGTAGGTTATCGATAAAAATCTAAACTTTTAAATTGCATTGTTAAAAATGTGAAAATATAGTATCGCCTACCAACGGAGCTTGTGCGCACGGCAGCTTGAGCGCCTCCGTCTGAGGCTGTGGCATTGTGGCATCAATGCCAGGTTTTACCACTTTATCACTATTCCCTCTAACTTGTAGCTGTTTTTTCATTATCTTTTGAATTTAATATGAATTATGGAACCGTTTTTGTCAACGTTTGTTTCCACTGTTTTGTACAAGAAATTATTGTTTAAAGTTTCATTAAGTTTCTTTTGGAGTGCATGACACAAGTGTGTTTTGAAAATGACTGCGGACTGTCACCTGCTCAACGCACCAGCACCTTCAGATGCCATGACAGTAATAGATTATAGATTTATAGATTTTAATAATATTAATAAAATATCATTTACAGAGCGATTTAACAGTCTATCACTGCTGCCCGACCCACGGGTCCATTTGCAGTTCCTGTTGGTTACGGGTCGAGCCGCGCATCATTACTCAGCTCAGTCTATAAATGCTGTACACAACAGTAAGTCTATAGACATTATATTCTATTCAGGCCGGCAGAACCAGCAGCGCATCGGCTCTACAGTGCACGGCACTGCTGATTAACCATTTTATTGCAGCAGAGTGTCTGCCAGCAACCAGTTACTTGCAGAGGCTTCCTACAACTTGTTTCACCGGTTCTGATTTAATCAGAAGACAAATTAAACAGGATGACTAGCCAATGTGAAAATCAAAAGAAAGCATAGAATAATGTACCCCCCCCACCCACGCCGTGAACGAATATTCGAATATTCGCCGCAAATTCTGCCGAAGGTCCGAATGTTAAAAAATGGCATTCAGGACAGCCCTAGATGACATAACACCATACATAGTATATTGTTATCGACTTCAACTTCAACTTTCCATTTTATTGTCCCCAAAGAATAAAAATTATTTAAAAATCTGAACAGATTTAAAATGTAAAAACAAGAGGCGTATCTCGTGCAGCCAGTAGAGTACTATGATCCTACACTGATGTTGAGTCAATTGATCATATTTCCTGGAAGCTATTGAGCTAAAATGCTAATATTTATATATAAAAATTAATAAAAAAAAAATATGAACAGATTTCAAATGTAAAAACAAGAGGCGTATCTCATGCAGCCAGTGGAGTACTATGATCCCACACTGATGTTGAGTCAATTGATCATATTTCCTGGAAGCTATTGAGCTAAAATGCTAATATTTATATATAAAAAATATTTAAAAATCTGAACAGATTAAAAATGTAAAAACAAGAGGCGTATCTCATGCAGCCAGTGGAGTACTAGCTTCCAAGAAATATGATCAATTGACTCAACATCAGTGTTGGATCATAGTACTCCACTGGCTGCACGAGATATGCCTCTTTATTTTTTACACTTTAAATGTGTTCTGATTTTTAAATAATTTTTATATATAAATATTAGCATTTTAGCTCAATAGCTTCCAGGAAATATGACCAACTGACTCAACATCAGTGTGGAATCATAGTACTCTACTGGCTGCATGAGATACGCCTCTTGTTTTTACATTTGAAATCTGTTCAGATTTTTAAATAATTTTTATATATAAATATTAGCATTTTAGCTCAATAGCTTCCAGGAAATATGATCAATTGACTCAACATCAGTGTAGGATCATAGTACTCTACTGGCTGCATGAGATACGCCTCTTGTTTTTACATTTTAACTCATTTAGAATTTTTATATGAAAACATAAGCATTTTAGCTGAATAAGTATTAGGTCACGTGATATAATAATTCAAAGCCAGTGTTAGAACATATTGATACGTCTCTTTTTATTGCCTTTAAACACAGCATCTCTGCTTTAAATATCCCACATTTTTATTTTGAAAATGGGAAGTCGGTACACGCTGTAACCATCATCTGTCTGCTTGCATTTACTGTAAAGTCTGAAATACGGGTGCACTTGAAATGAGCGAATGTCTGTCGAATATCCAACTTAAAACTAACTTCACCCCGGTTAAAAAAAGTAACGGCACACAGTTTGGGTCAATAACAACTCACAAAGCTCACTGACAAATCAACTGTCCTGTACTAAACACGTTTTCCAAGCAAATACAACATGCTAATCTTACTAGCACCAGCCTATGGCATTTTACATTGTATACATTAGCCTAGCAACTAGCAATCTTTCCCTTGTCTCATATAAAGCCAGGGACAACAGCAACATTTAGCAAAGGTAAGGGCACCCAATTTGGCTCAATTACAACTCACAAGATTCATTGACAAACCAGCTGTCACACTTAAATACAATATGCTAACATTATTAGCACAAGCCTATGGCATTTTACATTGTATTGATTAGCCTAGCAGCCGGCGATCTTTCCCTCTTCTCATATGAAACCTGGATAAATCCCAAAGTATAAATCCCTGAAGGATAAATCACACGCAAGGCCTTACTGTCCTCACAATTTATTGTTTCTTATCTGTGAACTTTAAGTAAATACAAGCTCCGTTTCCACTGAGGGAAATGGTGTCAGTATATAGTGACAGAGTGCAGGTTTGCTTCTACGCACAACAAAAACTCCATGTGGACACAAATTAGGGCTGTCAACGAATATTCTAAATTCGAATTTAAATTTGAATTTGAAGAAAAGGACCTTCGAATGTGAAAATTGATATTCAATTGTGGAGAAAAAAAATAGACCAGAAAATAGACCAGATGCCAAAACGATCGCTGCAGGGCACAAGCCGGCCATGGAGCTGTGTGGCGTGGTGCAGCTGGCGTGGATGACACAATCGGTTAACATGGGCGCCGAAAGGTAACTGGCTTCGAGGTGCTTCGAGGCTATTCGCAGCGCTTCCACTGGCGGTGTGGCCTAACGAGTCAGAGAGGGGGGGGCAAGCGAGAGGTCTGCGGTCGTTTATAACGTAATGTTATAGATAACTGTTTTATGTGTTTTAATGTGTAGGTATGTAAATGTTTTCAAAGACGTTTATGTTGAAATAAAAATACCTACAAGTAGTTATGTTTCCTTGTATTAATACATATACATGTATGTTTCCTTGTATTAGTTTGCCCTTTTGTGGACATAATGCGAAAAAAAAAAAAATATTCGAATGGTTCGAACCTGAGTTATTTTTAGAAGGAATATTCGAACGTCATTTTTGAGCAATTTTGACAGCCCTAACACATATCCTAAGTGTTAATGTCAGAGTAGTATAAATTACTAAGTTATAGAGGCGTTCTTGAATGTTTGCATGAAAAAATGTGTGTGCACGCCATCAAGAAAATAGTTTAAAATAAGTGAAATATGGGGCTTCAGTAGCTTAGTGGATAGTGCCAGCGCCCCATGTATAGAGGTGATGCCTCGCTGCAGCAGTCGTGAGTTCAAATCTGGCTTGCAACCCTTTGCTGCATGTGGTCCCCCCACCCTCTCTCTCTCCCCCCCTTCACAATCTTCACTCTGTCCTGTCCATTAAAGGCAAAACAGCCCAAAAAAATAATCTTTAAAAAAAAAGATAAATAAAATATGTTACAATTAAGTTTAATAAAATACTGTTATAATTAAGTTAAATGAAATATTCTAATATTTAAATAAAGCACCCGATTTGTCTTAGGCGAGTAGTGTTGATGTTTTTGCTGTAAACCTGAAGCTGTGAGATGTTAGCAGTTAGCATTAAATTAAACTGTTGCCGCTGCACCTTTAAACAGGAGAATTATTCACTGTGAGCTGGAAACACACCAACAGCTCTCCACTGAAAATATTAAAAGCATTTGCAAGTCCCACTGGTGCTCCATGTTCACCAAATGTGACTTAATAGTCACAGTCATACCCTACAGGTACAAAAACCCACACTTCCTCTGCTTAATCCCATTAAGTTGATCTGTTACCGCGGTGGCATCAAACGTGATGATTTATTCACTATAAGCTGGAAACAAACTCACAGCTCAAATCTGACTAAATATTATGGCTGCCCCTTGAAAGTCGGATATTTGAATTGTCAGTCGGACACCTCTTAGTTGAGATTGCTTGAGGTTGGGTACAGCCCTATTAAAAAGTAAAGTTAGAGGTCTGTAGCCCTGCAGATGAGAAAGACACTTTGACCTGCTTGCTTACTGTTGCTCAGAAGAAAGTGGTCTGGATGGGCGGAGGGGTGTGTGTGACAGTATGTGAGTCTTTCTTGTGTGAGAGGGAGAAAGCCATAGGAGAGAGTAGGGCTGGGTGGTACATAGATTTTTCTTTTTACAATATATCGATATATTTTTAAGTAAGATACAGAAAATTTTAGACAATACCGTTTATATCGATATAGTGTGCATTTCTCCTCTCTCACAGTCTCCGCACAGCTCTGGCCCACTCACTCACAATTTCTCCATACACACTCAGAGAGACACACAGAGCTGCTCCTCTGTTTAATCTGTTAATTAGACTACGGTGCAACAGCGGTCTATTGCACGAGCTACACAAAATCAGTCTGTGAGATGAATGAAGTCACGGCAGTGGCATACATACAATACTGTAGGCCTTTTCCTCTGTAACTTTTAGCCATGTCCAGTCAAGCGCTGATTTGTGTTTCTGTTATCAGTTTAGAAACGAGGTGCCACACAGAGCTGCGTACTTGCTCTTTCTCTGGAATTGGTCCGGGCCGCCCACACTCAGGCAGGCAGCGGTGGCATCTCACTGACCGCAGCCAAAACCCAACTGGCCCGTTTCTCCCCTTAAAATCAGCCATGGATCAGCTGGCAACAGAACATGTAGCCCACATCGTAGAAAATACCGGGATATATATTGTGTATCGCCACTCAGCCTGAAAATACCGGGATATGAATTTCTGTCCATATCGCCCAGCCCTAGAAGAGAGCAAGAGAACTGAAACACCAAAGCGAGTCTCATGCTGGTGGCTTAATCAAACAACATGACCATTTACTCGATGTTTGAGATATTGTCATTTCATACATCCATCATATTCAATATATCAGCCACCCCTACCCTGATAGACTGTTTAAATCGAAAAAACTTTGGTCATAAAGGTGTTAATTAAGAATTTTTACTTACAATCAGAGTGCCAACCATGGACTGCTTGATTAAGTAAGCTGGACTAAGGCTGGGCGGTATGACAAAATTTTCCTATCACGTTTTTTTTAATCATATCGATTTCACGGTATTTGACGTATTTTGCTCAGGTCCCGCCTACTTGACATGCTGCTGTGTTATGCTATAGCATATTCAAGTGCTGGAATTTGTTACTTATGTGACAACGCCTGAATGCAACACAGTTTCCGCTCCAGTAGTGCAGTGCTCGGTTATAATTGTCTCAGACCTGTCAGTTGGCTTTGGTCAGGAAAATGCGGCCCGAGCCGTGCTCTAGTGTGTTCACCTGTGTGTGTCTGTGTGTGTGCACGTGTCTGTGTATGTGCGTGTGTGTGTGTGTGTGTGTGTATATGCGCGCACATCGGGGGGGAAACTCCACCGTGTGCAATACAGAGAGCAGAGGAGAATTGTGAATGGCGATGCGCCGCTGCTAGTTGCACATAGGGTAAACACTGCTCTTTTTGGTATGAATTCTTCTGGGTCATCTTGTTCTTCTTCAGCAAAGTGCACAGTTGCTTCGCTTTCAGGACTCTCTCTGGCAGCCACTCTCACCTCTAAGCTTTTCTCTATGCTCTCCACTCTAGCATGCCTGTGGTGTGCAGGGGTGAAATGGGTCCCTGCTGAAACACTTTCCCGCCGCGCAAGTTCCGGATGTTGTTTGGGCTATTCACCGGTACTGCAGTATAAGAAAAATTCATGTCATAACGAAAATAAATACCGGTTTTCGGTACGAACCAGTATACCGCACAGCCCTAAGATGGGCAGTCACTTTTTTTTTCTAATGTGACAACTTTACCTATCCTTAAAGAGCACCTGATATTTTACCGTCACCAAAACCTGGTGCCGTGACCCAATGCAACACTCCCTATTTTTTCTGCAAATAATACCTAGTTGACTGCCTTTGAAAGCATTTTCTTCATGCATAAACAATAATGAGATGGATTTCAGACTTCATTAGGATTAGTGCCACATGAACAACTACATTGGCTGAAAAACAAGTTTAAGGCATCTTATCATCCAATTCAAGGGCTGGACTTAGTCCCGTGTTTAAGCTACCTGATGTGTTAGATATATCAGTGATGGAGAGACATCTGTTTGTCTGCACTCTGTCAGCCCTCATAGAAAATCAATGAGACAGTTAATTTTGTGCAATGGGACACCCAATGACATCAGTGCTAGTACAGCTGATCTTGTAGCACATTGCCCATAGCTGCCTGCAAGATGTTCAGTGTCAAGTAGTCGCATTGTGCTCCTGGAACACACAGTTTGATATTTCAAATAAGTACCGGGCCCTGGCATATGAATGATGGCTGTTCTGGACTGAGACAATCTAATCACAAAACCAGCCACGTGTTCAGACTCTGTAAGCAAACTAACAGCCAGTGTTGCAGCATGGTGTGACAAAAATGTGTGAAACAGGTGCTAGCCACATAGTGAACATTCTTACATCACTGTGCTAAAGCTAGGTTTAAAAACCAATGTGCTAAAGATGTCCTGTGTAGTTTGATGCAAACACCTGAGTTCTGACACAAGTACATGTTTTCTGGGAGTTGAGGAATTTAACAGGTAGTTCATGCCATAGGCAACAAGCCTGGTCCATCCATCAATGGATCACAAAAGATAAAATAACCGTGTGTGTGTGTGTGTGTGTGTGTGTGTGTGTGTGTCTGTAAAAGCACCACACTCTCAGAAATGTCTCAAATCTTGTTTGGTTGCACTGCACTGTAGTTCTCTGCCATTTTCTAATAAACAGTGTGACTCATTTCATTATTTTGACATTATTTATCAGCCTATATGTTTTGCATACCTACAGCTGGAGCATCATACTCATCACCCAACAGTATTTCCGGTGCAGAGTATGCCAGAGATCCACAACTGGTGGTCAGCTTTTTTCCTGGCTGAAACTTGTTACTGAATCCAAAGTCTGTGAGCTTCACCAGCCCTTGTTTCTCGAAGAACACCACATTCTCTGGCTTGAGGTCCCTGTGCACCACATGTAGCCGATGGCAGTAGGAGATAGCATGGACAATCTGGGCAAAATATTTCTTAGCAAGCTCTTCATTCAGACCCTCCTCGTGTTTCATGATGTAGTCAAACATATCCCCTCCATCGCCTAGCTCTAAGATGAGGTAAAGCTTGGTCTGAGTGTCTATCACTTCATACAGGCGCACAATGTTGGGGTGTTGGACCAGCTTCATGCAGCGGACTTCCTGGAAAAGGTGGCCTGTAGCCACAGTGTCTAGCTTAGTCTTGTCAATCACCTTCACTGCCACCTTCTCCCCAGTGAAGACGTGGCGTGCCAGCTTGACCACAGCAAAGTGACCACGGCCCAGTGTCTTGTCCAGGTCATACAGGCCAGCAATTTTGCCATCATAGCCCCGCTTGAAGCCTGCCATAGCTGGAGAGGGTGATAGGGAGAAGGGAGCCCCCACTGTAGGCAGGGGCAGGATAGCTGAGTCGTGTGGGTCCAGCTTAATTAAGTTCATCGGAGGCTGAAGGAGAAACCCATTGCTCCAGCTTCCTAAATGATATGAAACACAGAGTCACTTCACATTCAATTAACACTGATTACATTACCAAGCCAACCATTAAACTGAATGAGGGACCAAATAAATTTTCTAAAAATCCCCATGTTCACCCTATTGTTACGTCATTGTCACAGTACAACTATTACAATATTACAGAATTTATATTACTATCAGTCAGTATGACCCTTAAAGGAAAGAAAGCAGAGGGGTTATTTTGGTTTTATTAATATAACTGGAAATTGAAACCATTGTGTTGATAGAAATATGTGCAAAAAGTCTCCGCTTAGAATAGAACTCAGCTGAAGGGGATATTCAACATCCAGCAGCATTATTAGTGTATCCCTAGCCTGGGTATGTCATTCTGTGTGTGTACGTTAGCGCATAAATACTTGATCCTTGCTGACTATTGACAGGAGGAGTTGAGTTTGTTTTGACAGGATGGCTGCTGCGCTAACCATACCTCATTTATCCACTGACCCAAATCAAACTTCCCTTTACGGTAATGAATGCATTCCTAGGGTCGCATGTCCAGGCAGGTGCTTTGCTACTACGGCGGAGTTTGACAGACCAGCCGAGAAGTCCGCTGCATCACGGGCCCAACGGTGCTAACATTAGCTTAATGTAACCAGTGGCTAGCTTGCTGTTCATTGATTGATCGGCGTTAACATAGCATAACGTTACTGACTGACTGACGCTGACTGTTTACGTTCTTTAATATCAGACGGTCGACCGCTAACTCACAAATGCACCGAACAATGATCTGTGCACAAACATATTTAGCTGTGTGACAAAACGCTGCCCACACAGGTAGACAGGTGCTGCTTTCCATATCACACAGCTAGCCGTAGTTAGCATGTAGCAAGCTAAAGTAAGCAGGGCTCGTTCAGCTCACCTCTCCAGCTTCGTTCCGGCAAACATAAAGCCCCGACTCCGGCCGTTCCCGGCTACCTTAGGTCCTTTCGTATACTCCCTATTGAAGCTTATCGCAAATTATCAGCGAAAACGAGGATGGCACCGTCTCTTTGAAGTGACCGTGGCACTCAGGAGGTGCCTATGCCCAGGGTTCATGTGTAAAACGAGGTATTGCATCGTTGGCAGCGGCTGCTCTGGTCGGAACGTTGTTTCCTCCCAGTGAGGCGGTGAGCTCGGTGCTGCCTTCATGTGCTGAATAAAGTGTCGAGATTTTAAAACCTGCAGACTCTCGTCAGTGTTATAGTTTATCTAATGTGTTCGGAAATGTTTTTTTTCTGTTCATGAGATCTACATCACAAATGTTTAATAGATGAATAAAAACATAGCATACAAAGCCACAACGTTACCATGAAATCTGTCATAAGGTGGGCTATTCTTTTTTTTTTTTTAAGAAAACAACAACAACAGCGGAAAAGGGTAGGCTAATTTTTCATTAGAATATGTTCTTATTATTGTTGGATTATTGTCCTGCGGGATAAGCTGTCTATATTTACTATTTTGGAGGCCACAGTCAGTTCCTTACGAGGACCACTGAAAGCAGCATAACAGCATCGGCAACCGCATTCCACTCTGACGTCAAAGTCTTTTGATTGGGGGAAAGGCTGCTGAAAGATTATTCTGTTTACACAACAATAAATAATAGGTACGGTAGATGAGGTATCTAATTGATATGTAATTGATAAAGGTATGTGTCAGTATGACCTTACTGAGAGGGAGAGTTTTACATTGTTTTGAGTTTTGAAATGATATCTCATTTAATGCAAGGTGACAGCGTCCCACAACATCTGATTTATTAATCACGGTGAAGTGTTTGTGTCTGATGGTAAAAGGTTTATCGGTACTTAGCGCATGTTTCTGTGAGATGGATCCATTGCCTGTCCGTATTGCTTTGTCTTCCCCATAAAGGACGCGCAGTGACATCTAGTGACATGTTCTGGCCCGTAGCCTACCTGACTCACCTGAGTTTGTGTACCTTCTCTGTTTATTAATATTTAGTATTATTGTTATTCTTATTCTCATCTAACCTTTATCTACCCAGAAAAAAAACTCTACCCAGAAAAAAAAACTGGCTGAGACAGGTAGCAATGTAAGTTACAGACAGACATCTCTAAAATCATCTATATTATTGTTATTCAAAAAACATCTGAAAGGAGTCTTATTTGCAAAGACTCTTTACACTTCATTGACTAATTTGTAATGCATTTCAGCGTTTTTTTATGTAAACTATATATCTCCTACAATTTTGTTAATCTGGAACTCTTGTTCAATTATGCAGTCTTTGCTTTCATTTATTTATTTATTTGGAGGACAGTGCATATTAATGAACGTTGCTGTAAATGTGCTGGTGTTAGCCAAAGGCTAATTTTCAACTGCAGTCCTCCGGCATGATGTTAAAATGACCTCAGGCGCTCTTTCTTTTTATGTATGATTGTTGTTATTTGACAAGCAAAGTATCTTCATAAGCCATTTTTGGCTTCTAACCTCTCCTGCACAATGTTCTAACTTTTAATCTCTTTTTCTGCCATCTTTTCTATACATGTTTGTGCAAAATAAATAGACTTAACTAAACATAGAACAAAATAAAACCAAATGAAAAAAATGCAGCTCTAAAACGAGCAATATAAAAAAACAATGAAATTACTAAAAAGAAAAGCCAAAAAAGTATGTTATTATATATGCTATAAGTGAACCATAAAAACATGGTCAAAACAAGGTCAACTACACATGATAGCATAGACCAGCTGAGATACTCCGTGGCATTGGCTGTGTACAAAAATCCTGCAACAGTGCTTTGAGACAGCCGAGAGGAACCATTGAGTGCAACTTGAAGTCCTTCTGCATATGATTCCACATATAAAGAGCTGCAGACATAAATGTTTGTTTGCCAAACTCCATACGTACGTACAGACAATAAAAACATGTTATGTGGGGCGTCAGTGGCTTAGTGGATAGAGCAGGCGCCCCATGTACAAGGCTGTTGCCACAGAAGCCTGGGTTTGACTCCAGCCTGTGGCCCTTTGCTGCATGAACACTCCCTCTCTCTCTCCCCCTTTCACACTTGACTGTCTTATCAGTAAAAGGCAAAAATGCCCTAAAAAATATCTTAAAAAAAAAAAAAAAAACATGTTATGTAACTGGAGAGCAGAGCTGTTTTCAATTTTTTGCTTAATTTACACACATAAATAAGATGGAAGTAGGCCAAGAATAGCTTTGTAAACAAGATAATGGCAATGAAAAAATCTACAAAATCTTAAAGAGAGACGCTTAACCCGAGCATACAGCATACAATGATGAGTTAGAGACTTACAGTTGGTAATGAATCTTAATGCACCATGATACACAGAGTCCAGAGCATGCAAACACTGGGAAGGCGCATTCATATATAATACACCCCCATAATCAAGCACAGTCAAGAATATGGCAGGGACCAGTCTTTTTTGGTCAAGAAAGAGAAGCAGTTCCTATTTCTAAAATAAAAGGCCAGTTTCAGCTTCAGCCTTTTCACAAGTAGTTTGATGTTTGGCTTAAAAGAAAGATAATCATCTAATAACACTGTTCAGATCTTAGTCAGACTGCGAATTGTTCCCCTGCATCCTTACTAATAGGACATGTTCTCCCACAGTGTATTTGTGTTTTTGTTTCACTCTCACACATAAGTACTGTGTTTCCTCACAACAGTGCTCAGTCTCCCTTTGCACATGATCAGTCAGTATCAGCTTAAGAACTTTTGAGTCTTTGAACTTGGTTCTTAAAGTTCTATAGCCTATTGTATTTACAATGGTACACATGAGCTAAAAACTATAATTAAGAGGGTGTCAGTAAAGTAAGGTGAAAAACAACAAGGATACAAGATGTATTCTAACATATGGTGTGGTCTCTTCTGGGAATATCTTCCAGAAGCAGGGGTGTAAATATAGACAGTCAATCAATCAATCAATTTTATTTATAAAGCCCAATATCACAAATCACAATTTGCCTCACAGGGCTTTACAGCATAGGACATCCCACTGTCTTTAGGACCCTCTCAGCAGATAAGGAAAAACTCCCCAAAAAAACCTTTAATGGGGGGGAAAAAACAGTAGAAACCTCAGGAAGAGCAACTGAGGAGGGATCCCTCTTCCAGGACGGAGAGACGTGCAATAGATGCAGGCAGTGTGGTTGCACTGGGGCCCATGGGGTGGGGGGGACCTGTAGAGAGAGTAGTTGGAGGGTCCGCTCTCTCTAGAGCAGAGAATGGGCCCTTGCAAGTGACTCAACTTGCCACCTCAGAAATACGCCTGTGTTTAAGGGAGAGCACACATTAAAATACAAATGCTGTCATCTGCTAGATATTAACTCAATAAGTCAAACCTATCTCCATAAATGTTTCTTATTTGTCTTTCGTGAAATAGTCAGTAGCAATCTATAACAACATTAAATGTTCTTTTTACATTAACTATATAAACTATAAATAAACTATTTTAAAAAGCCATTTGATTAATAATTTATTACTTTATCTGGTATTTTTGTCATATACAGAGTTGCAGTGATGACTGGTAATATGCATGTGTTGATGTTGTTGAACAACAAGTCTATATTTGAGCATGTGACTATACTGTAAAATATATTGTAGCTGTTTCGACACAAAATCAGAAGCTTGTACTACAAAGCCAGTTCAGCTTACACAGGATATGTGTACACAGGATGGCTTGACAAACCCATCATATGCCTTGTCTGGATAATCAGTACTACAAAGCTGGCTATCAACTAGTCCAGTCAGCTCTGGGTTTTCCTACCCAGCCACAAGCTCATTCATGTAAAAGAGGTGAGGGTGTTAATTATGAGCAACATCATCAGAACCATTAATGAAGTAAGCTACTTCATATCATTTAAGATGAAACGGTACTGAAAGTGTCTGTGACTACTGGCCAGTAAAAATCCAGTGGCATGGGATGTAAATGATACTCTGTAATCTATGGAAAATGCAGACACGTTGAAAATACTATACAGAAACTCACTATCAGCCAAGACTTGGATTACATGTAGGTATAGCTAGGCTATATGTGACACTGGTATAGAGTATTTGTTCTGTTTATCTGACCCATATGATGCATTTATACTAACAGGAGCCAATTAGCAGTGTATGGATTATTGACATAATAAAATACAATATTTTTCCCCAGTTCTTGTCAGACATGTGTCTCATGTTATTCTTAGCTGCAGTGATGGAATCAGAGTATAAAAATAGCAACACTGTCAGCAATCACTGCACAAGTTAAAATGCTGGTGAAATCACATTTAGTGTGTAAACAATCTCTATGCTTGTTAGAAGCTCTGTTTTAAAACCAGTGGAAATACAGCCCTGGAGCAATGAAATGATTCTACTGACCTGTAACAATATATAGGTTCTTTTTTTACCCAAGACTCCAGACTTTTGTCCATGGATACTTTTGTCTTCAGTGATCTGATTGGTTGGAGGTCGGGGTGTTGACAGACTGATCCTATGCTCTGAACAGACCCTGCTCTGGAGCAGACTGGTGTTCAGCAGAAGTTACCACTGTAATTTTATCCCGGTAAAAAGAGAACCATCTTTGTAGTACTGAAATCCCAAAGTTAACCCTCAAGTCACCACGCTCCAAATCCTTCTTCAAAGTATAGGCCTCTGGCAGGTCATGATAATTTGCAGTAGGGCCCATCCTAACTTCCATATGCCACTATCCAGAAGTAGAGTTCATCCAGTTCAGAGACGTCGAGAGGTGAGAACAAGCAGTGTGGCAGCTTGTTGTGGACTAATGCCTTGTTAACATACTTGATATTGTTGTTATCCTTTAATTCGTTATCCATCTGTAGGTATTTGGGCTTTTTAACCACAGTGTGAAAGACAAGGATGAGGTGACCTGAGTCTATAGGCCATGCCTTTAATATTCATGCAAACTGAGATTTTAAATGATGATGTCATACTTACACCAATAAAAACAATGCTCGCAGTGTTGCTTTTCTTTCTCCAAACTCAAGATGGGAGTGTTGCATTGTTGTTCTCACAATTGCTATTACAGTTTGCTTCTCTGGTAATTCCATAAATTATGAGCTCATCACCTATTGATCACATGGCAGCACAGCCCATTCAATTACTTTGGACCTAATAAACTTATTTTTTTATCTTTTCCTTCAATTAATGCAGTAAGAACTTTGAACAGGCAAATCAGGCTCTAAAAAGAGTCTTAACTCTTTACGCTATCATAACAAACCTATGTCATGGTATATGTTTGATTATAACTATGATGTTGTATCATGGATTGGCCTATACATGTGCTGTCATTTACTCTTTTCATTTGATTTTGCACAGTGCTCTGTCTGTAGTGACCTTTTGAATACATTATTAAAAATAGCAAGTGAAAACACACACGCACACATGTTATTGCATTAGTGAAGATCATCCATGTCTGTATCTACTTTACTTGTGGTTATTTTTTTTTCAGCATCCACTGGGTAGTTCAAAAACCAAAGTCACTGTGAAATGTTAACAACATTATTTCACTGAAGACCTGGTTCACGGCAACAATCTCTGTCTCCTCCACATGTACTTTCTTGGGGCAACTGTAGCTTGGGTGTAGCTAGTCGTTCCCTGATTGGTGGTTTGATCCCCAGCTCCTCCAGTCCTTGGGCAAAACACTGAACCCAAATTGCTCCTGGTAGTTGTACCATTGGTGTGTGTGTGAATGTTGAAATGAGGAGAGGGTGGTAGTCTCAGTCACCAGTGTATCAATGTCTGTGTGTGTGAATGGGTGAATGTGACATGCAGTCTCAAAGCGCTTTGAGTAGTCAGAAGATTAAAAATACAAGCACAGCTACATATTTCTTTGCAATGATAAAGGCTTCGACCTCTCCGGTCAAAATTCATAAAATTCAAACTCTATGCAATGTGAAGATGCAAATTTGCTTACAAAGTATACACCCACTAAGCGTGACCAATTCACATAAACTCGCATTCGCCCTGCCTCATTGGTGGCTTATGACTGCAGCCTGATTGGCCGTTTTAAAGGGGAACTTCGGTATTTTTCAACCTGGGCCCTGTTTCATCATGTGTATGTGTGTGTACGATTCATAGGTACAACTCGTTCTAAAATTGGTTCAGTATTGAGGGAGGCGGATGCGGCCGGCAGCCGCGAAACGAGTTATAACGGCAGCTGTGGGGGCAAATGCATTCCGTATAAATTTGCGCATTAAAAGTGTTTTTTTTCGCCACAGTCCGGCTCATATGTCCAGCGTAATCTCTGTCAACAGCATGCAAATCGTCTGTCTTGCCTTCACTTCCTCTGGGCTGTGTAGCGACATGTCACGTGACCTGTTGCCGGAGGTAAACAGACGAGCCATGCTCAGAGCCGGTCAGAGCGCAGTTGGTTGTCCCGGAGTACAGTTGAGAGTTTTGCTGCATCAATTGAAAACAATGGTTCGTGTTTGTGCTTATCCGACTTGCAAGAACAGGATGTCGCGCAACACCCCGCACAGCTTTCATAGGCTGCCTTTGTCGGACGGCGAGATGCTGAAGCTGTGGCTAATTGTGCTACAAATGGATGCTAACACTCCTGTCCAGACGCTGCGCCTCGCAGACCATCGCGTCTGCAGTGCACACTTTTCCCGAGATGACTACTGCCAGCCCAAGGAAAAGTGTGCACTGCAGACGCGATGGTCTGCGAGGCGCAGCGTCTGGACAGGAGTGTTAGCATCCATTTGTAGCACAATTAGCCACAGCTTCAGCATCTCGCCGTCCGACAAAGGCAGCCTATGAAAGCTGTGCGGGGTGTTGCGCGACATCCTGTTCTTGCAAGTCGGATAAGCACAAACACGAACCATTGTTTTCAATTGATGCAGCAAAACTCTCAACTGTACTCCGGGACAACCAACTGCGCTCTGACCGGCTCTGAGCATGGCTCGTCTGTTTACCTCCGGCAACAGGTCACGTGACATGTCGCTACACAGCCCAGAGGAAGTGAAGGCAAGACAGACGATTTGCATGCTGTTGACAGAGATTACGCTGGACATATGAGCCGGACTGTGGCGAAAAAAAACACTTTTAATGCGCAAATTTATACGGAATGCATTTGCCCCCCACAGCTGCCGTTATAACTCGTTTCGCGGCTGCCGGCCGCATCCGCCTCCCTCAATACTGGACCAATTTTAAAACGAGTGGTACCTATGAATCGAACACACACACACACATGGTGAAACAGGGCCCAGGTTGAAAAATACCGAAGTTCCCCTTTAAGGCCTTTGTACAGTGAGTCCCTTATTTCATCCAAAATTGTTGCACGTCTAAAGATAAATACAACATTGCGTTGTGTCAATCATGTTTGCACACTTACTCTGAAACTGTCGTCTGTCAAAATTTTTCAGAACAAGTTGGATTTTCTGTATTTTCGCATCCGCCAGAGCTGTTTGACCAAGAGTCAGTGAAGAAAATATGGCAGCGGGACACAGACGCGACAAGACAGAGCAAAGGGTCGCACAGCATCCTGTCATAACTCAGATAGCTCACTTTCAGCGCGTCAGATAGTAATATTCAGGTCGATGATGATGACAAGCAAGATGTGGGCTGCACACAGACAGAGAGGGAGACGCATAGAACAGAAAAACGCATGGGACTCAGTGTGCAAGGTTTCTGTAGGCCTACTCCTTCTTTGCATCCAATGGGAAAGGCAAATATTTGCCAATGGGGGGTGGGGGGGCTGGCATGCGGTGGGGGGGTTGCAGGCTGGACTCGAGCCCACGTCCACTGCATTGAGATATTGCCTCTGTAGATGGGGCGCTGACCCTATCCACTATGCTACCAACGCCCTGACTGTTACTGGATTTTTGTATGTAATCATCTATATGCCAGTGTCAAGGGTGTGTTTTAGCTGGTCTTTGTAATCATGTGTAGTTGCCCCTGTTTTATGTTTTATGGTTCACATATAGCGTACATTAACACACTTATTGGCTTTTCTTTGTACTAATCCTATTAGGTGTTTTATATTGCTTGATTTAGAGCTCCAAATTTTTATATTTTGTATTTTTGTTTGGCATTGTCTGTAACTTGCTGTCTGTCTTGGGCAGGACACTCTTGAAAACAAGATTTTTAATTTCAAGAGTTTTTTTTCTGATAAATCAAATAATCAAATAAAATACCTTAAAAAAAAAAAAAATCATGTTGCTGGATCATTGTAATATCACTGACAACAAGGGTAATTTTTCCTGCATAAAAATGGGTTTTGATCATTTTCAGTACATGCTGTAACATACAACATATTTTCGTTGAATAAATAATCTCAGTACTCAATACTGAATCACATTTTATTAATCCAACATTGAACATGCAAGAACATACAACATCTTATAGAGGATGCTTCTTCCATAAATATAGCGCAAAGCATGCACTTTATGAAGGAGAGGAAAGAAAAAATAAATAAGTAAATAAATAAACAAAATAAAATACACTTGGGGGAGATTTACATATAATTTCTGATTAAAGCACTGGACACATAAAATTTAACAAAATGGAGCAAAGACGTTGAGATCGAAAACAAGGATCATCTTCAATAATCAAATCTTATTAATGAGTTCCTTTAACTTTTGGGGGAAACAATCCATTTAATAAATTTAGAATGTACGTTATCCTCAGTAGGTAGGGTCATTGACTCTGGGACCTGTGTATGTAACCCTCCATAATAACAATGAAACACCCTAGATTTCAAATTGTACAAATCAACTAAAGTGTAATTCAATATGTTACCGTTAGCCTACGATCTAGTAAATCAGTAACAAAATGAATACCTCTCTAAAACCAATCATTCTAAAATAAAGATTTCCTGCTAACTACGATGACTCTATTGTTCCACAGTGTTGAAACATGGGGAGGAAAATTATGAATAAGTTTCCAGAACTGGAGAATCTGTCTGTAGAAAAACTGATCGCAATATACCAGTGAAGTGGCAATCAAGGAAGGTCGGGTGTCATCGCGAGATGTAAGCACGGGATTTTCCAGGGCGGTGGGTGGAGCCAAGCTGCTCTTTCTCTATCTGTCTGTCCGTCTGTCTCTGCCTCTCTGATACACAGCTAACAGCAGGCTAGCTTGACAACAGCACCACGTAACAACGTCGAAGTCTCAGCCTGATGACAGAACACGCCTGTGTCTCTTCTTATATTGTCAGCGTCCTCTACAAATCCTCCTCTTCTTTTCCTCCACAAACGGTTCATGTCATGCGTTCATGATCAGGATCGTCTCTGCAACACACCGAGGAGCTAACATTCCACTGAGGACTGAGGTAAGGATAACTGGAGCCTCAACACAAGCTTTGTACTGATTGATGTGTATTAGCCGGACGGTCACAAGATTCTGCCTGTGCGCACTGTGTTGTCACCAACCAGTGTATCCAGCTGTTGCCTCCTTCACATCCTGGTCAATTTCTGCTGATATATTTATCAAATGAGTCATCTAACACACCTCTAACTGTTACGTCCTCGTTTAGTGCCGTTAATATCATACACCTCCAAAAATAGCATTTAAAAATAGACTTCAGATGACTTTATGATTATAAGTATGAATATATTCTCAACATTGCAGCTAAAAAGAACCAGTATTTATGGTGTCCGCATATACAGTATACTTGGAATGGATATGAATACATTATTTTAGAATTTAGCACGTAGTTGAATACATTCAAAAAATAATAATAATAATAATAATACAAAACTATCTTGCAATGTGTTTTTGTGCTCTAGGTGTTAAAGCTTACCTCTAGTCAGTGATAATTTAAGGCAAACATAATTGATATGAGCAACTGTTTTATTTTCTAGAAAAGAAATAACTCATGAGTTATTCCCTAGTATACCCTCTGTAATATTCCTTTTATCAGTTTAATAACAGCACCTAGCAGTCTGTGTAACCTTTGGATCTTTGCTTCAAACTAGGAATGCACAATACTGGATCTTTTGCCGATATACGATATGCCGATTTATAACAACCCATTTGGCAGATAACCAACTATGTGGTAAACATACTGAGTGTCATTAATGGAAACTGCTCAATAGTGTGTATCAGCAACATATAATTCAAGGCAAGAAAAACTGGCTCCAAATCAAAACAAAGAAGACACAATGGCGAAAGCATGCACAGATAACTTTTTACTGTCTGAATGGATGACGAGGTGGAGTTGCTACAGGAACAGATCTACGTTTCACTTCAAATCAAAAGGGTGAACAGCACAAACAGAGATTGGCATTGTTGTTGTGACGGTTGGCGTGCCTAGTAACTGAAACCGTAATGCGCATGTGTGAAAAGTCCGTTTTCAGAGGAACTTCATATTGCACGTTTACATGACAATGGAGACGCTGCTGTTTCCAAAACATTGCACTCTGGAACCCGTTTTCAAATTGCTGCGTTTTCAGGTGCCCAAAACGCCGCTGTCGTGTAAATGATCGGCCAAAACGCAACTAAAGTGTACCATTTTCGGTTGAAATCGTTGTCGTATAAACGGGGGCTTAAGCATCCTGACTGTCTCCAGCGCGGACGAGCTAAAGTTAACTTGTACTAATTGATCTTCACAAAAGACAGCGGTTGCAAGCTTGTTTTAATTTAAAGTGCAACTTGCAGGTTAATTAAAATATATATATATATATATATATATATATATTTATATATATATAATATATATATATATATAACCTTGTCTGAAAATTACCATATCAATCAATCAATCAATCAATTTTGTTTATAAAGCCCAATATCACAAATACAATTTGCCTCACAGGGCTTTACAGCATACAACATCCCTCTGTCCTTTAGACCCTCACAGCGGATAAGGAAAAACTCCCCAAAAAAAACCCTTTACCAGGGAAAAAAAAATGGTAGAAACCTCAGGAAGAGCAACTGAGGAGGGATCCCTCTTCCAGGACGGACAGACGTGCAATAGATGTTGTACAGAACAGATCAGCATAACAAATTAACAGTAATCTGTATGACATCCTCGGTAATGACAGTAGCTTACAACAACATTCATGAAAGTAATAATATTGTCGTTATAGTTCTGGCTACTGTGGTACAATATGTTGAAAGTATTAGTATCTGGCAGTATACATGTATGATAATAATCATATGTGTATAATAACAGTAGAAGTATGACTAATGACTAATGATAACAGCAGCAGCAGGAGGCATCTGGCAGGACCACGGCAGCAGCACAACCACACACATCACACTATCCAGGCACTGCTGCAATACGAGTTAACCTGAGAGACAGTGGAGCACAAAGGCTCCGGAGAAGAAGCCGAGTTAGTGACATCCAGAATGGCCGAGTAAACAAGATACATATGAGAAGTTTATTCAGAATCTTTTATGGTTTACACGACATAAGGGCACAAATTCAGAGGAAAAAGTGGCTGTTTTTAGCTCCTCTTCTAGAAACGCTATTTTTTTTCAACATCGCCTGATACTACGTCACAAGAGGGACTCTGCGTCCTTGACCCTGCCTCTGTCCAATGCGCAGTAGTAGGTGGTAGTGAGTCTGAGCGGTAGTAAACTTGTGAGTTAGTATTTTTTTTTTTTGGTTGTTAACAGTGCATTTCACCATTTGTGATTATGCCGAATTATTGTGTCTGTATAGGTTGCACAAATTCAAGTCTGTCAGGACATCGAGTCCACCGTTTCCGAACAGACAGAGGAGTGGAGTTCGTTTTCGTGCCTGTGTGTGTTTTGTGCAGGTGACGGCTTCATCTGTGACCAAAAACGTGGTCTTGTTCAGCGCTCATTTTGGACAGGAGGATTATGTTCCTGGCGGAGCCTGCCCGTCCTCACACATTGGGGGTATGTGTGGGGCCGCGAGCCTTGTGTTGAGGGCGGGCGGGCTCCGCGGAGAGGGAGGTCTCTGTGTTTGAGACGGGAGCGGGCAGTGTGAGGGTTGATATGCAGTGTGAGCCAAGTTATGTCTGGTCTGGGGGTCAGATTATCCACCAGAGCCCAGAGGGCATCCACCTCCCTGCAGCACATACTCTCCACAGCTGAGGACACGGGCTGGCAGTTCCCACATAAGCACCTATCATACAAAACATTATCAGGAAATCTTCGCATCTTTCTCTCACTCTCTCCCTGTCTCCCCTGCGGACGTCAATACACCGTAATGTGGAGTTATACAGGGATTAAAGTTCTCCATCTCTAGACGGATTTCCGTCAGTTGGAAAAAGAGGGAGGAAAAAAAAGTTGCACGTGTATTTGTTGTGATTCAGTTTTGACTATCCAATTAATGACGCTGTTGTAAACCAATAAAGCCAGCCAGAGCCTTGCTATTAGCCAATCAGAAACAGAGGAGGGCGGCTCACCACTGACCCCAGGGAAGGATCTGTAGTAACTGCAGCAACATCGCCGGCGCAGGCATGAGCTCCATCATCATGGGCAGCAGCCCGCTGGAGGTTCTCTCACCCCCAATTTCCACCAGATGCGTGTTGGTTGCGTCTCCACTCCGGCATGGCAGCGGAGCCAATTAGATTCAATTCTAGTCAATGTGTGTGTTTCCACCGGCTCCGGCTGTGCTGCGTTCCGGCTCCGTCTCAGCTCCGGCAATCCGGAGGCCTCCGCAACAGATCACTGTTTCAAACACGTATTGCAACAACGGTAGCCGCTGTGCACCAAAAAGCTATGATAACACTGATGAAACCATGTCATCCGATACTACATGGAGTATTCATTCAGGCTCCTACACAGACACACACGACGCGAGTTGACAAACCCCCTCCTCACCATGCTGGCTGTGTTTACAACGTAGGACTGTTGGGGCGGATGTAAATTGAAACAGCTGATAGTGGCCGGCGGCACTACTGCCGCATAACAAAGTCCCACTCTGTGAGCATAATGCAGGATCATGTATTATGCAGCATCACAAGAGACGGAATCCTTGTTGCCAAGAAAGTGCAAAAGGGAATCAAAAAGGCAGCGTGACCGGCGAATTAAAAAAACAAGGGTCAGCACTGGGGTTGCCTTTCCCAGGTGGAGAGAGCTGCTGAAGGAGAAAGGTAATACAATCACAGGCCAGCGCTAACGGCGGCTAACCGCTAATCGCGGCTAACGGCTAACAGCGGCGCAGTGATGCGAGGAGAGGGATGAGGCTGTTAGCGACTGGCCGGTAACACGGGCTAACAGTCAACAGCAGCGCCGGCCTGTGATTGCATTACCATCCTCGCTCAGCAGCTCTCTCTACCTGGGAAAGGCTAACCTGATGTGGGCCTTCATTTTTTTTTAATTCGCCGGTCACGCTGCCTTTTCTATTCCCTTTTGCGCTTTCTTGGCGACAAGGATTCCGTCTCCCATGATGCTGCATATGCCTGATCCTGCATTATGCTCAAAGAGTGGGACTTTGTTTCATATTTATCAGGGTAGTAGTGAAGCGCCTCTTGCTCCTCTCCTTCGGCTCCTCAGTCACGCAGTGCCGGCCTGGCTCTCAACGAAAACGCCGAAGGCGGTGCTGTATGTCCCTTGCTGGTGGGTGTATTCTCAAGATGGCGAAGCGTAATGGAACCCCCCAGACGACTTACCCGCACAATGTACAAACAAATCCTAAATTTTCCTTTTACGAGAATAAGTCAGATTATTGGTGGAGGTAATAGTACACCAGTGATGACATATTTATGAATGCAGATATCAATTTTTGCCAATAAACAACTGAAAATGTTACACAATGTCCCTTTAATGTCTAAATAATTACATTTGTGAAAGGAACATGAAGTATATTGTGAATACTTACTAATGCCATCACCCAGAAACAAACATTTACGAGAGAAGCAGGGATCAGCATGCAAACCGGCTGACCAACACACACTGCAGCATGAACTCAATTAAAACACCTCTGTGGGGAAGAAAATAACTCTCTGCTCAGTCTGTTTTACCTCAAAAACCCCATGCCTGGCCTGCCCAGTGTCTTGGCTTTCACCGGCACAAATGGAGAGAGAGGCTGCTTGCAGTTTATGGGCTGAAATATGTGCCACTAGAAACTGAATTTGAATTACATAATTTGAAATTGAATCATTTATATTTGAATTTGAATTACTAGAAACTGAATTTGAATAACATAATTTGAAATTGAATCATTTATATTTGAATTTGAATTACTAGAAACTGAATTTGAATCACATAATTTGAAATTGTATTGTTAATTTGAATCATTGCATTGAAAAACTGAATCTGAATACTATAATTTGAAATTGAATTCATTTCTATATATATTCACATTCAGTTCTCACAATTCAAATTCAGTTCTCACTATTCAAATTCAATTTACTGTGACAGACATCCGGGTCATTTAAGGACGAAGGAAGAGCAATCGAGCGCAGATACACAGGACTCCTCTTCGGCCAATCAGCACCTACGTTTTTGAGCACGTAGGAAGAAGCGCTTGCTCGCCTTGACCCATACTGGTTTGACCATGGATACGACTGGGACAAATATGGTAATTTGGCATTTTACCATATATTTTAACGACCTTTTTTAACTGTTGTTAATGTTACAGCTACTTTGTAGGAACGTTTCGTTTCGTCAGCGAGCATAAACAAATCATGTTTACAATTACATTAGGCGACTAGCACGTTAGCATTGTTTCAGCTATCATTTTAGCAACGCAGCAACGAGTGGAGCTAGTCTACAACTCACATGTGATGTTACCCTTTTAACGGTAGTGTTCTTTCTTACCATGAATGTTTTGCTGATAGCAAACAAGAAATTCAAGTTAGTAGTTGGATTTGCAATGTGCATAAACGGCTGACAGTAAAGATTATATCCTTGTACCCACACTGCTGTTGCAAACAGTGCGCATATTTATGATTTTGACATTGATTAAAGTCCGAAGGGACTGAAATGTACGTTACTGTTATGAACATAGAACATGTTAAAGAAATGTAGAAGTTGCAAAAGAAAGGCAGTGTTATACTTGTTACAAGATGTTAATTTCTTTCAGTACATCGCCGGTGTTGAGGTCATGGCCACTTGCACCACGCCTGCTACACACAGCAGAAACTGCAAGTACCAGTTTTAGCTACTTGATTTTAGACAGCTAATATTACATTGTCTTCCAAGGACAAAAAAAGCATTTAAAAGACATCATCAAGTCATCTATATTTTGAGGTGTTGCTCCTGTTTTATTTTACCCTACAGATGTGACATACTAGTATTGTCAACAAAAAGGAGTGATTCACCCTTTATAGTTAACTGTTTTTTATTACCTAAAGCAGTTATTACACTCATTTTACTTTCATAGGCACAGTGTGCATCATTGGTGACAGCTATGTCAGAGAGCTGCAGAGACTCTGGGAAGCAACCTCAGCATGCCAGGTGTCCATGTCTGCTGGTTTGGCTGGGGTGGACTGCAGAGAGGCCTTCTCTCCTTCTTTCCCCACTCCCTGCGAGGAAGAGCAGCACCAGATGTCTTCGTCATCCACTGTGGCGGCAATGGCATGGGGAAGGTCAGCAGTGTCAAGCTGGTCAGCATGATGAAGGAGGACCTGCACCAGCTTCACCTCCAGCATCCTGGCATTGAGATAATATTTTCTTCACTGGCCCAAAGGTGCAGGTGGGAGGCTGGTGGCAATCCAGCAAAGATTGATAAGGCCAGGAAATTTGTTAATAGTTTATGGCTACATTTGTTCACAGTTTAAATGGTGCCATAATTGAGCACCCTCACATCAGGCATGACAGGGGGTATTTTTGAAAGCTGGAGTTCATTTCACACCTAGGGAAAATGAAATGTTTTTAAGTAAATTAGTTAATTGTCTTAAAGACCACCTCCAAACGCAGTGAACTGCTTACAGTTGGCAGTGTCACTGCTTTTGAATTTGGCCTTTAGGACACATTTTGTTAGGCCTGAACATAGCCCAGGCTGACATGGCCAATGTTGAGTTTTTGATATTCATCTATAACTTGTTTAAAATTTCAATAAATTCTATTTACAGTTGCACTCCTTTTGTCTTTATTTCTGACTGAATCTGACTGTCAACTGAAAAACAAACAAATCATACACTACAGATAAACCCTAAAGCATTAATGTTCAACACTGTCATTGGCAAATAATTAAGCAGTCCATTTCTGTGTGGGCCTGATTATTTTAACTTTGTACTTGAAGGTAACTAAGCACCTTAGACCCAGCAGCAGAGCCTGAGAAGATTTTGGAGAGTAACCTTTGTTTGCTGCTCTGTTAGAAGTCTAGTTTTAACACAGAAGAATGTGACTCGATAAAAGGGCTCAAAGTGAAAAACAAACAATTAGCTGGACACAACAGTTTTGAAGCCCCCAAGGTATCACTTGTTCGCCAACTCTGAGAGGGTCTCCTTCAGGCAAAAGGTACTGTGACGTTTTTATAGTGAGGCAAATATAAACATAATCAGCCAAGTGTGTTATGTTTTTTTTAGCCTCACTATATAAGCCTCAATACCGAGCAGAACCTTCTCATGTCACAATGTCACAAATAAATAATATCTATTACGGGGCTTAAAACTATTCAGTGTGCAGATATTTCCTTGATTTTCACAAAAG
This sequence comes from Epinephelus cyanopodus, assembly GCA_026686955.1. Lineage (NCBI taxonomy): Eukaryota > Metazoa > Chordata > Actinopteri > Perciformes > Serranidae > Epinephelus > Epinephelus cyanopodus. Next base: position 4,139,004 of record CM048919.1, read on the forward strand.
GAGAATCGTTATTCAGTGAATTTTCTTCATTTGTCTTAAAGAAATGTTCAAACAAAACCAGCATGTAACATCAGCTTTTCATTTTTTCTTTACATTTTGCTAAGATAAATGCAAACTTGGGTAAATGTTAAAACATAAATGAAAACATTAAGATGCCATTAATAACTATTATATTTGTTAAAGGTTTAAATCACCACTATATTTCCACTCATCACAGGAAACTGATGACAGCTTTCAAAAAATGTGCTTTTACTCTAAAGGAAGTTTTGTCTGATCCATTTTATATAGCAAAAGTTAAAACCATTACACAAACAGTTTAATAAAATTAAGTCAAAGCTTGCATTCATGAAATCATCGCTATTAAAAGGTTACAAAAAGTACACATGAAATAAATGAAAAGATTTATAACAGTAATTATAAAACCTATGAATTAGGACCCAGTGTCATAATTTGCAAAGTCGTAATTTCTTGTGAAACAACTTCTTTACTGTGGAGTAAATATCATATCATTGGTCAAGGCGTTGTAACTTTCCTCAAGTGTCCTACAAGAGAGAAAGATGACAGGTTAAAAACACAGGTAGAAAACATTGACTACAGCCTGTCTTGGTTAAAAAAAACACTCATCACCAAAATAATCTTACTGCTGAGTAAGTGGCTGTCATTCATAAAATAGTTTTGTGTTCAAGTTCTGTAGATATTCAACTTTATATTTGAATGTGATTTTAAATTTAACAGTGTACTACCAAGACAATTGGAGTATGAATGTACAGTATGGAATTCATCCACATTAACATAATAGTTGCTATCAAAAGGAAACTGAACTGTTCTCAAAGCTCACTGCCACTGTGGAATCATGCTATGTTCAGCTATCTCATTATGAGAATAGTTTTTCCATTGGTTCTTCACAGACTGTGTGTGGGGGAAAAGGTAGTAATTCTCACTATGATAAAGGGTCTTTGCATAAAATGCACTAAAATGTTAAAGTCGGTAAATACATGTCATGTTCCTTGATTGATAAAATCTTCATTTTCCCTTTTGCATCAGGGGAAGATTAAACTGCACTGGTGTGTCAGTAATTTCACCTTATCAGTAATAGTACAGAGCAAGCTGTGCCCTAATCGAGTACTTATTAATATATGAAAATTAGTAATATATACAATGAATTTAAATGAATTATGGTCAATAATTTTATCATTTTAAACTAATAAGTTTCTTGACTCTTTGTGAGGTACTGTATGAAAAAAGGTGTCTTTATTCTGGAGTCAGTGCTGAAGTGATGACTCAAAGTGTTCACTGCACAGTCGGGAAGTCTTGTTTGGAGTCCAGTTCTGTCTTCTGGTGTTGAGTGTCCACTGATCCAGTCTGTCTGGGTCACCTAGAGGAAAACTTTACACAGACAAATAGATATTAAAATATATGTGTTAGCTACCTACTTCACAGACACCTTTACATGCAAACAATACAACTTAAATTACTTCAGTGTTAAACAGATCATAATCAATTTAATTTAGCAAAACAAAAAGGTGGTGACCATCACAGTCCCCATATTCTGTCTGTGCATTATCTATTGTTGTGTAGCTACAGGCCTATATCATACTTTTATTTTCTTAATATTTTATATGTGACAGTCAAATGTCACATTAGCCTTTTTTAATTACGTTACACACCTTATTGTAATTTCACACAGTTCGCCACTTTTTAACAAGTTAACATTGCATCACGTTAGCTAACTAACGTGGTGGACCTTTATTTTCAAACCTCACACAGACACCTTTTGTTCAAAATATTCTCTCCCTAAATGCCTAAATCCTAACACTTCTCTGTTAGGCTCTGACTTCGATGCATCCCGGACTGGCGTCTTGCTTGAAGGCTAAATGTTAGCTGACTGGTTAGCTAGTTAACGAGCTAAGCTTGTGTTGAATCGTATTGTCTGTGGCTCTGTAACTTGATGTGGATGTTGCTGCTGTGATACAGGTCGCACTTGAAAATGAGACCTCCGGTATCAACGTGATTTTACATGTCCTAAATAAAGGCTTAATAATTATAACAAGAAGTTGACAAACTAGGTGGTGACCGCAGACACCGATACCCGCTAATGAGTGCTAACATATAAACGATAAACGATACTAGAATTTCCGAATTTCACTTACCAAAAAACCTGGAGCACAGACTTCTTGAACGGTCTGTTGGTATAATTAATCGAACAGCAAGTCATATTACTCCAATATTTGCCTGAAAACATATCCAGAAGGCACAGATCCGGCTGAGAGGACAGGTTCAATGCCTTGAACATGGACACGAACTGGCTGAGATGATGCCAGGCAGACGGCCGAGTCTGAGCTCAGCTCCGCACAGCAGAGCCAGCGGCTAGTTAGCATGCTAGTTAGCCACCCGTGACAGTGCCACCTGTCACTCAAAGTGGCGACGCCCTTAATTATGTGCAATTTTTAACCTTAATAACATTGAAACGGATGAGATATAAACTCCCCCGTTGTCATATGAAAGGGGAAATTAACTATAGAGACTAAAACCGTCACTCGTCACCCCCGGAGGTTGCTGCTTGGTCAAGGCGAGCAAGCGCTTCTTCCTACGTGCTCAAAAACGTAGGTGCTGATTGGCCGAAGAGGAGTCCTGTGTATCTGCGCTCGATTGCTCTTCCTTCGTCCTTAAATGACCCGGATGTCTGTCACAGTAAATTGAATTTGAATTGTGAGAACTGAATTTGAATTGTGAGAACTGAATTTGAATTGTGAGAACTGAATGTGAATATATATAGAAATGAATTCAATTTCAAATTATAGTATTCAGATTCAGTTTTTCAATGCAATGATTCAAATTAACAATACAATTTCAAATTATGTGATTCAAATTCAGTTTCTAGTAATTCAAATTCAAATATAAATGATTCAATTTCAAATTATGTGATTCAAATTCAGTTTCTAGTAATTCAAATTCAAATATAAATGATTCAATTTCAAATTATGTAATTCAAATTCAGTTTCTAGTGGCACATATTTCAGCCCATAGCAGTTCCTCTGCTGGCATAACGTGAATAACAACACAGCGGCTGTGACGGAGCACTCTCATGTTATTCTTATACATACAGGAGACTGTAAGATGTTTTCAGATTCATTCACTCAATTATTAATTCATTCATTCATCAATGCAGTTAACTTTTTCAAAATTAAAAGGATGCAGACTATATATTATTGAATAGAACGTGAAATGCATACTGTTTCAGGGGAAATATTACAGTAGGCTATGCAAGCATTGAACCTTACGCATGCGTGTGTATATCCCATATGTCTATCCCACAATGAGCAAGCATGAGCATCCACAGATGGATACAATCTGACTGGCACCCCCTGGTTTAAAAGTGGGGGTATGGACGTAGGTTGAAGGGGACAGGGACACGGACAAGAGCCACACTGAATGCAAGCACAATAATCTATTTATTCAATTACAGATCACCAAAACTACAGAATGCTATACTTTAAAAGAAAGAGAAAAATAAATCATGTCTTGAAATCAAACATTTTGATACAATGTGATGCATCGATAATCGTTTTATTATTGAACTGTTACCCTCTGAATCTTTTTTATATTTATATTTATATTTTTTGGGGCATTTTAGCCTTTAATTGATAGGACAGACAAGCATGAAAGGGGGACAGGGAGAGGGAGTGACATGCAGCAAAGGGCCACACGGTGGAGTTGTACCCGGGCTGCTGTGGCAACAGCCTTGTACATGGGGTGCCTGCTCTACCACTAAGCCACCGATGCCCTTACCCTCTGTATCTTAATCGAATTTAATTTTGAGGTGTCTATCAAAGGGCTTAGCCAACCATTCACGCTCACATTCACATCTCATGTCCCTGGAGTTTGTCCTGTTATTCAGAAGGTTCTCTTACTAAAAAAAGATCTACAGTTATGGAAAACACCCTGAAATTACATTATTTTATCTAATATGGATGTGGTTTATTTTAATCCAGCTACCATTCAAATGTGAGTGTGGACCCCAAAATTAAAAAAAAACAAAAAAGTTTCCAGTCCAGAGTGAGTGAGACCAAAAGAAATTTAAGGTCAGATTATTTTTCTTGAGCCATTGAGCTCTTTAGCAGAAAATTTTCCTGATGGTTTGTGCTATTGTTCACTCCCAACTAATGTGCTAACTGGCTAAGTAGCATCAAGATGGTCATCTAGTTTCCCTTTTTGAATGACAGTTACATACTACTACCATCTGGCTGCACTTATTGCTGCTCCACCCTGGCTTCTATCTCTTTAATTGAATGTGGAACAATTAGGGGTGCAACATAAACAAAAACGTGTAGGTCAGACAACAATTACATGTAAATAAACTGCACATGACTCAAAGCACATGATGACATTGTTTCAGTTCATCACCTTTAAAAGCTGTGAGATTCTTAGCTGTGGACCTGCTCATCTTGTCAGTATGTGAAACTAACGTTAGCTCAAACCGCTACGGTGGAGAGCATGTGGCACGTGTCATCATCAGACCTATATCAAACTCTTGTCTTAAGGGTCTGTGTGACATAAATCTCATCATATGTCCATTGTCCATGCGGACATGGGATTACAAGTGCAGACATGTCAGAGTTTGACATGTTTAATAAGCAGAACTGTGTGTTCTGTGTCCACCCTGATTTTGGAATATATCCACCCTGTTTGGCTAGTTTTGCACCAGAGGGAGGCTCCTAAAGATCTCAAATTTAAGGAAGGATCCTTAAAGGAGAAGTCCGGTATTTTTGCACTTTGAGTCCCACTTCTGGGTTGTTTATGATGAAACAGAGTGGTTAAGACCAAAATTTTTTTTTTTTTTTTTTTGTGATCAATTGTTTATTGCACTTTTCTATTAACAGAGGCAATCATACAATCATTGAATGTTCAAAAAAGACGCATTCAAATTACAATGGCATCAATATCTGCCTCCAAACCTCCCCCCAACCCCCGTAGTATGCCCCAGACAGGGTAGAACTTTCAAGCCTCCATAAATGTCCCCCGGATGATTACAAAAAGTGCAACGGCAACAGTAATAATAATAGTACAAACAGAAAAAGAAAAGGAAAGCAAAAAAAAAAAAAAAAAAAAAAAAAAAGGAAAAGAAGATAAAGGACAACAACCAAAAACCAATATGGAAACGAATACCTGCAGAACAAATCACTCATATCACTCACTCACTCACTCACTTACTCAACCCCCCACCCCATCACAAGATGCTACTGTAGAGCATATATCTTTTGTAACAGGCTTGACCAGCAAGAGATATTCTGTGCCTTGGCATGGCGACATCGTGCTATAGACAGCTCTGTCTGAACAATCTCTTTGTAGACCGAGAGCCATTCCCTCACCGAGAGTACATGTGGTGTTTTCCAGCGACAGGCTATTATTTTTTTTGCAGCAGTAATACCAGATAACAAAAGTCGTTTTTCATTTACAGTGAATTTCAGTGATGAAGTATCATTAAGCAAAAGCAGGTGCTGAGAGTGAGGTACAGCTCTATCAAAAAAATTAGAGAGGATGCTTGAGATATTTATCCAGAATCGGTCAACCTCCGGGCACTGCCAAACCATGTGGATAAAGGTACCAATTTTATTGCCTGAACAAAGCCACAATATGGATCATCTCTGAACTTCATTAGATACAGTCTTTGAGGAGTGAGATAGGATCTATGAATGAAATTATAGTTGATCATCTGATGGTTTAAATTTCTGGATGACAATGTTATATTTAACCAGATAGTATGCCAATCAATATCTTGAGAACAACTGATGTCCTTTCTCCACATATTATCAAGTAAGAGAGGCTTATAAGAAGCCTTGATTATATTTTGTAGAGAGCAGAGATAATCCCATTGTTATTTATATTCTTGACCAGTAACTCATGAAGAGGATGTTTTTCCAGAAGTGCGCCCCATGGTACACCATGAGCACGCATGGCCGCACGTAACTGTAAATAAAAAAAGAAAGAAGTGCCCGGTAGGTTGTAAGATTTTTGTAAGTCCTGAAACTCACGGAGACCTTGTTGTCCCATAATGTCTTGAATGGTATGGACACCTTTATCAGACCATTGTGGGAAAATTATTGGTTTGCCATCTATTAGGAGGGAATAATTGCGAAAAATAGGGGAATGGCAAAAGAACTTGTCCGTTTTTACGAGTTTCTGGACTTTGTGCCATGCAGTAAATATGTATGTAATAACTGGACCAAAGTCACGTTTAACTATCTTCTGTGGTATGCTTGAATAAATGAGATTTGTTAAGTTGTATGGATGTGTTAGTCTCTCCTCGATGGGGCGCCAAGACACTTGAGATGCTGAATTCACCCAAACAGTGAGTGGACGCAAAGCAAAGCACCAAGCGTACCATTCAAAGTTAGGTAGGTTGACACCCTCTGATTTATGTCGTTGCAAAGTGGAGGTCTTGATTCTGGGCTTCTTTTTATTCCATAAATAAATGCTAGTGGAGGATTTTAACTTCCTCCAGAAGCCAGCTGGAGGGTCAAGAGGTAACATTGAACTAATAAAATTAATACGGGGTAATATATTCATCTTTACAATGGAAAGTCTGGACTGAAAAGATGTGGAGTTTGCTCCATCTTTTCATGTCATTTTGGATATCATTAAACACCTTATTATAATTTTTATTAACTATGGCCTCCAGTGAGGACGATATATAAACCCCTAGATATTTGAAATGTTTGACAACCGGAATGTTACAAGGTATGTTCTCCTTGTGATCCCCTAGAGGCAATAATGCAGATTTCGTCCAATTGATTTTATATCCTGATAAGTTGCCAAAGTCTTCAAATATCTTAAGCAGGTCAGGCAGTGTTTTAGATGAATTTTTGCAAAAATCAAAATATCATCCGCATACAGGGAGATGGAATGTGGTGTATCACAGACCATTATCGGGTCTAATGCCTCTGACTCTCGAATAGCCTGGCAATAGGCTCTAGGGAGAGAGCAAACAAAAGGGGGGATAAGGGCAGCCCTGACGGGAAGATCTGGAAACTGAAAATCTAGATGAGCAAAGGTTGCCTGTTAATATCACTGCGGATGGATTATTATATAATAATTTGACCATGGAGATAAAGCCTTCTGTAAAGCCCATATGTCTAAGCACTGCCCATAAATAATTCCACTCTAATCGGTCGAATGCCTTCTCTGCATCAAGCGAAAGGATGGCGGAATCGTTTGATCTAGAGGCTGAATGTATGAGATGGAGGAGGCGACGGACGTTATCAGAGGCAAATCTAGACTTAATGAAGCCAGTTTGGTCATGATGGATCAGCTGGGGCAAATAATTCTCCAGACGGCTTGCCAAAATCTTGGCGAAGAGTTTTATTTCACAGTTTAGAAGACTCAATGGCCTATAAGAAGAACAGTCAGTAGGCGGTTTATCCTTCTTCAACAGAAGAGTTATTACAGCAATATTTGAGCTAGTGGAGAAGGAACCCTTCAAGAAAGCAAAATTTATCATGTTCAACAGCAATGGGCCGAGCCGGGACCAAAAATGAACAAAGAGCTCTGGGGGTAAACCATCCAGCCCAGGAGATCTATCTTTGTTCATTTGTTTTATCACTTTTTCCAGCTCCCCCAAAGTAAAAGGAGCCTCCAGTATGCCTCTCGCCTCCAAAGTTAATTTTGGTAGATTTAAGGATTCTAAAAAATTTTTGCAGGCTTGTTCATCAAAGCTGACTTCTGATTTGTATAGTTCTTGATAAAATAGTTTAAAAGTGGTGTTAATTTCTGTAGGGTCAGAGGTTAAAGTACCATCTTTAGTCATAATTGCTGCAATATTTGCTAAATCCTCATTTGTCCTCAATTTAGAAGCGAGAAGGCGGGGGGCGTGCACTGTTCATGTAGTGATTCTGCCTAGTACGATGGATTATAAATTCTACATTCTGCTCAGTAGGCCATTGAGTTAATCCAATAATCTCTGTCGTTTAAGTAAATTTTCGGGTGAATTGTTGCTAAGTAGCACTTGCTCAACAGCTGCAATTGCGATCTCCAGAGATTCAATACGATATTTCCTTATTTTATTAAGTTTGGACGCAAAGGAGATAGTTTTATTTCTGATGCAGCCTTTGACAGCATCCCACAATACCCGGGGATCATCAACTGAGCTGTCGTTAATGTTAATGAATTCATCTAATTCAGCCTCAAGTTCTTGCTTAAAAGAATCATTTTGGAGTAAGGAGGTATTAAACCGCCAACGAGGAGCTTTTGATTTACCAGCTCTCAGTGTAAAAGTGCACAGAACAACTCTGTGATCAGACAATGAAACTGGGATCATGTCAGTGTTGCAAATTTCATGAAACAAAGTTTTAGAGGCAAAAATATAATCGATTCTTGAGAAAGTCTTATGTCGGGCGGAAAAGAAAGAGAATTCCCTAGTAGAGGGGTTCACTGTTCGCCAAACATCAATTACCATGATCATTGGCTATTTCTGCAGAGCAATAGATGCTCGCTGCTGTTCTGCGCTACCTCTTAGGCCTGTCCGATCGATTTCATGAAGCCATACTGAATTAAAATCCCCACCTATTAAGAGTTGGTATTCTGGGAGGTCTAAAAATATGGAGGCCAGAGAATCAAAAAAGAGCTGATCAAAAGAATTAGGGGCATAAACACATATTAAAGCCACTTTAATTCCATCTAAAGCTATTTTGCAAAATGTAATACGACCATTTCCACATCCACCTATTCCTAACACAGAGAAATTTAGATTGCGTTTTGCAGCAATAAGGACACCTTTACTTTTTGTTGTGTAACATGAGGAGGCAATCACATGATAATGTTTGTTTTGAAATTTACATACATCGGCCTCCAAAAAATGTGTCTCCTGAATAAAGGCAAAATGGACATTCTTCCTGCAAAGCATCTCAAGGGTGCTTACGCGCTTCTGAGGAGAGTTAAGGCCCCGTGAGTTCCAAGACAAAGCTGTAATCTTATTTAGAGTCAATGTTATTCATATGAAGCGGTGCTGAGACCAGGGAAGCCTGTACCCCTCCCACCCCCCATCCATCCACACACATGCAGTCCCCATGCGCAAGAATAAAAATTAAAAAAAAAAAAAAAAAAGGGATAAAGAAAATGATAATAATAATACTAAAAAAAAAAATAATCAGAAATTGGTACCGAAATAGAAACATTTTTCCATCCTGCCTTAAGCAAACACTGTCCCCACTCTTCCTCCAGAGGAAGAGCTGTCCCATACCTCCCAAACCAAAAAATTACACCAGTGTCCATGAAGGAGCAGAATCAATCGCTCCCTCCACCCTCCCCTCGAATTGCATTCAGACCGCAAGGCATCAGTGAGCTAACTGGCCCAACTGGAATCCCCATCATGATGTCACGTCAGTCATCAAATTATAAAACAAGCAAAAACGTCCACCAGAGAAGAAAAAAAACAAAAAACAAAAAAGCAGACAAAACACACACACACACACACACACACACAAAAAAAACAAAAAAAAAACTTGGCATAAATTCTTGCATCGTCATACCAGCTTTAAAGCGAGTTGTAAGCAATCAGCCTTGTTCGTAAGTACAAAAAGTGTGAGATCGTATTAATGTTCTGCTTTTAAAGAGAAAAAAAAAAAAAAAGAATGGAGATTTCACAGATGGTACCGTCTTGGCTCAGTCTTACCATTTCTGGAATGTATTTTCCTCCTCGTCGAAGTTTTCACTCCGTATCCAGTGAGGCTAAAAACTGTTCCGCCTCACCCGGCTCAGCAAAACTGTAGGTGTTGCTCCCCCGAAATAGCTTGATTGTAGCCGGGTATAACAGGAAAGCCTGGAAGCCTTTGGTACGAGCCTGGTGCATCACTGTATAACAGGGTTTACGGCGTCTGGTGGTCGTCTCGCTGTAATCAGCCGCAAACTTCAGATGGAAGCCAGCCACCTCCGGAGGATTTTTCCTTGCTTCGTTGAGTAGCCGGTCTCTATCCGTGAAACGGAGACACTTCACAATTAACGGGCGTGTGCGCTGTGTGATCAGTGTGCCCGGTTGGTTAAGTGCCCAAGACGATGGGCTCTCATCAGCTCCGGTGCAGCAGACCGAGGACTGGAAACCATTTCAGGATATTCTCATTCAGGTAAGCGAGTAGGTTCGGGCCCTCTATGCCCTCCTTCAAGTTAAAGATGAGCAAGTTGTCTCGGCGTGATCTATCCTCCATGTCCGTGAGCTTGGCTTCATATGCTTGGAGGCTCCTCTGACACTGAGCTGCAAGTTTTTCGGCGTCTGTGACACGCTTTTGGAGGTCAGCTGTTTCAGAACGTATGACTTTGATTTCCTCTGTGTGCTTCGACAAGATGGCATTCATGTCGTCAATGCGTTTTTGAAGTCTGCTGGCACGCGCCTCTGATTTCTCCTCGGCCTCCCTGAAATGCTTGGTCAGGAGTTCCTCCATGAGTTTTGCCAGGGCCGAGTTCTCCTCGCCGAGTTCTCTGTATAAATGTGCCATCCTGTCTTGTTTAGCGGCAGTTTTTTGTCTTGTATCCGGCATTTACTTAGACTGAGATTGTACGTTAGTCTGGTTTTTCGATATTCCAAAGAGTAGACGTGCAGTCTGGATTTCTTACAAAGATTTAAAAGGAGGGTGGACGCCGAAGTTACCTACGCCGCCGCCGCCATGACACCCGGAAATTGTCTGACCGGGTGACCAAAATTTTGATGATTGTTCCTTTTGGAGAATTTGGCTTTCCCCTGTCCAGCTTCACAGGCAGATTTCCACATGTCTATGGCCATGTGTATTAGGGCTGTACCCAAATATTCGGATATTCGAATATTCGTTTCTATGGGTAGGTATTCATTATGAGAAGTTGGTATTAGATATTCGTTTTTTATGTACTTATTTTTATTTTTTTATCATTACTATTATTATAATTATAATTATTATTATTATTATTATTATTTATCTTCTTTTCTTTTTTTTTTTTTTACATATTTTTTTGGTGCTAAATGTAGTCTTTTTGTATCTCCTACCAACGGAGCTTGTGAGCATGGCACGCTTGAGTGCATCTGTCTGAGGCTGTGAATCAATGCCAAGTTTTACCACTTTATCACTATTCCCTCTAACTTGTAGCTGTTTTTTTTGGAGTGCGTGACACAAGTGTGTTTTGAAAACGGCCGCGGACTGTCACCTGCTCAACGCATCAGTACCTTCAGATGCAGTGGCGGTTGCTGGTCCTTCAAACAGGGGAAGCTCACTTTAAGTTTATATCATAAAAGTTGTCATATTGTAGCGAGGCATTAACTTATAAAAGGAGCATTTAATTGAAGCTGTTTTTCCACCACCCTCATACCATAGAACCACAGCAAAACACACCTTAAAGATTTTCAGATGGGTGAAAATAACTGTTACTTTTCCCCACCCTTTGCACCAAATCAATCTGTTGATCTGCCCTGCTGTTTAACTCTAAATTCAAATTGTCTGCCATTATGTGCAGCTTGCTAGCTGTGTGACCGCTTGTGAGTGCTTTGGGACGGTGGAGGGCTCACAGCAGCCCCCGCTGCTCATTGGGGACAGTAACTGCAGAGCGACAGAAGTCAGAGTCTCCAAACACGAGTACAGTCTCCAATAACACCAGAAAAAGATGCTAGATTTGTCGCTAGTCCTTTTTAACAAAGACAAAGTCACTAAGAGGATTGGAAAAGTCTCCACATCAACTCGGAACAACGGAATGAAACTTGAAAATCGCTCCGGTGGTGGGTTTATATTTCAAGATCGCTGATTCGCTCATTTCGCTGTCAATCAAAAAGGGATTCAGCCTCAGACAGATCATCCAATCATCATGCAGAAGCCCAGCATCCAGGCCAGCCGAGGCCAGCCCACTGCCCCATAGACCCCCAGAGACGCTGAGCGTCCGATGGGCGGGACAAAGCCGAGCATTTATCCAATGACTGTCTAGTTTCGCTGCAGTGGAACAACCCACTCTATGCTTCCCCATTAAAGTCTTTGGACGCTGAGCTTCTACTCTGTTTAATGCACTGTGACGCTACAGGACTGAATGAGAAGAAAGTCGCGTCATTGACCTGTGATAAGTAGCTGATTCTGAACAAAAGTTGCTCTAGCGCATATTTAGTCAATGAAATGTAAACACAACAGTACATATTTGACCACTTATTTTTTGACATTTTAGGGGAAGCTGAGCTTCCCTTGCAGTCTTAGAGCAATCGCCATTGTTCAGATGCCATGACAGTAATAGATTATAGATTAATAGATTATAATAATAATTTACATTTACAGAGCGATTTAACAGACGATCACAGGTCCATTTGGGGGTCCTGCAGGTTACGGGTCAACCCGCGCATCATTACTCAGCTCAGTCTATAAGACTGTACACAACAGTAAAGCTATAGACATTATATTCTGTTCAGGCTGGCAGAACCAGCAGCGCATTTTATTGAAGCACAGAGTGTCTGCCAGCAACCAATTACTTGCAGAGGCTTCCTACAACTTGTTTCAACAGTTCAACTGATTTAAAGGGCCAGTGTGCCGAAAACAGTGACAGCAGTGGTCAAATTCTAGATTGCAGGGCTCACTCGCTCACCCCTTCCGTTGGGTAAATGACGGTGGCCTCGTAGGGACAAAAAGCCTTGTGCAGACACAAGTTTTTCAGGAATAGGTCTATCTAGCCACGAGGTAAATGTTTATTTAGAAATCTAAACCATGTTACGATATTGTAATGGATCCCTCATGAGCGGGAGACCAGAGGGGCGTTTGGGAAAAAGGCCCATTTATTTGAGCACTCTAAAAACTCCGGTAACACTCCAGAGGGTAAAAGACTCGGTCCCAAACTCTTCTAGCGTAACACACGTACTTAATACACACATACTCGTTTACGGCACCTAGCGGGGGACCCCCCTCCCCTCTCTGCTCCACCAGTCTCCAGCCCGCACACTGACTGACAGACGTATCCTGTAAACAGAGCTCAGCTGTTTATTTAGCCTAGCAATATCTCCGGACTGTAGCAGCTGCAGTGGACGACTTTGAACGTGATTTTGAAGAGTTTTATGTAGCGGACAAAGATCCAGAGCCATATCTGTTTGAGCCGGAGCATACAGATGAGGAACTCCATGTGTTGAATGCTGAGCAGAGATGAGAGAGGCTGAATCCTCCGCTCCCATTTTGCTGCACAGAATGGGATTCACTGCTACCATCATTGGGGGAAGGAGGAAAAACGCTGCAAAGAGTGCATCACAAAATAAAAAGCTTTTCGCATCAGCGGTGTGTCAAGGGACTATATTCAACTTATCTTTCATTGTAACATACATCATGACAACTTAATAAGGTTTATGTTTGTTTATAAGCGAAGTGGAGGAGCCTACAAGTGTTTTGTTTACTTTGTCTCAGAGGCTTCAGAGGGACTCCAAGCTCCACTCCGCTCAGCTGTCTGCTGCTGCTGCGAGAGATCGAATTTCACTGGGGGCGGGGAAAAGTGTGAGGGAGTCAGCAGTCATTCATTTTGTTGCCCTAGTAACCCGTTTCCACTGAAGAAGTTCCTGGTACTATTTGGGGGTCTGAAACTACTACAGGAACGTCCTCTCGCTCGGCCCTCTCAACCACCGTGTCTCCACTGAGAGAGCGGAGTCGGAGGAAGGTTCCTTGGTGTCCTTCTGCGTCTTCTTCTTCTTCTCGTGTAACTCTGTGTGTATTGGCAGTTAATAGAGACCCAGAGCCATACCTGTTTGAGCTGGATTACACAGATGAGGAAATCCATCCGTCGGATGCTGAGTGGGCGAGAAGAGAGGCTGAAATTTGCTGCACAGAATGGGATTCGGTGCTACCATAGTTGGGGAAATATATCATCAGGAGGATAAGCGCCGCAGAGAGTGCATCACAAGGATTGAAGTTGCGTCTTCTTTTCCTCGCAGATGACGGTTCGTGTTCATTCTCTCCTGTTGCGTGTGGTCCATTCGCAAACTTTATAACTAAAAAAACTACTACTACTAACACTCTCTGCTGTTTCCTCCTCCTTCTTTCTTCCTTCTGCTGTCTTTGTTGGTTTATTCATACACACGAAACGCGTTCTCTGGCTGGCTGGATTGTCCGCTCGGTCTGCCGTACATACATAGCGGCGCAAGATGGCCATCTCTCTAAAGCAAGGTCCTTGCTATATGTATATATAAAAGTATAATTATAAGACTACGAAAACCAAATGAATTTTGTTTTATAGCGATTATACACTTATATAAACATATTAATGGGTAGAATATTCAGATTCAGATTCAGATTTGATAATAAACCATGCCAAATATTACACACTTGCCCTTCAATCAGAAGACAAATTAAACAGGATGACTAGCCAATGTGAAAATCAAAAGAAAGCACAGAATAATGTACTGAAGGAGACTGTTGTGCCATCACATTTTTTTTGTGGTTTGAGAGCAAAGATCCGTTTGCCGCTGTGCAAAACTCTGCAATACAATGAGGTCCAAAAAAACATGGAGGAGTGCTTCGCAAGGAATCTTTGAAAGGAGTCGAGCCTGTGCGTAAAACCGGAGAGAGCAGCAGGGCCACAGCACGCCCCCCTCCCCACCCGCCGTGAACAAATATCTGAATATTTGTTATAAATTCTACCAAAGGTCCGAATGTTTTAAAAAATGGCATTCGGGACAGCCCTAATGTGTATATGTGGCCTAAAACCACTATATATATTGTCGATGAGACAGCGGAGCAAGAAGAGCTCGTTCAAAAAAACGGTGCTACATCCGTGATTTGGACTTGGTTCGGCTTTAAACGGTCAGATAGTGAGCAGAAAACTATAATTTGCAACAAGTGTTGAGTGACAGTGACAGCAAACAAAGGTAACATGAGCAATTTATTTTACCATCTCAAGACAAAGCATGTGCTCGAGGGCTGGGCCGTATTCGCGGTGATGGTAACTTACCGCAGTAAACATGAGCCGCTGCTTTTGTGATTAACATTACCTTCATACCGCAGTACTCTGCGGTAGAACTGGGCCCGGCGCCCGGCTGGCCTCACACACCTTCCTCGCTCCGTGATGGAGGTGGCCTGGCCGACCACACCAAACCCAGGCCCGCGGGAGAAGGGGACCCGGGAGCTGCCGGCCCTCCCTCTTCCCTCTAATGTTTATACATACTGTATAACATTTTATACACAATAATAGATGGATTAGCAACTGTTTTACTTCTAACAATAAATAGTTTCCATCATAGACTTGTATGGCTTTTTAAATTGTTTTCTTCAAGGTGTAAAAAAAAGAGAGAAGACACAATATCATACCATCATCGCATCCCCCCAAAAATAATACCGTGATAATGATTTTAGGCCATACCGCCCAGCCCTTATATGTGTGTGTGTGTATATATATATTTATATCTTAGAGTCCTATATGCACGTATTCTGTGATGCCTCATAGCATGTATATGGTGCTGTGGCCTACCATTGAGAACCTTATATCCTCAACAGTCTGAATGCTTATGCAAATGTGATATTTAGTTTTTTATATTTTTAATGCATTTGCAAAAATTTCTAACAACCTGTTTTTGCTTTGTCGTATTGTGTGTAGATTGATAAGGAAAAATATTAATTTTATCTATTTTAAATTAAGTCTATAACTCAACAAAGTTTGGTATGTAAGCTTTTGACCACAACTGCACATATTATTTGAATGTACTGAAAATGTATTTACATGAAACAGGTTTTATGGTATTAACTGGAATGTGAACTAAATCGATTTAATTATTTCAAAAGGAAATACTGCACTCAGACACACAAATATGCATGCCATGCCATTGACCTACATGAAAATAAAACATGAATTGATGAATGCAATAGTATCACTCACTGGTGGGAAAAGGCTGTCACTCTCGGCTCGATCAAATACCAATAAGTTTCTCAGTACTCATGCATAGGGAACACTACCAGGCCATTTAACATTGATATTAGTGAACCTGAAGAAGCAAAAATTGAGAGTGAGCCATGCTTTTATGTTTTACTTTGCTTCCAGGGAGGGCTGGCCATAGGGAGGTTCGGGGTGTTCCCGAGCGGCCGGTCTGTTTCAGGCTGAACTGGCCTCATAAAACGCAGCCGCAGTTGACAGCACCAGCCTGCCCTTGCAGCCACAGGTGGCACAGAGTGGAACGTCAGACTGGGTCAGTCTAATATTTTTGCATATTAAGGGAGGATATGAGTGCCCCCCCCCCCCAATTTGAGCTGATCCTTCTTTCTATTGAAATGTGATTGGCTCAGCCGCTCAGTTATTAAACTGTTGTTTTCCTGTTAAAAAAAAAAGAAAGAAAAGCGGGGTAAATTAGCAAACATGCTAAAAAGAAAGAAGCCGGAAAAAGAGATGGGTGGAGCTGAAAAATTAAGGGCCAAAAAGAAAAAAAGGTTAATGCAGGATGCAGCCAAATGCGCTAAATTGACAGAGCTTTTCTGTGGTGGAGGGGCTAAGATCAGCGTGGCTACAGTCAGCCAGGCCAGTGACGACACGGGACCGAGCAGTATGGCCACAGCAGGTTAGCAAGCACTGCCTACATGGCCCTATCATCCCAGACTTGGCATATAGTGTGTTTGTGTTAGAGTTCTCAACGGGTTGGGCCGGCCCGACAAACCCAACTGGACCTTCGAGTTCGGGCCAGGTTCGGGACGAAAAAATATGCAAATGACTCGGGTCAGGTCGGGACTCGGGCTTCCTTTTTTGTGCGTTCACGGTACATAGAACATTAAAGGTAGCCTATCACCAATGTTACACCATACGTGCATAAATCATTAATCTGCTTTATCAATTAAAAATAAAATCCATACTGGCTGACCAGAAAAACGTACAAATTTCTTTATTGCAAAAGAAAACATATTTCAGGAGAGAGTCTGTGTTCAAAGTTAAAAAGATAATATTTGAATATATAGGCTATGCATCCTGTTTTCCTGTTCTGTTTCTACATTAATATATAGCCATTTTTACCAGCTCAAGAAAAATACATTAATTCATTTACAGTGTGTGTGTGTGTCACTTTTGTTATGTTTATTTTTATATTGTATTTTTGTGTTCCAGCATTGTGAATTCTGTGCAAAAGTGCTATAACATTTATCATTGTTATTATTAGCTGACAAGGCCAGTGTCAGTCATGGAGTTGATGCAGAGGGACAGGATAATGCCAGTCATAGGAGTGAGGAGGAGGAAGAGACAGATGAGGAGGGACAGGAGAAGGAGGAGGAGGAGGAGATGGAAGAGGAGGAGGAGAAGAAGGAGGAGGAAGAGAAGGAGGAAAGTGGAGCAGGAACCAAACCAATCTCCTCCTGTAAAAAATGTGCAATTCCAAATACAGCCTACTGACTGATGCCTATCGTGTCTTCGGACTAGCCTATAAATTCCTGCTGACGCTGTCTTTCATTCAAGTGGCCTGTGAGGACTTTGTCTACACTCAAGTTTGTGAAGAAGAGACTGTGGACCACACTGACACAGGGGCATCTTGAGGCATTTATGCTAATGTCAACAGAAAAAGAGACCCTGATGACTTTAGACAATGATGCAGTCATAAACAGAGTCGCAGAGACCAGTGTACTGCTCAAACGCTTGTTGATGATATGAGTTAGGACAGTTTCCTGTTGTTTGGGGGTTTTGAGTTGTTATAGATACCTTTGGAGGTTGGTTTCTGTTTCTAAATATGTGCTTTGATTTTGATGATAAGCTGCTTGTTTTTTATTGCATTATGTACTTCAATACACTCTACTGACCGACTAATGTTTGTGTTATGTTTAATATCATTAGATTGTTTTTATACTGCAAATAAAGTCTTCGTGGTAAAATTACGGTTCCACTTGCGTCCATCGTGCAATCGGAAAAAAGGCCTCTTCAAACCAAGCTCCCGGGCTGAATTTCAGCCCCAGCCCGCCCCTGCTTTGCTTTACAGTTTACAGTTACAGTTTACAGTTTATTTCGTTCATGAATGTGTTCCAACAACAAAAACTTTTTTTAACATCTTCATATCTGTATAGTACACAGCCATGACGAAAGGGAGGCAGAATGAAGAAAATCTTATATTTTCTGCCCCCTTTACAAAAGATTTTCTCTGATACTTATCAACACCTTATGTTTGCACATGAGAATAATAAGTAAAAACAAACAAAAAGAGAAACCAAACCAAAACATCCATTCCTACCATCTTAATCTGAAACAGATTATAAAACAAAAGCAAACCATCATCATCATCATCACCATCATTTTCAAGTTTTAAAGCAAAAGCAGTCCATAATCATCACCATCATCATCATCAAGTAATAATACTCACTCATATCATAGCCGAACATCCAAAAAAAGATAATAGTAAGATAAAAAACAATACTAAACAAAGATCCATAGCTACACAACTAAACAGAAGTAACCAAGTGCAACATGCCATAGTGCATTTCAGGTTATTGTGGCTGTAAAGTTGATCAGAAATATAATATTTTAAAGAGACATAAATACTAATAATACCAGCTGAGGCAACACCTATTGGTCAGATTAGGGGGATGACTCCCATCTACAGCAAGGACACAAGACTATAATGACAAAAAACAAGACAATAATAGAACAATAGAACTCTTTCTATGAGTGCTCATACAACTTCATCGTTTTCTCTTTAAATGCTTTTTTTAACTGAAATATATTTTTACATTGCTTAACTCATTATGTAGACAGTTCCAGAGTTTCACTCCCACCACTGAAGTACACATTTGTTTTAATGTTGTCCTTACAAATGTATGCCTAAATTGCCCTTTCCGTCGTCCTTCATTCTCTATAAGAGTAAACATTTTTTGTAGATTTGTTGGTAGTACTTTATTTTTTTGCCTTAATGTTTCAAAGTGAAAGAATCACATGATATGGCCTACATACACTGATGGAAAGAGTACTGAAAATTTGTACTCAAGTACAGGTACTGTTACATTACTAAGATATTATCCAGTTACACGTAAAAGTTCTGATGTTAGAAAGATACATAAGTAAAAGTATTCCTCTCGAAAATTACTTAGAATTTTAGTTACTGATTAACCAATAAAATAAGAGATTTCTGGACATTTTTTCTCTTAAAAATGACTCAAAATGATGAACCAATCAATTAATCCTGCCACAATCAATCTCAGTTGAAAAATAGATGCAAACATGTTGCATCTGTGCGAGCAACATATTTGCACCTATTTTTCAAGTATTTCCTCTAACGATTATTGTCATTATTGATTAATCTTAACATTGTTTTAACATCTGGGAAAAAAAACAGAAAACAAAACAATCATCAGGCTGAAGGAGACCCTGCTGGGTGAGCTGTGAACTGACTGACTGACTGTATAACTGCTGCACTGCACTTTACTGTACCATACTGTTTACTGTACATACTATCATCATATCATTTACTGTACCATAAGACAGTCGATCCCATTTATTTTTCTTCTTTTTCTTCATCTTTTTTTTTTTAAATCTTAATCTCATTTGACTTTAATTCTTATTTAGTTTTTAACAACCAAATGTATATTTATATTTATAATATAAATACACAATATTTATTCTTACACTGCACTTTACAACACTGTTTACATTTTACCACTGTTTGTTGATGTGACCTGTGTGATGCCAACACGAAATTTTGTTGTATCCTGTGTACAAATAAAATAAAGCTGCTTATCTTAGGGTATTTTAAAATTTAGTGCTGCCTTGCATGGCTGTTGAATTGTTATAAATATCACATGAAACACACAGACCAGACCAGCATGGCATCATGGCTACATTTTAGGGAAAGGAACAGTGCTGTCCCATTACCAAGTCAGCTTGACTGCTTGTGAGCACTGTCGGAAACTAATACCTGCCAAACGCCAAATCCAGGTACATTTTGCATTTGGCGAGTAAATCTCTGCAGGCTATCCATCACAAAATGCGCGCATCTAATCTATGACTGCCTTGAGTACTCCCAGTTTTGTGACACTGTTCACAAAAAACATCATTTGATCCACTGAACTATCACTTCCTGCCACTGTGCTGCTATTCTGAGTTACACCCATATGAAGGTAATGAAAACAATAACAGGGAGGCCCAATAGTTTGAACCAAGATGGCAAACCCTTCATTGCCTCCCACATTGTTAGGGGCTGTGCATTAGTTTCACTCCTTCACTCTTACCTTTCACAATAAAAGCCCTAGACATATATACAGTGCATCATACATCACTGCTCACTATGAAAAATCTCTATGTCTCAGTTTATAACACAGTGCTGGCAGTGGATGAGTCCTCAGAGGGGGATGCTTCATTCTGATTGAGGAGGCGTTAAACTGAAGCTTTATGGACAGAGAAGCAGTGTCTTACTTAATAGCATACATACTCAAGAAATGAATATGGAGATGAGATAGTTCCTCAGTCTTACCATAGCTCAGGAAATGGATCTCTTCCAACATTTTATTGTATTTGGAACTGCTGTGACCTTTTTTTAATCCGAACATTTTTCTTCTCGGGCAGTGTTTCAGCTCACTCCTTCACATTGCTGACCAGATGCAAAATTCTTTTGTCTTTAAGGTCACATTAAATTGCTTCAGATTATGGAAAGAGCTGTCATGTTTTAGGCTTCCTTTATTTTGCATGTTTTACAGAACCTGACCAGAAAACAGAAAAGAGTGCATGGTGTCCAGGTCTCCGCTTGCAGCCTGTTTAATGTGCTGATGTAAATGATGGGTTTATGCGTGCTGTGGTGTCTTGTAGTGGCTTTGACATTTTGAGGCTTTTGGATACTTGGCTAAGGCAATTTGCAGGGGGCATTGATATGCGTCCCTGTAGGAACCAGTGTGCAGTGAAAGGGATTAAGCAGCACCGCTGGCACTGTGAGCATCATGCTGTCCTTGTCCTTGTGGACTGAAGGACCTTGCAGGATGCCTGCCTAATGTTAGCCTCCCTTGCATCCTCCTCGACATACTTCATTTCACTTTATTTTGGCTGCTGCCTCAGCATCAGGGTGACACCAGAGTGTGCATTCACATCCACTGTCCATGATATTTTGTCTTGGGAGATAACATGAAGATTTCTTAGGCCCATTGTGCGGTGAGTGAATTTCAAAGGAAGTGGAGACACTTCTTTTCTCAGTAGTTTCACTGCTTTCTCTTTTGAGTTAAAGAAATATTTCACCCAGAACTTACCATTCAGTTAGTTATGCTGTGTTACCTTGAATTCCTGAAGAAAACATTTTATTTTGCATGCATCTGCTGAACAAAGAATCCACAAATGGCAACATATTGATTTGATATATTTGATAACAACATAAAAATGGCCAGTTTTGGATCTTCTCCTTGCTGTTTGTATTCGCTGCTTATCCCGAGTGGCCTTAAATTTTGTCTTAGAATTTATCCAACAACACTTGATTGTTTTATGTGGTGTCCTATCTTACTCCCAGTAAGGTCACCACTGAAAGAGCTGGAAGGGCCTCCAGTCATCCCACCTGTAAATATGCCAACACTGAGACAAAGAATGAGCCACACTCTCGTGTCCTATTACTGCATCTCGCTAACCCAGCCATTCTGGATGTCACTAACTTGGCTTCTTCTCCAAAGCCTTTGTGCTCCACTGTCTCTCAGGTTAACTCGTATTGCAGCGGTGCCTGGATAGTGTGACGTGTGTGGTTGTGCTGTTGCCGTGGTCCTGCCAGATGCCTCCTGCTGCTGCTGTTATCATTAGTCATACTTCTACTGTTACTATACACATATGATTATTGTCACATATGTACACTATCAGATATTAATACTTTCAACATATTGTACCCAGGGATTAAAGTTCTCCATCTCTAGACGGATTTCCGTCAGTTGGAAAAAGAGGGAGGATAAAAAGTTGCACGTGCATTTGTTGTGATTCAGTTTTGACTATCCAATTAATGACGCTGTTGTAAACCAATAAAGCCAGCCAGAGCCTTGCTATGAGCCAATCAGAAACAGAGGAGGGCAGCTTCACCAATGCCCCCCAGGGAAGGATCTGTAGTAACTTCTCAGACCTCCGCTGGCAGCAACATCGCTACCGCCGGCGCAGCCATGAGTCTGATTAGGTGGACATGAGAACCCTTAATACAAAT
This sequence comes from Epinephelus cyanopodus, assembly GCA_026686955.1. Taxonomy (NCBI): domain Eukaryota; kingdom Metazoa; phylum Chordata; class Actinopteri; order Perciformes; family Serranidae; genus Epinephelus; species Epinephelus cyanopodus. Next base: position 4,161,073 of record CM048919.1, read on the forward strand.
AACGTTTTCATCTTTAAGTAGGCAATGATGACATTTAAGTGTTCAGCAGTTGGACTCACCATCTTTTTATGCATTTTCAGACAGTGTCTTTTTAGCTGACGTTGTCCTTTTCTGTAGAGCAGCTGATTGATGCTGCATTTGGAATTGTGCATATCATGCCTGTATTCACTGAGTTTATCAAAAAGAGTGACCCTGCTGCCAGTGACATAATGTACTTGTTGGGATGTAAAAAATAGCCCAGAGACTCTGCTGTGCTCCTGCAGAATAGAGACAGCATGCAAGGAAACGGAAGAGGAGTGGAAAGAGAAAGGGCACGACAACTACGGAACACTAAAAGCCAAATTGCAAATCATCTAAGACAGTAAAGGGGAAGAGAATAAAAAACACTGCACATGATAAATGGAGCAGAAGGAAAAAGTCAGAGCAGTAGTAGAAGTTTGGTGAGATATGGGATACTGCTAACCCAAGATGTGTGTGTGTGTGTGTGTGTGTGGTGTGTGTGTGTGTGTGTGTGTGTGTGTGTGTGTGTGTGTGTGTGTGTGTGGTGTGATATGGGATACTGCTAACCCAAGACGTGTGTGTGTGTGTGTGTGTATGTGTGTGTGTGGTGAAATATGGGATACTGCTAACCCAAGACGTGTGTGTGTGTGTGTGTGTGTGTGTGTGTGTGTGTGTGTGTTCACCTCGACTCCTGTCTTGGTTTAGTTTGACCTGATTTAGTTTACTCTGTGCCTGAAGGCCAGTTTCAGAGAGGGGAAGAGTCGCTCTCTAAATGCCATTTTGTCACATATTGGATGTCGTACCAAAGCACAGATGTGAGATCTCTCCCTCCTCTTGGCTGTGTGTTGATGCATGTTGATATGTGCATGTACCTCATGCACTTGGAAATGTAAGGGGGAATAGAATATCAGGTCATAAATTAATGGGAAACCTTTGTTGTTAGTAAAACTAGCCCTCAGATGGGTTTTTAGAACACCAGTTGTCTGGCATTTGCAGGCAGCTGCTTGCGATTAACTGTTTGATTTAGAGTGTGTCAATGACTCACTTGTTCTCTCAGTATGCAGATGAGTAGAGTTGAGAGCAATACTCGTGGTCTTTTCTCTGTGCCTCCTCACAGTGTAATTTGTCTTGACATATTCTGGGAGGGTGACAGGGGATGTAAGTTTATGAAAATGTCTCATTTGTTTGCCAAGGTAAACAACCACTGTTCCCAAAGATGAGAGCTGAAACCTGCCCTTGTGAATCACTGCATTGTATTGCTTACAGAAGGAGCACTGCAGCATAATAAGCTTTACTATTGATTAGTTCTTAACCTTATGTTTTTTCTTCTTTTCCCTCCCTTGCTTTTTCCTCACCTACCCTGTCCTATCCTCCTCCTCTTCTCCCTTTCTTAAGTTGTTTCCTGGTGGCGGATGTCTCGACGCCTCCCTCTGAGGTCGGAGGCCAGTTGGCATTGGGAGCTAGGTCCGCAGCAGCAGTGATGCGGGCCTCAGTGGCAGGTTGCAGGATGAGCGTGGGAGCACTCCTCAATGGGCTGCTGGTCTCCGTAGTTGCAGCTCTGCTTTGGAAGTATTCCAAGCTCAGTGAGCACGCTGCCCTGCTGGAGGAAGAGCTGCATATGACACGACAGTCCCAGGAGCTCTCACAGGCACGCATCGACTACCATGTTGCCCTGCAGGCTCTTCAGGAACACGGCACCCGCATGGTCTGCACTGGCAAGATGCACACCGACCGTATCTGCCGCTTTGACTACCTCTGCTACTGCTCCGAGGCAGAGGAGTTTGTGTTCTTCCACTCCAATTCCTCTGTCATGTTGCCAAACCTGGGTTCAAGGCGCTTCCAACCTGCCCTGCTGGACTTGTCCTCAGTAGAGGATCACAACACTCAATACTTCAACTTTTTAGAGCTCCCTGTTGCTGCTTTAAAGTTTATGCCTAAGCCTGTGTTTGTACCAGATGTGACACTGATCCTAAACCGGTTTAATCCAGACAACCTAATGCATGTGTTTCATGATGACCTGATCCCAGCCTTCTACACTATGAAACAGTATTCAGACTTAGATGATGAGGCACGTTTAGTTTTTATGGAGGGCTGGGGTGAAGGCCCACACTTTGACCTCTACCGACTTCTAAGCAGCAAGCAGCCACTACTTAAAGATCAGCTTAGGAACTTTGGTAAGCTCATGTGTTTTACAAAATCTTATGTTGGCTTGTCCAAGATGACAACCTGGTACCAGTACGGTTTTGTTCAACCGCAGGGGCCCAAAGCCAACATGTTGGTCTCAGGACATGAGATCCGGCAGTTTGCCAGGGCTCTGATGGAGAAAATGAACATCACAAGGGTGGAGGAGCTGGAGAGGGATGGAGGGAGTGCTGAAGATGAGAAAGAGAAAAAGGATGAATACGTTGTTGTGTTCAGTCGTTCAACAACAAGGCTAATACTGAATGAAGCAGAGCTAATCATGGTGCTGGCCCAGGAGTTCCAAATGAGAGTGGTCACAGTGTCCCTGGAAGAACAGTCTTTCCCCAGTATTGTCCAGGTGATCAGTGGTGCTTCTGTGTTAGTCAGTATGCATGGAGCTCAGCTTATCACCTCACTCTTCCTCCCCAGAGGAGCTGTTGTGATGGAGCTATTCCCCTTTGCTGTGAACCCAGAGCAGTACACCCCATATAAAACCCTTGCCACCCTTCCAGGCATGGACCTTCACTATATCTCCTGGAGGAATACTAAGGAGGAGAACACCATCACCCACCCAGACAGACCCTGGGAACAAGGGGGCATTGCTCACCTGGAGAAGGAGGAGCAAGAGCGAATTCTAGCGAGCAAAGATGTTCCCAGGCACCTTTGCTGCCGCAACCCAGAGTGGCTCTTCCGAATCTACCAGGACACTTTGGTGGACATCCCTTCTTTCCTGGAAGTCCTTAAAGAGGGCATGAAGATGAAGTCCAGCATAAAGAAATCAAAGCCAGCTAGCACAGTCCACCCGGGCCGGGTCAGAGAACCCCAGTGTCAAACCTCAGTACAAACCACTAACGAGGCCAAGCTCACTGTCTCCTGGCAGATTCCATGGAATCTTAAATATCTGAAGGTGAGAGAGGTTAAGTACGAGGTGTGGATCCAGGAGCAGGGAGAGAACACCTACATGCCTTATATCCTTCCCCAGCAGAACTACACATTTTCAGAGAACATTAAGCCCTTCACCACCTACCTGGTGTGGGTCAGGTGTATTTTCAACAAGAACCTCTTGGGCCCCTTTGCAGATGTTCTAATGTGCAGGACCTAGAACTGTTGAGGTCAGGTTGAGTCATGCTTGCACAATATGAGAACAGGCAGCTGAACTCTTTGACAGTATTGTGTCCTCAGCAAGCGCAGGCAACATAGGAACTTCTTGAAGAATTGTAAAAGACTTGAAGCACAGGGTCAGTACTCAATGGCAACAGCCATTAATCAAAGGAAAATATATTTCCTGTACCTATGAAAGAAAGAACACTGTCTCTACTGAAAACACCAGAATTCAAATTATGAGATTTATATATGTGCAAATAATATATAACGTGATTTTTAGTTTTAGTCAAAACACTGGTTCTTTACCTTTTACAATGCAATATAGCTTTTCTGTGGAGAGCAAGAAAGATTTTAGAACAGCAGATTTTTAATGTTTTCTGATTTGTCCAATGTCTACTGTGTGTGTGATACCTGTGTGGCTTAGTTTTCCTTCCAATTGTACAAACACCATTATTTACAGAACCTAGCCAAAACCAGAACAGAATTTTCTGTCACTCATGCCATATTAAGTCCCATTTCCACCAAGCAGTCTGGTATGGTTCAGTTCAGTTCAGTACACATTTTTTCTGTTTCCTCTGTGAAAAGTTTTGGATGGTACCAATGGGACCATTCCATACTGTCTCCATTTTTGGTCACCCCTCTGTTTGGCCACCTAGCACACTGATCTGGTACTAAAAGGTGGAGCTAGAAACACTGCAGAGGATGGTCACTCTTGCTCAGGGCTGAGTTGTGACTGGTTTTGAAGCTGTTCATACTGTGGCAAGTTTTATGTGTATTAATAAACTTTAACTCTAAAGTGAAAGGATGTTCTGCTGCCTCTGGCAGTAGCTGTAGAACAAAATAACTTAATTCACTGGGCTGATAGTTGGCAACTTTTAAGGTGGAACATTTAGGCCTACTTGTAATGTTATTTAATGCATGAGTCGACGTGAATCCATCAACACAACTTAAATCTCAATATGACAACTTTGACCATTCCATTAGTTTTTATTGTCTCTCTTTGATGACATACACTTTAAATACCGAGTAGATCTTCAAGCATTTAAAAATATATATTTATGTCAATGGGATTATGTGACCTGCATATATTTAATACTCACTTGGAGAAAAAAAAATGCTGCAAAGCATTGTTCCTCTGGGGTATGGTAACAGTAAACCCCTGAGCTTGCCTGAGGACTAAATGCACAAACCTGCTTTTTTAAATATCCCATGGAGAGAGACTCTCACTGCAGCCTGTTCTATTTTGTTCTGAAAATGTCAGTGTGCAACCTCATTCTGTGGACGATAAATAAATGCACACTTCCATCTGTGTCACCAATGATGAGGAAATACAGTGAGTGCTAGATAGAGCAGTCAAAAACCCCGCCCACATTCAAGAGTACTGTTTGAGGTCGAAACACTTAACGGACCTAGGGTCTAGGTAACATGTCTGTGTTACTTTTGGTTTCTATGGTACCATGCTGAAAGTGTTCAAGTATGTGCTCAAGTACTCTTAGGCCTAATTAGGGGCCGGGCAGCATAAGCTGCCAGGACCCTATTGTTCAAAATTTTGAAAATTGACAACAAATCAACCATATGTGCTACAGATTTGCAACTTTCACCGAACTGTAGCCCCAATACTGAGGAAACTTTTGTACATTTAAACCTATTGCATCCATTGCAAATTATAAAGTCCATCACTCTGTTTTTTTTTTTTTTTTGGGGGGGGGGGGGTTCAAAAACTGTAAAACTTATTAAACCTATCTTCTCCCACAATTTTTGCTCAATTGACACCAAACTTGCTACAGAGCATCTTCAAACTGTCCTACACAACCGATCCACACAGATTTTTGATTTATCAAAAAATTGAGCCTACAGTGCATCAAAATGTTTGACTGTAAACGGTACTGTAAACATATACTTGCAAATTCTTGCTAAATACATTTTCAATGTTCATTAAAAAAATGACAAAATTTTGGTGTCATGGTAGATGATGTTTGGAAAAATCAGAAATTTATCTCAAAAACTGAATTTTTTACAGCATTTTGAATTTTGGTCTCATGCCAACAATTGGAGTCAATGCAAAAATGGCATTTTTAAACATCAGTTTTTAACTTATGGAGCCAATAAATCATTGTTAAAAACAAATTACCAACATCTTCATGCTGTCCAGATGCAATCTGTGTATTTTCGGATTTTTGTCTTAATAACTGAATTTTTGACAGCCGTTTGAAATCTGCTTTTACTCACTAACAGCTGCTGTCTTGCACACAGGTGACTGGCTTAGTCAATTTGTGAAGCTATGTATGATGTTTCTGTTTGCCAGTTAGCTCAGTGAGATAGAGGGTGGTTCTTGGTGTTGAAGATTGTGAGTTCAAGCCTCAGCTCGTGCAACATTTCATCATGAGAAATCTACCCAAACTTATCACAAAGGTCCAGTCCCATGCCAGATGTCCTCAACTGGAAACACAAGACAATAGTCCTGATGGTGGCGTTACAGCAAGCCTCTAAATTTTAAAAACTTTGAAAATTCATCACAAATCAACCATATGTGCTACAGCTTTGGAACTTTCACTTTGAAATTTGCTTTTCCATGGCATGGATGGTTACTGTCTGGCACCCTGATGCTGGGCTTAGTCAATTTGTGAAGTCACACATAAACTGTCACTTAAACTAGATCAGGCCAGTTCGTTCATAATTGCTAGCAATTATGAGTCTGATCACTCATCCACAATTTGAAGGGCATGCCATAATTATATGATGTAACTTCTGTGCTGTGATATGCTTTGTTTTAGTGTGTGTGTTGCTCAGAATTGCCTAATTTTGCCTAAAATTGCCTGGCGCCGACCATTGCTGTGCAGCAGCTATAATTTATTTATACAGCTTTAAACCTTGACTCATAAGATATTGTGAAGGATTTGTGAAAACGAAGTAAGCAAGCAAAGGTTTCATGAAGGCCACTGTAATTAATGTTTTGACGTAAAAGCAAAGATATGTGCAGTTTTAATGTTATGGAGCCTTGTTTGAATTCTTTAATAGCACCATTATCAGATTGTGTTCTTACATGAAATAAATGTAACAACACGTGTTTGTGTTTCCCCAGCCACAAATAATTTACATCCGTTTTACTGCATAAATTAATAATATTCTCCAACTGGAACCAATTACAACTGCAATAAATAGTATTTCTGTGCAGAGTGAATCTTTTCTGTCAGGCTATAATCAGTGTAGCAGCAGTATGCTGTTGGACAGCTGGATTTTACTGCATTTTCATCAAGATAACAAGGAATTTTAATACCCTATTTAAACCTCTGTTAATTAAAATTACATTCCCAACTACATGTCTCTCAACTTGTCTCAAAGAGTGTTGAATTCCAGATTGAAACAACAGACATCTAAAGCTGGCTGCTGATTTTTTTTTTTTTCTCATCACATTTTTTGAATGAAGTGCTGCTGGTAGCTAGACTGCAAAAATGTATTAGTTTGTAAAACACTTGAACTGGAGGCGTTAGTTTGTAGTAGTGGTGGAGCAAGACAGGGTTTATGGAATGGCATAAATGAAACAAAACACTGCCAGCAACATATTCTGTGATATTGTGCCATTGTTATGACAATGTCATGGACTTTCTACAGTGTCTATGAGCAATCCTTTAAACATGACATTGCCTCTTTGTAATGTTTGACTGCTGGCCACTATGAAGATCATTTCCTCATTCCTCTCATATTCCTTTCTTCAGCTATTCACTTAACTGATATTTTTTTTCTCAGAAGCAGTTTTGTTTTTCAGTGCACGTTTAACAGATTATTTGAAACCATTGTTGTTTGTGTAGGATGTGATGGTTTCAGTATAAATGTGTTTGTATTGTTAGATTTGTGTGTGCCCCTGTCCCACATCAGTGAAGACATCGTACTGTACATGCTATGTGAAATGAGAGTACAAGTCTCTGTTTTCTACTTTAGCAAATCACTGGAGTTTCTTTTTCAGTAACTGTGATTGAATAAAGAAGCTGATTTCTTACAATAGCTGTTTTGTTTCAGCAGTTTCTGTCACTAAAACAATTTGAACAATGCTCACTTACCCAAGACAATATATTCAATAGAAGAAAAAGGGCAAATAAAAATAAATAAGTTGTTTATATTTTATCTTTACAGCAAATGTGTCAGTTGGAAGAAAAAAACATTTCTTGTATTACTATTTAAACCCTTTGAACTCCACAGATGAGGTCCATCGGTGCATATGTTGGTAGTTTTGCTTACTGTGATGTCATTTCTTGGAGTATATTTAAATGTTTCATATCTCTAAAGTCTGTATAACATAAGCTAAAAGATTATGTAAGTCAATAAACCATAATAATAAAAGTTTTGAAATTATGTAATGAATTAAAAAAAATTGACATGTTTTTTGATCAATTTGAAAAGTACATATTGGTCCAAAAGATTTCTAAATGTAGAACCATGATCAAAATGTTTCTTAACATTTATTGTTATTTATTTGAACTATGTACATTTTTTAGTTTTTGAGATATGCTCATTTTTATTAGCAGAGTGCAAAGCCATTTTGATAGTTTAATCTGCGGTAGAAATATTTCCCCAGTGCATACATTTGCATTTTAGGTATTTTATATCCCATAAATCTGTACAACCTCAAAGCTAAGAAGTTATGTAAGTCATAAACCATAATAAAGTCCAGTTCCTTATGTTTTTTTGTTCAGAATTTTTGGGAATTTGATAAACTATACATTTTTGGAATTGTTAGAACATGAGGAATATGAAACTAATGTTTCTTTTTTTTTTTTTTTTTTTTTTTTTTCAAACTATGGTGGCCATTTTGGATTTTAAAAATGGTGAATGTTCAAAATGCCTTTAAAAAAAAGTCAGGTTCCAAGCTATGCTGTTGTTTACTTTTATGGCTAAATATACATTTTGCCATACCTCAAGAATCCATATGCTAACATTTTACACAAATGTCTAATAGGATAAATGAAGAAGAAGAAGATGATGATGATTATGATGATGATGAAGTAGTATCATTTTATATCCGAAAGGTCAAAGGTCAACATCACTGTGACATCATGATGTTCTGCATAAAACACTTTTCCAGCCATTATTCAGTGTCATAACATAGGCACCGAAGGGGAGACATTTTGTCAGATACTGAATAAGTGACTCTAATCTTGAAACTGTGCTGGTTGTATAGATCTTCTGTGTGTGAAGCAGACATGGATGGGGAAACTGTTAGAGAAACTGGACTGGTGCGCGGAGGCATGCAACGACAGGGCAGTAATTATAGTTTTAGTGACTGCCTGTCAACTTGAAATGTCATTCCTAATCTTAATGTGTCACTGATCTTCATCCTGTTTTTTAGATTTGAGTCCTCATCATTCTCACATTGTTAATTGCAACAGCTAAGGTCAGTGCATTGTAAGTTTCTTGACCTACAGGAACATCTTTGTGTTGACAACATCCTGTGCAGTGGCATCTCACCATTTCAATGATGGCCTGAAGAGCTGGTAGTACATCAGTGGTGGTGGTTCTCAACTGGCCTTTATCATCCATGTAGTAGCCATTTTGCAGAGGAACACTTGTCTGGCCCCAAACTTGAGCTTGCACATGTACTTCCCCCATCAACCACCAATAAGCTGTTTCAATGCATCCTCTGTAGATGGTGGCTTGTTACTCTCTGCCTTATATTAGTCAAATTGTGCCATCTCAGCTTTGGAATGTTTCTTATTGTGATTCCTTTCGAGTAATAGGAAGCACACACAAACCTAGTCAAGTCTTTCCTGTGTTACTCTAAAATTATCTTAAAGTATCCTCAGAGGATCAAAGATGTCATCTTCAACTTTGAGGAAGATCTTCACCCATGTTGCATCATACCTAGTTAACACTACGACTTAAGCCCTGATTCGACACTGATTTAAAATAATTTCAGGAGCTCCCCAACAGAGGCCCCAGATAAGACGCAAATCAGTGATGGCTCCACACTCAGAAAATTGGTGCTCGAATGCTAACTTTTCAAAAAAAAGTGAGCCGAGACAATCTCATTTAAATGTTATTAAGGCATAATTGCATAATTAAGGGCGTGGCCACTTTGACTAACAGGCTGTCTGCTTGGCGTCACCACAGGACACCCAACTTAATCTCTTTGCTGTGTTTAAGGTGTCGGAGCTGGCTGGTTGGAGCCTAGCAGAGGTTTTTTTGTACACATACCGGACAAATAATAAGACTTGCTGTGCAGAGAATTGTACCAACTAACTGTCCAAGACACCAGTGAGGTTTTGGGGAGTGACATTCTGTTAAAATTTTATTTATATGTTAGCGCTAATTAGTATGTATCGTTGTTTGCCTAGCTCGTGAGCTTAGCTTGATATCTCACCATCCAGCTACTAACCTGCATGTACCAAAGTCCATAGGAGATACAGAAGTGTTAGCATTTAGGGTGATAATACTTTTCAGCTAAGGTTGGAAGATTTAAAGCTCCACTACGTTAACAATAGTTAGCTAAAGTTATGCTATGTAAGCGATACACTTGCCATATGGGCAATGTAACGTGAAGGTAATGTTAATGCTAGACTTGGATAATAACAGTTACGTTACGTTGTGTATGTAACTTGAAAATATTAATGTCACGTTTCAGCATGGTTCTTGAAATACCTTAATTCTATCTAGATGTTGCGTTGTTGGTTATTGAGGCTGTATGGCAGGTTAACTTTAAAGGGGCAAAAAGCGAAATCATTTCACTGCAAGGTTTGCTGTTGTGCACTGCCTGTAGACCAAAACAAAGTGTGTCATGAGCGACACCTCCCTCTACCTCTGCTCACCACCCCCACCCGCCTCGTTACCTATCTGAGTAGCCGAGCACCACAGCACCTCCATGGACTATTACATGCAGACGGTTCCGGTGTTTCCTCCGCAGGCTCCACCTCACTCAGCTGCCCGTCCACAGCTTGATTTAAAAAAATTCAGAAAAGATAGCTGGAGCTGAGGGAGGGAGGGGGGTCAGGCGAGCGGCTGAAGAAGGGGTGGAGTGAAGATTGTCCCTCGGTGCGGGGAGAGGAGAGAGGGCCTTTCACTGTGCCGATGGTGGCTTGGGAGCCTGAGCTCACCGCGCAGCAGCCCACCGCATCCGTCCACCCCTCCCTCCCTCCCGCCCCACACATAGTGTAGCGACCCTGCAGTGAATGTTATGTTGTACTGTTAATATTCTGTGAGTTAATGGCATGTTTTGGATTGAATGAGTATGGGTAGGGGGACGGGGTGTGAGTGGGACGGGAATGAGGGCTTTGTGAGTGCGCGTGCTTGTGTGTGTGTGAGCTGGAGGAGAGAGCAGGAGTACATGTTTTGTGAGCTAACATTATGGCTAAGTTCTTGTCTCGTTGTTTTTTTTTTTTGGCGTGGTTATGGCCAACAGTAACCTGTACTGTGAAGCAATAAACAGTGGGTTGCCGAATAACCGCGTCATCATTCTACACGTCCTGGTGGACGCTACAATATACTCCGAGCCTCGGCGCCTCTCCTTGACCAACTCACCTAAATACTATAAACACACTACTAACTGTAAACCTACACTAAAATACAATATGCTAACAATACAATTCGACAAATTACTAGCTATTCTCTCTGCTCTACTACTCCCTCTGCTCTGATCCAACCTACTCGCTATTAGTTTGATAACTGCGGACAGAATGGTTTTATATTAAGGGGAGGAGTAAAGGGAGGAGGGCAGGCTTTAGCGTGGACGGTTGGTGACATCATTCGCCTCGGAAAAATAATCATTTGCCTCCAGTGTAATGTAATGTAAATTCAAATGTAGTAACCAGGTTTCAAGCTGTAGAGGGCACTCCACACCACATTTTTAAAATAAAATGTAAATTTTCAGCAGTTTGCACTAAACTGTCAAGATTTTGAGCAGGATCAGTCAGTAACACTACTTCACTACCAGAAACAATGATTATCAGCTGAAAAAAATGGTTTTAGGGTTTAGTTACTCTTTAACCTGAATAACAGTGCTCCGGTTGGATCCAAACAAAGAGCCAGGGCTAGCTGGGAAGCTAGTATGGAGCTACATTAGGGTCAAAAGTTTTGTACTTGGAAAAAATAAAATTTTAAACTGAAAATTCATTCATTCATTCTTTTAAATAAATTATTTATTTTCACTTTTCACTTCTATATATATTTTAACATTTGAGGTTTTATTTTTTTCAGTTTTATCCTTTCAGATTCAGATCTTATTTTTTACAGTTTCAAATCTTTTTTTTCACTTTCAAATCTTTTTTTCACTTTCAGATCTTTTTTTTTTTTTTTTTCAGTTTCAAATCTGTTTTTTGAGTTTCAGACTTTTGACCCTGATGTGGCATGGGGGCCATGGCAGCAACTGAGAGTGGTGTGGAATCATGAGTGACAGTACCTTCAGGGAACGTAGGAACTAAAAAAATTCTGACTCAACACTTATATACACCATGTTCATGTGATTAGGAGTGTAAAAATTTATGCCAGTGACAAACTTCCATTTAGAAATCTGTTTTAGACAGTACTGAGCACCAATTGCAGTGTAAGAGCGATAAATTATGCCAGATTTTGCAGTTCAACAGCCACGTTTTAAGTGCTGATATGTCCGATTTCCACATAGCGTAGTGTCCATTTTGGTTGTGATGATGGCGTCCGGTCGGTTTTGGGAAATCATAACAAACATTAAGGGGTCATTTTTGTGACAACATACATTTTTTTGTGACATCTTTTATGTGGCGAATTTGTCAAAGCTGGACAGTGATTGTTCACAACTCCATCGTCACGGCCCTGTTGATGCTTCCTCGTCCAGTAAACGTGTTCCCTGGATGAAACCTTTGAGCTTGGGGAAAAGGAAACATTCCTAAAACACCTCCCTACTCACCTGACCTGATTCCAGGTGATTTTTGTGGCCCCAGGTGAGTAGGGAGGTGTTTTAAGATTGTTTACGTTTTCCCAAGCTCAAAGGTTTCATCCAGGGGACACGTCTGGATGTGGAGGCATCAACAGGGCTGTGATGATGGAGCTGTGAAAATGTATGTTGTCACAAAAACGACCCCTTAATATTTGTTATGATTTCCCAAAACTTAGTTAACATTTCTCATCTGTTGCGAAGTGGACACTACGCTGCGTTCACAGTGCTATGTGGAAATTGGACATATCAGCACTTAAAATGTGGCTGTTGAACAGTGGCGGCTCCTGCCAAATTTCTCAGGGGGGGGAAATTGTTGTGATGATGGCTGAGGTGACCCGTTCAATGGGTAAATTTGAATTAATTTGGCTCTGCAATGACTTAACAATCCACTGTGGTCATCAACAGACTAATTTTCATCCGTTTGCCCACACAAATACCTTTGAATGTGAACAGAGACCTGTTTCACCATTAATCAAATAAAATTGAGCAAGGTATTCACTGAGTCATTGTCAGTCTTAATTAGAAAACATTTTACTGTGGCCAAGTGGAAATTAATTTTGTGTTCTGATTAAAGAAATAAATGCAGGTATACCCTACAATTTAATACAATGTACATCACATAGTATCACTGCTCTTTGACCTGACCTGAACGGTTTTTGTTGTTGTTTTTTCAGTTTCAGTTATATATTGGGGAGACATTTTGGGCATTCCCCTCAGTGTATATGGTGACTACTGCCCTGTCAGCATGCATAATTAGGCTACAGTTGTCTGGTGCGCAAAGTGGCTGGTCTTGTCAAAGACCAAAGACCAAAGTTTGAGGAGTGTCAACTGGACAATACGGAGATATTTGCATCTTGAAAGCTGGACTACAAATGTGGATAGACAGGGAGAAACACTAGCAAGCCTAAGACACAGTAAGATATGATATTCCTCACTATATGAAGTGACTGATAACAAGATCTGCATAATGGGTTGTAAAGAAATTCATCAGGTTTTCATTTCGTAGACAGTGATCTGTATGTATAGCCTGATGGGATGACAGCACAATGATGTGTGTGGTATCACATGAAAGCTCTGGTCCTGCGCTTTCATGTGATATGTGTGGCATTTCTGTGCGAGCCTGCATTCGCGAGTAATCCATCCAAGAGTAATGTGTGTGCAAAGCTGTATGAAAGCTCTGTTATACATAATTTTAGTGTAACTTTATCATATTTTTTTCGCTGTGAAGACAATGGACTACCAACAAGTGTCCAGCAAAGCTGCAGGAATGAACAGGTGTGAATTTGGGCGCACTATGTGTCATTCCTTTTTAACCTATATGGTTAAGTTGGTCAAACCTATATGGTTAAAAAGTCTCTTGGATCAGCTGTAAACGTTAGCCATGTTGATCTTGGATGTGACTGCTGCTCAGTGGCGCTGCCTCATGTGATGTTGGAATAATCAGAAAAATGAGTTTCCGACCGCAAAGCAGTATTTCAGTGGAAACGCTTGACGACATGTTTTTTAAACATTTGTGATAAAATACAACACATCTTCTTTGTAATGGAGATTGCATTGGAGCGCCTGCATTTAGAAAAAAAAAAGCAATTTACATGAAAGTCTATGAGATTGAGTCTGGGCGATTTCCAGCCAGGCTGATATCGCCCCAAAGGGCCAAAACGTGACTAACGTGATATTTGAGGCAAGATGAGCTGTTTCAAGTGAAAATTATCAGAATAAATAATATATTGTGTGTATATATGACAATAATGATGATGATAATCATACATTTATTATCATCTTTCTTTTCTTTTGTGGCTCGAGGAGCGGCGGCTCCCTATCGCCCTCTATTGGCCAGCCACCTCTGCTGTTGAACTGCAAAATCTGGCATAATTTATCACTCTTACACCGCAATTGGTGCTCAGTACTGTCTAAAACAGATTTCTAAATGGAAGTTTGTCACTGGCATAAATTTTTACACTCCTAATCACATGAATATGGTGTATATAAGCGTTGAGTCGGAATTTTTTAAGTTCCTACGTTCCCTGAAGGCACTGTCACTCATGATTCCACACCCCTCTCAGTTGATGCCACACCCCCCATGCGACATCAGGGTCAAAAGTCTGAAACTCAAAAAACAGGTAAGAAACTGAAAAAAAAAAGATCTGAAAGTGAAAAAAAAAAAGATTTGAAACTGTAAAAAATAAGATCTGAATCTGAAAAGATAAAACGTGCAACTGAAAAAAATAAGACCTCAAATATTCAAATATATATGCAAGTGAAAAGTGAAAATAAATGATTCATTCAAAAGAATTACCAATGTGAATCAAAATTATATTTAACCTGAAAAAAACATTCCATACACTTATTTTCATTTTGAATACATTGTTGTATTTTTCAAAATTCAAGATCAAAACATGAATTTTCAGTTTTAAATTTTATTTTTTCAAGGACAAATCTTTTGACCCTAATGTAGCTCCATAAGCTAGTGGAGGCTAACTGGCTGTGCTTCCCTTCGGTCATGCTCCCAGCTAGCTCTGGTTTGTTATTCAGGTTAAAGTGTGAAGAAGCAGCGGATCTGTCAGGCAGCTGAGTGAAGTGGAGCCTGCGGAGGAAGCACCGGTTAGCCCAGATTTCACTACAGGCAGATTCACTCGCTACAGGGGCGAGGGAACAAAACCTAGGCAAGGCAAGTTTATTTGTAGAGCACAATTCGTACACAAAGTAATTCAAAGTGCTTTACAGAACAAGAAAATGCATTAAAATCACAATAAAAAAAACCATAAATAATCATTATAAAATGAACTGTAAAAGAGAAGAATGCAGATAAGATCCTTTCAGTCATATGCACAGTGAAAAGGAGCTGTTTTGAGCCTAGATTTGAACATTGTCAGAGTAGAGGCCTGTCTCACATCTTCAGAAAGACTGTTCCAGATTTTAGCTGCATAAAACTGGAACCCTGATTCCCCGTGTTTAGTCCTGACTCTGGGCACCAGCAGGAGGCCGGTCCCTGAGGTCCTCAGAGTCCGAGATGGTTCATATGGCACTAACATGTCAGAGATGTACTTTGGTGCTAGGCCTTGGAGAGACTTGAACACAAGCAGAGCTGCTTTAAAGTCTATTCTCTGAGCCACAGGAAGCCAGTGTAGAGACCTGAGCACAGGACTAATGTGCTTGTACTTCCTGGTTCTGGTCAGGACCCGAGCAGCAGCATTCTGGATGTACTGCAGCTGTCTTACGGCCCGTTTGGAGAGGCCAGTGAGCAGGCCGTTACAGTAGTCTAACCTACTAGAGACAAATGCATGGATAAGTCTCTCCAAGTCAGGCTTAGACACTACACCTTTGATTTTGGCAATGTTTTTTTAGATGGTAAAAGGCTGCTGATGTTATTGATTTGATGTGGCTGTTAAAGTTCAAGTCTGAGTCCATTATTACCCCGAGATTTCTAACCTGATTTGTAGGTTTTAGAGAGAGAGACTGGAAGTGACTGCTGACACTTTCTCTTTGTTTCTGTGGACCAAATACGATGACTTCAGTCTTGTCTGAATTTAGCTGGAGAAAGTTGTTTTGCATTCACACACTGACCTGTTGGATGCAGTGACAGAGTGAATCTACTGGTCCATATTCACCTGCTGTCAATGAGACATAGATCTGAGTGTCGTCTGCATAATTGTGGTAGGACACATTATTACTTTGTATTAACTGGCCTAAAGCAGCATGTAGAGATTGAACAGAAGGGGTCCCAGGATTGACCCTTGGGGCACCCCACAGGTCAAGGCCATGTGGTCTGAGACACAGTTACCAATTTCAACAAAGTACCTCCTGTCTTCTAGATAGGACTTCAACCAATTTAGGGCAGTGCCAGAGATGCCCACCCAGTCCTCTAACCTCTGTAAAAGGATCTCATGATCGACAGTGTCAAAAGCAGCACTCAGATCTAGCAGGACTAAAACTGAGACTTTGCCTGCGTCAGTGTTCAGGCGGATGTCATTTGTCACCTTAATAAGAGCGGTCTCAGTGCTGTGATGGGGTCTAAAACCTGACTGGAAAACATCAAAAGAGTTGTTCATTAGGAGAAAGTCAGTAAGCTGTTGGTAAACAACTTTCTCAAGGACTTTGCCTAAAAACGGCAGATTTGAAATGGGCCGGTAGTTGTTCAGTACTGTGGCATCAAGACTGCTCTTCTTTAGGAGAGGCTTTATGACCGCAGTTTTCAAGGCCTTTGGGAATGTTCCAGACTGTAGTGACATGTTAACTATGTGAGCGAGTGGTGGTAACAAACTGCTCAGCACAGACTTTAGAAATCTAGTGGGTAACACATCAAGGCAGCATGTAGATGAACTCAGACTGGTGATGATCTCTTGGACAGTTTTGTCAGTTACAGGTGCAAAATGAGTCAGCTCTAAGTGTCTGGGTGGCTGCAGGGTTGTTATTGGTGTTGTGGAATTGATGGCATTTTTAATGGTCTGAACCTTGTCGCAAAAGAATACTGCAAACTCATTACACTTGTGATGTGGAGATCAGTTCCAACGGCAGTTGAGCTGGAGGGTTTGTTAATCTGTTCACTGTTGCAAATAAGACACGCAAGTTGTTACCGCAGTTTCCAATAATTTCAGAAAAGTACCTCTCCCTTGTTCTACGTAAGATCTGGTTGAACACGTACAACTTTTCTTTGTAAATTTCATAATAAACATGAAACTTTGACTTGCGCCATTTCCGCTCGGCCCTCCGGCACTCCCTTTTCTGTGCCCTGACCGAGTCGTCATTCCTCCATGGCGCCTTCTGCTTATCTTTAACCATTTTAACCTTCACAGGTGCAATGGTGTCCAGAACAGTCAAAACACTCGAAGTAACAGAGTTCAACAAATCATCAACATTAGAATTAGAACATGAGGCATTTTCAAAGTTTATCATTTCCATGAACAGAGCGCCTGTGCTGTTATTTATGTGTCTCCTCCGAACAACTGCAGGACCAGCCAGCGGTGGTTTGGGAGAAACAGACAGGTCAAAGAAGACACAGAAATGATCAGACAGAGCAACATCAACCACATTGACATTTGAAATATTAACCCCCTTTGTAATGAGCAGGTACAGAGTGTGCTGCACTCTAATGTGGGTGGGCTCACACACATGCTGAGTCAGGCCAAAGGTTTCAAGGACAGCACTGAGCTCTTTAGCATTTCTGTCACAGACATTATCCACATGTACATTAAAATCACCTGTAATGACCAAACCATCAAAGTCTGTGCATACAATTGAAAGCATCCTGGTAAAATCATCAATAAAACTTTGACGGTGCTGGGGAGGCTTGTATATAACTACATAGAGTATGGACGGAGATTGTTTTAGCTCCATTTTAAAGGATACATACTCAAATGATGAAAACACCCAAAATGACAACCTGTGCATAACCATATGATCTCTAAATATTGCACAGACACCTCCACCCTTTTTGTTTTCTCGTGTTTCAGATTCAAATTTGTAGTTGGGTGGGGCTGATTCTGTTAGAACAGCATTACCTGTGTTTTTGTCAAGCCATGTTTCAGTTAAAAACATAAAATCAAGATTATACAAAGAGATCAAATTATTAATAAAAAATGATTTGTTAGACAAGGATCTGACATTAAGCACAGCAAGTTTCAGATTAGTTTCAGTGGGACTGGACATTATCTTCTTACAAGGGATATGGATTAAATTTCTCTTACTGGACAGTCTAACTGTCCTTCTGTAATCTGGTCTATGTGGTGTGGCTGTAGATACAGGACTAGGGGAGAATATTGTCTCACAGGGCCCCAGCTTGATATTACCTTTATCATGGCTGTAAGTCCTGGGACAGCAGAGGCCCTGTGCATCCTAGCTCTTAGGGATACCAGCTCTGGGGGCAGGCAGGGGAGGACGAGCAGGGGGAAGTTTGGGTGATGGAGATGAAAACTGAGGGGGAGGAGCTGGGGGAGCTTTAGTTTGTGAAGCAGGAGAGTTGAAGCTCCTGTGTGACTTGATATTAGGGGTGAGGGGAACCATCTTAATCCCTGATTTGATCAGACTTTCAAGATGGTTGGGAAGACCCATGGGGGAAGGTGGGGATGGAAAGGAGAGGGAGAAGGACAAGGCTCTAGAGGGGGTAGATGTGGCAGGGGGGGCCCAGGGCTGGTCTGTGGGTAGAGGAGGTGATGGGGGTGCTGCCGGGTCTGAAACTTCTGCTGGGGCCGTCATAGACGAGTCCAAGGCCTGTGATGAGGGCCCGGGGGGAGGTGGAACTGATGGCGGGCCTGAATCCTTCACTGGGGGCGGTGGAGGCTGTTGTGGTGCTGGAGCTGAATCCTTCGCTGGGGGCGGTGGAGGCTGTTGTGGTGCTGGAGCTGAATCCTTCGCTGGGGGCGGTGGAGGCTGTTGTGGTGCTGGAGCTGAATATTTCGCTGGGGGCGGTGGAGGCTGTTGTGGTGCAGCTGGTGCTGAAACACTGGCTCGGGCTCTGGCTTCTGCGACAGAGATGCTTCTCTCGTTCCTCTTTTCTCTCACTGGTCCTTCAGGACCCTGTCCGGGCCCATTCTGATGCCTCAGAGCGTGGAGAAGGTGTTCCGTCAGCACTCTCCTCCCACCTCTGCACAGGTGTGGGCCCTTTCCCTTGAACAGGTCCTCTCGTTTCCAGAACAGATAAAAGTTCTCAGTGTAATGCAATCCTCTGTGCGCACACTCTTTACACAGCCATGTGTTCAGCTGAAGCAGCCTGCTGAACTTGTTTATCTTCCTGTCTATGTTTGGAAGAGGTCCACTAATGAATGCCTTGACCTCCAGTTTATCAAGCTCCTTGAAGAACTTAGTGAAATCCCTTTTCAAGACTTCAGTCTGTTCCTTTCTGATGTCCACTGCACCCACATGCACGATCAGCTGTTTGACTCCTTGGTGTGTAGACAAAACTTTTGAGAGGAGTGTTGTTATCTCAGAGACAGTGGCACTGGGACAGCAGCATGTTTGAATTCTTCCGTGGTTTATGCCACTGATAGCACCGTCTCCTAACAGCAGCGTATCTCTGACCTTGACGTTTGGTCCAGATTGTCTGTCTGCCTGCTGTCTTTTGCCGACTTTATGGCTCCAGTTACGTGAAAATAATCCATTTTCTCTTTGTTCGTTAGAAACATTAAATTCAGTCTCTGACAATGGCAAAAATCTGTTTGTAAGCTGTATTTTGGGTGATGTTACGTAGGAATTAACATTGTCTCTCATCACTTTGTGCTGCTTTGGCTTAGCACCAAGTTCTCTCCAGGATGAGGCATTTTGGTCTTTACAGAGTTTTGGAAAAGACACAGTATCACTCAGATTTAAGATGAAAGTAGCAGGATTTTCACCCTTTTTACCCCTGCATGCTGCCTTATGGCCAAGCTCCACCGGCGTCACAGCGTATTCATTTGGGCTCCGCTGGCTGCGTACGGAAGTGACACATAGAGAAGCCAGCGGGCTTGTTTACCGTTTGTTGAGCCGAGAGGCTGCATGTAGGCTGCATGAAATGTTAAAGCATTTCCCACCTAAGTTATTACATATATTTGAATTATCTACAAGTTTACTGTACCGTTTGTCATCTACTCGCTTTCAAATGTCTGCCACGGACATTTACACAATGTCACGGATAAACATGGGCTGCAGACGTTTCGCGCCGCTGACATGCCCGGTGGATCTCGGCCGTAATGTCTCTGCACATGTTGAGCTTCCAGCTAAGTTAATACAGACACAGGCTAATATAACATGATGAGTTAGAGTTGTTTGGACCACTTTTGGACTTGTTTGCTCACATATTTGTACCGAAAGGTCTTTGGATCTGTTCTACCACTACGTCTGCTTCTTCTTCTTCTTCTTCTTCTGGGTCTTCACGATGCATACCGCCACCTATTGCACTGGAATTGTAACAACAAGCTACATTCACAGACAGTGAGTCCAATTATAATGTGTTTATGAGCGAGGTCAAACAGGTAGCGCCAAAAGCAGAAAAATCTATATGTGGCGAAGATAATTTATTCGTGGCGCACCGTGGGTCAGTTAACTGTAATTAAGAATTGATAAGAATTGATCAATTAATTGAAAAGGGGGTCATTTTTGTAACCTGGCTGGTGTGCTGCAGGGGATTGGTGGCTTAGGAGCATAATGATTTGCTAGTTGTAACTGAATGGAGGATAAAGTTGATGACTTTGCCACAGAGTGTTTGGCATATTGCAGCATCTACAGAAGCATTCAGTATAATGTGGAGAGATGGTGTTTCTACACTCAGGACAGACAAGTGAGCTGGATGTCAGATTAGTGATAATCCATAAATGTAACAGTGAATGTTCATACTGTGACAAACTGTGTGAACTACCAGATCGGTGAAACTATTTTAACAGCGTGTGTTTTGCATCATCTAATCTGCATTTCTGATCATCCTATTCATGTGACTTAAGTCCACATATCTGAGTCTATGTATGGGCCAACAGCCGGAGACATTTGTTTTTTTCAATAATGCAGTTGGCTAAACTGAACACACTCCCGTGTCTCCATTTCTCCTCATACATCCATGTTTGGACAGAACCCATGTTAGATCCGTAACAGTGCAATATTTCTTCCTTGCTCCCCAATAGAGTGATGTTAAACCACAGTGTGATCACTGCTGAAAAGATATAGTGTAGTTCATTAAAAAGTGCAGATTACACTTCAATCGCTTAATTTTCTGCAAAGTATTTTATGCATTGAATTTAATGGTAGGGACCTCTGTTGAAATAAATCACATATTTTGTTACTGAACACTTGACATTGACAACTTTAAAGTCACTCATAAGATAACAAGTAACCATATTGCAAATTATTTCCAGGAAATTACCATATGTTACTGTAATATTTCACAATAAATTATAAATACTTTATGTGTATTATTTACTGTGCAATTCATGCAGGTAAATGTATTATTTTACAAAAGCATACTGCTACATCACATTAATATATGCAGTTTGTGCAAGTGTGAAATTACAGTGAAATACAGTAATTCTATGGGAGCAAATTGCTAAATCACAGTAACCAAATGTACATACGTAGACTTTACAGTTATTTTAGTGATTTTACAGGAACACACTGTTTTATATTACAGTAATGTATGTAGTTTACATGTGAGGTTACAGTTAACCCTTTATGACCTACCATAGAACAAGTCCGCCAGAGCATATCTTTACAATTTTACCTACTGTAGGGCCATTTTTTTGAGTATTTTAATATGCTCTACATCTATAGAGTGCCTAAGTCACGCCCCTTCCGGGACTTAGATCGGAAAAAATATGAATGGCAGTGAATGGGGAGAGCAATATTATCTTTTGTTCCCGTTTGAGTTGCGACATGAAATCTAAATATGTTGTTAATAAATCTAAAACATCAATTTTAGGGTCAAGAAAGTCATACTTTGTGGTATGATCCTCCCATCAAAGCCGTCACTTTGACCAATAGAAACACAGATCGATCTGCTGCCGTAGACAACTGTATGACAACAACACCCCAGCATTTTTAATATTTCCTCTAGCAATGTTACCACACAGAGTAAAAGGGGGAAATGATGGTGTGAAACAGCAGAGGCACTTTGTCAACCCGCTAAGTTAATGTTACTGTCATTAGCATCAAGCTAGTGTAATAGGAGCAAGCCCCTTTTTCTTCTAGACAACAAAACCCTTGGGCAGAGCACCTCAGTAGAGAGAGAGAGTAGATAACACGGGGTTAACAAGTAAAGACTATTTATTTGTTTCCAACAAAGAGGGAACCATAGTACAATGCTCAGTTTTACAGCCTCAAAAATCACACAGTGAACACCTGGATTAGATTGAGCAACACACAAAAAAAAAAACAACATGCAATAAAACAACCCTAAATGCAACCTAATACCAACAATGTTCACAAAACACATCAGCAAGGGTCACACATCAGCAAGGGTCTTATGATAAAACAGCAATACTAAAGGTTCTCTAGTAAGTAAGGCCAAGCCCATAAGAAAATAAATAGTCACTATACACAATATAAAATGTAGCAGCTCACAAAATGGGAGAAACTGGCTCAATTTACAATTACAATACTAAAATCTCGACAACCTGCTCAAAACATCTCGCATGCATGCGAGATAATTTATAAGGTGTCCCAGAGTGAGACACAGGAAACTAAAACGCAGCAGAAGCGCTGCTAAAACACAGGAGAGAGAGAGAGAGAGAGAGAGAGAGAGAGAGAGAGAGCAGGTGGTTATTAACACCCCCCCCCCCCTTTTCATAGCCATATTACTCATGGCGAACAGTCAGCAGGTGTTTGTCAATGCTTGTACCTGGCCGGTCGTTGGCCTTGAGTTGTCCTTTGGGATCGGCGTAAAGCTGGCCCGTCTCCTTCCGTAGCCTCTGACCTCATTGTGGGCTGTAGGATGTGGCTCCCATCTTCTTGTCCAGGCTGTCCTACGGGGTACTTGGAGGGCTGACAGTCCTCTGGGGTGGCTTGTACCTAAAACAGGAATGAACCCCCACACCATACCCGGCTGCCTTTTTGCTAATCTATCTGTCCTAGAGGTTTGCTGACCTGTAGGGTGATAGTTAACTGGACAAGGGCGCATTAAATTCTGGTGCAGAACTTTCTCTGATCAATCAACCAATCAATCAATCAAACTTTATTTGTATAGCACTTTTCATACATTAAAATGTAGCACAAAGTGCTTCACAGAATAAAAAACAAACAAACAACAACAATACATACATATTGAAAACCCGCCCCTCCCACCCCCACATATAAACACATGCACACACGCGCACACACACACACACACACACACACACACACACACACACACACACACACACACACAGTCAATATAGTCAGTGACATGGCTGGGCACTGAGGAACCAGGTGAGGAAAGGACCACCTATGGGGAGCCATCCACACCGAGAGGCGCCACAGCTGACGGCCACAGGGAGCACCGCCACAGAGACCACCCCGACCCAGACAGACAGTGGTGGACTCCTCACATGGTGCAGAGTCCCCAAGTCCTCTGGGCCTGAGGGATCTCCAGGGCGACATCCCCGCAGGCAGACCGGACACACCTCTCAGTGTGGAGGCCCCCCATGAGGAAACACTGGAGCTAAAAACTAAAAGACTAAAAGGCTAGAAGCAATATGATACAATAAAACAACTAAGAGATAAAATAGTGATAAAATGCATAAAAATGTAAGATTAGGAAAAATTAAAGATTTAACAATTAAAATAATGTTACTAATAAATAAATGAAGATTTAGAGGCTAAAATGCATAAAGATTTAAATAAATCATTTAAAAGCATTAGAAAGTAAAAATAACATATTGGAGTTAAAAGAGTAAAAGAATTCAGTTAAAAGCCAACTTAAAAAGGTGAGTCTTGAGCCTCCTTTTAAAAACATCAACAGTCTCTGCAGTCCTGACATTCTCCGGCAGGCTGTTCCATAGGTGAGGGCCATAATGGCTGAATGCAGCCTCCCCGTGGGTTTTTGTTCTAACTCTTGGAACAATTAAAAGGCTGGTGCTGGAGGACCTCAGGCTCCGCGAGGGTTGATATGATAAAAGCAGGTCAGATAGATAAGATGGCCCAAGACCGTTAAGACATTTAAAAACTAATAGAAGAACCTTAAAATTGATCCTGAAACACACGGGGAGCCAATGCAGCGATTCTAAAACTGGTGTAATGTGCTCCCGCCCTCTGGTCCTCGTCAGCACCCGTGCGGCTGAGTTTTGGAGTAGCTGCAGGTTAGAGATGGTCTTTTTGGGAAGACCAGAGAGCAGGGCATTACAATAATCTAAACGACAGGAAATAAAAGCATGCATCAGCACCTCCGTGTTAGCCTGAGAGAGAAACGGGCGGACTCTGGCTATATTCTTAAGATGATAAAAACCTATCTTTGTTACATTTTTGATGTGTGGAATAAAACTAAGCTCAGAGTCGAAAATGACGCCCAGGTTCTTCACACATTGTGAAGGTTTAAAATCTTGTAGTTTTGGTAAAAGTTTCTCTCTCTTGCCTTCAGGACCAATAATTAAAACCTCTATTTTGTCCTGGTTGAGCTGTAGGAGATTCACTGCCATCCATGACTTGATATCTAAAATACAGTTAAAAAGGGTATCAATTGGCCCTGTGTCATCAGGAGACACGGCGATGTACAACTGTGTGTCATCTGCGTAGCTGTGGAAGCTAATGCCCGTGCCTCAAGGGGAAGCATGTATAGATTAAAAAGGATTGGACCTAAAATTGACCCTTGGGGCACCCCACACCTAATTTCATGAGTTCTGGAGGAACATGTATCCATACTTACAAAGAAACAACGATCTGTGAGATAAGAGCTGAACCAGTTAAAAACAGTACCAGAGAGGCCCACCAGGTTTCTGAGTCTGTTTAATAAAATGTGTGATGGTCGACTGTATCGAAGACGGCGCTCAGATCCAGTAGTACCAAGACTGTGAGTTTTTGTGAATCAACATTCATCCTGATGTCATTTAAAATCTTTAAAAGGGCTGTCTCGGTACTGTGGTTCATCCTAAAACCAGACTGATATTTCTCTAAAATACTGTTTCTTTTTAAAAAGTCATTAACTTGGTTAAAAACCAGTTTTTCTAAAATCTTACTTAAAAACAGTAAGTTGGATACAGGTCGGTAATTATTAAAAATGTTGGGATCTAAATTACTCTTCTTCAGAAGGGGCTTCACCACTGCTGTTTTGAAGGCAGTGGGGAAGACACCCGTCTGAAGAGAGTAATTCACTATATTTAAAATCTGTTCCTCAAAGAATCCATAAAATGTTTTTAAAAGTGATGTGGGAATCGGATCTAAAAGGCAGGTTGTTGGGTTTACCTGGGAGAAAACTCGACCAAGTGTCCTTGCATCAACCAGGGCAAAACTCTCCAGTGTTTCCTCAGGTAAAAGCAATGATCCAGGTGTGTTAAAAATTTTATTTTGTTGGGATAAAAGACTGGACCTGATATCATCGATTTTACTTCTGAAGTGGTCTGCAAAGTCCTCGCAGAGGGCGTCTGTTGATATGTTGGATGGTTTATTAAAATTGGTGCTAGTTAAAAGATTGAAGGTGGAGAAAAGAAATTTGGGGTTGTTTTTATGATCAGAAATGATTTTTGAAAAGTGGGATATTCTTGCCTGTTTGACTGTTTTATTGTAGGATTTGAGTTGTTCACGTAAAATTTCAAAATGAACTGTCAATTTGGTTTTTCTCCACCTCCTCTCTGCACTCCTGCATTTTCTTTTCAGTCTTCTGATGTTATCGTTTCTCCACGGGGGTGTAGGTTTTGTTTTTATGGTTTTGGTTAAAAGTGGAGCCACTGAGTCAAGTGTTGACTTTAATTTCCTGTTAAAATTGTCCACAATAAAATCACAAGGTGCAGGTAAGATTTCGGCAGGAGTGCTCTGTAAAATCTTGATAAAATTTGCAGCCACTTCAGAAGTTAGGTAGCGTTTCCTCACTGTTCTCACCGGGGCCTCCTGATGGCTAAAACTGGTGATGTTAAAATACACACAGTAGTGGTCAGACACAGCCAGGTCAACAACAGAGGACACACCAGTGGACAGGCCATAGGTTATGACCAGGTCCAGGGTGTGTCCTCTGTTGTGAGTTGGCTGTGTGACGTGCTGTTTAAAATCCATGCAGGTTAAAAGGTTTAAAAATTCTCTGGACATTGTATCCGAGGTATTATCAACATGTAGATTAAAATCACCAGTTATTAAAATTCTGTTGTATGTGGTGTGTATGATTGATAATAATTCTGAAAAATCAGTGATAAAAGAGGTGGAATGGTGGGGTGGTCTGTAAACTGTGATACAAAGAGGAGGAGGAGGACTGCTAAAAACAAAGGCATGATACTCAAATGATGAGTAGCTGTTAAAAGAAACTTCAGTAGAGTGCAGTGAATTTTTAGTGACTGAAGCAGTTCCGCCCCCCCGAGTAGAAAATAAAAAATTAAAATTTGGTGGGCAGGCCTCAGTGAGAACAATAGGTGCGTCAGTGCCAAGCCATGTCTCTGTTAAAAGAATACTGTCCAACTTGTTATCTAAAATCAGGTCATTTATGATAAAAGTTTTATTTAAAAGGGAGCGCACGTTCAGCACGGCCAGGTTAATGTTCGTGCTGACGGTGCGCTCGTGCGGTGAGCGTGAAGCAGGTGTGACGGGAACTAAGTTTTGGGGGTTACTATTAATCCATGGTGAAGCTGGTCTGTTAAACCTGTTTGAAATTCTGACTGGGATGGATATGGATGTGGCAGTGGGTTGGGGAAGAACCAGAGAGGAAACCAGGGGGGCGTGTGCTTCCGATTTGCGTAGCTGTCAGTCACATGGGGCACACTGAACAGCGTGCTGAATGTTAGCTGCTAACATGCGGCTGCCCAGCCTGCTTGGATGAAGCCCATCAGCTCTGTAAAAAGAGGACCGGTTCCAAAATAAGTTAAAATTGTCAATAAAAGTGAATCCATAAGTGCTACAGGCAGCCTGGACCCATGTATTGAGGGAGAGGAGCCGGCTGAAGCGTTCTGCTCCGCGGGACAGTGTTGGTAGGGGACCGCTGATAAAAACCGACTTACCACAGTTTTTTTAAGAGGTTAAAAAGAGCAACAAAATCCATTTTTGTCAGCTCTGATTGCCGGCGGGCCGTGTCGTTTGAGCCCACATGGAAAATCAGCCAGTTTATGGATGAAGGGAGTGACTGCAGTAGTTCTGGAAGTTTGCCAAGGATGACCGGGACTGTGGCTCCAGGAAAACAGCGAGTTGTGGCGTTGAAAAAACGAATATTCCTGATGATGCTGTCTCCAAATAACATGGTGGAAGGAGGGAAAAGAGGACGAAGAGGAACAGGATGGGGATTGGGGGACTCACATGAGGCAGGTGGACGGTCCATGCTGCGTGACCGGGGGGGCAGGAGCTGCTGCGACTCGGCGGTCCCGGCCCCGGCAGGAGCAGCGCCATCCCGGCTGTGGGAGAGGAGTCCCCCGGAGCGTCTCCGTACAGCCTCCTTTAGGAGCCTCCGACGCGCTGCGGAAGCCGATGTCCGGGACGGGAGTCGATGATCGGGTCCTGCAGCCGCGGCACTCCGGTCCACAGGTGCCAGCGAGGAAGACGTGGATCCATCCGTGCAGGGCGCCGCAGGAGTACCACCGGCTAGCGGAGATGGAGCCACAGCACGCCGAGACGCCGAGGCCGACTCCTCCAAGTGCGGATCGGCACCGGACGGCAGTGAAGGAGCCGCAGCAGCAGCGTCAGCAGTGCCAGCGTCTGGATCTCCGTCCGATGCCAAGGCGCCATAGCGGTTGGACAGGCAGAGGCGCGGAGGTGAGGCAGCACAGCCAGGGGCTCTCTTACCCCTGCCGACCACCTCCACCCAGGACCACCGGCGACTTGGTGTTGAGCTGGAGGACGGAGGAGGCCAAGCGCTGGGGTCCCAGTGCACCGTGTCCTGAAGGGCCGCCGTGAGAGAGGCGATCTGGAGCGACTGTTCATGGGCCACCTCCTGGAGGGCAGTCAGCAAGGAGGATTTGATGTTTAGCTCACCAGAGAGCCGGAGAATGTCCTCTTTCAGGTCAGAATTTTTTTGTCTGCTTTTACCAGCTGGGGGTCCACATCGGCGTGCATATTTTCCGAAGACGTAGCCATAAGCTATCGCTGTACTGTCAGCTGGCGGAAGTTTTCCGACCTGTCAAGCAGGCCCTGTCTGGCTGTTAAAAACCCCTAATGCTTGGACATCCAGTGATTAAAATAACGTCCGATTAAAAGAGGTAAATAAAAATAACTGATGTCCAAGCAGATATCTTAAAAGTCACTCCAAAGCTAAAATAAATCAGTTTAAAATCACGGGTTAGGGAGAGCACAGACAGGCAGCTACAGACGCCGACACATGCGCAGCAAAATAACACAAGGCCAGGGGCCAGTCGCAGCAGCCACGCCACTCATTAAGTTAACATCTGTGAAATCTTGTGATCAAAGATTCTATGCTTCAATTGCCCGCGGATCATACACTGTGTCCAACTGCTCATCCCTGCCCTGTTTCTGGCTTAACTACAAAGACTGACAAGTCTGGGTTAGGTTGTTTCAGAATAACATATGGCTCACTTTTCCAAACATCTGACAGCTTACCTCCACTCTTTATCCCTCATTGCCACAGCGGGACCCTCTCTCCAGGAAGCAGTGGTGTACTCATTGGGTGTCTGTCATGGCTTTTTTTCTGCTGTTGATGAGCATTCTCCAGTCTCTCAGCAGCCTGTTGGTGGGCAAGTTTTAGTCTCTGATAGTGCAACTTAACCCAATCGGTTTGGGGCTTTATTGGCTCGCTTTGGGTGCCCAGTGTCATGTCCAGGGGTAGGCATGGATGCCAACCAAACAGGAGATAGGCGGGGGTTTGTCCTGTGGAACAGTGAACAGTGTTATTATACATAAACACAAGCTCCTGTATGTAGTCAGGCCAACTTGGCTTTTGGTGCCCCTCCAGGATACCTAGGAGAGAAAGCAGAGTACGATTAAAGCGTTCACAACCCTGTCCCTTCTCACCAGTGTCAAGGTTTTTTCAGGCCCTGTGTGGCCTGCCTTCTCATGACATGCTTGCCACACCTGTTGTTTGTAGATGACTGGGAGAACTATTTACTGCACCTGTTCCAGAGTCCTTGGATCCTGCACCTGATGGTATAGAATGCCATCTCTCAACAGAAACCGCTCCCTTTCTTTGAGGAGTCTCAGTGCCATAGGGTGGAGACTCTTTCTCTGGAGACTGTCAGGTGGTCTTCCAGACCGCAATGACTGCAAAACCTGTTGAATTGCGGGGTCCTGACTCTGAGCGTCTTGCCACTGGCTGGGTGTTATGCCCACTTGTACCTCACTCAACTGGACCTGAACAGACTGGGAAGGTGCAGCACTTGTCCCTGCCCCAGCACAACAGGCCTGGACGACATCAGCAGTCACCTGATGCCAGGGGGCAAACACTGGAGGCTCTTCGTCGACACTTACTGGTTCGTTTGTTTCCAATGGTTTTCGTGACAGGGCATCTGCATTTGCATTGGCTTTTCCAGCACGGAATTTTAGCTCAAAGTTGTAGTTTGCAAGCCTGGCTGCCCAACTCTGCTCCACACTTCCCAGATTGACTGTCTGTAAATGAGCGAGGGGGTTATTATCAATGAATACAGTGAAGCGAGAGCCTAACAGATACTCATGAAATTTCTCAGTTACTGCCCAATTTAATGCAAGAAACTCAAGCTTAAAGGATCTATAATTTGCATCATTATTCACAGTTGGGTGCAAGCTCCTACTATAGGCAATGACTCTCTCCACTCCACCTTGAACCTGGTTTAGCACTGCCCCTAGCCCATACTTGCTGGAATCTGTGTAAAGAATAAAAGGCAGTGAAAAGTTGGCAAAGGCAAGAACAAGAGCTTGTGTTAGGGCTTCTTTCAAACCTTGAAATGCTGCTTCACACTCAGGGGTCCATTTTGTCAGAGGGGGGCTGGCTCTGCGAGTTTGTGTTTGAGGACATCCAACTAACAGTGCATGTAGTGGGGCAGCTACTTCAGCAAAATTCTGTATGAAACGGCAGTAGTAACCTACCAGTCCCAGAAATGCCCTCAGCTCCGTCACTGTTCTAGGTTGTGGCCACGCTGACACAGCTCTCACCTTCTCTTCCATGGGGGTGACACCTTTCTCTGACACAACATGACCCAGGTACTGAACAGAAGGCTGGAACAGGTGACACTTAGTGGGTTTCAATTTGAGACCTTGCTGGGCCAAGAGAGTGAACACCTGCTCAAGATACTTAAGGTGAGTAGCAAAATCAGGGGCAAACACAATGATATCATCCAAATAAATCAAAAGTGATTCAAAGTTCATCTCACCTAAGCAGGGTTCCATCAATCTTTGAAAAGTTGCAGGAGCATTACAAAGCCCAAAAGGCATCCCGTCAAACTCATAAAGACCCATTGGGGTTGTGAATGCAGTCTTCTGTCGGTCATCTGGATGGACAGGCACCTGCCAGTATCCGCTGGCCAAGTCTAGAGTGGAAAAATACTTGACCTGGGACAACATGGTCAAGGACTCTTTAACTCTTGGTAATGGAAAAGCATCTTTACGAGTGACAGCGTTTACCTTACGATAATCAACACAGAATCTCAGGGTGCCATCCGTCTTCCTTACCAACACAATGGGAGATGCCCACAGGCTGCAACACTGGTGAATGATCCCTGCCTCTAACATATCCTGCAAAAGAGCACGAACCTCTTGATAGATGGAGGAGTGAGGCAGGCACCAGAAAGGTCAACTGGAATAGAGCTTTCAGTTTCCTTTGTTGAACAGGGTTGAACTTGTTGTAACCGGACCTCAATAGTACCTGGGGTGGTCACTGATAAATCAACACTTCCACCAAGTATGTCCTCTGATTGAGCCAGTGTCAATTGTCCCAGTTTCTGGTAGCATTGAAGATAAATAGTAGAGGTGGTAGCATTTTTGAGCCGGAGTGGAAGAAGCCCACCATCAACTGTCACCAGTGCTCGTGCAACCAGGAAGGGAGCGGCCTCTACTAGGGGTTCCACAAGGGTGACGTATGGCTGACCAACTGGACTCCCTCGTGCTCTTGCCAGGAGCAAGACCCCTTGTTGTGGCTGGATGCAGACATTTTTGGTGGCTCACACGTAGCCCACATTTCCCTCTGGCTGTGAGAATTTAGCCTCCCGGCTACAGGAACAGGATTTCCCAGCACCTTCGCATCACATTCATGCCCAGAAGCCCAGGTACTCGGGACAGGCAGTGATCCTGCACTACCACCACTCCACAACGTTCCACTGTGACGGGCCCATTAGTGATGTCCAGCACTACACAGCCAACATACGGGATGGTCAGTCCAATTAAATCAGAGCAGTATGGAGAACAATTTCCCAGTCGGACATTAAGTGATAACATTAACAATCACAGCTGCAGAGGCTCCCAGCTTCATTTGAAACAAACTACATTATAGACAGTCCGTTATTTATTAATCCCCCTGTGTGTTTATATATTGACTTTTTATCCGCTCCGTTGTCTTTGTAAAGTTAACATATCGCACCGTCATTTCAAACTCAACACTTGTTTCAAATTAAAAGCCCCTTATAACCTCGGCTGAGAGAATCCCTCCATTTTCTAAATAGACTTTTATTCTGACACATTTGTCAGAACTTCCTGTGGAAGACACAGTAGCTTGACAGTTTACATATGGCGCTTCAAATGTAGGTCCTGCCACCTGCCATCTGCTGACGCTTTTAGGTGACTACAACAACATGTCGGCTGACACATGAACACACACAGTGACTCAAATAATTGTGAAAGTAATAAAAATAGGACAAGAATGACCCGATGACATCACACACGCCGTGAAAGACGACCGGGGATAATTGGTGAGTATCAGCGTGTAACGTGTACCAGAAATAATGCAAGTCCTGAGTCTGAAATATGTCTGTCAGCGAGTTCTACTCCACCTATTTAGACTCCAGGCGAGCGGCTGAGGAAGGGGGCAGAGTGAAGATTGTCCCTCGGTGCAGGGAGAGGAGAGAGGGCCTTTCACTGTGCCAATGGTGGCGAAAACCCCCCAAACTGTGTTACACGGGCAAAAGGGAAGGCGGCCGGAGCTCAGCCGGTCCCCTTCTCCACACTTAGACTTATTTTATCCCTCTCTGGGAACCTGGGGCTCACCAGGCAGCGGCCCTCCACATCCCTCCCTCGCCACCCCGCACATAGTGTAGCGACCCTGCAGTGAATGTTCTGTTGTACTGTTAATATTCTGTGAGTTGATGGCATGTTTTGGATTGAATGAGTATGGGTAGGGGGGCGGGATGCGAGTGGGACGGGAATGAGGGCTGTGTGAGTGCGCGTGCTTGTGTGTGTGTGTGAGCTGGAGGAGAGAGCAGGAGTACATGTTTTGTGAGCTAATGTTACGGCTAAGTTCTTGTCTCGCTGTTTTTTTGGCGTGGTTATGGCCAACAGTAACCTGTACTGTGCAGCAATAAACGGTGGGTTGCCGAATAACCGCGTCATCATTCTACACGTCCTGGTGGACGCTACAATATACTCCCAAGGCTCGGCGCCTCTCCTTGACCAACTCACCTAAATACTATAAACACACTATTAACTGTAAACCTACACTAAAATACACTATGCTAACAATACAATTCAACAAATTACTAGCTATTCTCTCTGCTCTACTACTCTCTCTGCTCTGATCCAACCTCCTCCCATCAGTTTGGTAACTGCGGACAGAATGGTTTTATAGTAATGGGAGGAGTAAAGGGAGGAGGGAAGGCTTTAGTGTGGACAGTTAGTGTCATCATTCGCCCTGAAAGAGTCATTCGCCTCCAATGTAATGTAATGTAAATTCAAATGTAGTAACCAGTTTTCAAGCTGCAGAGGGAACTCCACACCACATTTTTAAAATAAAATGTAGATTTCAGTTTGCACTAAACTGTCAAGATTTTGAGCAGGATCAGTCAGTAACACTACTTCACTACCAGAAACAATTATTATCAGCTGAAAAAATGGTTTTAGGGTTTAGTTACTCTTTAAGTATTTGATTACTCAAACAGAAAACTAACGCGTTAGGTTACTTGTTACTGCAAAAGGTAATCAAAGTACTCTAACACGTTACTTTGTAACGCGTTACATCCAACTCTGGTTACATATATATTTTCTTTACTTTACTCTAACTCAAAAACAAACAATATTTCATGAATATATACATACATGTCATAGGAGGGATCTCTCCCTTGAATGAGGTCGGCTTCATCTCCACTGTCGGCAGAATCCAGACCAGATGAGTGGACTGAATCTTCATGCGACGCTGTAATTAGCTTGAAAGCTTTGCGCCGGGAGAAAAGCTGTTTCGCGCGTCCAGGTTGTTACAGTTCCATAAGTGTGCGAGGGTGTTTTTAAGTGTGTGGTGTGTGTGTGTGTGTGTGTGTGTGTGTGGTAAGTATCTGTGTGTGTGTCTAAGTGTTGTTGTGAAAGAGTAATATACAAAACGAGAGCGAGAGCGAGTGTGACTACAAGCTGAGAGAAATATTTACTGCGGAAAAAAGAAATGACATCACTCCTTGTTGCCACGGGTAGTGTCTTGTTTTGCAAGAAAATCACGTGACAGTTCATGCTCGCAACGTGATAACGTTTAGTCCAACATAGGAAGTGCTTTGAATACCCGCAATCAGGATTATAATATTTTTGTTCTTAGTGCTTTTTACTGTTTTTCTACAAACCTATCAGTGCAAGGAAACAGCACTCTGGGACACGATGAATGCATGGTAAGTTAGAGTAACTCCGGTTTTAAATGCAAAAAGAATTATTGCTCTATCTTATTTGGTTGCAATTCTACCGGCATTTAAAAATCAATATGCAAATTGGATTGCGGGTGCCAATATTAAAGGGTTAAATATGGTAAATTTACAGGAGCATACTGCTAAATCACAGTAATATAATATACAGCTGTCATTTCACAACAATTTACTGTAAAAACAACACAATAATTTACTGTGAAAGCAATGCAAGTAGTAGCCAGTAATTAATTGTAGTCAAATATGTTGAAGTGCAGACACGTTTGTATTTTCAAAATTCTTCTGGAAGCAACCTGAGCAACAGATCCATCGGATTGCTATCATGGCTACATGAATATGTGTAGCGCCCTGAAACATTATATTTCAATTATTTCATTTTCTTGCTGATGTTATATCAGTGTGTCCAGTTAAAAACATTACATTTAAATAAGTATCTTGGTTAATTCATATTTTTATTATTAAAAATGTTAAAAATATTACTCACCTGTATACTTACCTCCTGTGAAGATAGAAAAGTTGTTGTACTTACCCTTTAGAGGAAAGCGCTGTCACTTTAAGAGGGAGAGTCACGGAGACGTGTGTTTTTGTTTTGCAGGCTAGCGGAAAGTGTGCTTGTACTGAACTGAGGGATTTTTTTAATAAATGTTGCACAAAAAGAAGATGGATGTGGTTTTTTTTGCCAGTACGTTTTAAGGGTGCAACATAATTTTTGGTGTTTCCGCCCGGTTCAAGCAAGTTTCAGCCGAAAAAAAGGGTGTATTTTTTTGTGAAGAAGACTGCTTCGCGCTGGGTAAAGAGGGCAGCCGAGCCAGCTCGTCATGTCGGCTAGCAGCAGCAACCAGCACACCGAGGCAGCAGAAAAGACACACACGGAAGGAAAATAAACAAGGCAGACTTGTTTCGTCAAGTTGTGAGTAAAGCCAAAGAATGAATAAACATGGACAGTGAGTGGGAGACGCTGCTGGCTGATGTCGAGAAGAAACTTTTAACTTTGTTGCTCACTGATCTCAGTGCAGTGGGTGGGGAGCTGGGACTTCAGCCCAGCGAGGAGGTAGAGTCGTCATGTCGGCTACTGAGAAGGCTGATCCTGGGTTACCTGGAGAGTGAAGAAGTCACCAGTTTAGAGGATACAGGGCTATCAGTGCTTTTAGCCACAAATGACTTTGTCGACAGTTTGAAAAAAGAGACTTATGATGCGGGAGGAGATAATGTGTCAGCTCGTGCAAGTGAGACAGACGGGCGGCCCCCTGTCAACAGAAGATGGCACTACACCTCAACCAGCTTTGCCACCACAGAGGCCAAGCAGCTTAACAGGCTCAGAAAGAGACTCCACACAAACCAGAGGCCAGGTGAATCTGCACCCCATGTACAGAAAGGATTTCAGGATTATTGGTCAAATTGGTGAAGTGGGACAAAAAGACAAACTGAACTTCACCAGCCTTGAAAGACAGATTGAACGTGGACTACAAAAAGGCTATGATGAAGGTGAGATTGTAGAAGCAGTAATCCAGTCTATTGCACCTGAAGTTAAGTTAAAGAGCTACTTGGAGAGCAGACAAAAATTATCACTGAGCTCTTTAAGACAGGTCCTTAGAACTCACTTTGTAGAAAAAGATGCTACAGAACTTTATCATTCACTGACTCGTGCGGTTCAAGAACCAAAAGAAACCCCTGTGCAGTTTCTAGTCCGCACTATGGACCTCAGGCAGAAAGTCCTGTTTGCATCAGAGAGAGCCAAGGTAGGACTAAAGTACAACCCTGAACTTGTACAGACCCAGTTCCTGCAAACATTGTTGACAGGGCTACAAGATGATGCTGTACGTGCAGATATCAAGCCTTACCTTCAGGACCCAGCTGTACAGGATGAAATGTTACTTGAGAAGATGAGTGCCGCCTATAGTGTGGAACAGGAGAGAAAAAGTAAACTGTCATCTGTCACCAAACAGAAAGGTGTGAAAGTAGCCATGGTTCAGGAAGAGGAGAGCAGTGAAACTGAGCAGGTTAGTGGTGTAAAGAAAAATAAAAGCCACTCAACTAAGCCCAACCCTATACTTGAGAAGCTTGATGCTGGTAACAAGGTAATCTGTGAAGCTCTCCAGAACCTCACTACACATGTTGCTAGTCTCAGTCAAGCGAACACAAAACGAGAAGAGGACAAACCAGCTAAAACTAAGCAGAACAACTCTGATAATGCCAAACGAAACCCAAGAAAGTGTTCTCAGTGTGAAAAATCAAATCCAGAGGGAAGATGTACACACTGTTACAAGTGTGGCAGCAGTGAACATTGGGCTGTAGGTTGTCGCAAAAGAAAAGATACCACTGCCAGCACCTGTAAAATAGAAGTTGCCACTGACAAGTTGAACCATGCTGCTACTTTAACTAGTCAGGCCCCATTGACAAGAAAACAGGAAAGAACAGCTAAGCTAGTGGGACGCAAAAGTCTTGTTCAGTGCAACCTGGGAGGAGTCCCAACCACAGTGTTATGGGATACAGGATCCCAAGTGTCTATTGTTGATATGGACTGGAAAATTACACACTTGCCAGATACTGAGATTCGACCAGTGCAAGAGCTCCTTGATGAGGGTATGTTGGATCTTACGGCGGCAAATGGGACAGAGATACCCTATGAAGGCTGGATCGGAGTAGAGTTCAGCTTATCAGCAAATAAGGACAGTGAACTGATAGTGCCCTTACTGGTGACGCCAGACCCACTTGCAAAACCAATAATAGGTTTTAATGTCATCGAAGAGTTAGCACAGACAAATGTGTCTCCTGACAGATCAGTTGCAAGCAAATTTGTGCACAGTCTTGGATCAGCCCTTGATGTTGGCCACAAAAAGGCAAGAGCAGTATATTCAGTACTGAAAAAGCAGAAGGGTTCCTCAGAGAGTCAAATTGCAAGACTGGGAAGACAGGATGTCATCGTCCCAAAGCACAAGATGGTAAAAGTAGTCTGTGGCAAACTCAATAAAGCTATATTAAAGGAGCAGTACGCAATACTGGAACCAAATGAGGACACACCATGGCCTACTGGACTGGATGTAAAGCAGCAGTTAGTCCAGTTACCCAGTGCAGATAAAGCAACCATTTCTGTTGTGGTTGAAAACAACACAGATAGTGACATCAGGCTACAGAACAGAACTGTACTTGGCTGGTTGTATGCTGTAGACACTGTAAAGGACATTGAAGAAGCTACATCTGAGACACCAAATGAAAATGGAGATTTGAGCAAAAATGACCAAGTGAAATCACATCAGAAGACAACAGTGGGAGAATGTAAAAACAGTGAACCTGAAAAACAACTTTGGGACCCACCTATTGATCTTGCTCACTTAACATTAGAGCAGCAACACAAGGTGAGACAGATGCTGAGGGAAGAGAGTGAGGTTTTTGCTAAGGATGATTGGGACACTGGATGCATTCCTGACCTGCAGATGAAAATCCATCTGAAGGATGACATCCCAGTGACAAAGACATACAATGCCATCCCACGTCACCTGTATGAGGAAGTGAAAAAGCATATACAAGACCTACTCAGCCGCGGATGGATCCAGAAGTCAACCTCTTCCTACTCATCGCCGATTGTGATTGTGAGGAAAAAGGACTCTTCTATCAGACTCTGTGTAGACTATCGACAGCTAAACGAAAAGACACACCCCGATCGACATCCCATCCCAAGAATCCAAGAAATCCTGGAGAATCTTGGTGTAAACTCATGGTTCACAGTGCTCGATCAAGGTAAAGCCTACCATCAGGGCTTTGTCAGTGAAGACAGCCGTGCATGCACCGCCTTCATCACGCCCTGGGGATTGTATGAGTGGCTCAGGATCCCCTTTGGACTGACAAATGCTCCGGCTGCTTTCCAGCGGTACATGGAAGGATGTCTTGGAGACCTGAGAGATGAGGTATGCGTGCCGTACCTTGACGACGTCTTGGTGTTTAGCAAGGACTTTGACCTCCATGTAGAGAGTGTGAGGAAGGTGTTGCAAAGGCAAAAGAGCTGTGGAATCAAACTCAGACCAAAGAAATGTGACTTCTTTAAGAGAGAAGTTTGCTATGTGGGACGGGTCATTTCAGAGGAGGGATATCGGATGAACCCGACAGAAGTGGAGGCTGTCCAAGCTCTAAAAAAAAGAATGCCAAAAACAGTCAGAGAGGTGAGATCTCTGGTTAGCTTCCTGGGCTACTACAGGTCATTCATTGCTGATTTCTCCAGAATTGCTAAGCCTCTTTATGAGTTGCTATCCCACCCAAAGACAGAGAAAACTAAAGCAAAGAAAGGTAGAGGCAGTCGTTCTCCCCAGCTGCCCCCATCTCAACCAGTGGAGTGGACAGCGCTACATCAGCAAGTGTTGGACAGACTGGTCGACACACTGTCAGATCCTCCAGTAATGGCATATCCTGATCTCGAGAAGCCATTCGTGCTCCATGTTGATGCATCTGAGGAGGGTCTTGGGGCCGTCTTGTATCAGCGTCAAGGAGGAACATTGAGAGTGATAGGATATGGATCGCGAACACTCACACCCACAGAGAGGAACTACAGGCTCCATTCAGGAAAGCTGGAATTCTTAGCTCTCAAATGGGCTGTAACAGAGCGATTCCGTGACTATCTCTTCCATGCCCCTCACTTCACAGTATACAGCGATAATAACCCTCTAACATATGTGATGAAGACAGCAAAACTAAATGCTGTGGGGCATCGCTGGGTGTCAGAGTTAGCTGATTTCCGCTTTACTCTGAAATACAGGCCTGGAACTGTCAACCGTGATGCAGACTTCCTGTCCCGTCAACCAGCAGAAATGGACAAGATAATGGAGGAATGCACAGAGGAGTGCGAGCCAAGTGACATCACAGCAGTTAGAGATGGACTGCAAGCTCAGACCAAAGGTAACACTGACTGGATTTCAGCCATCACGTGTAATGTAGATGTGCTACCTGAACTGACCACCTCATGTACAACTACGGTACAGCCAATACCAGTTGAAGAGATTCAGGCAGCTCAAAGAGAGGATGAAGTGATCAACAGAGTCATCACTCTAAAACAACAGAACGAACGCCTGAGATACAAAGATAAGATCAAAGAGTCCACAGCAGTGAGACGCCTCCTGAGGGAGTGGCCTCGACTTCATTTGGATGATGATGGAGTCCTGCGACGAAAGACAAACTCCCGAACCCAGCTTGTAGTTCCTGAGAAGCTTAAGTCACTAATCTATCAGCAACTACATGAGGAAATGGGCCATTTAGGAGCCGACAGGATGATATCTTTAGCCAGAGAGAGATTCTTTTGGACAAAAATGAGAGAGGAAATTGAACATTATGTGACAAAAGTGTGCCGTTGCTTGAAACAGAAAAAGCCAAACAGGAAGACAAAAACACCTCTGCAAAGCATAACAACATCAGCACCCCTTGAGATGATCTCCATTGATTATTTGCATTTGGAGAGAAGCAAAGGTGGAGTGGAATACATTCTGGTAATAGTTGACCACTTTACAAAGTTTGCCCAGGCTTATGCAACACCAAACAAGTCCAGCAAAACAGCTGCACGCAAGATCTTTGATGACTTCATTTTGAGATTCGGATTCCCAGCCAAAATCCACCATGACCAAGGAAAGGAGTTTGAAAATGAGTTGTTTAAGAAACTGCAAAGCTACAGTGGTATACAGCACTCAAGGACAACTCCATATCACCCCCAGTCCAATCCAGCTGAGCGATTTAACAGAACATTGTTAAGTATGCTGCGGACACTGGAGGAGACACAAAAACCTAATTGGAAAGACTATTTGAACAAGGTGGTTCATGCATATAACTCCACAGTCCATGAATCAACAGGATTTTCTCCTTTTTTTTTTGCTGTTTGGGAGAGAGCCTACTCTGCACATTGACCTGATGTTTCCCAGAGAAGGAGTGAGTCCACAGTCTCATGCTGGCTATGCTGAGAAATGGCAAGGATCAATGCAAGAAGCCTATAACATTGTACAGGAGAACATGAGGAAAGCTGGCGAAAGAGGACAAAAGTATTACAGTCAGAGGGCATGGAGTTCTGTTCTTGGACCTGGAGACCATGTACTGATCCGGAACCTATCAGAGAGAGGAGGACCAGGAAAGATACGTTCTTACTGGGAAAGCAAGGTGCATGTGGTCAAAGAAAGAAGAGGAGAAAATAGTCCAGTGTATGTTGTGAAACCTCTGGATGGAGAAGGTAGAGAGAGAACTCTGCACAGAAATCTCCTACTACCTTGTCCTTACCTTGTTGATAGCCAGAGCACCAAACGCCTGAGAGAAAGAAGTAAGGATCATAAGAAAGAAAAGGATAATGTACCAAAACCAAGAGGAAAGACTCCAACATCCTATGGAGACTCTGAAAGTTCAAGTGAGGAAGAATATGCTGTGTGGATGCCTGGACACAGTCAAAATACTCACCTTAACCCACAAGCTCCAGTCCTCAAACCCACAATGAGACAACTTTCCAGAGTTGGAGTTCAGACTGAAAGACTCATTCAGGATGAAAGGAGCCAGTCACAAGATGGAGGAGGCACTACTCCAGACAGAGATCAGGTTGAGGAGACAACACAGCAGGAGCAGGACATGATTCAGAGTCAAGACCCCGATACTGAGGAAATCCCAGAACCAGAACACCAAGTGTGTGAAGAGGATGCAGTGTCATCAGGGGATGACCATGAACCTGAGGGAGCTAGACGTTCTACAAGAACACGCCAACCAAGATGTATCCTTACATACAATGAACTAGGAAAACCTAGTGTTACGCACTTGAGGAAGTAGCTGTTTGAATTCATAGTCATTAATACAGTTAATGCTAATTTGAGTTCATATTTGTCTGGTTGATATCTGTTAAGTAATACAGTTGCCGTGATTTATTAGTCATTCAGAAATTGATTTCTTGAGACTAGAAGGGAAAAAGAATACAAGAGACTACACATAAGGAGATAAACAAGTTTATTTACAGAAATGGCTATGTTACAAGATAACAAGGTGACAGAAATGGTATTCTGTGAGTAAAAGTACTACACTTAAAGCATGTATAATGTTAATGTACATTAAGTATGTTGGAATGGTAGTTATTGCCATATGTGACTTAATGGACTTGGGAGGCCTACCAATGTACCGATGGATTAAGACAATACAACCA
Source organism: Epinephelus cyanopodus (assembly GCA_026686955.1). Taxonomy (NCBI): domain Eukaryota; kingdom Metazoa; phylum Chordata; class Actinopteri; order Perciformes; family Serranidae; genus Epinephelus; species Epinephelus cyanopodus. The sequence continues at coordinate 4,201,712 of CM048919.1, forward strand.
GATAGGAAAAGAAATAGTTAACTATCTATCCTGTCGTCATGCTGTGGTAGTCACCAGATGTGTAGTTATTGATATTTGCCTGATCATGGAACTGTCTACTAGTCAGTGCTCATCTGGAGGTGTTCAAAAGTGTATATTAGTGTTAAACTAATGTTTATATCTCTATACCTAAGGGAAAATGTTTTGCCAACATTTTATTCTTTTTAGTGGGGGAGGGTGTAGCGCCCTGAAACATTATATTTCAATTATTTCATTTTCTTGCTGATGTTATATCAGTGTGTCCAGTTAAAAACATTACATTTAAATAAGTATCTTGGTTAATTCATATTTTTATTATTAAAAATGTTAAAAATATTACTCACCTGTATACTTACCTCCTGTGAAGATAGAAAAGTTGTTGTACTTACCCTTTAGAGGAAAGCGCTGTCACTTTAAGAGGGAGAGTCACGGAGACGTGTGTTTTTGTTTTGCAGGCTAGCGGAAAGTGTGCTTGTACTGAACTGAGGGATTTTTTTTAATAAATGTTGCACAAAAAGAAGATGGATGTGGGTTTTTTTGCCAGTACATTTTAAGGGTGCAACATATGCGACTTGCAAGCCCTGGTTTAGGAGGTAGACTGTCTAGACTGTGTCCACTAATGACAGGATTGGTACTGCTCCTGTCTGCATGTCAAAGTATCCTTGAGCAAGAACTGGACTTCAAATTGCTCATGATGGCATAAGTAGCAGGTGGCACCTTGTATGGTAGCATCAGCCACCAGTTAATATGACATGTAGTGTGAAAGCGATTTGAGTGATCAGAAGACTTGAAAGGTGCTTTACAAGTGCAGGTCCATTTACCATTTAATCTTTTTTTTCCTTTTCCATTTTTAGCTGCTTATGTGAGGCTGGGTCGTGGGGGCAGCAGGCTGAGCAAAGTACTCCAGACGTCCCTCTCCCCAGCAACGCTTTCCAGCTCCTCCTGAGGGATCTGAAGCATTCTGTAGTGTAAGATTTTATAACTAATCAGGTAAAGGTCTTTACTCTGCATAGATTGATTAAGTTTAAAAGAAAATCATGTAATGATCAGATAAATACTTTATTCTGTATAAGTTGATTATGTCTAATGATTAAGTTATGTGATATCTTATGTAACCATGTAAGGTGAATCACTGTTGTAACCATACATGATTAAAACACATCACACCTTGTAAGCTCACACACATAAAACACTATGCACCACCTGAAAATGTAACAATAGACACATACACTCTAAGGTCTGTATTGCATGAATGCACAGGGGATTTTATGAAGAAAATCCCCAAAGTCATATATTTTTAAAAAATAAAGTGCAGCCCAATCCAGTTCTAATGGTGGAAATGTCAGGACTTTCCAGGGCCCTGAGGTCAGCTCTGGACAAAAGCCAGGGGGTTTGCCACAATTAGATCAGGCTGCGGACAGAAATGGACAAAAGAAGAAACGTTTTCCACCAATAGAATTCGGCCGAAATGGGCAGGTTTAAGGTAAAAAGGTGGAGACTCTTTCGGGTCTCCACCAGCATAAAAGAAAGTGTCCTGTAGAGAGTCTTCAGTCTTGCTCCGGAGCCTGACTCATTGAGATGTATGTGTTGTTGCTTGTGAACACATTAAACTCGGTTGCACTTGACACCATTGATCTCCAGTGTTGTCTTTGAATACCAGCCTGCTGAACCTGAGATAATACAGCCTATCCCGAGACCAGCGGAAGTGAAGAAGGGGAAAAAGGCTGGGAGCCGTCTGGCCTGCTTACAGGCCCCTACCTTTTACACCTCAGTTCCAATGCCAGATGAAATATATAATCCCTCCAGTGTGTTCTGGGTTGGGTATGGTGCCTGTGGAGTGGTGGTGATTCCCATTTTTAAAAAAGGGGACTGGATGGTGTGCTCCAAATATCAGGTTATCACGCTGCTCAGCCTTCCAGGGAAACTTTATTCCAGGGTGCTGGAAAGGAGGTTCCAACTAACTATCAAACCTTGGATTTAGGAGGAGCAATGCAGACTCGGTCCTGACCATGGAACAGTGGCCAGCACGTGGGAGTGTGTCCATCCAATCTACATGTGCTTTGCGGACTTGGAGAGGGCTTATGACTACGTCTGGTTTGGTGACCTCAGAATCGTATCTCTGCTTTTTGCAAATGATGTGGTTTTGTTGGCTTCATCACCATTTAATCCCAACCGCAAAAATCTGAAAATCTGATTGCACTGGAAAATTTGATAGGGTTTTTGTACACACTACTTTTCACATTTTAACTAATACAATATAATATAACTTTTGCAATGCTTTAATGAAGTGACCTAGTCCCCCACTCCCTGATTCTCCCTTGATCCTCCTGATGACTCCCTGATGACTTCAGTCATGCTTCATACTTTAAGCTGTCGTGATGACTGCTACAGACTTTCTACTTGTTTTTAATCAGGCAATAATAATGTTTTCACACCAGGGGCCCGTTGTTCGAAAGTAGAATTAACCAATCCAGGATAAGTGGGAAAGCGAGGCTGGACAAATTTCCCTAAGTCCATCCTGGCTCAATTGGTTGTTCGAACACCAAGCCAGGCTGAGGAGGCGTGGCTTTGTCAAGCCAGGTGTAACTTATTCAGGTGAGTGCGCGTCCACGGCTTTCTTAAATAGACCCCGAGATTGATCACAGATTCACCGATGCAGCAATGGAGAGGGCACGTGCCGCATACTTCTCACCCAGTGCGCAGCGTCTCGTCATGGACACTTATGAAGAGGTGAAACATATAATCACGAAGAAAGGAAACACTGCAGCGATAATAAAGCAGAGAGAGAGTGTGTGGCAAACAATAGCGGACCGACTGAATGCGTAAGTAATCTAAAAACAAATTAATCTGTCATAATTACAGTTAAAGTTCCTTCCACAAATTAACAGTTGCACACTTCACCTTAAAGGTGGATATAATATTACTCGGGAACCGATTGCTGATTTCACACCGGCGGAAGAGCTCGCCCTGGATCAGAACCGGCTACAGACTCTGTCCCACCCACAGAAACCGCCCTCTTCATACAAGGTACATTATTCCAGTATACTGTACATGGAATCAATCATTTTAATCATTCATTAATCAACCAGTGGTGTTATGTGGACTGTCTGACTTTGGATTGTCTTGCAGTGTAAGACAAATTGACAAATTAAAAGAAAAACCTTAAGGAAACTGGACTTAGAAATTAAGAAACCAGAGAAAGAAATGATTTTAATGCACATTGTAAGCATGACTGTGATGCAATGTATTAATCAATATTATTTCTCTCTGTCTCTCCACAGCTGACTGATTTTAGTATTTTTCATTTAAATAAAATGAGGTCAAAGAATATTGTGGTTTCATCTTCATGTTTTCATTCATGGATGTAAAGTGCACTGGAGTTATTGGTCCAGTTAACTGGGAATATAATTTGGGAAGGTCAAACAGTTATGATACCTAATAACCACTAATTGTGTTAATGCCAAATACACCTACTTGTATGTTTATTCCAACAATTAATCCTTTTATTGGTAAAAATATGTGCATGTCAAAGTATGTTTGGGCTATGACAAAAATAATGTTTTAAATGTTTCTTTTTTTATTGTAGGCTTAATGTATTTTGTTCAAAAATGAGGCAAAGACGTACATAAGAACATGAAATGACGATAAAACACGTTGATTTCCGATCGCAGTGACAGCTGAATGGACAGATAAGGCAACAGGCTAAACTAAGCCTGGTTGTTAGCCTGGTCGGGACCAGGCTAAGTGCACAGAATAAATATCCATGGCAACATATGTGCCTCTGCTTTCGAACAACCGAATCAACGCTAAATTAAGCCAGGATAACCAACATATCCTGGCTTAATCCCTTATCTAGGTTTCGAACAACAGGCCTCTGGCAACAGCAAGCCATAAATAAAGGCTGGTAGAGCGAGCTTGGCTGCTCTCGAACTTCAAACTGTGGATCAGAGACAGGTCAGTGGCTCAAGTCTCATGTTCTCTTTTTCCTTTTATTTTATCTCTCACTGTCTTATCTGTTTCCCTTTAAGCCACTCTGAGCTCTATGTTTCAACAGCGATATTGGATAAAGCGAGATACCCCACTCAGCTCACTTCCTGATTCAGTGACGTCAGCGCCACGCCCCCATAGGAGACTTGCGGCAGCTCTGAATGTATTGCTGTCAATGAGGAAAATGAATGTCATCAGAATTTATGGTCAATTCTTTCGCCCTGTAGTCACTAAAGTGAATTTTGGGTTCATTTTCCAGAAGCCACACATCTTACCAACATTCTGACTCTAAATCTGCATTTTTCATCCGCACAGATCAAGAGAGAGTTAACTTTGTTTGAGCCCTGTCCATCTCAGAAAACAAGTTCTCGCGAGATCTCATTATCTTGATAAACAGGCGGTAAAATCAGTCGAAACAGTTATTTTCCGCTAGTAATAAATAAAAAATGCCCAAGCTTTGTGCAGCAATAGGCTGCAATAATAGGAAGAATGTATTTTCATTCCACCTACCTGTTTTCTTAACATTGGATAAGCCTACAGTGGGGTATCTCCTTTATCCAATGCCTTTGGTTTCAAGCACTAAATCCTGATTTTAAATATGGTGGTTCCTCTGTGAGGGAGGGTAGTTGGTAACTATTTTATTGATTGATTGATTGATATTTTTAGTGAACTTTTTATAGGATTCTCTGTCTGTAGGATGTACATACTATATGTTCAGTATGGTACTTTGTTTACTGATGCTAAGTGGCTTGTGAATCTAAGAAGAGACCACAGCAATTTCCCAGAACAAGAGCCAGTTACCAAAACAACTGCAGACGTGTGTGTGTGTGTGTGTGTGTGTGTGTGTGGATATATATATAGGTGATCCTGCTTATGGCAATAGAAACACTCACGAGTCTCCGTGTCAACAGTGGCAGCAGTGGGGTTACAACGGGAGCTTTTGGGTGAGCTAATGCTACGGCCGATGGAGACCGAATCACGGCAAGCTGGGGGAGAAAAAAACACTCTTGTGCGTTAACAAAAACTCATCGGCAAGTACAGCAGCATCAGTGAGACACGTGACTTTTTGCTCATTCAGGTAAATGATGATTTTCTCAGGAAGTTGATTTTTAAATTCCTCTAACAGAATGAGTTCCCGCATGTTATCAAAAGATGTTACTTTACTGGCCTGGCACCATTTGTCAAGCAGAACGCTTTTCTCCCTTGCAAACTCAACAAATGTCTGGTTGGCAGTTTTTCCACAGTTCCTAAATTTTTGTCTGTATGCTTCCGGTACTAATTCATAAGCTCGAAGGACAGTGGTTTTCACTGTGTCATAATTAAGGCTGTCTTCAATGGTCAGAGAGTTGCACACCTCCTGTGCTTTTCCAACCAACTTACACTGGAGCAGAAGAGGCCACACACTCTTTGGTCAATGTAGTGTAGCGGCAATGCGTTCAAAAGCACTAAAATACGAATCCACTTCAAACTCCCTGAAAGGAGGAACGAGTGCAATGTGCCTGCTCACATCAAAGCTGTCATGGGGACTAGGCATGGATGTCTGTATGGATAAAGGACTGGCAGCCACAGCGGCTCCCGCTCTAACTCCAGAGCCCTTACTTTCAGGTGCATGGCTTCCACCTCCAACTCCCTTATGTGCAGGGTGAGCCTCAGCTCCTCTGCAGTCATGCCAGTTTGGGACTGGAGGGTTGGGAGTGGTGCAGGAATACCAGCCAGATCATCCAGCTCAACTCCACCTGTGGGAGCTGGCTCACCAATCAATCCCCTTTCACTCAGCTTTTCATAGAGGAGATCTTGTAACTCCTTTTTCTTTATGCTAGGTGGCACATGCACATCAAATGAAATGGCAATGAGGATCAGATCAGCCTTTTTACACTTTATTAATATCTCTGTGGTCGGATTAGCCACAAACTCTTCTAATTTGAACTCCATTTTCTTACTTTAGCCACTACCACACAAAAAAACCTGCCAAATAGACAAGCAAAGACATCAAGAAAAATCGAACAAATCGAACTTACCCAGCCATAACGAAACAGAAAAGACGGACGAGCCACCAATTCATGTTACGACCGGCCTAGGGGAACCGATACATAGCATGAAAAGATGCTCCCCTCTTTCCCCACTCCCAAGGACGACCCATGCCACAAAGCTGCAGTCCAACAAAAGATCATTTATTTACACTCAACAAGTAAGGTAGCAATAAGCTTCAGGGTGGGCATGGCCCAAAACAACAAACAAAACAATCTACTTTTCAAAACTAACTTACCTACCAAAAGAAAATGAAAATACAGGTCACTCACCTGACTCCCTATAAATAAACAGGAGAAAATAGATTAACAGAAAGGGCTACCCACCCCTACAGCTACCTGGACTGCTGGACTAATATCACAATTAACTCATTTTTAACACAGAACAACAAAGCATGGTGCAGTTGGGAGTAGGGCCAAGAGAAGAGAGAGAACAGCTTAAGCAGCGGCCATTTTATACCAGCTCCACCAATCTCCAACCACCAACCAGCAGCCAGCTCCTAGAGAGAGAGAAACACACTAAGGGTGGCAGCACCACCCTCAGGCACGGAGGAACAACAGAGCAGAACAGCAGAATCACAATAAATGACCCAGGGTCATAACACAACGGAACCGCTCCGTACCATCCCCATTTTTGGTACCCTTCCTTCTTTTTAAAAAAATTAGTTTTTATATGAAATACACTTTTAGTAATGAGTGGCTCTTCTTTTTTAAAATACTTTATTGTAGTGTAGTGGTGTGCTATGTTAATGCCTAAAAAAATGTCTGGTGTCAGTGGTATGTTAATATCAAAAAATATATTGAATAGCTCTCTCGACCTCTGATCTGAAAACTAGGTATTTCAAGATCTGATCCTGAGGATCAGGATTCAGGTTTGGTAATCCAGTCCTCCCTTTAACCCAGATAAAGGCTGCATTTTGGTATTTCAAAAGTTAAGGCAGAGATCTGGATCAATTTATACCAAATTTCAGGATTATTTGCATGGGCGGATCTAAAACCATGCCACCCCTGCTGCCACCCCAGTTGGCAGCAACAAATTCAAAGAAAAGTTATGGCCAATTTGACATTTATGAGCGCGAATCTCCAATATCCGACTGCACTGAATGCAGCACGAGATAACGCCAGAGCGGCAAGAGACCGCTTTGTTTGGAAAACTGAATGGAGCTAGAGGGGCAGCCTATTCCAGGAAGCGGGTTTAGTGAAAACTCTGAGCATGTTAACCCTGTTTCAGTTCCAGAAAGAGAGGTAACTCAAACTCTGAGTCAATCACCATGGCAACTGAGTCTGTGAGCAGATTAGGTTTTCTCTGTCTCCTCCCTCTTACACGCTGTTTCATTTCCTCATTCATTCAGTCCGTGTCAAAGCTTGTATCGAAGCGCATTCATTAGCGGAGATTTACCGTCTGTCACAGTCTAAATCCTGCTGGATATTAGTTTGTTACTCAGGACTGTCTTAAGTTACTGAATTTATGCACATCAATCACTTCTTTGGACATCAGTTTTTGTCTTTCCATTCAAATATTACACAGCGAGAATTCATCCTCAGCTCACAATCAAACCTCTGTCCTTTATATATGTATATATATATATATACAGTGATGGGCAAGCTACTTGGAAAATGTAGTAAGTTAAGCTACAAGTTACTCTTGATTAAATATAGCTTAGCTACAGCAAAAGCTACTCCAGAGAAATGTAGCAACCTACACTACAAGCTACACCGCAAAAGTAGCTAGCTACATTGACACTACTTTTAGCCCATTTTTTGAGTAAAATGTGCTTTTTGCAATCAATTAATGGAAGTATAGATAGAGCTTTAGACATATAGTATCAACGACTATGATCTCCATCACTGATGTCATTTGTTGCTCTGATGGAACATAATTCCTATAGTCTAATATTGGCTCACGCTGAAAATAACATAAACATTTTTGCCACATTTAGCCTCAAACAATGTTTGAAAAAGTGTTGTGAATTTTTTTAACGTTACCTTTTACCACATTTACATTAATATTTGTTAACTTAGAAATATATTAAATATTTCAATCCAAATATTAAATATGGCAGCTAAATGTTAAATCTAAATCTAAATCTAAATGTTAAATCTAAATATTAAATATAAATGTTAAATCTAAATGTTAAATCTAAATGTTCTGGGTGGAACTAAATATTTAGCTAATATGCAAATTCACACCGCCTGTCACCTGAAGTACCAAAATAAAAGCTCGAGATGGTCAGACTGTGTTTATAGAATCAAATGATGAAATAAAACCAACTTATTGGGGGAAATGAACAGTTGAACATACATTACCGTGATAATAACTACCTAAAATAACAAAAAAACATGTTTGGAGAAAGTTTATTAGATGTGTACTTTGAGTTGTTAGTGTCCCTTCGGAGGGAATCACCTTGTTGTTTACAAATACTTCCAGGTAGAAAACCAGCAGAGTTTAGCTAGATATATGTGTGTGTATATCTCACATTTTTCACATCACTATAGCACCATTTAGACTAATCTGATGTTTGTAAAGTCCATAAACACAATGACTGAATAAACATTACTATTTCTGTGTGCACGCTTTGAAATTGATAACATGGTTATCGTAGATTAGCTGGGCTAACCGTTAGCCGTTAGCCCTGTTAGCGGTGTCTGTAACTTTAAGAACTCAATAAACGTTCCGTGAAAAAACATTTTTTCCAGAGGATGTCTTAGTTACAACATGATTGAGCTAGCAAAGTAGTGTGTTGCTATGTGTGGTATTTTTTCAGTATTGGGAAATCACGATGTCTAGAAAGCATCAGTGGCTACAGCTAACAGAGATAGCTAACATCACAAGGTCATCTGTTCAGCCTCCTGTTGTCAGATATGACAAGAAACTCCAGTTAGCTCAATAATGTTGTAACTAAGACATCCGCTGGAATTTTTTTTTTTTTTCACGGACCGTTCACTGAGTTAATGAGTCATTACAGACACCGCTAACGGGGCTAACAGCTAACGGTTTTCTAATGGTTTTCTACCCGGACGTATTTGTAAACAACACGGCAATTCCTGAAGGGACACTAACAATTCAAAGAACACGTCAAATAAACTTGCTCCAAACATGTTTTTTGTTATTTTATGTAGTTATTATCACGCTAATGTATGTTCAAGTGTTCATTTTCTCCGATAAGTTGGTTTTAATTCGTCATTTGATTCTATAAACACAGTCTGACCATCTTGAGCTTTTATTTTGGTACTTCCGGTGACCAGCAGTGTGAATTTGCATATTAGCTAAATATTTAGGCTGTGTTCGAAATGACTCCCTACTCACTAAATAGTGCACTGAATAGTGTGTTCGCCATTTTGTACTGCTGTCCGAATGTTTAGTGCAAATTAATATACCCTATATAGTGGACTCATAATATCCCACAATGCAGTGCAAAAAGTAGTGTACAACCGATGGTAACTAACCAAGCAATATGTACCGTGATGCATTGCAGAGGCGCCAATAACAGACGGCAGACATGGCGGACAATGAGGAGGAGCACCCGGTGCAGCAGGGAAATACATACAAATGTAAGTAATAGTGTAGTAGTGTATTTATTTCTGTATTAATTCATGTGGGAAAATACGCTCAGTATTAGGTTTTTATCACACAAATGAATTTATTATTTATTTCGGAAACCCACCAGATGACATCACTCTGGCTCGTTTTAATTGTGCGACAGTAATGATGTACTTAACTTCGCAACGGAGTAGTGTCCGAAAGTGTTTTAATGAGCTCACTATATAGTCCTCTATATAGGGAATTCCCTATATAGTGAGTAGAGAGTAGGGAGTAGTGAATGATTTCGGACACAGCATTAGTTTCACCCAGAACATTTAGATTTAGATTTAGATTTAACATTTATATTTAATATTTGGATTTAACATTTAGATTTAGATTTAGCATTTAGATTTAATATTTAGATTTAGATTTAAGATTTAGATTTAGATTTAATATTTAGATTTAACATTTAACATTTAACATTTAGGTGCCACATTTTATATTTAGATTTAACTATTTAATATATTTCTAAGTTAACAAATATTGCTGTAAATGTGGTAAAAGGTGATGTTAAAAAATTCACAACACTTTTTCAAACATTGTTTAAAGCTAAATGTGGCAAAATGTTGATGTTATTTTCAGCGTGAGCCACTTTACAAATGGCACCCCATAGTCTTTGTCACAATTTAATAATAATAATGATAATAATAATAATAATAATAATAGCTTTATTTGTATAGCACTTTTCAATATAAATAAAAAAAATGCTTTACAGCATAAAATATCAGCACACACTTAATATCAACACAAAATACATACAAATTAAACATTACATCAACTTAGACATTACTTCATAAAAGCCTTCCTGTAAAAGTGTGTCTTGAGGAGCAAGGTAAAACGAGGAACAGACTCTGAAAACCTGATTTCGTCAGGCAAATCGTTCTAGAGTCTAGGGGCCCCGATTGGAAAGGCAGTGTCGCCTTTTGTTTTCAGCCTAGACCTTGGAACAGCTAGCAGGGTCTTATCAGCGGATCTCAGACTGTGAGCTGGTTTGTGTGAGGATAAAAGGTCTGAAATATAGGCAGGGGCTAGCTCAAGTCTGGCCTTTTTCAATCTTCATATTATTTTACCAAAAAATATGCATTTTCATTTCATTTTAGACCATCAGTTCCTTATTTGTGAAAGAACAGGCGTGGTGTCTCATATCCCCCCTCCCACATATTACTAGGTACTATGATTGATGATTATACACATGCTAACATAAAAAACACTACCATTGGTGGAACGTTTCAGAGCACCACAGAGACACAGACTGTTCCACAACTACCTTAGAAACACACACTCACTCACTGCCTTGATGCACAATAGCAGAGGAGATATACAGACACAGTCATTATGAATGATAAAATTGATTTGTGGCTTGCATGTGGAAAGCTAACCATATGATGAGAATGCAGAAATTCAGAACATGCACCATGCAATCAACTCACTACAATCACACTGGTACAGTACACAACAATGCACAGCACCCAAGATAATAAGGCAGCAGCAGAACCCCCATAAATTCAGGCACGTTCAAAGGCCAGACTAATAACCTCAGTCAATAATACTAGCTCTATGTCTACAAAAAACACAAAAATCAAACACCACACAACTTCATCCTAAAGGCTTAGCCTACTTCCACCATTAACCATAGGCGCCCCCTCTTGGACAGAATACAGCACAACCAAATTATGACAACAGAAACATAAATCTTACACCAACCACAATGCATATTACAATAGCTTCACCAAAACATGAAAAGAGCACTGCACAGCCACAGTGCACATTTCAGTAGCTCTATCAAAAGCACTAGTTACAACAGAAACAAGGACTCTATGTGTTATAAGCCATAATAAATGTTACAGCAGCCACAATGCATTTTACAATAGCTTCACCAAAACATGACAAGAGCACTGCACAGCTAGAGTATAAAAATAAATGTTTCTCTCAGTGTCTTCTTTTAAATCTCTTCTTAAGACTCAGATTTATCGTATGGTCTTTTCTTAATTGATGGTAATTAGGGGGCCAAGCCCACGGGGCCTGGGGGACGCGTATGCAAGCATACGTGTTTCCCAGGACCAGCGGTGCTGGGAAACCCTGTTGTTTTTGTTCAGATTTTTATTATTCTGTATTTTTATTCTTCTCCGCTAAAAGTGGTGCTGCAGGCTAAACCATGCAAGGGAGGGTGGTGCAATTTGGAGTGTTGATCCAGACCCCTGCACGTACCTCAGACACAAAAAATGGCATATGTCCGCCAGCAGGGGGCGCTATAAACAAGGTCAACACGTTTTGGGCTATAACTCCCACACCGTATGTTGCACCTTCAAAAACCTCTTAACCCCAAATTCCCTGAATAGTGCTAAATCACGTGGGCTGGGCCACGCCCATTTCCGCCTATAGTTTTTTTTTGCACAAAATCGTGAAAACTCGAAAACCTACTTTTTCGAACTCCTCCTTGGGATCGTCCGATCAGCATGAAAGTTGGCATGTACAGTCTTCAGCTGGACCTGATGTAAAGTTATCAAAAGAATTTTGTTTGGTCAAAATATGGGCAAATTATTAACGAATAACTTTTTCTAGCTAGCTATAAAAACGCGAACTGTTGCATATCTCGGTCAAAATTAATGCTAACAACACCAAATCTCAGAGCCTTGGTTGGCATGTGACTGTGAGGGTTTGAGCCAAATTTGGCTAATGTCGGCCACTAGGGGGCGCTGCAAATATGGGAAATTTATTTATTTATTTTTATTTTATTTATTATTTTTTATGAAATTTGGTGGGTATGATGCTGGGTCACTCCTGAGCCCATATCTTGAAGTTAATCACGACTGGTCAAAGTGGGCGTGGCTTATTACCAGATAAACAACAAACATTTATTTCTGCCAAAGTATTATGTTGAGGGCTGTGAAATTTGCAGGGTATATATAGAATAGCACACAGACCACCCATACCAAAAATTGTGTATGTACTCCACTAGGTGGCACTATAATAGATGCAAATGCGTTTTGGCCTATAACTTTCACATTTTAAATTGCATCTTCATAAACTTTATATCCACGTGTTCCCTGAATGGAGTCACATCTTCTGACATAGGCCCCGCCCACTCCCACTGCATATTTCTCTTTGTATGTCACCACACATTAAAAACCTACTTTTTCAAACTCCTCCCAGTATTCAAGCTCCATCTGCACGAAACTTTGCACATACAGTCTCCACAGTTGCTTGATCAAAAGTTATCAAAAGAATTTTGCTACTCCAAAAAATGCGGTACTTATAAATAAACAATTTTTTCTGCTAGCTAAAAAACACATATCGTTGCATATTTTTGTCAAAGTAAAAGCTATCAATGTCAAACTCGAATCAATTGTTTCAGAGGTCAACCAGAGGCTCTGTGCCAAATTTAGCGCAAATTGGCCAATAGGGGGTGCTATAAACAGAGAAACATCAAGTGACATGAAAGTTGATCAGATTCGCACGAAATTTGGTGAGCATGATGTGGAGTCACTCCTGAGGCCAGCTGTAAAGCTTAGTGATGTTTGGTTGGGCCGACTTCCAAGGGCTCCGCGACACTCGGGGGCCGAGTCGCGCAAGGAGGCTTGGCCCCCGTTTATAACTGCTTGCAGTTCTAGTTAATTATTGAAACTGTTTTTAAATTATTTGATGTTTTATTGTTTTATGTACTAATTGTTTTTATTGTGTAACTGTTTTCATTGTTAAGCACGTAAGTGTTTTGAAAGGTGCTATACAAAATAAGTTATTATTATTTATTATTAGAATTATTATTATTAAATAATAATAATAATAATAATTATCGTTATTATTATTATGTCTTATCTTTAAGTAGTTAGCAGGCTGCGAAGGAGTTTGCTCTTCTCTGAGGCAGAGGCCGTACTGTTAGCTGCACCTGCTGCAGAGGTGCTCGGTCTGTTGCCACCGGGTAAACACGTTTTTGTAAATAAATCTGATATTTTCGCATACTTTTCACTCTCCACGTGCATAGCTTTCCGTTTTTTCTTGTCAGATGTCAAATATCATCACTCAATGATTACGAGAAAATGCTTGATGACCAAAAACACTTTATATTTCCGGTAGCCCCATTTCACTCATATTTATTTAAAATTATATTTAGGCTATTACTTATATGTAAAAATGTTTTGGGCCACCAAGAGAGGATTTATTTATTTTTTAATTTTTAATATTTTTTTTGCCTGGCAGCCAGCGGCCAAAGGACCATGCGGCCGTTCTGGCATTTGCCCAAATGCCAGATGGCCAGTCTGTCACTGGACCTGAACCAATTCAGGGCCACGCCAGTGACTGTGTTTACAAGTTCTTTAGTATCCCGGTTTGGAGGCATATCCCGGCTTTGAGCATATCCGGGATATGATGTTTACATTGAACACAGAGAAACCCGGTTATTCATATCCCTGTATACATGATAAATACCAGTAACCCATTTTGTGATCACTGCATCCTATCTGTGCAGGCGTGTGTTATGTCTTTTATGTCTTTTGTTTACAACAGATTGAGCGGGAAATGTGATATATTTATTATATTTAGAAGTAAGACAAAAATGAGACCTCTTTGGCTTCTAGCGGGCTTAGCGTTAGTAAATACTCACGTTGCATTGCAGCTATGGCTCATCCACTTCATCTTCAGCAATGGGAGGAGAGAGCGACAACAAATCTTGAATACGTCACCAATTTTGATAGGTATTCAGCTGTCACTGCCACCACGCAGTACAAGGCAACAGTGGATGAAAATACATAGCTGTGACTGGTGAGATAGGATCGTTCTCATGGAGTTTACAGATTTAGAGAGGAGAGAAAACTTTAGAATGAGTAGGGCATCCTTCAGCTGGCTGTGTGACGTAGTTGAACCATTCATGAAACCAGAGGAAGCTGTAGTACACACACGTTATCCCTGTCAGAGACTGGGATAAGGTGTATATACATGCTCCAGTATCCCGGCAAAACTGGGTTTCTTGAAACCGGGAAAAGGGCATAACCCGGTTTCTGAATTCGGGAAATGGTGTTTACATGTACAAACACAAAACCAGGATACTTAAAAAACCCAATCAAAACCGGGATAGTAAAGACCTTGTAAACACAGTCAGTGATTCCTGCCCACTTGTCTAACCTGTCAATTAAAATGTCTACCGTGTCAAATGCGACGCTAAGGTCCAAGAGAACTAAAATGGAGCACTCGCCGGCATCTTGAGTCAACAGGAGATCATTGCAAACTTTAAGGAGAGCTGATTATGTGCTATGAAGTGATAAAAAGCCGGACTGGAATTTTTTGAATAAGTTATTGACTGTTAGATGATTTATTAATTGTTTGAATGCAGTTTTTCTATGGTCTTTAATAAAAAGGGAGTTTTGAGTCTGGTCTGTAGTTGTTCAGAATGGATGGGTCTAGCTTGGGTTTTTTGAGCAGAGGTTCCATTAGAGCAGATTTAAAATAAGCAGGAACCACAACTGAGGTCAGAGAGTAATTGACAATAGATAAAATTAAGGGACCAACAGTGGGCATAATCTCCTTCAGTAGTCTGGTAGGGACCACATCCAAAGGGCAAGAGGAGGATTTCATGTGCATCACCACTGTGTTGAGATCAGTTATTGATACTGAACGAAACAGGCAGAGGACTGACATAAAGTAGGATTGGTGAGTTAGCGGTTCCAGGACAAGTGAATTGTGGGGTCAACTGCTGATGGTGTGAGATCTAATGTTTTCAGTTTTTTCAGTGAAAAATGATGAAAATCGCTCACAGAGTTCAGGTGATGTATGTAAATTAATATTGTTTTACTATGTCTATTCTCTATTACTTTTATTGCTTCAGTTAGCTGTTTCTCTTGCATTCGTCTTGCTTTTGCCCTGAGGAATAAGAAATAATATGTCCTCTCATCACAGTTTTTGCTCCCTCCCATAGTGTAATTGGATCTACTTCCCCAGTATCATTTATTTCCACATAATCTTTTAATTATTTTCTATTTTTTTCTAAAAATTCTATGTCCTGTAAAAGTGATTTATTTAATTTCCATAGGGATTTACCCTTATTAGAGTTTTATTAACTTATTTTAACCAAGGTTACATTATCTTTATACATTGAGAAATAATCAAGTCTATTGTAGACTGAGTGTCTTCCAGAGTAACAAGTATAATCTTTTTTATCTGGATTTAGCTCTCTCCATATGTCTGCAAGACCCATTTCTAAGCATGCTTTCCTCAATAAGCTGGCATTTTTCTCTGCTTTGTGTACCTTGGTACTTGACGAGTCTAGTTTTGGGTTCATAATCAAATTTAAGTCCCCCGCCATTATCAAAACTCCCTTAGATTTTGTAACTAGTAAATCTATCAATATTACCATAAATACAGGTCCGGAATCAGGTGGATAATAAACATTAATAAAGGAAAATTCTATTCCCTCTTTTTTACCCACTACTAGTACATATCTCCGCTCTTTGTCTATGAAGCAATTTTCTGTTTCGAAATTCACATTATGTTTAAAGCAGCTGTGTGGAACTTTACGTTTTCGTTGATTATAGCGCCCCTTTGGTCAAAGCAGTATGACACCCATAACCCGGATGTCGTAAAATTCCGACTGCACCCGTTATTTGGCTTCATTCGTAAAATCTCGACTGCAACCGGCAATTACCACATGCATTGTTTTTGGAGAGCGAGTGGATTAACGTTACTAATGTTACACTTCGGTTACACACTTCAACCAACTGCAGTTTCTTTTTTCTTTTTCAAAAACAGCACTTTACAGGATGCAGTGCGATGACGTATGTATGTGTGACCTGACTAAGGTGGATAAGGCACTTTAAGCTTTTCCTAGCCTGGGTTCCCTTATAATACCAATTTTAAAATACAGGTACACACAGATAAGTGTAACAAAAATGAGAGATGTGGCTTCAAGATTCAAAATGTAGAGATGTTTATTTCACAATTAAAATAGGCCTATATCAATTTATATGAGTTGAAGTTAAAATGTGAAACAAGTATTTCAACAATGCTCAATGCTATGCTGGCTCCAGACAACTGTGCTGCAAAAAAAGGAGATAATAGTTATTAAAAAGAGAAAACATGAAGTTTGAAAAACAAGACTGGCGGAGGCAGACCAGCAGGTACTCCTACTCTAGGCCACCACGCGATCCCGCCTTAATCACACAGCAAACTATACACACACAAGCACGACAAACCAACACCCCTAAGTGTAGTGCAATACTTATCTGCATGCAAGTGTGCAACACCAACCAACCGGTGCCCCCAGCAGTACAGTCCAGGTAAGAAAACTATAAAACAGCAAGCACAGAGACAGCATTAAACATGGGATTACAGTAGGTCCGTCTCAATCTTATGGTCAACAACCAAGAAAATGACCCTGACACAGTACAAGTCAGCACGACAGAGGAAACAAACACAAAAACACGAACTAAAACAGTACTAAAGGCAAAACAGCAACAGACTTCCTCAAAGCGTCTGCAGCCAGTATTTGTGAAGCTCTGTATTGCAGTGCGGACACCCCTACAGGAGGGATTTAACCTGTGTGATGGAAAATTCTGGTATTTGGTAATGTTATGATGAACGATGTGTGTTGCTCACTAACCCCTACTGTGACAGCAATGAGAGACATCAAGGTCACGAGCCAGGGAGGCTCAGGCACCAAGATTATGAGCCAGGGAGGACACCAAGTGTCCTTGTTAGTCTCAGGAGATGTTGTGTTGTAGGAATGTCAAGGCGCCACATATTTGACTGTTGATGTGCATGTGTTTTGGGTAACTATAAAGATAGAGGGCTGGAGGACATTCGCCAGCTCTCACTCTGACTGACTGTTCATGCAGTTTGTACTGTTTGTGAGACTCCATTCATGAATGCTCATTAAAACTCAAGAAAGACAGCCGACGTGTGAAGGCTCTTTATTGTTCAAGTGATTTTGCCACCACAATTTTGGCGCCCAACGTGGGGCCTCATCTGTGAGCGGATTCTGGACTTTCTGGACTGAAGGTGAAAGACTGTGCGCACAGCAAGAGTTGACACTCTTAAACCTCAAACTCCCCCACAAAGGAAGGTTGAGGAGAGGGCCTGACGTCTGGAGAACCAGGATTCCTTTCACCGTTGGGGTCCAACGAACCTGGTGGCCGACAACACCTCGCTGTCTGTTCTGGTGAGTTTTTTGAGGACTGCGCAGGAAAAGTCTTTTCCACCTGTTGTGATAGGTTGGCAGACGTGCCAGGCACCGTTTCTGGGAAATTGAGTGCAGGAAAAGTGTGAGCTCAGTTTAGGTCAGGGACCTAAGTTAGTGTAGGTTGGGAACCTAACACGGCACCTGATTTCTCAGCTGTCAGGGACAGAGGGAAAGGGTGGTAAGCAGCAAAGGGGAGAGACAGACACACTTGCTATCAGAACGGAACAGACAGAGTGGTAAATCTTTTTGTTGTTTCAGTCCGTTAAAGGTAAAAGAAATTAAGAAATGTATTTTGCGAATTTGGCTTATTCCGTGTTGTAGAAACCTGAGAATTTGGTTACAATGGGGTCTGGCCAGAGCATGACCGCAAAGATGATAATTGAGCCTGATTATGGCGCTCCCAATGTGAAGTTCATGAGGAACAAGTACGGGGAGGGAAACGTGGCTCAGTTAGATCTGTGGGTTAAGGAGTGCTGTTTTCCAGAGGGGGGCAGCGGCTCTGGGTCAGCTGGGAAAAGCTTGAGGCGAAGCAGGCTCACGGCTTATGTGTTTGCTACTTTCTTTTTCATTTTAACCCACACCATGATCCCTAACCAAGTGGTTTCTGTGCCTAAACCTAACCAGACCTTAACCACAGGGCATCATGATGACTTCGGAACAACGGGACTTCGGAACAGTGGGTTTAATATGGTTGGAACAATGGGCTGTCGGACCAATGGGCAGACCCCCGGGATGTAGGTGAAAGCCAGAAATATACACATTATTTTTGGCATATTTGTAAAGCCTCTAAATTAATGTAGGAACTTGGTGCTCATGCATGAGTGTTTCCACTCCATATTTATTCATAAATTGACGAATACACCCTGAACCAGCATTCATACCAATTTGCCGCTTGTTCCTCCTGTCTGTCTGTCTGTCTGTCTGTCTGTCAGCTTCATCTGTCATGAGACCAACATGAAAGACATGCAGTTTATTGTGTTTCACCGGCGACGAGCTGTCATTACGACTATTACGCACAGCTGTGCGCTCTTTATAACTCACTGTGTGAACGTATGTTGCATAATAAAGATTTCCATCCTCGTATTTTTTAACCAACCCCCCCAGTAACTTCATACTGGCCAATCACTATGTGATTATATAAAGGTAGAAAAATAAATAAATACAGGAGGGGAATAGAATATGAAACAGCCTTTATTTCATTAAAAGCTAGATGAAAACAATTAAATAGGAGCGCTATTCCTGAACAGTGCGTCAAAAGACATGCAGACCAGGGAAACGAAACAAACAACCCCAGGGAGAACAGGCTGTGATTGGAGGGAGAGCTAACCACACCCACTTAGGAGACAGGAAGAGTAACCGTTTTCTTAACAATGGATAAGCCTACAGTGGGGTATCTCCTTTATCCAATATCTCTGATGTTACTAACGGTCAGTCCAAGTCATTAGTGGAAACAAGTTAGTAGTAAAGTAAGACCTGTTCATAAATGTTCTGGTGTAGCTCTGAATTTCTTATAAACTGAGGACAACTGCCTGCTGTATGTTTCTGTTCATGGTCGCAGTCACAAATAATTTTGTGGCGTTTGTTGTAACGTTACCAGACAAAAGCGGTTCACATCAGCTAACGTTACACTGAGCTTGCTTATAACTTCCATGTCGTCATATATTTAAGTGAAACAACGTCTAACAAGTTGCGGTATATTCTCTAAATAAAAACAAAAATGACATACCTGTCGATTAGGAAAAGGGCCAACTCGGGTTCAGTTTTAAAACCTTTCAAATCTCTCAGCTCTCTCCACTTGGTGAATGCCCAACCGAGGTTTACACACGTTTGGGCTCGAGCCCTATCACTGTCCCGTTTAGCCTTCTTCTGTTCTTCTGTTCTTTTTGATGGTGCTCCTTCGTTATCCACCATGACAGTCTTTATAGATACATCTGGTAAAACTGTGTTTAGCAATGCCCATTGCATACCACTTACGCGAAGAATGCTCTCTGTAAGCACGGCTCCTTCTTCTTCTGTGGTTTAATCACTGTGGGCTGCTGCGGGCGTACAGACTTACTTCCGCCTCCGGCTGCTGTATTCCGGTTTGCTAACTTCCACTGTGTCTGACCCGAGCGAGGCTACGCTAAATAGCCATATAGAGAAAGGCTTTTTTGTCGCTGTTGGGTTCAAATAAATATGCGGATCTTCAAGGGGGGGTGATACGAACTAGGGACAGTTTTATTAATGGTAGAAAGTTCCGCACAGCTGCTTTAATTATTATTGCTACTCCTCTTTGCCTTGAATTAAATGAACTGTAGTAAACATCACTATTTGTTATTGTTATTTGTTTGTACTTTAATTTGTCATGCTTTTGTTTGTCCAAATGGGTCTCTTGTAAGTAAACTATGCCGTCCTTCCTTCTTCATCTCTATCATAATTTTTCTTTCCTTTCAATAACATTATTTATGGCATTTACATTCAGTGTTACTACCCTTAAGTCACCCATAAAGCAACTGAGAGGTTTGAATACTGACTACTTACAAATTTGGATCCGAGCATGTACACCTGATATAGTCCTGCATAGTGTAAATAGATTTCACTGTGTACAAGTGTTTGTATATAGCTAACTATGTATGTGGGAATGTATGCAAGTTTGTGTATGTCTGTATGTGTGTGTGTGTGTGTGTGTGTGTGTGTGTGTGTGCGTGTGTAGATATGTATGTGGAATGTATGTCAATATTGTAGTCAAAGAGCCATTATTAGCTACAAACCATAAAAAGAAACAAAACATTATAACAAAAACAACAAAAAAAGGATATACATAAAGGGGCTGGGTTCTATCTGTACCACCCCCAAATAAGATGATATCTCACGGTGACTGTAAATGTATTTGGGATCAGGGTGTCAGCCCACAGTGTAAGCATGTACATACCCTTTTGTGCCAGCTTGTATATGTGCCTCCCTCCAAATTTGAACCCATTTCATACATTTTTCCGGCACCTTTTTTTTTTTGCCTTGCTTCCTCCTTTTTGTTAACTAAGTAAATGAATCATTTTGAAATACTAAATTCATAAGGGGAGGAATTCTCACAGAATTAAACATTCTCTTAAACATAAAGAGAATCAGCAACTCTGTGTTACACGTTTCTATGTTATTTTTCTACAAATTTAACATTTTCCTTTCTCCTCTTTGTAATAAAATTAAATTATTAAATAGAAAATTAAATTGCAGCTATGTTTATTAAGCCATACAAGCAAACCAATTAGCAAATTATTGTGGCCTAGCAGCAATGTTTTTTTCCCTTTAAAAAAACAAAAGAAATATTGTTTTCCACCCCCCCATACCCGCCCCTCCACTCCACTCCACTCCATCCCTCCTCTCCCCATTCCTACCTCAGAAGGAGAAGAGAAAGAAAAAAGAAAACAGAAAAGAAAGAGAGAGAAGAAAATTAAAGAGAGATAGATCTCAAGTCCATCAATGGATATCATCCTATTCAAATGCTTTTCAGGGGCTCTTCAGTCAGTGAAGTTTCAGCTTAATGTCTGTTTTGAACATACCTTATTCCCAAAGAGAAAGGAAGAGAAGAGAAGAGAAGAGAAGAGAAGAGAAGAGAGGAGAAGAGAAAGTCAATTCATTCCACTTCATCGTCTTCCTCTGTCTGCACTGTAGAGGCCTTTCGCTTCCAATTCTTTTGCAGCCATTGTCAGATTTGGAAACATCATGGTTGTCCCATCGCTATTGAAGATTTTCAACTTCGCTGGTGCCAGAATGTGACTCTTGATGTTTTGCACCTTCAGTTGTTCTTCTTCAGTTGTTTGTACAGCGATCTTTGTTTTCTTACTTGATACGTGAAGTCATAGTTGAAGAAGATCCTTGCGTCTTGGAATTTGACCTCTTTCTTTCTTTCTTGCTGCTTGCAGGATCTTTCTTTTCGTGTCAAAGTTAATTACGGTGTTTCACGCTGTAAATCCGCTGTTCGTCAGCCGGGCCGCTGCCACCATGTTTCAGTTTGCTCTGCCTCTTCTAGACTATACAAACTGGATGGTCGAGTATTACCGTTACTCACAGGGACTTTATTTAACACCTGCCGTAACTCACTCTTACAATACAATCTAATCTCATTGCAGGTACAACAACTGTGCATGTGCTGTGCTTCAAATAATGTAGTCCGTGTGTAAACAACAGTACGGAACAATCCCATTGTTACATCCCTTTTCTTTTAAACAAAATAAACAACAGTGAAAGAAAAAGATTTTCATTCTCTCTCTCTCTCTCTCTCTGTCTCTCTCTCTCTCTCGCTCTCTCGCTCTCCCTCTCTTTGTTCAGTCTTCCTCTGATAGCAGAATATCTGTGTCAACTCCTTAAACACTATTCATATTCACAAATACAACATACCCTCTGGATATAAAGTGCAACTTAACCATAGCTTTCAAACACTTAAATTATAATCTCTATACAGTGTAGCTTTTCATAAACAAATGAAATTACAGTATGAAAGTTCAGGAACATTTTTTTTTCTTCCTCATGTCACTGTCTCCTCATTTACACACAAAGTCATTCAAGTATCTAGGTTTCTGAACTACTCGCCCAGACCTTGTAATAACACTGTGATGGTTACCAGTGTCCTGTGTAGACACGGGCACCTGTGTCTCTCCTGTATATTTGGTCTCGTTGGTGTTGGATCAACTGTCTCAGTGTCCATGGCTCACCTGAGGTGACACTGCCTGAGTCCAGTTCCACTTTGTAGGATCTATGACCCACCAGGGTCATCTACGTTGCTTTCTTCCAGGTTGTGTTTGGCTGAAGTGGCTGAACTCGTACACAGTCCACAGCTTTTAGTGTCTCCATGTCCTTTGCTGTATGATTGTAGTACTTTGCTCGTCTTTGTTGGTTATGTAGAAGTCCTGCTCTGATGTCCAGCACCTTTGGTTTCAAAAGACTCTCTTTGATGGGCAGCAGAGTCCTTGACCTTCTACTTAAGAGCCTCTGTGCCAGAATTGCATTCAGCCCTTGTGTTGGGGTGTTCCTATGATCAAGTATGGACAGGTATGGATCCTGTCCAGACATTTTCGTCTTCTTCATAAGCTGCTTGGCTGTCTTTACAGCTGATTCTACTTTCCTGTTACTTTGCGGGTAGCCAGGTGAGGAAGTCATGTGAGTGAATTCCCAATTGAAACTGAATTTTTTTAACTCTCTGGATGAATACCATGCCACAGGCCTGCCATTTTGCGTCAAAGCTGCTCCCAGCCCGGGTTTCACTGGCGTCGCACTGCAGTGTCAGCTCCATCTCTGGCTCATAGTATTTTAATACTGTTACCTGTGTTATTTTGTCTTTTAGTCTCTTGAATGCACTTTTCTGCACATCAGACCACTCCCACAGACCCTCCTTGTGTGTGAGCTGCCTCAGTATCTTGCAGTCGTCTGAGAGGTGTTCATAAAACTTGGCTAAATACAGGGCTCTCAAGTTTTGAAGTGAGTTCAGAGTGAGATTTTACCAGCGGCAGCAGGGATTTGGTTGAGGTGGGGATGGATGTCTGACAGATGATAATCTGGCCACTTTTTTAGGGAGCTGCGAGAAGCAGGAAAGTATGCTTGTTTGCCTCTTCCCTGACATCTTTGAAGGCAAATGCAATAATTACTATGCATTGTCTGGATAAAACACAATATAATATTTGTGTCACACACACACACACACATACACACATAACACTCGCTCCTCCTGCTGCCTGGACAGAATATTCATAGACAGAATAAAAGAGACCATTCCACAGAGATTAGCCTACTTACTGTAATCATCGGGTCTTCTCCGTCCTTACGAAACCGGCTTTTTCGGCGAGTGTCCGTCTTCTTCTGTAACCGCATGAAATATCAAAATCTACCCGGATACAGCAATTCTACTTTTTGATTGGCTGTTCGGTAGATATGCTTTATGTGATTGGCTTGCGTGTGGCACGCAGCTTCTGAACTCTCGGGGGAGCTCGCTTGACTCCTAGCTGTTCCACTCTCAAAGCGGAGCAACTTGGTGGATGTCACCGTGGTAATTTAAATGCGTGAGAAATACAACGTGTGGCGTGTGAGCGTGTGAATGGGTGGGAATGCGCAGGGGCGGACTGGGACTAAAAAACAGCCCTGGACTTTGAGTCGGCCCAGCCCACAACAACCGGTGCGCGGAAACTCCTCAGCCCCAAACACGGGTGTCAAAATACTTAAATCTTAACATGATACCATACCTTAGCAATAGCACCGATGATGTACTGTAGATGTTGTGTTAGGAGCAGAGTGTTGAATACTCACTGAGAAATGAACACAACAAGACATGGTATGAGTCTCATACCATGTCTTGTTGTGTTTCAAGGAGTCACCTGCATTGTATTGTTCAGCAGAGAGACATCTGGACTGTGTCGTTTATTTCTCAGCGAGTATTCAAGTTAAACTGTATAATTACAGCCTCTTAACACTGTGATTTATCATAACTCATAGAGGCTTCACTCTCTAATCGCCTTTGTTTTTTCCCCTCACCTTCTCAGCCCCACCCTTTTCTTTCCGTTTTTTTGGATAAGGGCCGTCCACACCAAGAAAGATAACTGTAACGTTAACTATAACGATAACAATGGCAGCATCCACACCAATGAACGATATCGTCGTGTTGCTAGGTTACGCCAAACACACACTGCTCGGTGCGGTCGGCAGGGGAGCAGAGTGATGGATAAAATGGATATTGATGACCTGTTATTGCTGTATGTTGTGAGACAGAAAAAGAAAACCAATTTGCCACTTGCTCCACCTGTCTGTCTGTCTGTCTGTCTGTAAGCTCCATCTGTCATGAGACAAACATGAATGAAGACGTGCAGTTTATTGTTTCACCGGCGACGAGCTGTCATTACGCGCGACAATTACGCACGGCTGCGCGCTCTTTATAACTCACTGTGTGAACCTATGTTGCATAATAAAGATTTGCCCCCCTCAGTAACTTCATCCTGGCTCCTGAATTTTATGAATGGAGGGGAAAAGAGGAGACGCATTCCCGTGCAAAATGTATTTTATTGCAGTTATTTACCCGGTATTTGCAAAACAAAATCACTTAAAGTTCTGTCACAAAACTATATTGTTACAGATCTTTGCACATGTTTAAGTGGGCATATGGAAATCCTGGAGCTTTCTTAGTGGGTATACGTGACGTGATGAACGTCTCGACCTGTCATTTCGGATGGATTTTGATTGGCTGTCAGTGTTTCTATCAAATCGCTCTGAAAGTGATCCAAACGATATCGTCCACCACTATCGTTATCGTTATAGTTGTAGTGTGGACGCTGCCAAACACTTGAGTTTAGAACGATTTTTAAAACTGTATATTTATAGTTATATTTATAGTTATAGTTCTTGGTGTGGACGGCCCTTAATACCAGTACCCATATTGTTATCTTGCACGCGGTCCCTCCCATCTGCACCTGCTACACACGGCCACTCGATTTGCGTGACATATGTGCTTCCTTCTTCTTCAATTTGATTGGCGGCCGGCCAGCTCATAGATATCTATGGGCCGGCTGGCATCCAATTTAAAGGCTGCCACCTAGCGGACTGGACGTGGAACAGTAGATTATCATGGAGAAAAAGAAAAAGACCTAAAAAAAAGAGAAAACAGTGATGACTGCGTGGCGGCCGCCGGCTGTCCTGCAGTACCGGCCGTTCTGTGATTCTCCAGAACCTCCAGATGGCCAGTCCGCCCCTGGGAATGCGTGTGTCACACGCCAAATGCGTGAGACTTGAGAGCCCTGTAAATAGTTCACCATCCCTACTAGTCTCTGGACGCCTACATCCAGAGACCAGAGACCTCCACCTAACATCTGTAGGTGGTGGCATGTCTGTGATAGCTCGAACTTTATCAGGATCGACTTTCAAACCCTCAGCTGTGAGAAGGTGTCCGATGTAAGGCACCTCCTGCTTTCTGAGCTTGAGTTTGTCTGCATTCAGCTTGATGTTCCTCTCCCTGCATCTCCGAAGGAACTGTCTGAGTTTGTTGTCATGGTCTAGACTCGCGCTCTGCATTGTTTCACTTTCTCCTGTGATGAGAACATCATCCACTATGATGTAGATGCCTGGCAAGCCTTCCAGTGCTTGCATCAGCTTGCATTGAAAAACCTCTGGCGCTGGGCTGATACCGATTGGCATCCTGAGCCATCTAAATCTCCCAAAAGGTGTGGCAAAAGTGGTAAGGTAGCTTGATTCTGCTGCTAGCTTCACATGCCAGAATCCATGTTTTACATTGCAGACAGTGACAACTTTTGCCCTTGACATGTCTGGCAAAATGTCATCTGTAGTAGGCAGTGGGAAATGGGTTAGTTTCAGAGCCCTGTTTAACGGTCTTGGGTTGATGCAGAATCTGGGCTTTCCATTTGGTTTCTGCACAGATACCATGCCACTTATCCAATCTGTACTGCAGTCAACCGGTGCAATAATCTCTCTGTCCACAATACTCTGTAATTCCTCTCGCAGGGGTTTCATCATAGCCACAGGGACCCTTTGCTTTGGGAGTTTCACAGGTTTGACAGTGGAGTCAATCTCCATTTTGTATTCTTCTTCCAAGCATCCATCCCCTGTGAACACATCCTTGAATTCAGTCATTATCTCGTCTGAAGTCCATGTAGACTCATTGGTGTCAGTTGTGGACACAATACTGTCAATGGCAAATATGTTCTCATACTGTACTTTAATGAGTTTCATGGCTTCACTAGCTTTCCTGTCAAGCAGGGGTGTTTTACAGTCCTCTCCCACAACTTGAAACTCCAGCCTGTACAACTTCTGGTTTCTGGGATTTCTTACTTTGACCTTGCATTTGCCAACTGGCCCAACTTTGACTCGTTGTACATCACTAGCACTTTATCTGTGTGTTCAATCAAAATGTCTGGATTTAGCATGTGTATTGGTATAACATTGCTTGTCGCTCCACCGTCAACTTTAAAGTTCACCAGGTTGTTGTTGATCATCATTCCAGCGAACAATTGCTGCGTTTCATTCTGTGTCATTCTCATGTCCTTTAGATGATTCACAGCCTCTGTCTCCTGTGTAACTGCTGTGACTGTCATTATATCCTCACAGGAGTCCGAGTCCTGTCCTGCAACAGCGTGCACTTTCTTCCTCTGTTCTCTGTGACTCGTTTTGCTCCTGCAGGTCACTGTGAAGTGGTTTTCTTTCCCACACTTTTTGCATCTTTTCCCAAAAGCAGGGCATTTTGTTTTCTGTCTTTCATGCATTGTGCCACAAAATTTGCATGATATTTCTGTACTTTTGTCTGTCTTTATTTTCCGCTGGAAAGCATGAACTTCCTCCACCACTTGTCCCTCAATAGTCTTGCTGTGCTCACCGGAGATTTCCATAGCTCTACACACCTGCAGGCATTTATCCAGTGTCAGATCATCCTCTCTGAGTAGTCTTTCTCTCCAACTTGAACTGTGTGTGCCACAAACGATCCTATCCCTAATAAGGGGGTCTTGTAGCCCACCAAAATCGCAGGTGCTGGCTAGCATCCTCAAATCTCTGACGTATTTGTCGATCATTTCATTTGGGCCTTGATTTCTTGCAAAAAAGCGATATCTTTCCACAGTCTCAATGATTTTAGGAGTGCAATGTTCATCAAACCTTGCTAACATACGACCCACTGTCCTGTTTGCTGTACTCACACCACTCATTAGCGTGTTGCAGAGCTCTCTTCCACGCTCCCCGATGAGGTAATTAAACAGCATCACTCTGGTAGTCTCGTCCGCGTCTGGCATTGCTAATCCCATGTAAAGAGTAAACTCTTTCCATGATTTCCAGGACTTTGCCAGGTTGCTTGTGTCCATATCCCACTGTGCGGGCGGTTTTAATCCCTCCATGTCTCTCCCGTGAACCCGTGTGTCTTCTTCCACACTCTTGTCTGGGCCGCGCATTGGTAGTTACGGTGTTTCACGCTGTAAATCCGCTGTTCGTCAGCCAGACTGCTGCCACCATGTTTCAGTTTGCTCTGTCTCTTCTAGACTATACAAACTGGACGGTCAAGTATTACCCTTACTCACAGGGACTTTATTTAACACCTGCCGTAACTCACTCTTACAGTACAATCTAATCTCATTGCAGGTACAACAACAACTGCGCATGTGCTGTGCTTCAAATAATGTAGTCCGTGTGTAAACAACAGTACAGAACAATCCCATTGTTACAGTCTTTTGTTTTTTTTCCATTATCTTTTTATTTGTTTTTAACATTTTACAAACACACTTAACATCGGGGGAACAAGGGGAGGGTAAAGACAAAGAACAAAAGGACAGATACCACAAACAAACACGTGAAAAAAATATAATAATAAAAAGTAAAAAAGACAGCATATAAAACAAATAAAAAGCAAATTAAATTCAACTATGGTCACAGTTTGTATGTCTCTGTTGTATATGGAATCAAAGCATGCTCAATCATACCAGGTGGATGTCAGAGGCCCATAAATGGTTCCCATATTCGCAGGAAGACATCCCCCTTGTTTTTTAGGATATATGTACGTTGTTCCAACCTTAAAGTCTCATTTAGAATTTGTTTAAACAAATCGACTGTTGGAGGTCTTTGCTGATTCCAGTTAAGTAGGATGCATTTCTTTGCTATGTAGGATATTATGCCGATCCTCTTCGTGTATGTGGGTATGTCGGTATGTTGTTCCTTAAATATGAAAGGCAAGTTTTTGTGAATAAGTATTGCTGTTCACCTTTTATTGCTAGTGAAGCTTGAGAAATAGACCTGCCCAACCCAGTCTCTCTTGAGTTTTTTATGCTCCTCATTGGACAGATGTGTTTCCTGTAGTAGAGCCACAGCTACTTTTTCCTTTTTCAAGAATGTAAGAACTCCTTTTCGCTTAATTGGGTGGCCAAGGCCTCTGACATTCAGTGTTACTATATTAAGTGTGTTAGGCATACTGAGATTCGCGTGTTACATTGAATATATTTGACCATGTTACAACAGAAGCAAAAAGACAGACAGTGAAAAACTGACAGAATAATATAGGAAAGAAATACAAAGGTAGAGTATGAGGGGCCCCCCTCTACCACCCCCACCCCCCCTCCCCGAATGTTTTGCCCTAGCCTAGTCCTGGAACGACAAGGCAACCCCATTTGAACAGGAAACACCCTTGACTTGTCCAACAGATAGCAATTATCCATCAACAACGCACATCTTGTTGAAAAAAAAGAAAATGCATCTCCATGCAAAAACACAGGCAAGAAAGGAGAGACAAGCCTAGCTTTTCTGGGTAATACATTGCTCTACATATCAACAAGCTGCAGGTAAAAGAAGGAGAAAAAAAAAGGGAAGGGGGCATGGTGGAGTGGGTGCTAGTTTAATTAATGATAAATGCTGGCTGATGTTTAAATTATACTCCGTACAGAGGCTGGATTAAAGTCAAGCACCATCACAGATGGGCAGTTATATAACTTCACGTATTCAGAGAATTGGGTTAAAAAACAAACAAACAAACAAAA
Source organism: Epinephelus cyanopodus (assembly GCA_026686955.1). Lineage (NCBI taxonomy): Eukaryota > Metazoa > Chordata > Actinopteri > Perciformes > Serranidae > Epinephelus > Epinephelus cyanopodus. Next base: position 4,230,971 of record CM048919.1, read on the forward strand.
AAAACCTTATGGATAGCTAAATAAATTTGGTTATTCCAGATTAGGCTTATTCTCCACAAAACTTGTGCACTTGTGCACAGTTTTTTCCCCGGTAAAGGGGTTTTTTGGGGAGTTTTTCCTTATCCGCTGTGAGGGTCCAAAGGACAGAGGGATGTCGTATGCTGTAAAGCCCTGTGAGGCAAATTCTATTTGTGATATTGGGCTTTATAAATAAAATTGATTGATTGATTGATTGATTGACTGGAACCATAAAAGAAAATTATCTAGCCCTTAACATTAATTAAAATGCAACTTAAAACAGATTTTCATTTGTCTAATATCAGTAAAACTCAAGAGCCCGGACACCTGCTATTCACATCCTATCCCGTCTCCAGTACCCCCTCTGTTACTTTGTACCACGAATAAAATCAAATATTCAGAACAGAGTGGCAATCAATACAAATTTTCAAAAACAAATAGTTACATTGTCCATTTAATGGCAACCGATATGTACCTGTCAGTTATTGTCCACATTTTTCGATGTTGTAGAGCAAAATAGCTTAGGTGACAGCTAAGCTTGACAAAGTCAGAGATGATGAGCCCATGTCCATGCATAAAGGCTGGTGCACACACCCCTTTTCGTATGAAGGAAACAGTTCAAACCTGGCCATGTGTGGTTTGTTTGGCGGTGATGTTGCGGTAAAATTCCTCGACCTCTTGTGGGGAGGGCAACAGCTGAATCTTCCCCCCGTGCAGCACCCTCAGTTGGCGTGGTTGGAGATGAAACCCTCGAAAGGTTCCCATGTCGATAAACAGCTTCTTAACGGCGCTGAACTCCCGTCTTTGTCGCATCGTATCTGCTGAAAAATCCTGGGCGAGTGAGAGTTTTGATCCATCATGTGTGATGTCCCGTTGTTTCGCGGAACGTAGGACGAATTCTTTGTCTTGGTACTTGAGAAAGCGCATGAGAACTCTTTCCAATATAAATGATCTGTCGGGTCCGGTGCCTAGCCACTGGGGTAGCATGTCATGTACAAAGTCCAAAAGAGGACGCTTACCCTCACCTCCCTCTTTGAGACCGAACAGCCGGATGTTTTTCCTCCTCCCGCGGTTCTCCAAGTCCTCTGTTTTCGCTTCCAGGTGTGCAAGTTTCTTTGCAGCCGTGGCCAGTGCCGTCTCGGTCCTGTCCAGCATTTCCTCTGTAGCAGCTATACGTGCCTCGGCCTCATCTATGCGTTTTTCGTTAGCCGTTACCTCACGTTAAATTTCACCCAGGTTGTTCTCTAGCACCGAAATTGAGTTTGTCAGGTCGCCCAGTCGGTCGTTTATTCCGTCCAGCTTCGAGCCGAACTCAGAGCGGAGTGCTTTTAGCTCTGTTAGCACGTCGGCTATATTAGCCATGTTGCTAGCTTCGTTATCTTCGACCGGTGGTGCTGCCTTCGCGCTCCGTGAGCTTGCTTTGCGGGCTTTTGTAAAGATGTTGCATTCCTTGGCTGCTGAGGATTTTGACATAGTCTGTTTCACGTAGTTGGTCAGGTTTGTAAAAGTTTAGGGTGACTTTGCGTGCAAAGTTGAGTGGAGCCTACACACTATGCTGCCATCTTAGTCTGGGTCCAGACCCCGCCCCCCATTGTTACAGTCTTAACCACTCTATTTCATCATAAAGAACCCAGAAATGAGGCTCAAGGTGCAAAATACCAGACTTCTCCTTTAATAACACCATTAATGCTTTGGATCCCCTGATGTACCGATCAGAATTATAACATTTAATATTCAACACAAAGTGGACAAGGAATCACATTAGGTACAAAATGTTACTTTTTTCAGCCCATACTCCTCTGGCTGCTCACCCATCATCCCTCAGTTTGGAAAATATTAACTAATTTGTAGCGGAGTCACAGGCTGGGAGCCAGTTGGGTTGATAGAAACCAGTTAGAGACATCGGCTCTCTCCTGTCCCAAGCCTCCACCCAACAGCCTTTGCCTCCATAAACTGTGTGCAACATTGCTTAGGTTCACTAACAATAACAGTTTAAGCTCTTCACTGAAACACTGCAGTGTGGATTATATTCAGCAACATTCACATGAGCTCACCATGTGGTCCTTTGATATGAAGTTGCTGTGAAGATTCACGTAGGGGTGATGTTGCTCCCTCTGCAAGGCTCTGTCAATTCTTTACATCAGGGTTGACACATCAGCCCCGTCTGCCACATATTGCCACACGCCAGCCTGGAGGGCAGCCAGCAGTTTGCAAGTTGGAACATTCTTATGAATGTTTTGAGAAGTTTGTATCAATGTTTTGAAGAGGGTCCATTGTCACCACTGTCAATCTAAGCTACTACACCTACACTAAGGAGCAAGCTACTTTTCAGACTCACCTTACAAGTCTACAAGTAGTGAGTATGTTGTATCAAAACAGATAGAGTTCCAGTAGAGAATTCATTTTAGTGAGCCTATTTGGCTGCAGATTGCATTGTGCTTGATTAGCAGCCTGTTTCCTGGTGTTTAGGATTTATCTTCAAATGATAGAAGCACATTTCCTCATCAGTGTCAAATGCGTAGTAATAATGTGTCTCTGTCCCTCTTCAAAACCGATGCTGTTGGCAAAACATGCCAAGACAATTCAGTTTCTTTGGTTTCTTGGTAAGGCAGCCACCAAACTGTTCAACGACAAGCTTGTTAATGTGTTCTTTGTTCCCGCTGTAAGATACTTCAAGGGAGAGAGATCACAGTGCTGACTGGTATGAATAATGAAAAAAAGGCCCCATCTCTTCCTGTAGAAACCAGGCTGCTTAGTGACATGAAATCACTCTGGCTTGTCTGGTTTGGTCTGGCTATTGTTACTTGAAGAGCTGCCAATGAGGCTGGCACAGCTGATGCTCCCGACTCCCTGCACTGATCCTGTGTCTCCAGCATGGTAGCCTGTCAGCAACTGACTTCACTGTTTCCTTTAAAATGCTAAACACTGCCAAAACAACACAAAGTTTTTTTCAGTTCTGCCGTTGGTGCTGTGAAATAGTCTAAACACTATGTTCAGCGTGCACTGTACTTATTCATTCGTTCCCTTGGTACTTTAAGCTAAGTTAACCTCTCATTGAATTAGGCATGTTTTAAAAGTATGGCTATATTGAGAAGGTTTAAAACAGTCTTTACATGTAAAAGCAAGAAGTGGCACTTGGCAGTAATTTCTAAATTCCATTCTTATGTATAATCCTATTTGAGTTTGAGGATGTCACACCTTCAATGTGACATCTGTAACAATTTTAATATCTGCTGCCAACTGAGTAACACCTTCTTGTGTGTGTTTGAATACATGTGCTTATGAAAAAGAGAGAATCTGTAACCCTCTTTGCCTTTGCTTCCATTAATGTCATCAGAAGAAGAAGAAGCAGAAGATATACCTTATGAAACCCAGAGGGGAAATTCAATGTTTTAACATTGTCGTCATATACACACAGGCCCGAAATACACACATGCACAAACAGGGCCTATACATTCATTAAATGGAGATATGTCAGAGTGAGGGGGCTGCCCATGGGCAGGCACCCTGAGCAGTTGCTCAAAGGTGCTCAGCAGTGCCAAGGATGCCAACTGGCACCTCTTTGCCTACCAGTCCACACTCCTTATTTGGTCTGGATGGGGACTTGAACCTGCAACCAACCCAAGTCCCTATGGACTGAGCTACTGCCACCCCCAAATTACATATATACACATTTAACCTAATACATCTTAATACCAATACATGGTAATTGATAGAGACACTCCTGCAATGTAACACTAATTTAATTCTTATATAAGGATACCCTCCTCTATAGCCACAAATTAGCTAACAGAGCACCATTTGATCTGCTATTCTGTCTTACACAGGTTCTGCCCTCTACTGAAATCTATGGATAATACCCTCAGAAATTTGCATAAATGTAGGTGGCTAATCAGGATGTCCCTACCTGAATACTGTAGACCCCACAGTATACAAGGCAACACTCAGCAATGCCTGCATCTGTGTCTCTTTCTCCCTCACCAATCACCATATGGAAGACAGGAGGAATTAAAGGCTCTGGGTCTCGTCTGTACTTGGCATAATGTTGCATAAAAACAAACATCAATAGGGCAGGGCTATTTTCTTCACTTCTGCTGTGTTCTGCTGTTTTCATCCTCTGTTCATGGGTATCAAGGAGGTAAATTTATCCTCCCAGAAGGAGATGCAATACCTCTCAAAACAAAACAACCAACCAACCAAAAAAAAAAAAAAAAAGCCACTCTTTAAATGTGGTAAAGACACACATTGAGTTCCTCCTGAATCTGAGGTTCAACAACAGGAGCCCATTGCACAAAAGTAGGATTCAGACATCCAGGATAAATGATTGAGCTGGGTTCAACGAATCCAAAACAAGAGCGTCCAGGCTTAATTGGTTGCACAAAGACCAAGCCAGGATGAGCAGACACAGATTCATCAAGCCAGGTGAAACCAATCCTGGATCAGTGCGTGCACGCAGCTTCCTCAAATAGACCCCGCCATCGATCACAGATTCACCGATTCACCATGGCAACAAGAGCGGCGTACTTTTCCCTGTCGGAGGCAGAAATGCTTGTGGAGGCTTACGCCGGATTTCCACTGGATGCGTGTCCGTTGCGGTACGGCAGTGCAGGTTATCCACGGCGTACTCCGCCGTCCGTCAATACCCACCGGCTATGTTTGCTGTGCGGAGCGGTGCAGCTCCGCCGGAAGACATCTCGGTGCACTGCCATGATGAATATCTCCTCGTCCACGGTGTCAACGGGGTGAAATGACGTCTGAAAACCTCTGACCTGTTGACTTCAGGCTTGCCTCTGCCCATTATGTAGTTTTCAAGGTGTAGTGCAGGGAAATATGATCCACCGTGAACACAGTGTATCTTATTTTGAAAATTAACTGGATGTTTTATTTTGTTTCTCTGCACGACTTCCTGCCCAGCATGATCTGTTCTGTGCTGAATTGCTGCGTTGAGCCCCGGCGTCCGGCAAAAATAGAAGTCCTGCGTGTCTGTTGCGGAGGCCTCCGGAGTGCTGGAGCTGCGATGGAGCTGGAACGCAGCATAGCTGCAGCCGGTGGAAACACACATATTGGGTCTGTTCGAAACAGCATACTTACCTACTACTTAGGGCTGGGTGGTATGACCCAAAATTCATATCACGGTATAAACTGAATCCCTTCACGTTAACGGTATATATCGAGGTATAAATGTCGCGGTGTAAAACTTATAATGGAAGTAGGGCTGGGAGGTATTATTTTAGGGGGATGCGGTGATGGTATGATATCGGGGTATCATCTTCTCTCTTTTTTTTATACCTTAAATAAAACAATTTAAAAAGCCATACAAGTCTAGGATGGAAACTATTTACTGTCAGAAGTGAAACAGTTGCTAATCCATCTATTATTGTATATAAAGTGCTATATAGTATGTATAATTGTTAGCGGGAAGAGGAGGGCCGGGGGCTCCCGGGCCCCCTTCTTCCACAGGCCTGGGTTTGGTGCGGTCGGCCAGGCCACCTCCATCACGTAGTGAGGAAGGTGCATGAGGCCGGCCGGCCGCCAGGCCCAGTTCTGCCGCCGAATATTGCGGTATGAAGGTAACGTTAATCACAAAAGCAGTGGCTCGTGTTTACTGCGGTAAGTTACCGTCACCTCGAATATGCTTTGTCTTGAGATGGTAAATAAATTGCTTGTGTTACCTTGGTTCAGCTTTAAACGGTGGGATAGTGAGCAGAAAAACAAAGTGTCGAGTGACAGTGACAGCAAACAAAGTCCAAATCATGGATGTAGCACTGTTTTCTTAACTGAGCTCCTCTTGCTCCGCTGTCTCTGTCATTTTTTCACTGAGGCAGGTGCGCTGATGACATTGACGATAGGATGGTAGAGCGCAAATCTCCACCATGGGCCAAATTTATATCATTTCTACCATCTACCACATATACCGCGCAACCCTACTACTACTCATACTAACTCTTTGAGTATGTAGTGTGTTTATACTGCGCAGTATGCGATTTTGAGTATGCAAGAAGTTCCCAGATGCATACTAGATTCGCCAGAAAAGTTGAGTATACAAAATTTCCACTTGAGTATATGAATATTGGCTTTATCGACCTGTAGCACAACAATAAACTTTAGGTTTGTGAATTAAGTGGGTTTAAACCGCTGGTTTTTGTATTGGAAAGCAGTGAGATTGTAAAATGTTCCTCAGTGCATGGACAGTGTGGTCACAAGTTGATCTGGCTGCTTCCCAATTTGAAGACATAGCTGGCTGATTTTAATTGGATTTGTCTGTGTAGTGATGTTGTCATAGTGGTGCACCATGTTAATTGTGAGCTTACACTTTATTTTCCCATAATGAAGCGGGTTCGAATCCTGTGAAAATATTCTTTTTTACGTTTCACAGGGCTGAACGGTTCTTTAATATGGCACATGTTTATTTAGGCAGGCACCAGAGACAAAACTGTGTTGGCCTATTTAGAAAATTTATTCCAGATAGGAGTTAGATTTAAGGAAAAGCAACTTGGCCTCCTCCTGTTTTCAACATTCCGTCATAACAAGTGTGATTCAAACCACGACTGAGTGTCGGTCCGTGACTGGGTTCCTCCAACAAGAGTCCAGAGACGGATCAGGTAGGCTATGTTTTGATATTCTTCTGAAAAATTGAGTGAAGAGGCCTTCGCGAGGACAGCTACGTGTTCTCTTCCTGGTTGAAAACAGCTGTTGTCACTACGACAACCACAGACGCATTCGGCTGAAGGTCGCCAGTTAACAGGGTTGCTAGTAGATCCGAAACACCGGACCAGATGAGTGGACTGAATCTTCATCCGACACTGTAATTAGCTCGAAAGCTTCGTGCTGGGAGAAAAGCCGTTTCGCGCATCTGGGTTGTTGCAGTTTGATAAATATATGTGTGCAAGTGTGTGGTGAGTGTCTGGTGTGTGTGTATGTGTGGTGAGTATCTGTGTGTGTGTCTAAGTGTCAGAGAGCAAGAGCGAGTGTGTGGCTGCAAGCTGAGAGAAATATTTATTTTAAAGTAATTTCCCGGGAAATGACGTCACTCCTTGTTGCCGCAGGTAGTGTCACAAGAAAGACACACAAGAAAATCACGTGATCGTTCATGCACACAACGTGATGATGTTTAGTCCACCATAGGAAGTGCTGTGAATACCCACGATCAGGATTATAATGTTTTTGTTCTTAACGCTTTTTACTGTTTTTCTACAAACCTATCAGTGCAAGGAAACAGCACTCTGGGACATGATGAATGCATGGTAAGTTAGAGTAACTCTTCCAGTTTTAAATGCAAAAAGAATTATTGCTCTATCTTATTTGGTTGCAATTCTACCGGCATTTAAAAATCAATATGCAAATTGGATTGCGGGTGCCAATATTAAAGGGTTAAATATGGTAAATTTACAGGAGCATACTGCTAAATCACAGTAATATAATATACAGCTGTCATTTCACAACAATTTACTGTAAAAACAACACAATAATTTACTGTGAAAGCAATGCAAGTAGTAGCCAGTAATTAATTGTAGTCAAATATGTTGAAGTGCAGACACGTTTGTATTTTCAAAATTCTTCTGGAAGCAACCTGAGCAACAGATCCATCGGATTGCTATCATGGCTACATGAATATGTGTAGCGCCCTGAAACATTATATTTCAATTATTTCATTTTCTTGCTGATGTTATATCAGTGTGTCCAGTTAAAAACATTACATTTAAATAAGTATCTTGGTTAATTCATATTTTTATTATTAAAAATGTTAAAAATATTACTCACCTGTATACTTACCTCCTGTGAAGATAGAAAAGTTGTTGTACTTACCCTTTAGAGGAAAGCGCTGTCACTTTAAGAGGGAGAGTCACGGAGACGTGTGTTTTTGTTTTGCAGGCTAGCGGAAAGTGTGCTTGTACTGAACTGAGGGATTTTTTTTAATAAATGTTGCACAAAAAGAAGATGGATGTGGTTTTTTTTGCCAGTACGTTTTAAGGGTGCAACATAATTTTTGGTGTTTCCGCCCGGTTCAAGCAAGTTTCAGCCGAAAAAAAGGGTGTATTTTTTTGTGAAGAAGACTGCTTCGCGCTGGGTAAAGAGGGCAGCCGAGCCAGCTCGTCATGTCGGCTAGCAGCAGCAACCAGCACACCGAGGCAGCAGAAAAGACACACACGGAAGGAAAATAAACAAGGCAGACTTGTTTCGTCAAGTTGTGAGTAAAGCCAAAGAATGAATAAACATGGACAGTGAGTGGGAGACGCTGCTGGCTGATGTCGAGAAGAAACTTTTAACTTTGTTGCTCACTGATCTCAGTGCAGTGGGTGGGGAGCTGGGACTTCAGCCCAGCGAGGAGGTAGAGTCGTCATGTCGGCTACTGAGAAGGCTGATCCTGGGTTACCTGGAGAGTGAAGAAGTCACCAGTTTAGAGGATACAGGGCTATCAGTGCTTTTAGCCACAAATGACTTTGTCGACAGTTTGAAAAAAGAGACTTATGATGCGGGAGGAGATAATGTGTCAGCTCGTGCAAGTGAGACAGACGGGCGGCCAGAGACGGCCGTGGAGCACCCCCTGTCAACAGAAGATGGCACTACACCTCAACCAGCTTTGCCACCACAGAGGCCAAGCAGCTTAACAGGCTCAGAAAGAGACTCCACACAAACCAGAGGCCAGGTGAATCTGCACCCCATGTACAGAAAGGATTTCAGGATTATTGGTCAAATTGGTGAAGTGGGACAAAAAGACAAACTGAACTTCACCAGCCTTGAAAGACAGATTGAACGTGGACTACAAAAAGGCTATGATGAAGGTGAGATTGTAGAAGCAGTAATCCAGTCTATTGCACCTGAAGTTAAGTGGGACATGATGAATGCATGGTAAGTTAGAGTAACTCTTCCAGTTTTAAATGCAAAAAGAATTATTGCTCTATCTTATTTGGTTGCAATTCTACCGGCATTTAAAAATCAATATGCAAATTGGATTGCGGGCGCTCCCACCGGTATTAAAGGGTTAAAACCAGTAACTCATGCCCAGTCCTGTGTGCTGTTGTGTACTGCCCCCCCCCCCAGGCTGGATGTCACCTTCCTCACTGAGTTCTCTGAGTTTTCATCTTCAGTTGTTTTAATACATGATAAAATTTTAATCACTGGTGATTTTAATTTTCACGTTGACATTATATCAAACACCAAAGCTTTTGAATTTCTCTGCATCTTGGAGTCTTTTAACTTTAGGCAACAAGTCTCAGGCCCAACCCATAACGACAGCCACACACTAGATTTGGTTTTTACTCTTGGCCTGACCAAGTTTTCCACTATACTTCATTCAGATCCTAAACCTCAACTACCTGCCTCATACTCCCGTATGATATCCCCCTCCATGGCCAGACAGTTTACTGAGGCATAACCTCTTCTTCATCCCGGATCTCTTCTTCCTCCCTGCGCACAGAGGAATTAATCTCCCAGTTCAACTCAAACTGTGTTGATATCCTGGACTCTGTTGCTCCACTCAAACTCAGAAAATCCAAAAATAAAACTCATCCCTGGCTTAGCAACAACAACATCCATGCTCTCAGGCAATCATGCGGAACGGCAGAAAGAAAATGGAAAAAGGACAAGCTGCAAATCTCCTTTGAGATCCTAAGAAACCACCTACACAAATATCAGGAAGCAGTCAAGTTGGCAAGAACCACATATTTGTCAAATTTAATTTCCAATAACTTCCATAATCCAAAGGTCCTACTCAACACCATAAACTCCATCATTTGTCCTCCTCCCAACCCCAGCCTTGATGTGTCCCCTGCCAGATTTGAGGAATTTTTAAGCTGTTTCATGTGGAAGCCATCAGGAAAAACATCCATCGCCCCACCTGTGACATAGCCGTCTCCCTGGCCTGTTCATCCAAACTGGACTACTTCCAACCCATCTCTACCCACCCTTGCACACACCGTCACCAGCATGAAACCAGCAACCTGCTCTCTTGACATCATTTCCACCGCTCTCCTGAAGGACATCTCTGACATCACTGGTCCAACCATCCTCTCCATCATCAACAGCTCCATCATCACCGGTATCGTCCCAACCTGCTTCAAGCATGCAGTTGTCCAGCCCCTCCTGAAGAAACCAAACACGGATCCCACACTGCCCAATAACTACAGACCTATTTCTAACCTTCCATTTCTGTCAAAAGTTCTTGAAAAGGTCATCCTCAACCCATTTCTGCCCTACCTACATCATAACTATATCCTAGAAAAGTTTCAATCTGGTTTTAAGGCTAATCATAGTACAGAATCCACTCTGTTAAAACTCTGGTAACTGTGCCATCCTCATCCTCCTTGACCTCAGTGCTGCATTCAATACAGTGGCACTGCTCTGAACTGGTTCACATCCTATTTCAACAATAGAACCTTCTCCATAGGCACACTCTCCTGTCCCCCAGCTACTCTCTCCTGCGGGGTCCTGCAACGTTCAATCCTAGGTCCCATTCTTTTCTCTATCTACATGCTACCCCTTGGTCAAATCATTCAAAAATATGACATCTCTTTCCACTGCTATGCTTATGACACCCAGCTCTATCTTCCCCTCAAACCAAACGACCAATCCAAACTCACCAATATCTTCAAGTGCATCAATGTGTAGAAGCAAAAGTTAAGGTCTAGAGCTGTGCCAGAAATCCCGCGACCTTGTTCCTTTCTTCTCGAACGGACTTTCGTTGTTTTCTGTTAGACATGAAAAACTCAAATACTCAGAGGTCAAAAAATCACTGGAGACACTGGAAACAGATGCAGCTGAGTTTAATGTGCTCACAGGCAGCAAACACATCGCAACTCAATGAGTCAAGCTCCGGAACAGGACTGGAATTTCTTTGTTCGCACTCGCTTTTTATTGTGAAGATTTCTGCTGAGTCGTCTTTTTTCCTTAACCCTTCTCACTTGGCGTTGATCATAACGGTGTCACATTTCTGCTGAGTTTCCACTTTTTCTTTAGTCCTTCCCCCTTGGAGCTGAAACATAACGGTGTCACATTTTTCCGTTGTCCCCCTGATGGCTGCTTTTTTACTTGCACTCGTTCATAATAGTATCCCCGCTCTCCTTTTCTCCATGTGATGCATTTCTGGGCAGTCTAAGCCCGCCCCCTCTAGAGTCATATCAGGAGGGGCTGGACTTTCCCTAATTTTCCACCAGTGTTTCTGAGCCCATCCTCACACTATTTTCTAGAAATGATGCACAGTGAACCCTAGGTACTTTTCTACCACAATGCTTAAGTGCTCAATGAATGTATGTGTGTGTCATAGGAATACTTAAAATAATAAACCAGTGTGTGATTTGTTAGTTGCACAGAGCACATTGCTTCAACACATATCTTTAAAGGTCAACTTAAAGGTTCAGTATAAACACTACAGTAAACATTACACTACAAATGAAATAAAGTCCTGGATGACAGTAAACTTCCTTCAACTAAATGAAGCTAAATCCGAAATCATTCTCTTTGGCCCCTCTGACAACACCTCCGCATCTCTCTTTATGCCAGAATTAATAAGTCATCTCTTTCTTGTTTACAACTAGTACAAATGCTGCAGCCAGACTTTTGACAGGCACCCGCAAGAGAGACCATATCACCCCTGTCCTAACCTCTCTCCACTGGCTGCCAGTGCAGTACCATATTGATTTTAAACTTCTTTTATTCACATACAAAGCCCTGAATTGAGTGGCCCCCTCTTACATGACAGAACTTTAACCCCATATTCCACCTCCAGACCCCTCAGGTCGGCTAACCTAGGGCTTTTCACTGTTCCATGCACTAATTTTAAACTCAGGGGTGACCATGCCTTTGCGGTCACAGCCCCCAGACTCTGGAACGGCATTCCCCTCTATCAGACTTGCCCCCTCCATTGACTCTTTTAAATCAAGACTAAAAACTTTCCTTTTTACCTACGTTTTTGAGTCCTCCTGATGTTGCTATGTGTTTATTGGTGCCTTGATCAATCAATCAATCAATCAATCAATCTTTATTTGTAGAGCGCTTTTCCTGCACGGACATGCAACACAAAGTGCTTTACAGAATTAAAAGCAATTAACACAATTAAAGAAAGAAAAACAATTACAAAGAAAGCCCCTCCCTCCCACCCTCCATACTAGACACACACACATACACACACACACACACACACACACACACACACACACACACACACACACGCACACACACACAAAATAGGAAGACATGGCATGGCACTGAGGATCAAGGAAACGCCACCTTTGGGGCCGTCCACATTGGGATGGGAGCCATCAGGGGGACCAGCACCCAGGCCCCCCGAGTCCGACAGACAGGCGGACCCCCACATCGAAGGGAGGAACCCCCGCATGGCCGGGCCGAAGGGACCCAAGGACAGCATCCCCAATAGCAGACCTGACACAGCTCCCAGTGTGGAAGACCCCCCTGAGGAAGCACTGGAGTTAAAGCTAAAAACTAAAAGCATAAAATAGGACTAAAAGAATAAATAAAATAAGATTATAAATAAAACAGAATAGATACAGTACTAGTGATAAATAAAAACAGAAAATTATTAAGATTAATATCATCTTAAAAAGCAAGATAAAAGCAGCAACATAAAATAGGTTAGAACCAGATAAGAACATAAGAAGAGTTTAAAATATTAGTTAAAAGCCTGATTAAAAAGGTGTGTCTTTAATCTTCTTTTAAAAATATCAACAGTCTCTGCAGTCCTGAGGCTCTCCGGCAGGCTGTTCCACAGGTGGGGGCCATAGTGGCTAAATGCTGCCTCACCATGGGTTTTTGTTCTGGGTTTTGGTATGGTTAAAAGGCCAGTGCCGGAGAACCTCAGGGTCTGCGAGGGTTGACATGGTAAAGCAGATCAGATAAATAAGAGGGCGCAAGGCCATTAAGACATTTAAAAACCAGTAAGAGAATCTTAAAATCGATCCTGAAGCGGACGGGGAGCCAATGCAGCGACTCTAAAACCGGTGTAATGTGCTCCCGCCCTCTGGTCCTCGTAATAATGTAATAATTGGAGATTTAAAATACTCTTTTTGGGAAGACCAGAGAGCAGGGCATTACAGTAATCTAAGCGGCAGGAAATAAAAGCGTGCATTAGCACCTCCGTACTGGCCTGAGAGAGAAACGGACGCACTCTGGCTATGTTCTTAAGGTGATAAAAACCTATTTTCGTTATATTTTTGATATGTGGGATAAAATTCAGCTCAGAGTCAAACGTCACGCCCAAATTTTTTACTGATTGGGTTGGTTTAAGATCCTGTAGTTTTGGTAAAAGTTTCTCTCTCTGGCCTTCAGGACCTATAACTAAAACTTTAGTTTTGTCCTGGTTGAGCTGTAGGAAATTCTCTGCTATCCATGACTTGATGTCCACGATGCAGTTAAAAAGGGCATCAATTGGCCCTGTGTCATCAGGAGACACGGCGATGTATAGCTGTGTATCATTAGCATAACTATGGAAGCTGATGCCGTGTCTCCTGATGACGTCCCCGAGGGGAAGCATGTAAAGATTAAAGAGAAGTGGACCTAAAATTGAGCCTTGGGGAACCCCACATCCAATTTCATGGGTTCCTGAGGAACATGTATCCATACTTACATAGCAACAGTCTGTGAGATAAGAACAAAACCAGTTAAGAACAGTACCGGAGAGGCCAAGCAGGTGTCTGAGTCTTTTTAATAAAATGTGATGGTCTACTGTATCAAAAGCGGTGCTTAGATCCAGTAGAACCAACACTGTGAGCTTTTTGTTATCTAAATTCCACCTGATATCGTTTATAATCTTTAGAAGGGCTGTCTCGGTTCTGTGGTTCCTCCGAAAACGAGACTGATACCTCTCTAAAATGCTGTTTCTGTTTAAAAAGTCATTAACTTGGTTAAAAAACAGTTTTTCTAAAATTTTACTTAAAAACAGTAAGTTGGATACAGGTCAGTAATTATTAAGAACGTTGAGGTCTAAGTTGCTCTTCTTCAGAAGGGGCTTTTAACCCACGCTGTTTTAAAGGCGGTGGGGAAGACACCCGTCTCAAGAGAGCAATTCATGATGTTTAAAAACTGCTCCTCAAAGAAACCATAAAACGTCTTTAAAAGTGATGTGGGAATTGGATCTAAAAGGCAGGTTGTTGGGGTTACTTGGGAGAAAACTCGACCAAGTGTCCTTGAATCAACCAGGGCAAAACTCTCCAGTGTTTCCTCAGGTAAGGACAACAGTCCAGGTTTGTTAACAGACAAAACTTTCTTGGATAACAGGCTGGATCTGATGTCCTTGATTTTAGTTCTGAAGTGGTCTGCAAAGTCTTCACAGAGATCATCTGTTGGTGTCTTAAGAACTTTATTAAAATCAGTGCCTGTTGAAATATTAAAAGTGGAGAAGAGGTGTTGTCTCCAAGGTAGCAATGATGTGAAGGTGGTGAAGAAGACTCCGCTGACACCATCTTGCTTGCATATAGAAAGGTTTATTACAAGAAGTACAGCATCAAATCAAGCACCTAGGATTGCCTGAGAGAGAGTCCTAAGCCAATATGAACCACTCTGCATCACAGTCCCAAATATTCTGCTTATATAGGTTGGTTGTTTTGATGAACTTTGAAACAACCCGAAACAGGTGACAGAGAAAAAATCCAGATGGTATCCAACCCTTTAACCTGTCTTATCAGTCCTTGACCTAGGCCGTGACATAATCTTCACCTGGGCCCCTAACTGAGCACTTTTACACTCTCTGAACATCAAGCAACATGACACGTCATACACCACAGAGGAACCGGGGATTGTTTTCATGGTTGGTGACGAGTTGTGAGAAATGGGAAATTCGTGCCTTTTTGACTGCGTTATTGTAGGTTTTGAGTTGTTGACGTAAAATCTCATAATGAGCGGTCAGTTTACTCTTTATCTTATCTTCTCTCAGCACTCCTGCATTTTCTTTTCAGTTTATTGATTTCATCGTTTTTTCTCCACGGGTGGAGCTACCTAGTTCAGAGTTGACTTCAGTGTACTGTTAAAATTATCAACGATAAAATCACAAGGTGCAGGTAAAATTTCAGCAGGAGTGCTTTGTAAAATCTCGATAAAATTTGCAGCCACTTCAGAAGTTAGATAGCGCCTCCTCACTGTTCTCACCGGGGCCTCCTCCTGGTTAAAACTGGTGATGTTAAAAAATACACAGTAGTGGTCGGACACAGCCAGGTCGACAACAGAGGACACACCGATTGACAGGCCATGGGCTATGACCAGGTCCAGGGTGTGTCCTCTGTTGTGAGTTGGCTGTGTGACGTGCTGCTTAAAATCAAGACAATTTAAAAGGTTTAAAAACTCTCTGGATATTGGATCCGAGGTATCATCAACATGTAGATTAAAATCACCAGTTATTAAAATCCTGCTATAAGAGGTGTGAATGATTGATAAAAGTTCAGAGAATTCACTGATAAAAGAACTAGAGTAATGGGGTGGTCTGTAAACAATGATGCAAAGAATCGGAGGGCTGCTAAAAGTAAAGGCATGGTGCTCAAATGACTTGTTAAAAGACACTCCATTTGAGGTCAGTGTGTCATTTGTAATGGATGTCGTCCTGCCTCCTCTTCTACCCTCTCTAGTAGAAAACAAAAAATTAAAATTTGGTGGGCAGGCCTCGGTGAGTACAACAGGTGCGTCAGTGCCAAGCCATGTCTCAGTTAAAAGAAGACAGTCTAACTTATTATCTAAAATCATGTCATTCATTAAAAAAGTTCTATTTAAAAGAGAACAAACATTAAAAAGTGCCACATTGATGGTGACAGGAGGCTTGTTGATCATGGAGGTGGGTTGTGGGTGTTTTGTGAGTGGTCGAAGGTTATGAAGGTTCACAGAGTGAGTATGGCGGTGTCTGATGTGTTGATGTAGTGTAATGATTACCGGAATGGATGAGGTGTTGGTGTGAATATGAGGTCCAAGTCCGGTACTGTGTGTATGGTGGTCAGAGGTGGAACTGAGTGGATAGGAGCATGGACCTGGGGGACATCAATCAGTGTTGGACAGAGCAGCTGGTGCGCGTTTGGGGAAAATTGCACGCTGAACACCGTATGCCAGGTTGGCTGAGAGCATGCCGGCACCTGGCCTGTCAAGATGGAGCCCGTCTGGCCCAAAGAGGTGTCGTCTCTCCCAGAAAACATCAAAGTTGTTGATGAAGCCGACGTGGTGGGAGTTGCAGACAGAGGAGACCCATGTGTTGAGGCTAATCAGACGGCTGAAGCTGCCAATCCCTCTGCCGCAGGTGGGGGTGGGGCCGGAGATAAAAACAGTCACCTGGGACTGTGAGATGGAGTTAAAAAGGTGTCTAAAATCCTGCTTTAAAAGTTTGTACTGTTGCCTGGCGATGTCATTTGTACCTGCGTGGATAATCCTTTTCGCCTGCGGATGGGAGCTCAGGATGTCCGGTATTTTCCCGGTTACGTCGGTAATGGTGGCTCTGGGGAACGACAAGGTTAATGCCTCCCTCATGCGGACGTGCCTCACGATGGAGTCCCCGATGACCAGGGTAGTGGGAACGTCCGCTCGGTCTTCAGGGGAGCAAGCCAGCTCAGCCACTCCGCCACCCACACCAGGACTCCGGGTGTGATGCCTCGCCAGGCAGGGAGAACGGGAGGAGTGCCAGCGCACCGCGCCCCTCACGAGCCGCTTGCGCTGGGATGAGGAGTGGGTCGGCATCAGGTGGACGGCTCCCTGTTGGACACCCACCTGCTGGAGGGCAGCTACCAGTGAGTGGAGGGAAGGCTGTGGTGTCCGTCAGCGGGGGCATGGTGTCTGTGGCCGCAGGAACAGGTGCAGTCTCTTGGTGTGGGTCCCGGGTCGCCGGCTTCTCGCTCACGGACAGAGCTGCGTACTTGTTGGAGAGTGGTATCGGGGGAGAAGGAGCCCCGCCGCGAGCCCCGCTCGGGACCCTCTTCCGCCCCTGGACGACCACTTGGGTCCAGGGGGTCCCCCTGTTTGGAGTGGAGCAGGTGGGCAGCTGACAGGAGGAGGACGGGTCCCAGAGAACTGTTTGCCCGAACGCGGAGGACTCACCGGTCTGTGAGGTCTCCTGCCAGTTGGTCAGCGTCGGGAAACGGGACCTGAGGGTGATCAGCAGGGAATCCTTCCTCTGGAGCTCATTCGACATCCGCTCAATGTCCTCGAGAAGGTTAGCGATTTTTTTGTATGCTTTGTTCAACATTTGTTCCAGTTTTCCAGGTGAGTCGGCAGCGTCCAGTGTTGCCATGGCGGCTCACCAGGCCTTTCTTTAAAAGGTTAAGATCCAAACGTCCAATGACTAAAAAACTTTCACCCAGTAAAAAATAAAACGTTAAAAGCAAACATTAGCCAGAGGCATAATGTTTAGAGTGATTTAAAACGTTTTAAAACTGGATAAAAAGCTCTGTTGTGTAACAGCAGTAGACGCCAGTGCATACGCAAATAGCTCACAGCACCGATGTTAGTTGCTGTTTTTGTTTTGTTTATTATTTTACTTCAATTGTATCTCTTATTCATTTTTAACTGTACAGCACTTTGGTCAGCTTGGGTTGTTTTTAAATGTGCTTCACAAATAAATTTGACTTGACTTGACTTGACTTGACTTTGGCCTAGGGTGTTCTGGTACCAGGTACACTTATGAACCTCCCTGTGCTTAAACATGGTGTTCGTTATGGCCAGTCCATGACTCGCACATTAGTCCAATAACAAAACACCACTCAGGTTCAGATCAGGCAGGTCGTTCGTCCTAGTTACCCCCCTCCAGGTTTCTCTGTCATTGCCCACGTGAGCGTTGAAGTCCCCCAGGAGAACTATGGAGTCCCCAACCAGCATCCCTCTCAGGACACCACCAAGAGACTCCATGAAGGCCAGGCATCCATTTGATGTTGAAATGGAGAGAGGGATGTATTTTTTTAGTTAGGCTCACCTTTGGTTGTTGCAGCAAACCAAATAATTATTCATCACTTTGTCAGAGGGACTTTTCTGGATTATTTTAATAACTGTATGTAATGCCTTTCATGCTCCATGACTTAAATGACCTCCTGCCGGAAGACTGTCCAATTCAAACCAAACCAGTGCATCTTTGCTCTCAAGCGTACTTTTGTTAAATTGCTAAATTAGGTATTCCTTTTCCTGAAGACAAAACAGCAGGTTAAGGTAATAGATTTCTATGCATCACCTTAAATATCAACCACATGTGAGCAAAAAAAAAAAAGGTAATCGCATGCACAGGAGGCAGCAGCAATGTCAAAGAGGAGTCCTGTCTTTGCTTGGGTATCTTATTTGCACATGCATTATTTCTCAGGGATTCTCCTTTTATATCCAGGCTTCTCAACCTCTCCAACTGCCTTCTAATACCCTTACTGTCATACATAGTATGCCAGATAGTGCCAAAGGTTTAGTATGCCCCAATACACAGTATGCGAAATGCAGTATACTAAACGTACCAGGATGTTCGTCTACATCCGTTCAGATTTTTGGAACATGCAAGTCAGCATGCCTTCCTGGCTTTTCTGACCTACAGTCCTTTGCATACCGAAGGATTCGTCATATCAACTGACCAACAGTCAATCAGTTGTTTTTACAACCAACGTTAGAGTCACTTTATTAATTGAAAGGAGATGTGAAACTACCCTAATAACAACCCTACTTTTTTGCCACCACAATATGATTCTTCACTGTGGCTTGACATTTGAATGAATATTATGAAACACCACACTTGTCTGTAATGATGCAAAAAGATGATGAACAAATAAACAAGGGTGTGATGTCAGTAGAAGACGCCTCTTTGAGTTTGTATGGTTTGGCCTTTGGCTATTGTTTTTGCAGACATCTGACATCAAGTCTGTAAGGTTTTCCTGCAGTCTGCTAAGCTCATTAACATCTTTTCCATAATGATTTTTTATGAAAGGGTAACATGCCCTGGTCCCACTAGACAGCTTACACAATACTGTATGATGGTCTTTGACCCAAGCTAGTTTTCATCATTAGTTCAATGTCAAACTGGGACTTCAATGAGATCCAGAATTTGATCTCTACAGTTTATGAAGTACAAATCAGTACATGTACTATGCAAGTGAATTCATCCAGACTCTGGTTTAAACAGGAGCTGTGTTCACACATGAAAGTGAAAGTCACTTTAGATAAATATGTGTACTGTAATAGCTTTGAAAATTAAACTAATGTAAAATCTGATATCATCCTAAAAAGGGAGGAAAAATATCCTCATTATTTGCTTGACCTCCACCTCCCAGAAAGTATGACTGTGACTCATGTGTTCATGTCACAACCCCACGGTAGCAGACCTTTAGCTCGCCTCTGCCTCTTATAATAGCCCATTCTCTTTGCTCTGATAATGACCTTAACAATACTTCTCCATAATCATATCCTTTATGGGTGAGTCATGGGTGACTGACGGTCTGTGTTTTCCCTGTATATCTCTCCACCTTGTCTGCTATGTCTTTCTCTCTCTGACATAAAAATAGGCAAACATGCTTGCATTAGTTTAAAGAAGACATGAGAGACATGTATTCATATAATGGAAAAAAAAAAACGCAAAGAGGAACAAGGCTATTGTGTTTTTGCTGCAGTACACACTGTGCCATATATCATTATTTCATCATTTACCTCTGAGATGATGTAGTTTAAACTATGATGTAAGCAGCACATGCTTGCACTAATGGTTGAGATAGCAGTGAGTGTACAATAGACATAATAAAAATAGTGCTGCTTTAGCAGCTTATTTGCGTAATTCCATTGATTTACCCACTGCAGTATGTGCCCTTTCCTGTATATCAATAGTGAGTACATAGCTCTAATATGTGTAATCCTAGAGGAGATGAAAGAGGAAGGTCAATATGCTTCTTCCATCTGAGTCAGAGGTCGGCAACCTGCAGCCAAGTAGCCACATGTGACTCTTTAGCCCCTCCCCAGTGGTTTCCTTTGGCTATGACAGAGAATCATAAGGAAATGAGTTTTAGCCTATACAGCAATTTAAAATTAAATTGTGCGTCATACGTCTGTGGTCTGGCACCTTTTCCTCTAAAAACATCACTAGCAGTGGCCACAGTAGTCTTTAGTCTTCCTAGCTAGGGTGGCTGTGGAATCCAAATCCAAAGAGGGAAAAGTCCATCCATCCATCCATTTTCATCTGCTTATCGGGGGCCATAGCATGACGTCACACATCCTCTCTCTGTGTTGATCTCCAGCCCCTTGTTTACAAGCCGGTCCGGCTGCGCATTCATGTACGTCAGTGTGAATCGCCGTCTCCTCCCTCCTCCCTCCTCTTGGAGCCCTTGACCCTCCCTCCCCATAAAAGGCTACAGCCAGTGAGCAATGGCAGTATGTATTTTCAAAGCGAAATGGTGGAGAGCGGAATGAAACGTTCACCTGAAGAAGACCAGGATCCGACATTACCTCTAAAGAAACAACGGTTGTTGGCGAACAAGTTGTCGGATAAAGAAAGGGACAGAACCTGGATTACTATTGGCCTTGCATTTCCAAGGTGGAGAGCACTGCAAGAGCTAAAGGGGCTACAATTTGACTCGGAGCTAGCTCGTCTTCTCCTGGACAGGTAACAGTCAAGTAACAACATAAAGTCAAATGTCTGTTTTAATTAGTGTTACAGTAACATTAGGCACGTGTCGCTATGTCGATTCAATTAAATGTAATATTACAATCATAGCATGGGTTTATGTCCAGAGCTAACATTTGCAATTAGCATAGTAAAATGTAGCCAGGCTAAAACATTGCTCTCACTCATGGAGAAGAGTAGGAACATTAGCGTTAGTTCCCGGTGTTAGCACTAACCGGGATACGGCAATGGCTCTAGCCGCGTCGGCTGCCATCAGCTACTGGAGTAACTTACAGCTATGGAGCGCTTCTACCAGCTCTTCTGGTCAATGAGCCTCGCCTCCATCTCAGCACATACAGTCATGGAAAAAATTATTAGACCACCCTTGTTTTCTTCAATTTCTTGTTAATTTTAATGCCTGGCTCAACTAAAGGTACATTTGTTTTGGACAATTATAATGATAACAACAAAAATAGCTCATGAGAGTTTAATTTAAGAACTAAGAACTATTCATTTTCCATGGTTTTCTTGATAATAACCAAAATTACTTAAATTCTTACATCAATAGCTATGGCATTGTACCGCCAAAAACACTACTTTTAAGCATTCCATGTTTTCTTTTTCTGTTTGCTTTAAACACATGATACACACAAGAGTTAATACTTGATTGCATAACCATTGTTTTTGATGACTGCAGCCATGCGTCTTGGCATGCTCTCCACCAGCTTCTGACATTGTTCTGCTGTCACAGCAGCCCATTCCTGTTGGACAAATTCAAACAAATTTTCTTTGTTTTTGGGCTTGTGGTTCTCCATTTTGAGTTTGATGATTTTCCACAGGTTTTCAATTGGATTAAGATCTGGTGATTGAGCAGGCCAAGGCATGGTGCGAATGTTGTGGTTCTCCATCCAGGCTTTAACTGACCTTGCCGTGTGGCAAGGGGCATTGTCTTGTTGGAAAATCCAGTCATTCGAGGCAGGAAAAGAGTTTTCCAGCTGATGAAAGAAGACTGTTTTCAAGGGTAGTCCTGTACATGACCTGGTTCATTCGGCCTTCACACAATTGCATTTGCCCTGTTCCACTCAGACTGAAACAACCCCAGATCATGACTGATCCACCCCCATGTTTTACTGTAGGGGCAAGACAGTCTGGGTTGTAAGCTTCTCCAGGCTTCCTCCTAACCAGTAAGTTGGCTGGAGTGGGCATCAATTCAAAATTGGATTCATCACTGAAGAGAACCTAGCCCAATCATCAACAGTCCAATCCTTGTGGTCTCAAGCAAAGAGTAACCGGGCCTTCCTCTGCCTTTCATTGATGAAGGGCTTCTTGCGTGCTCTGTGTGACTTCAACCAGCTTCAACAAGTCGGTTTCGAACTGTCCTTGCCGAACAAGTCACATTTCTCGACAGTGCCCACTCATTTTTAAGGTCCCTGGAGGTCTGACGACGATTCCTGACACAGGAACGGATGAGTGCACGGTCATCTCGTGGGGTAGAAAGACGTTTCCTGCCACGGCCAGGTAGCAATTTGGTAGTGCCATGTTCAGCTTTTTTTTGTTGTTGTCATGAACGGCTGTCTTGGAGATCTTCAGTTTTTTCGCTACCTGTCTCTCACTCATGCCAATTTCCAGCAGTGCCAAGATGGCTGCCTTTGTGGCTTCACATAATTCTTTTGTTTTAGGCATTATGTGAGAGCTGACAACTTCTGAGTTGTGCTACGGCTTGAATGTAAGCAGGAAACCACTCTAGGCCTTTGCATGTGCAGTGCTGCTTGTGACATGAAATGGCCTCTTATATACCCTGGGAATCAATTAAGCTTAAGAATATCAAATAGGACATAAAGTATTATGTGACCAGCTGCATTTTTTGTTGTGTTCATTGTATTATACGTTTAGTGGTACCAGATATTAGAATGAACAAGAAATTGAAGACAACAAGGGTGGTCTAATAATTTTTTCCATGACTGTATATTACATTTATTACAGGTACCATCATCATTGAAGTAGGCAGGGGAATAGCTAAACACAGCAGAGACCAGGAGTGAGTGAAAGACATCGCTAACTGCTAAACTAAGTTTAGACGAGGCAAGTGGGGGGTTGGGGGTGGAGAGCAGAGGTAGAGGGAGGTGTGGCTCATGACACACTTTGTTTTGGTCTACAGGCAGTGCACAACAGTAAACTTAGCGGTGAAACGATTTCGCTTTTTGCCCCTTTAACTGACCCCTTTTGATGCGAAGCAGCAGTGCCTCTACTCCGAGCTTCCTCCAGATGTCTGAGCTCCTTACCCTGTCTCTAAGGATGAGCCCAGCCACCCCATGGAGGAAACGCATTTCAGCTGCTTGTATCCGCAATCTCATCCTTTCTGTCACTACCCAGAGCTCATGACCACAGGTGAGGGTTGAGACATTGATGGGCCAGTAAATCGAAAGCTTCGCCCTTCTGGCTGAGCTCACCATGAAGGTCCAACACAGCGCCCGCATCACTTCAGAAGCCGCACCAAACAGCTGATCCAAATCATGCTCCATTCCACCCTCACTCGTGAACAATGCCCCCGAGATACTTGAACTCTCTCGCTTGAGGCAGTAACTCCCCCAACTCGGAGGGGGCAATCCACCGGTTTCTGGCAGAGAACCATGGCCTCAGATTTGGAGATGCTGACTCTCATCCTGACTACTTCACACTGGGGGGAACGGCCTGCCTGACCTGAACCAGAGTGGTGTTTTGTTATTGGACCTCTGTACGAATCATGGATTGGCCATGACAAACACCATGTTCGAGTGCAGGGAGGTTCATAAGTATACCTAGTACCAGTACACCCTAAGTCAAAGACTGATGATTGACTTTGTGATCGTATTATCAGATCTGTGGCCCTGTGTCTTGGATACTCAGGTGAAGAGAGGAGCAGAGCTGTCTGCTGATCACCAGCTGGTGGTGAGTTGGATCAGATGGTGGGGGAGGCTGCCAGACAGACATGGTAAACCCAAATGTGTAGTGAGGGTGAACAGGGAATGATTGGCTAAGGCCCCTGTCTGTGAGGTCTTCAACTCCCACATCTGAGAGAATTTTTGTGCATTGGGGGACATGGAATCCGAATGATCCATGTTCAAAGCCTGCATTTTGGAGAGGGCTGCAAGGAGCTGTGGTCAGAAGGTTGTCGTTGCCTGTCGTGGTGGCAACCTAAGAACCTGCTGGTGAGGGAGGCCATCAAGTTCCAGTAGCGCTGCTCTGTTGCAGCCTGGACTCATGCTGCTGCTGCTACTGTTGTCTGTTTATATCTTTTTTACAGCTCCATTCAAAGTAGATCGGTTGTTATTGCTATTTTAATGGATATGAGTGATTAGTGTTCATGCTGTGCCCACCATGACGTTACTAGCACAAGGATTGTTGCTTTTGCTAATAATCTGGATGCTTCTGGGAACAAGCCAATCACACTCACGCAAGAGACCTTGCTCTACACGGACATACCAAAATCCCCGATTGAACTGGAAGGCTTCTCTGTTGTGCGAGCCGACAGGGACGGAACTTCAGCGAAGAAAAGGGGGGGCGGTATTGGTGTGTACATCAATGACCACTATTGCAGGAACTGCACCGCGAGAGAGTCTTTATGTAATGCTGATGTCGAGCTGTTGTGCCTTTCACTGAGACCCTTTTACCTTCCAAGAGAGTTTGGGAACATTATCATCTGTTCTGTTTATGTCCCTCCCAGCAGAAACGTTGCCCAAGCAGCAGCCCCAATTAGTGACTGCTTAGAACACCTGGAGCCTCGGTTTTCGTTCTGGGGGATTTTAACGAATGTGAACTTGAACTGTCCCTCTCAGGATTTGAACAATACGTCAAATGTGGCACTCGAGATAACGAGATTTTAGTGTGTTATGGAAATATAAAAAATGCAAGATCAAAGCCCCCACTGTCAAACTCAGATCACAGCACAATTCATCACAATTTACAAAATGATTTTTAAGAGCAACAAACCACAGACGAAATCAATTTTGGTATGGTCACAGGACAACATAGAAACACTTAAGGGATCCTTTCTCTGCACATGCTGGGACATTTTCCATGATTTGCGTATTAATGAGGCCACTGAAACTATTACAGATTATATTAGCTTCTGTGTGGACTGTGTGCAGGGGTGAAAATCCCATTTCATAGTTGGGGGGGACAATAAACAGTAAAATTTTAGAGAGTAATTCCAGGGGGGGGACAAGGAAAAAAAGTTGTACCCTGTCTTTTATACAACATCTTTTATGAACATAAGCCCCTTTATCATTAAATGGTTTTATTCCTTTTTAACAAATAGATTCCAGAATGTCAGAATTAATAACACACTTTCTTTTTTCATTCATATACTTTATTGTCCCCGTAGGGGAAATTTGTCGTGGTCGCTACTGGTCCTGCAGTTCACAATAAGAAAAAACAGAAGCATCATACATTCACAATGGACCGTCACCACACAACATGGATAGTTGCATCCTCAACACACATCAACAACACAAAGGAGACACGATGCACAATCCTGAGGTAAACAATTTAAAATCAATTACCTGTACCATTATAGTACACAGTGCTGTTGCTTATAGTACACACTACATTACATGTGTGCATTCAAAATCTTAACAGATGACATTAAATCTATCAGTACAGGAGCACCCCAGGGCTGTGTAAGCTCACCAGTGCTATTCACGTTGTATACCAATGATTGCCAGCCACACAGATAATTTTATTTTTAAGTTTTCTAAAGACACCGCAATCCTGAGCTTGCTGTACATGCATACAGGGCCTATAACATACTTCAATGAAGTGCAAACCTTTGTTAGGTGGTGTGATGAAAATCACCTCACTCATAAACGTAAAAAACACAGAAGAAATGGTGTTGGGCCCAAAGCTAGTAGGGGATCACACACCATTGTGTATCCATGGAGAAAAAAATCAACCAAGTCAACTCTTACAGGTATCTTGGTGTTCACCTTGATAACCTTTTCAGTTGGCAGGTCCATGTAGATCATCTGTGTTCTCGTTTGCAGCAAAGATTGTGCTTCTTGCGCAGACTCAGGGTGTTTGGTGTTGATCAGAGAGTAATGTTCCTATTTCATTAGGCTGTTTTGGAAAGTATCCTTGGGTATGGCATGTCGGCATGGTATGGTAATCTATCTGTCCATCTAAAATCAAGAATCCCTCATCTGACACAGACTGCCATCAAGGTGATAGGGAGGTCTGAAAGGCTCCCCTTACAGGCTATTTATGAGCAGTCTGTGCTCAGACAGGTACAGAGAATCTTGTCTGATGAGACCCATGTCCTTTACTCTGAGTATGAACTTTTACCATCTGGCAAACGCTACTGACTTCGCCTCTGCAGGCTGAATAGTTTTAAGAATTAATTTGTGCCTACCTCAATCAGGATTCTAAATGCTTCTAAAGCCACAGGGGTTATGCAGTAATGTTGAGGTACATGGTGATTCTGTATTGATGTGAGAGAGTGTGTGTTTGTATATGCTTTAAAGATTACTGTATATTTGTATGTTTATATAGACCTCATGCAGATCATGTGTCAGGGTTATGATGCATCATGTGATATGTGTCCTGTGTCCCAAGTTTTTTATTAGGGGGCCAAGCCCACGGGGCCTGGGGGACGCATATGCAAGCATACGTGTTTCCCAGGACCAGCAGTGCTGGGAAACCCTGTTGTTTTTGTTCAGATTTTTATTATTCTCTGTTTTTATTCTTCTCCACTAAAAGTGGTGCTGCAGGCTAAACCATGCAAGGGAGGGCAATGCAATTTGGAGGGTTGATCCAGACCCCTGCACGTACCTCAGACGCAAAAAATGGCATATGTCCGCCAGCAGGGGGCGCTATAAACAAGGTCAACACGTTTTGGGCTATAACTCCCACACCGTATGTTGCACCTTCAAAAACCTTTTAACCCCAGATTCCCTGAATAGCGCTAAATCACGTGGGCTAGGCCACGCCCATTTCCACCTAGAATGTTTTTGGCACAAAATCGCGAAAACTCGAAAACCTACTTTTTCGAACTCCTCCTTTGGATTTCATCCAATCAGCATGAAACTTGGCATGTACAGTCTTCAGCTGGACCTGATGTAAAGTCAAAATATGGGCAAATTATTAACGAATAACTTTTTCTAGCTAGCTATAAAAACGCAAACTGTTGCATATCTCGGTCAAAATTAATGCAAACAACACCAACTCTCAGAGCCTTGGTTGGCATGTGACTGTGAGGGTTTGAGCCAAATTTGGCTAATGTCGGCCACTAGGGGGCGCTGCAAATATGGGAAATTTATATCTCTTAAATGGCTACACCGATTTTTACGAAATTTTGTGGGTATGATGCTGGGTCACTCCTGAGCCCATATCTTGAAGTTAATCACAACTGGTCAAAGTGGGCATGGCTTATTACAAGATAAACAACAAACATTTATTTCAGCTCAAGTATTATGCTGAGGGCTGTGGAATTTATAGGGTATATATAGAATAGCACACAGACCACCCATACCAAAAATTGTGTGTGTACTCCATTAGGTGGCGCTATAATGGATGCAAATGCATTTTGGCCTATAACTTTCACATTTTAAATTGCATCTTCATAAACTTTATATCCACGTGTTCCCTGAATGGAGTCACATCTTCTGACATAGGCCCCGCCCACTCCCACTGCATATTATCTTTGTATGTCACCACACATTAAAAACCTACTTTTTCGAACTCCTCCCAGCATTTAAGCTCCATCTGCACGAAACTTTGCACATACAATCTCCACAGTTGTCTGATCAAAAGTTATCAAAAGAATTTTGCTACTCCAAAAAATGCGGTACTTATAAATAAACAATTTTTTCTGCTAGCAAAAAAACACATACCGTTGCATATTTTTGTCAAAGTAAAAGCTATCAACGTCAAACTCAAATCAATTGTTTCAGAGGTCAACCAGAGGCTCTGTGCCAAATTTGGCGCAAATTGGCCAATGGGGGTGCTGTAAACAAAGAAACATCAAGTGACATGAAAGGTGATCAGATTTGCACAAAATTTGGTGAGCATGACGTGGGGTCCCTCCCGAGGCCAGCCGAAAAGTTTCATAATGTTTGGTCAAAGTGGGCATGACTTGTTACAAGCAACACATTCAGCCTTTCACACTTCCAGAGCTCTTCCCATTAGAATTACAACACTGCAGGTGAGACGCCGCCCTGCGCCCCGACGCTCGCCCCGAGCCCGTCGACCTTCGGGGCCGACTTCCGTGGGCTCCGCGGGACCTGGGGGCGTGCAGGGAGGCTTGGCCCCCTTTCATAACTGCTTGCAGTTCTAGTTTTTATTTATTAATTATTTTGTCACCATGTAAGCAGCTACATGTGCCAGCACTGGAGTCCTCATCAAATTTCTTCTTGGGGACAATAAAGTGTTGTATCGTATCGTATCGTATCATATCGTATCGTATCAGGCTGAAAAAGGAGGCCTTTTGGATCTGGCTGGCCCAGGGGTCTCCTGAAGCAGCAGGGGTCAGCTGGGAAAGGCTTGAGGCGGAGCAGGCTCACAGCTTATGTGTTTGTCACTTTCTTTTTCATTTTAACCCACACCGTGATCTTTTCCTGACCCTAACCAAGTGGTTTTTCTGCCTCAACCTAACCAGACCTTAACCACAGGGCATCATGATGATTTTGGAACGGATTTCGGAACAATGGGTTTAATATGGTCGGAACAATGGGCTGTCGGACCAATGGGCAGTTCCCAGACCAGGGTGGTGGTTGCTGTTTGAAAAAAAAAACAGCTATTAAAGTAGAGTACACTTCCACTCATCAACAATAATACAGTGGTATTAAAACAGACATAAAATAAAATAAGTTAAAATAAGTGCATAAATAGAAAATTAGAAATTAAATTAAAATATGTGTGAGTATGTGTGTGACTGGATTCAGGAGGTGTAAAACAGTCTTACTGCCGTGGGGACAAAGGATCTCTTGAAACGCTCCATTCTGCAACGCAGGGAGATGAGCCGACTGCTGCAGATGCAGGAGGCCGTGGAAAGGGTGTCTGCTATTTGCCATTATAGCTTTCAGTTTGTTCAATGTGCCCCTCTCCACCACAGTTCGTAGTGGGTACAGTCTCCTGCAGAGCACTGAGCCAGCTTTTTAAACCATCTTATCCAATCACTTGGTGTTTTTGTCTGTCAAGCTGCTTCCCCAGCACACTGCAGTGTAGAAGAGTGCACTGGCCACCAGTGTGTGATAGAACATGGTCAACATCTACACACCCACACACAACAAAGGACCTCAGTGTCCAGGCGGCTCTACTCCCTGCTGTAGAGGGCGTCAGTGTTAGAGGACCAGTCCAGTTTATCAACCAGGAGGACCCCCAGATGTTTGTAGTTACAAATTTGAACTCAAATTTAACCAAATATCAGCATCTAAGGATGTTGGTGGCCAGCTGGGGAGAGAGGTCAAGTAGGAATAAAGACAAGATCACACATTTGAACCATTTCTCATTAAAGCCTTTATTCAGTGATGAAGGAGGAAACAGTAGAAAATGTCATTCATCCATGAACTACTACTATATGACTGGAACGTAAATACAGAGTGGGTAATGCATTACGCGGCTATAAGTGATTTCATTTGTGCTTTAGACAAGACTCAAATATCAAAAGAATAATATTCTGACAGTTTTGCTTTATAAACACGTCACTCAGCCTTAGCTATATTCCTTCCTTAAGACAGGAGACACCATATGTATGCATACATACATACATATATATATATATATATATAATATATATATATATATATATATGTGTGTGTGTGTGTATATATATATATATAATATATATATATGTATATGTGTGTGTGTGTGTGTATATATATATATATATATATATATTTATATATATATATATATGATATGTGTGTGTGTGTGTGTGTGTGTGTGTGATCCAGTCTGCAACCTATTTGCTGACAGACATTTTTAATCCCTCGATTAAAAGCTGAAAAGCTTATCTCATAAAAACAGACATCCAAATCAGTAACTCTTGTTCTGCTGCTGACGCTCTGTAAAATATTAAGGTATTAAAAAAGACAGACCATACTTCTCCTCACTAAATTGTTTGGCAAAATCCGCACAGCAGGACGATTAGTTGGCCTTTTTGCTCAGTTCATGTTCGTCACAAAGGCTCTCCAATGGACCAAAGTGCTGCATCTAGAGTAAAATCTGTTATTATTATTAAGAACTCCTTACTACTCCTATACTAATAACTGGGGATGACTGTCATAAGCCACCAGCAAAAGTAAATGAGGAACCATTAACCCTTTTATAACTGAACTGCGGTGATGATTTATTTCCCTTTATTAATGGCTTATTAGCACATAAAACATGCAGATGGCTGTGAGAAACTCATGAACAATTATTGATGACTTCACTGTCAATGACACTAGCCAGGGTGCTTTTTCACAAGCCATTATTGATGGCATCAAAATGACCTATAAAATGAATCATCATCCTGAATGAATGACTTATTAACCATTAGTAAATCCATTAGTTACAACATTAAAAAATGTGTGCTCTTAATATCCTGGGCTCTCTTGGAACTCATTTATATCCAAGAGGAAGAATATCAATATTGATATATCCACTGTATTCCCCACCTAATTACAATGATCATCAAGTCTCTTCTGTAGTGGAATTAACATCATATTATACCTGCATACTCTTATTGTGACGGCCCACCAGCCGATGGAAACATGATGGAGAATGCTTTTCAGTGTATGAAATATTCATTTATTGTGCAAAATACGAAAAAGCATGTTGGCTGCTTCTTCATTTTAAACCTGATATCAGCTGATACCAATGACATGCCAATATTATTGTGTATGTGTGTGTGTTTCATGACAGCGTCCTGTTTTTGAGCACCTACCAGTGAGAATTCTTTGCAAATATTCAGTGAAACCATATCATTTGAAACATATTTACATACAGTAATCATCAGCATTCTGTGAGGCTGACAGGGCAGCTAATTAGTCAGCTAGAGCCCTTTTAGCACCTCAAAATATACTACCACATGTTGTGATCCTTGTCCTGCTAACAGCGCACTGTGTGTGCTTAGCTTGTAAGCTATATCTGATAAAAATATTCATAATACATTTGAAAATCACTTTTGACATATTCTGGACTGCAAATGGATGGCTTTTGTGAATTCAGTTGGACTTTTTAATATAATATCACATCATAAAAAGAGTGTTCTGTGGGACATGGCTGTGTCTCAGCGGATCGTCCACCAATCGGAAGATCAACAGTTCGATCCCTGGCTTCTCCAGTCTGCCTGTCCATGTGCACCTTGTATGGTAGCCTCAGCCACCAGTGTATGAATGTGTGCATGTGAATGGGTGAATATGACTTGTAGCATAAAAAGTGCTTGGAGTGGTCGGATGACTAGAAAAGCACTACTACAAATGCAAGTCCATCCATTTACATACAAGCATGCCTGCAAGATAGGTCTGTTCACTCAAAACCTCTTTTGCTACAGAATGATCTCTGTTTGATTACACTGACAAAATGCCATCTTGACAATCAGCTTATCAATCCAAATAATGTGTTTTATTAGTTTGGTTTACTCAACTCAGTCACAGGTCCCTCATAAGCTGTAGTTTCTTGTCTCTCATGTGCTGAAGGAGAATCTTCCCTCTGTGTTCTATAGTGTTGATGAGAGGCCTGAGACCTCTGGCCCCACCTTGGCTGTCCCAGAGTTCCCTGTCTGTGTAAAGGGAGCGTAGAAGAAGACTCTCCAGACAGCCTGACTGGAGCACTGACACTGCTCTCTCCGGAAACCTGACAATAAAAAGCATTGGAATTCATGTGTTTGGCTTCAATACACATAAGACTTACAAGTGTGTAATCTCTATAAACAGATATCTGCATATCAATGAATCTGTTGGCAACTGGACAACATTTTGGTGTCCGAAGTGTTCTGGTTTACGTTTGTAGTATTGATCACTCACATCTGAGCAGGCTTTGGATACATGCAGGTAAACAGTCTATGTGGGGGAAAAAAAGAGCCGGAATGAATGAACAGAACTGCAATCTTGGAACCTATCTGCTGCATCTGACAAGTTCACTTTTCAAAAGCTTTTTAAAAAATGTATCTGCATTCATATACAGATATCTGTTTATAGAGATTCATAAACAATGAACTGCACATGGGAGAAGAATTTTCAGCTGGCTACACCAGAATCCCCAAAATATTGGCCATTGTCCCCAGAGGCTTATCGCCATCACGGCGACAGCTGACAAATATGTAAAGCCACTTTAGCAGCCCCTTGAAGTTGTAATGTTCTGTGTGCACTACGGATAGGCAGTGTGGAGATACTTTGTGGATTCAATTTTGTGCTCTTGGACATTAATCTGGGGCCCCCAGCCATTAGGTGTGCTAGCTGCTCTCCCCGCCGATCTCCACAAGGGATGTGAGGACTCTAAAACTTCACCAGGGCCTCTACTAGACAATGATGTGGCTTGATCTCACAATCTTCAACACCAAGAACCATCCTCTATCTCACTGAGCTAACTGGCAAACAGAAATGTCACATGTAGCTTCACAAATTGACTAAGCCAGTCACCTGTGTGCAAGACAGCAGTTGTTAGTGTGTAAAGGCAGATTTCAAACGGCTGTCAAAAATTCAGTTATTAAGACAAAAATCCAAAAATACACAAATTGCATCTAGACAGCATGGAGATGTTGGTAATTCGTTTTTAACAATGATTTATTGGCTCCATAAGTAAAAAACTGATGTGGTACGAGAGTGAAATTCAAAATGCTGTAAAAAAACAACTCAGTTTTTGAGATAAATTTCTGATATTTTCCAAACATCATCTACCATGACTCCAAAATTTTGTCATTTTTTTAATGAACATTGAAAATGTATTTAGCAAGAATTTGCAAGTATATGTTTACAGTACCGTTTACAGTCAAACATTTTGATGCACTGTAGGCTCAGTTTTTGATAAATCAAAAATCTGTGTGGATCGTTTGTGTAGGATAGTCTGAAGATGCTCTGTAGCAAGTTTGGTGCCAATTGAGCAAAAATTGTGGGAGAAGATAGGTTTAATAAGTTTTACAGTTTTTGAAAAAAAAAAAAAAAAAACAGAATGATGGAATTCATAATTTGCAACAGGTTTCAGTGTACAAAAGTTTTGTCAGTATTGGGGCTACATTTTGGTGAAAGTTCCAAATCTGTAGCACATATGGTTGATTTGTTGTGAATTTTCAAAATTTTGACTATTATTAGGACTATTGGCCTGTTTTTGCAGCTGTGGCAATCTGGCATGGGACTGGACCTGAAATTTTGGTCATTTTTTGTGTATGGGAAGTAGGATTTCCTTGGAAGAAGAAGAAGAAGAAGAAGGAGAAGAAGAAGAAGAAGATGCAGCAGAACAATAGGGTCCTGGCAGCTTAGACTGCCCGGCCCCTAATAAGAAAAATAAGTATGAGGAATAACAGGCAACATCAGGCACACAAATAAAATGAATCATGACTATCATTTATCATAATTTGTCCACACATATCCCACATCTGCACGCACATATGAGATAGTTTACCGCACCCAAAAAATGCGTCAGGGCAGGTGGAATTGAGCTCAGCTGGAACCTCATCAAGGGACGCTCCACCTGCTACTCTATATAAAGGCGTTGCCACATCACACATGTGTGAGATACCATAGCTGCTTTACAGCATATTCTCGCTGCTAACCAACAGCATCGCCGTGTACATGTAAATGCATTTGTGCATTAGCACTACAGCCCACTCGACGTTCTGTGAGACCGGGCTGTCCAAATGAAGTATCGGCGGCCCCATGCTGAGATACAACGCCTCATTAACTCAGTGGCCTCTAGTTTCCCAGTGCAGCGTAGGGTGGTGCAAGGTGGCGAACCCTGCACAGAGCTAGTTTTGAGCAGCGCAACCCAAGGTGCGCTCAGTTTGGTAGTTTGGCAGACTGAGGTGTGCTGAGACGGGTGTGGCAGCGTTTGGCACATGTAATGGAAACCCAACTTGCTTTGATTAACACAGCTGCAAACTATTGAGTTCACATCCCTCTCAGCCAACCACAAACAGCCACAGCATCAGATAGGGAGTATATATTCAGCATCTGTCATCTTAGAAAAGTCAAAAGAAAAGAAAGAGAGTGAGACTGCGAGAGAGAAAGAGACAGTGCGTGCACGAGAGAAACGCAACATTGATTTACAATTGTGGTGACCTCCTCCCAGGCCACCTTTGATTCATCAGCCCGTGGAGGTCTGCTCGCAGTTCTGTATATTCGGACACTGCGAGTTTCCTCCTGGGAGGAGTTTGGCTGTCTGACGCTGCTGCTCTCTTCTGCCATGGCAAATTGAGTAAACTCTCATTACGCCTTTGCGCGGCACATTTAAGGGCGAGGAGAGGGCTCATTTGATTGGTGTGATGTGTGTAAAACCCACTACACTCCTTCTCTCCTCCCTCTTTCTGACTTGCACAGGTAGGAGGGACGGAGATGGGAAAGAGGAATAGCTGTGCCTGCGCGCACGGTGTGCCAAATTTGCAAAATACCCCCCCCTAACTGTGTCACATGGGCAGAAGGGAAGGCAGCCGGAGCTCAGCCGGTCCCCTTCTCCACACTTTGACTTATTTTATTCCTCTCTGGGAGCCTGGGCTCACCGCGCAGCAGCCCACCGCATCCATCCACCCGTCCCTCCTTCCCTCCCTCCCTCGCGGCCCCACACATATACCCCTGAGGCTCGGCTCTCTGTCACGGCGCAGCGGCCCTCCACCCCTCCCTCCCTCGTCGCCCCGCATATATCCTCCCGAGCCTCGGCGCCTCTCCTTGACCAACTAACCTAAATACTATAAACACACTACTAACTGTAAACCTACACTAAAATACACTATGCCAACAACACAATTCGACAAATTACTAGCTATTCTCTCTGCTCTACTACTCTCTCTGCTCTGATCCAACCTCCTCCTATTAGTTTGGTAACTGCGGACAGAATGGTTTTATATTAAGGGGAGGAGTAAAGGGAGGAGGGCAGGCTTTAGCGTGGATGGTTAGTAACGCCATTCGCCTCGAAAAAGAATCATTTGCCTCCAATGTAATGTAAACTCAAATGTAGTAACCAGGTTTCAAGCTGTAGAGGGCACTCCACACCACATTTTTAAAATAAAATGTAGATTTTCAACAGTTTGCTCTAAACTGTCAAGATTTTGTGCAGGATCAGTCAGTAACACTACTTCACTACCAGAAACAATGATTATCAGCTGAAAAAAATGGTTTTAGGGTTTAGTTACTCTTTAAAGAGCAATCTTAAGAGTGATCCAGGGCATTAAGAACACATCTGGGAAACACTCTTATCTTAGCGACCCTTCTTAGCTAAGACATTCTTAACTGTGCTCTCAAGTAAGTAAAATGTATTTTTATAGCACTTCTCACAGAGAAAACTCACAAAGTGCTTCACAGGATTAAAACACAAACCAAGAATACATACATACAGACATACAGAGACACAAAATGTTGCAGTTGTTGCAAAACTGAATCACTTAAGACAAGTTGAAGAATGCCTGCCTATACAGGTAGGTTTTAAGGTGCTTCTTAAAAACTTCAATAGATGCTGCGGCTCTCAAATTCTGTGGGAGGGCATTTCACAATCTGGGTGCAATGGACTCAAAGGCCCGGTCACCTCTAGTTCTGAGCCTAGTGCGAGGAACTGCCAACAGGCCATGATCGGCCGACCTAAGTGTCCTACTAGGAGCGTGTACGTGTAGCAAATCAGACAGATACTCTGCACCAGTTGAAGGCGATTTACTGAGACACATGAAAAGAGAATTACAGTCATCCAGACATGAAGACACAAAGGCATGAATGATCATTTCCAGTTCAGCATGTGATACAACAGATCTCAGTTTTGCTAAGGTCAAGCAGCACTAGGATGGTATATTTACCAGTGTCAGAGGCCATCATGATGTCATTAGACACTAAGAAGTGCTGTCTTAGTGGAATGCTGCTGACGGTAACCAGATTGAAATTTGTCAAGGATACAATGCTTATTTAGGGCAGGGACTAGTTGGTTAGCAATGACTTTTTCTTAAATCTTTGAAACAACAGGCAATTTAGAAATGGGCCTAAAGTTGCTAAATAATGGAGGGTCCAGATTGGGCTTTTGAAGAAGCAGCTGGACAACCGCCTGTTTAAAATAGGAGGGGAAGCGGCCAGAGACCAGTGAGCAGTTAATAATACAGAGCTGGGAAGAGCCGATGGACCCAAAAACTTTTTTTCAGTAGAGACGTGGGCAAGACGTCTAATGGGCTACAGGAGATCTTCATACTGCTCACTTGCTTAATTAAATCTTGTAGGGAGATGGGCAAGAAATGATCCAGTATTGGCTGCCGAAAAGGAGGAGCGTGGGGGAGCAGAAGAGGGGGTAATACTTGCTCTAGCAACTTTGTTGACAAAAAAATTACAGAAAATTGTTACAGTCATTAACAGAGAAGACAGGCACCGCAGGGGGCTGGGAACAGACAAGATTATTTATAGTGTCAAAAAAAACTTTGGGATTATAAGAGGAAATGAGGTCAACAAAATAAGAGGCCCGAGCAGCTTTAACCATTGAGTTATACTCCGATAAGAGCTAAAATAAATACGATGGACCTGAAGCTTTGTAGACTTTCACAGGCACACAATATGTCGTAAAATACGTACGAAAAGTGTGAACTAGAGAATTAGCGTCATTCTCATCACCAAAAAGCTGCCCTATGCTGTTGTTGAAAACAGGGGAGAATTTCTCGGCAGACAGGTCATTTAACATACGTGAACAAATAACACGCTTTCTGAGTGTACAATCAGTGTTAAAAGACACATTAAAAATAATGCATTCGTGATCAGTCAAAAGCAACTCCTCAGAGCCAATAATGTCTAATGTAATTTTAATCCATGCGTAAAAACCAGGTCCAGAGTGTTGCCTTTAATGTGTGTTGGGCCGCTGACATGTTGGGTAAAATTGAAAGAATCAGTGACATTTAAAAAGTTCACTACAAAGGTGTTGGTGGTGTAAATGTAGGTAAAATACCTCATATTTGGTTCATTTTATTGTGCAACAAAAGCACATGGTTCAGTTTAGGAAGCTCCTTAGGAACTGTTCTTTACTTATCAGAGGAGGGTGGTGACTGGGGTGTGACTTTGTTTTTTGTCTTGTTTTTTTTTTACCCTCCCCGAAGCTACACATATTGGCTGCGTTTCCCACTTAAGACCAATCTTAAGACTTAAGCGTACAGTTAAGAATGTCTTAGCTAAGAAGGGTCGCTAAGATAAGAGTGTTTTCCAGATGCGTTCTTAATGCCCTTCTTAGGATCGCTCTTAAGATCGCTCCTTAAGAAGCTCTTAACAGGAGCTGTCCACTACAGCGGTGCTGAAACTAAATCATTTGATGTCAGGCAAATCGATCACCCACCACTTAATCAACGCATAAATCACGCACATTGTGCTACCTAATGCACTAATTCCCTGCTGCTCGTGTGTATGTGTGCTCTAATAATTCTAATGAAAAACTAAGACAATAAATATTTGTTAATGACCTATTTTCATGACGAAAAGAAGACTACAACTAAATAAGAAGTAGTCTTGGTAAGAGTATAATGAGGAAATGTATTATATTCATACAAAAATATGAAAGACGGATAAAAGGACAAATGAACTTAAAGACCTGCACTGTATCCTGACCGCACTATATCCTACTTGCATTTGTGGTGTCTAAAGCACAACTGTGATGCCCTCGGTCAGATGACTAATTAGGGGCCCAGGGTCAAGAAGGAATATATGGTCAGGGTCAATAAGGTATTTATGGCCTAGGCAAGGAATTGGTGAAGTCCAACTAGGGTGTCTCTCTGTCGTCTGTTTATCTTTGTCTCACATTTCACAAAAACAACCAACCTATATAATCAGGGTAACTGGGGCTGTTATTCAGAGCACTTCATATTGGCTTCGAACTCTCTCTCTCTCAGGCAATCCTAGGTGCTTGATTTGATGCTGTACTTCTTGTAATAAACTCCTGTATACAGGCAAGACGGTGTCAGCAGAGTCTCCTTCATCACCTTCACATTATCGCCATTTAATAAATAACACATTCATCAGCATTGTGTCTCTGCTAATGATCATCTTAACGTGACCAGTTCACGGAAGGACAAAATTGACAGATTTATGGACTATATTAATCTACACTGAGAATCAGACAAAATGCTAGGTATAAACTGGCAACGCCTTTATATAGAGTAGCGGGTGGAACGTCCCTTGATGAGGTTCCAGCTGAGCTCAATTACACCTGTCAGTTGCCTGATATCTGTGAAATGTTGCAGGTTTGGAGGGTGGATGTGTTTCTGTTGTGTCCTGGCACATTTTTTTAGTGTGGTAAACTACAGTATCTCATATGTGGATGCAGATGTGGGATATGTGCGGACAAATTATAATAAATGATAGTCATTATGATTCATTTTATTTGTGATGTGCTGTGCACATCAGGCACACACTTGTTATTCCTCATACTTATTTTTCTTCTTATTCTTATTTTTCTTCCGCCAGATTTCGGTGCGTAACTTGTGCCATAGCTTTGAGCACACATGGGGTCTTTATAAAACATATAAATTCAGGATTCAAAGTCTTGATTGTCATATGAACAGCAAGGACACGCGTTTCCCTGCAGAATGAAAATCGTTATTTTCTGTCACCAATTAATGCTAAACAATATAAATATGAAGTATAAAATAGATCAAAATATATACAGTGCGCACTGTAATATTAATTTGCCTGCCGTGGCTGGATCTGTGAGTGGGTCAGCTCGATCTTGCAACTCCTCCTTAGTGAAGGATCTTCTTAAGCTAAAAGCGATCTAGGAAACGCACTTTTCTTTCACGGGAGGTTTAAAAGCCTTCTTAAGAAGCTCTTAGCGCTAATAGCAATCTGGGAAATGCGGCCATTATCATGTCAACATACAAGGAAAGGGTGTCCAGAGTTTATGACATTTACCGGGAGAGCTAGAGCCATTTGACTAAAGCTGACGTTATTACTGCTGTAGCATGATGTTAATAGGCCAAATACTACATTTCTAACAGCTGATTTATTGACACAGCATGCTTGTAGGATGCTGTAACGTTAGGTTTACAGAGGAACTAATGGGAAATAACGGGATGTGACTTAAAATATGAAATGAAAAAATGAAAATATCGTTAGTTAAACAGAAACAAGCGTTAGTTAGGGGACAAGAGCCAAGAGTCACAAAGACTCACGTATGTTAAAAGTTACTTACAACTGGTGTATTTACTGTATGTGTCCGGGGTCCTTCGCCTGTGGAATGAGTAACGTGACCACTAACTTGTCCCCAAACGAACACATGTTTCTGTTAGTCCTATGTGTTTCACTAACGTTCGTTATGTATTATGAGGAATGTCATACTGGCCAATCAGAGGCAGAGTTGGGCCCGGAGTCACAAATAGCGCATTTCAACTGACACAGAACCAGCACGGTGCCGGTTCCTGAAGCTAATTAAGTAAGCTACTTACAATGGCATGAAAGACAATAATAACAACACTAGAGTTTAAAAGGAGATCTCGCCAGCTTTATACAAGTTTACGTTGGTCACCGATCAATGCGGGCATCTATGAGGAAGTAACAATGGTGGCTCATGGGAATAAAAAACATTATTGCAAAGGAATGTAAAACTACAGCAAGAGAATGCAAAACTATTGCGAAGGGATGCAAAAGTATTGCAAGGGGATGCAAAAGTCAGTACAAAAAAAATCTCCCGACTTAACCTTTAAGGGGCTCCATAGTAAAGGAATAACAAAACGCGTTATAATTTCAAAAATACGAGAAATTAATTAGTAATAGTAATTAGATTATAGTTAGAAGCCCACGTTATGTTACCATTGCCGGTCCTCTCGGCTCCTCTCACCCACACTTAAGCACCCTTTCTGGGATACACAGTGTTGGCCCGCCCCGCCTGACCTCCACAGTCCTCTCCGCTCCTCTCACCCACACTTGAGCACCCGTTCTGGGATACATGGTGTCGGCCTGCCCCGACTGACCTCCATGGTCCTCTCCGCTCCTCTCACCCACGGTTGAGCACCCGTTCTGTCGGCCAGACCACGGGGGTCAGGCGGGGGTCAGGCTGGGCAGGCTAACACTGTGTATCCCAGAACGGGTGTTTAAGTGTGTATTACAGCAACATCTGATGTGATGTAGCAATGTCATGTCTGCTGCATAAAGCCCTTTTCACACAGAGCGTGCAAAGTGCAGACCTCCGCCGACGAACTCATTCATTGTGTATGTGCTACCGCCAGCCTGTGCTCGAATTGAAATTTTTTTAATTTCACCTCAACGCACTGTAACAACATCTCGCGCGTCCAATAGCAGAGACAAGCGGTCATCATGGAGCTGTAGCTTCTGAATGAGCCTATACTCCCCCAAATCCTGTCTTGCGTGCCTTGCTCTCCGCTTGCTCTGTGCCCTACCCCTCGGTGGGGGCCGCAAAAATCTTAAAATTAACATTTCAATTTAGTTCAAGTTAGCTCCTTATTTTTTTATTTTTTTTTTATCTATATGTACATATATATAAACATATACTGTATAAACATATCTTATATTTTTTAATTTTTAATTTTCTTTAATTCAAGTAACATTGTCACCCTCCTTTTTCTGTCTGTGACATGTTAATTCCCCAAGTGTGGGATTAATAAAGTTTTATCTTATTTTATCTTATCTTAGCTTTCTAGATAACACGTTCTGATTATAACTATTTAATAAGAAAGTAGTGTTTGGGTGCAGCAAAAAATTAAGATAAACTGCAGGTAACTGCAGCCTCCGCTCGGTAAATTAAACAGTCCTAAAACTGCGGCCCTGAAACTGCAGCCCCTGCTCGTAGGTTACACTGTGATGAAAACTAAACGGTCCTAAAACTGCGATCCTGAAACTGCAGCCTCTGGTACTGCACCTTTACCTTACTTGGGCAGGGACAACTGATTTAATATGAATATCTTGCTAAATATTTACCTGCAATGATTAAATGTAGGTTAAAAAGAAGTGAAATGTAGGCTAACAATAGTCTGTAGCTAGCTTTTTTCACTATGGACATTAAGCTAACAGGTTCATTTCTACCACTCTCAGACTATAGGCTACCCACCTTTCTTGGAGAAAAACTGGATCACAAATCACCCTTTCTTTTGCCTCTCCTCTCTCTCCTTTCTCCCTTTCCTTTTTTGATTTTCTTTTAGTAGCTATTAGGTAGCATGATGATGACTGTAGTGTTCTAGCACAACTGCTGACTGCTACTTGGCACCAAACCATTTCATACAGATACATGGGAGCAATAAATGTGATGAGCAAACTTGCAATTAGTTTTTGAGATACCTTGTAGAATTCGGCAGGCTGAAATTTGAACTATGTCTCATCAT
The DNA here is from genome assembly GCA_026686955.1 of Epinephelus cyanopodus. Taxonomy (NCBI): domain Eukaryota; kingdom Metazoa; phylum Chordata; class Actinopteri; order Perciformes; family Serranidae; genus Epinephelus; species Epinephelus cyanopodus. The sequence continues at coordinate 4,271,968 of CM048919.1, forward strand.
ACTTGATGAAAGGCCAGAAAGTCACCAAAAAGCACTGGAAATAAACCTCTGGGGACAACAAACCAAATTACATTTTGCAGCATATCTTGCCAGTAGTTGTAAAGACATGGAATCATAACTGAGTGGTCTGAAAGGTTGCACTGTCACAGAGAAGGCACTTTGTACAGACTGATTTGATAGACTCACAGTGGCATGCAAAAGTTTGGGCACCCCTGGTTAAAATTTCATTTACTGTGAATAGTTAAGTAAGTTGAAAATGAACTGATTTCCAAAAGGCCTGGAGTTAAAGACTACACATTTCTCCAATATTTTAAGCAAGATTACATTTTAATTTCAATCTTTTACAGTTCCAAAATAACAAAAAAGGAAAAGGGCCTCAAGCAAATGTTTGGGCACCCTGCATGATATATACTTAGTAGTGCCCCCTTTGGCAAGTATCACAGCTTCTGAACACTTTATGTAACCAGCTAAGAGTCATTCAGTACTTGTTTGGGGGATTTCCACCCATTCTTTCTGCAAAAGGCTTCTCGCTCTGTGAGATTCTTGCACTGCTCTTGTGAGGTCTATCAACAGATGTTTAATGATGTTTAGGTCAGGGGACTGTGAGGACCATGGCATAACCTTTAGCTTGCTCCTCTTGATGTAGTCCATTGTAGATTTTGAGGTGAGTTTAGGATCATTGTCCTGTTGTAGAAGCCACCCTCTCTTCATCTTCAACTTTTTTACAGATGGTGTGATGTTTGCTTTCAGAATTTTCTGGAATTTAACTGAATCTATTCTTCCCTCTACCTGTGAAATGTTCCCGTGCCACTGGCCACAACACAAGCCCAAAGCAAGATTGATACACCCCCTCTGTTTAACAGTTGGACAGGGGTTCTTTTCACAAAATTCTGCACCCTTTTTTCTCCAAACATTCCTTTGCTCATTGTGTCCAAAAAGTTCTTCTTTGTCAGGCCACAGGACTTGTTCCCAAAAAGCATCAGGCTTGTTTATATGTCCCTTTGCGACCTACTGTCACAGAATTTTGTGGTGAGGACACAGGAAAGGTTTTCTTCTGATGACTCTTCCATGAAGGTCATATTTATGCAGGTGTCACTGCACAGTAGAACAGTGCACCATCACTCCAGAGTCTGATAAATCTTTCTGCAGGTCTTTTGCAGTCAGACAGGGGTTTTGATTTGCCTTTCTAGCAATCCTACAAGCAGATCTCTCAGAAAGTTTTCTTGGATTTCTAGACCTCAACTCATTATTTTTGAAATGTGTTGATTTATGATTGTTTTTTCTTTTCTTTCCACTTCTCTTACACTACATTCACATTCACAAACACAAACAAACAGACACATGCAGACAACATCATAATCATTAACACATCCACCAAACTTTCATCCTAGAAACCTTGTGTTGTTATTGTTACTATCATTACTTGCTGCTCGTTCTGATTTTCTTTTCTTTTCTCTCTTACACTTCATGCACACACAGACATACATACTTAAATCACTGAATGTCATGGACCAGTTTTTCTGTTGCTACAGCACTGCCTCCTGTCTTCCTGAGTTGCTCTCTCCGATGGTTGGCTCTGGTACCAACCTGCTATCGATGCAATCCCCCACCCCTACCCCCCAACCTCCATCCCAATCTCTTTCTCTCTGTCTTGCTCTCTCTCACATGCACCCTCTCTGACACACACAAAAACACACACCCAATTTTTTCCCTTCTCCTGGGATCCTTCTGCCTTCACACATTACAAGGATGAAAAAATGTGTGATAGATATACAGTCATGGAAAAAATTATTAGACCACCCTTGTTTTCTTCAATTTCTTGTTAATTTCAATGCCTGGCTCAACTAAAGGTACATTTGTTTGGACAATTATAATGATAACAACAAAAATAGCTCATGAGAGTTTAATTTAAGAACTAAGAACTATTCATTTTCCATGGTTTTCTTGATAATAACCAAAATTACTTAAATTCTTACATCAATAGCTATGGCATTGTACCGCCAAAAACACTACTTTTAAGCATTCCATGTTTTCTTTTCTGTTTGCTTTAAACACATGATACACACAAGAGTTAATACTTGATTGCATAACCATTGTTTTTGATGACTGCAGCCATGCGTCTTGGCATGCTCTCCACCAGCTTCTGACATTGTTCTGCTGTCACAGCAGCCCATTCCTGTTGGACAAATTCAAACAAATTTTCTTTGTTTTTGGGCTTGTGGTTCTCCATTTTGAGTTTGATGATTTTCCACAGGTTTTCAATTGGATTAAGATCTGGTGATTGAGCAGGCCAAGGCATGGTGCGAATGTTGTGGTTCTCCATCCAGGCTTTAACTGACCTTGCCATGTGGCAAGGGGCATTGTCTTGTTGGAAAATCCAGTCATTCGAGGCAGGAAAGAGTTTTCCAGCTGATGAAAGAAGACTGTTTTCAAGGGTAGTCCTGTACATGACCTGGTTCATTCGGCCTTCACACAATTGCATTTGCCCTGTTCCACTCAGACTGAAACAACCCCAGATCATGACTGATCCACCCCCATGTTTTACTGTAGGGGCAAGACAGTCTGGGTTGTAAGCTTCTCCAGGCTTCCTCCTAACCAGTAAGTTGGCTGGAGTGGGCATCAATTCAAAATTGGATTCATCACTGAAGAGAACCTTAGCCCAATCATCAACAGTCCAATCCTTGTGGTCTCGAGCAAAGAGTAACCGGGCCTTCCTCTGCCTTTCATTGATGAAGGGCTTCTTGCGTGCTCTGTGTGACTTCAAACCAGCTTCAACAAGTCGGTTTCGAACTGTCCTTGCCGAACAAGTCACATTTCTCGACAGTGCCCACTCATTTTTAAGGTCCCTGGAGGTCTGACGACGATTCCTGACACAGGAACGGATGAGTGCACGGTCATCTCGTGGGGTAGAAAGACGTTTCCTGCCATGGCCAGGTAGCAATTTGGTAGTGCCATGTTCAGCTTGTTTTTTTTTGTTGTAATGAACGGCTGTCTTGGAGATCTTCAGTTTTTTCGCTACCTGTCTCTCACTCATGCCAATTTCCAGCAGTGCCAAGATGGCTGCCTTTGTGGCTTCACATAATTCTTTTGTTTTAGGCATTATGTGAGAGCTGACAACTTCTGAGTTGTGCTACGGCTTGAATGTAAGCAGGAAACCACTCTAGGCCTTTGCATGTGCAGTGCTGCTTGTGACATGAAATGGCCTCTTATATACCCTGGGAATCAATTAAGCTTAAGAATGTCAAATAGGACATAAAGTATTATGTGACCAGCTGCATTTTTTGTTGTGTTCATTGTATTATACGTTTAGTGGTACCAGATATTAGAATGAACAAGAAATTGAAGACAACAAGGGTGGTCTAATAATTTTTTCCATGACTGTATATGTTTGACATGTCTGTGTGGATTATATGTATTTTTACATTTTTACATTAAAGCTCACTCACTTCCTGAAAATATTAATTCAAAGACACATGCACACACCCATGCGCGCGCGCGCACACACACACACACACACACACACACACACACACACACACACTATGAGGGGTCAAACGTTTCACCCAACCACACTACAACACGTCACTTGCGCCTACATAGGACACATCAGATCTAATCAAACCGCATGAGCGCACACCTACATTTTACATAGGGTTACTATGGAGACATGAGTGTTACACACAAGACCGCTACATGACACACGGGCATTGTTCGCTCCACTCACGACGCGCTCACACATCTTATAAGTACGGGTGCACAGCGCGTTAAAAATGCCATACATACGCTACACCTGCGTGTGAATCTTGCACACACAGTGCATGCTCACATCATTAACACCTGAACATGTCAAATTACTTTGGCAAACTGTCTGTCTCCATAGTTTACACGTGCAGGCAGGCGCGTGTGTGCTTCGCAAGAGTGGAATGAATGAATGAATCAAGTCGCTGCAGACATACGCGTGATTTTTTTAATTTTTATTTTATCCTCACAAATCAGAGCTACTGACCACCCTCGATATCTGGCTGTGGTTTAAAAATATTTAACAAAGATAATATATAGGCTACAACAGTCTAATTGTGAAGATATAGCCTATTATTGAATTGGATCCTAAATGCTGCAAACCTCCATCTGTATATTTTTAATCAATAGCTGTGTTTTAATAAACATTTTTTTTTCATTTTCCCATTTTGCGAATTTGACTGTTAATGGAAACAGCTTTTCAGACATCCTTAAATCTTAAAAGATTTAGCGGCGTTTTGATCAGGAGGGATTCTCTGCAGGGCGAGAGCAGGCAGTTCTTGAGGTGGTTCAGGTAAAACGAGTGGATGTGGATTCCCCTTTCCACGAGAGCAGCTAATAGAGCTTAGATCAGGCCCAAAAAAATCCAGCCCGACTCGGCCTGAGCCCATGCACTTTATGTTCGGGACTGGCTGGCCCGTCCAATTAAGTGTAATTATGGGCCCGAGCCCGATTTACACCCGACATTTTTCAATAAGCTGGCTGTTATAATTAAGAGTATTAAACTGTGATTCTTGTTATTTGAATGGCGCAACATGGAAGCGTGATTATGTAATAGAACAGGTGTTTATTTTAGGATCCAGGTGGTGAAGGGCTGTGCGCACACAATGTCCCAACAGGGGACAGCCCTCCATTCCGAAACCCCCCCACTCCGAAATTGATTTTCAAGTCCATATCAAGTTCCCGCATCAAACACTGCCGCCCACTCTCCGTCACTCGCACAATTCTGAAATTTGTTGTACTACAAAAGCTTGAAATGAACATTCAACTCATTGTTTTTTATTGAAAATATGCCACTGTCTTCATTTCTTATGTATAATTTCGCTAGCAGCAAACACATTTAAAGGAGACGCTTGTCAAGTCTTTTTAAGCGCGCTGTCTGTGGTGCTGAAATCAGACCGGGGGAGAAAAAAAGACATTTCTTTGCTCTGTGCTTTTAGAAAATAGTCCCACTGTGTTTGCAGGGCATATCAGACTGTGTGATTCTGCACAAAGATTGGTTTAACGCATTGGAGCAATTTCATACAATTTCGGACATTTAACATGATCAACTAATTTTAATTCAACATGGTCATTTGCTTAGAGGATTCAGCTGAAGCATACTGAGTGTTATATGTCATTAAGATTAAGTATTTGCTTGTTTTGTGGTTAATTATGCACATGATCCATTTGACCCCATCATGCGGTCCGTTCGTCCCTGCAGACAGGGTTATGTTGTTCCTTAAATGGCTTGACTCAGTTATCAAAATTTCATTTTCTTAACAAAACATTCTAGTTCTTTTATAACTTCATATTATCATAAAATAACTTCATATGAAATCCTTATTCATTGATGAGGGTGCGTGCTTCCCCCGCCCCTCCCAATAAAATTCCGCCTCCCCTCTCAGAAAATAGTTCCGACGTCCATGATTGCGGGGTAAGATGTACACTCACACAGACACAGTTTAACTTACACAAGTTACAACACATCCCATTTACTGTTACAAAAAGCTCCAGGCCCAGGCTCGTTATCAGTAACTTGCAGTGCTGAGATAAATATTTAAAGTCCAAAAAAAGAACAAGTCAATAAAACAGTTTTCAAAATTCAAAATACCTTGTAAACAAATTAAATATTCAGTATTACACATTTTCTTTGGTCACTTTTCTTTCAAACATTTTTTAAAGTTATGATCTCACTGCCTGTAAAAAAAAAAAAAAAAAAAAGATCCTGCAGCCAGCCAGAGATGAAGGATCCATTCCACACACCTGAGCCAGAGAAAAAAGAGGGAGGGAAACAGAGAGATCGAGTTTCTGTCTTTGATGAATGAAGCCTTATTGTTTTGCTGCTATTAAACAATGACAGGCTACAACTTTATTTCCTTGTCCCCCCCTGGAATTATTCTCTAAAATTTTACTGTTTATTGTCCCCCCCCAACGATGAAATGGGATTTTTGCCTCTGGCTGGAACACCGAGCGGCTGACAGCGTGACAGACGCCTGCACACACAAAGCTGAAAAGCGGGAGGACACTAACAAGGACAACTGACCTCCACCCTACCCCTGGAACACCTACGCTGGCTGTCTTCGCCCCCCCCCTCCCGGCTGTGAATGCAATAAAGGTGTAGCCTGGTTCCAGACCATAGACCCCGCCCACTCAACTGAGTAGGCTTGCATCTCTGGTCTGGCATACTGCAATGAATTTGCGATTTATCTCGTCCAGGCGATGGACGGACCAATGAACACCGGGGGTGGCGGTGGGTCTAGCGATTAGCCAATCAGCACCACGCTAATGGCGACTGCTGCAGATCCTACAGACCACATTAACGATGCTATCGAGGTATTTCGTCACTACTCGCGTTAATGGAGGACCAAATTAAGGAAGCTGCTAAACTGGATTTAACAGAGATGCAGCTGGGTGTGCACAACGACGGAGACATTTTAAACAGGCAATCCTCGCTTGTTTTCGGCACCCTCGACGCATGGATACTAATGATGTCAGATTCTGGGTGAGTCGTTGATCTCTACGAATTGGTTAGGGAAAAATCAAATTCCCTCCCCCTTGTAAATCACTTTCAATGGAGGCGATGTCAGACTGAAGGTTCTGGGAGCTTCAGTCTGACACTCAGGCTAATAAAGGTGGCTTCGTCGAGAACTTTACAGCAGCTCCGCTTCCCAGAGCCAAACTGTCGCTCACTCGGATCTACTTTCTCAGTTCGTGCCCTGCAATCAAGTCCCGCTGTGTATGATCAGTTCAGAGTCTCTGTCAGATCCACAGGTGAACACATTGTCTTTGATTACTTGTCGCCATGGCAACCAGTCCGCTAAACCCCAGTTCATTAGCCTGCAATATGAATAAATGTTGGACGGTGATTAGAAATTCCTCCAACATGGTGCAGGGAAACTATTTTTCGGATTGACCCATAATATATCTAAAGCATTTGTCAACAAAGAAACAAAGGAGTCTCATACAGTCTCAGCCATTGATACTGGTTTAAATAAACAATTTGATTGTGTTTCCCATATTTTACTTTCCATATAGGCTGAAATAAAGGTCTTTTGATTTCAGTGATGTAAGTAAATAATAGCTATCAATAGGCTACTAATTTTTACTGTCATTAATTTAGTACCAGTAAATATAGCCTACACTTTCAAACCCTGCATAACAAACTGCATCATCACTTGGAAAAACCTAATACACACACAGCGACGCTGGCACCAACCACACATTACAGATTCAGAGTCCGTGAGGCAGGTAAGAACTCCAGCTCCGCCCCACTTACATGATGCATATTGCCATGTCCCATGTATTTCAGCACTCAGCCGCTGTTGCTTTGGGGAGAAGCCAGTCAGATGAGCTTTGGCATAGCACTTGCAAAAGAATATCATGGTATAGTAGCAAGATAAACTGCTGGATGTTTTATTGGTTTTTACATCATACATTCTTAAGCATATATTTCACATTAGTGAACATATTTTAACCACATATGTCCAACCCTGATGGTCATCTTTTGTACTGATGATCCAGATAAGAAACTTTCATGTCCACTTTAGTCTGGGAAGTGCTCCGATTTCCAGAACCTGACTTTCACTTGCTGAACACGTGGATGCCTGAAATTACTCCTGTAACTTGGCAACTATAACTCTAAAGAACATGCAGCTTGCTTCAAAGATTCAAAATCATTCCAGTAGATATTATCATGACTCAGACATGTTGTGTGTTAATGATTTCATCCATCATACACACTAACTGTGAATACAAACAACATTTTAAAACTAAAACAAATACTTAAGCAAAGTTTACATAAAAATGCACTCCAAATGAGTGACCCTCCAACTTTGGACCATAACCATTTTTTCTCTTTTATTGTGCATCGTATTATTCAGTGATGAGAAATAATAACAAGACAGACAAACAAGACTTTAACATTGTATTTCCAATCAGTTTCCCGTCCGGGCTTAAGACAATTAAGAGCATTCCATAAAGTGGCTTAGTACTCCTGAATGACAAAGGGGAATTTCTATCAGACCTGATTCCTTCAGCATACTGAATAGCAGGCTAACTGAATGCACACTAATCTAATTATTACAACAAAACCCTAACAAGCTTTCAGTTGATCTTCCTGTGTTGCTGATTTAAAAGCTGTCCACCAGGGAAATACTATATTAGATGTGTGTTATTTTCTCCTGAAACATTTCCTCACAACAGTGTTTGTACCTGCTGTGAGTCCAAATGAGTTTCTGACTCTGTGTGAAGCAATGTCTCATGGCTTCATGTTGGAATTAAGAAAAAAAAGAAATGAAAAGAAAGTCTTAATTGGTGTTTTGTACTCACTCATCAATGCCTTCAACTAGCCTGAAGTTGAGGTTGTTGATGGACTGTTGTGGTCTGCCAGCATTGTCTATGAACACCAGTCTGGAGGGATCCTCCTTCCTTACCTGAAAACACACAGATACAAAGGTTACACTTTTTCTCTTACAAGCTCTCTGGCAAATAAGATGGACGAGTTGCTGCTGCTCACTTATAAAAACTTGGACTTAAGCACATCTGCTGCCCTGTGTTTCACCGCAACCTGGCTCAGTAAACACATCTCAGACAGCGCATTAGAGCTGCCGGGATTCCAACTTTTCCGAGCGGACCGCATCACGGAAAATGAAGGGAGGTGGAACGTACTTCTACAGCTCAACCTGCCTCAGCAACTGCTGATCATGTTCTACACGGCCATAATCCAGTCTGTTCTCTGCACATCTGGTTTGGATCTGCCACCAAACTGGACAGGAATAGACTGAAAAGGACAATCAGGTGTGCAGAGAGGATTATTGGGACTGAGCTTCCCTCCATTGAGGACCTGTACCGGTCAAGGGTCAGGAAATGGGCAGAAAACATCCCTGTAGACCCCTCACATCGTGGACACAATGGGTCTCATTCATAAAAAGTGGGTAAATCTGTGTGTAGATTTGCACATAAAAGCCTACTCTACTAAAAACCTACTCCGGATTCAGGAACGCCGCGGGAAACTCAGATTTGATCGTAAACACGTGTGTATGATCATGAATGCCAATCCATCGTTAAGTGACAGCGCGCTCCCGGTAATCGGCAATTAGCATAAATCCCCGCCCATGAATAGCCAATGACCACCATATAAGGAGGTGTAAGTACATCCTGTCAACCTGTCAGACATGGCGCAGAGAAAGAAAAAAGATTTTTTCCGAAGCGGAGATCAAAATAATTTTGGGTGAAGTGGACAATATGTGGAAAACATTTTATTTTCTTCAGTTAGTGGTGGTGTGGCAGGGACAGGCAAAGCGAAGGCCTGGAGGGAGGTAACAAATGCTGTTAATGTTGTCTCTGTAGTACAAAAAACCATGTCAGAGGTGAAGCGTAAATGGTTTGACATGAAACTGGAGGCAAAGAAATGCATAAGCACACAAAAATACAGTGGCCACCTAACAAACAGAAGATTCATTTGTGGGCTTTTGAATGAAGTGTGAACGGGAAACCAGAGATGTTTTGTGCATAATGGATAAACTCTAAATCAGTGATGACTAACAAATGATAAGGATAACATATAGCCTACAGCAGTTTGTATGCATCGTCCTCAAATTATTTTAATATCAATAGCCTAAAGCTCTGTTTTATACAACGTAAATTAATCATTTTCAAATCAGATTTATTCATTCAAACGATCAAAAAAACAAAAAAAACAAACACCTGTTGTCTCAAATAATTCTTTCAGCTGGCGCGTGCTCCTTCCACCTCTGCCCCTGCTGAACCCAGGCACCAAGGCCGAAGAGGCTGTGATCCGACTGTCCTTACGGATATTTTTATTATCATCATTCAACATGTAGAAAGAACGTGTAATCTATTGAGTCAATTTACATAGATAATTCACAATCATGAATCTAATCTGGATCTTAAACCTGCTAATTGCCAAATAATTTAACTAAATGTGTTAACTAAATGTGTTATATTTTAAATATTTTGTCATGTTTAGATTACGTGTTTCAAAGGCATCTGTGTACTGTGTGCATAACAGAGCGCAATACGAATTAAAATTGTCATTTCCAATAGTGAAAAGCAATATTTATGTGCTTTACTAAATTTACACAAGCACTACGAGTGGTCAGGAGCAGGAGTAGGTTTTGTTAGTAGCTACGAAAAGATCGGAGCTACTAAAATATTGATGAATGCGGACGTAAATTTCCGTCTGCGAATAGTTTACACACAAATTCCTTCTGCTCACATTTCATGAATGAGACCCAATCTGTTTAAACTTCTCGCCTCCGGTAGGCGCTACAGACACACTGTTCGCCAAAACCACCCATCACAAAGACAGTTTCTTCCCCTAGGCTGTTGCTCTGATGAACCCCTAAACGGTCACAGAGTGGCAGGTCAAACAACACTTGCATCCTTGTTCATTGTATTTAAAAAAAAAAAATATATACATATATATATATATATATATATATATATATATATATATATATATATTCTTTAATATTTGATATATAGTTGTATATTTTTTTGTATACTGTATATTCTGTATATTCCACTTCTTGCCTTGGTTTGTGTACTTATGTAATTTCTGGTACTTTGAGAGCTGTAGTCTGTAGTCTACCAGAGTCAAATTCCTTGTATGTACACACATACTTGGCGAATAAAGCTGATTCTGATTCTGATTTAGAAGAATACGTATGTTTGATTTTGCATATTCTGAGTGAAGAACATTTTAAGTGCCATTACTGACCATGACTTATTTTTGAAAAGCATATTTAGCAAAAGGAAGGAGGCAGAAGGTTTGGTGTCAGTTTGTTCCATAATATGTCAAGATGATTCCATTTATTGTCATTGTACAACTTGGATATTATCCAATCCAATGGAATTATCTTGACATCACGCTAACAACAAAAATCACTTCTGGGTAGACAACTGGCATTTGATTTAATTGCAGTTATATGTGAAATCGGCAAACTTGTTTATTTCTGTTGCTATTTTAGGCTGTGACTTCAACGTTTCAAGATATTTAATTAAATACAGTGCTCCGACTGATCTGATGTTTCTGCTGTGCTTATTTTCTGTTGCTTTGCTCGCATATTTGATCAAACAAATCTAGAAGCTGAGTATTGTACTGTCGTGGACAGAGGGCCACAGCAGACATATGTTAGCCACCTAAAAAAATAATATCAGTTTAAGTGTATGCTATATTTGGATTATACTCACCCCTTTACCTCAGACACCAACAAACTGAGACAGTGGTAGACCAGTGTCACCCATGTCCTGCAAAGCAAAATGTCTGTTTTGTCAGTGGAGTCTGCTTCAGCTTCACCTCCCCATCTAAAAGGATTGTCTGACGGTATAGTCAAGCATTGAAAATATTCTTAACATAAGGTAGATTTAAACTGATATTGACTTTTTTAGGTGGACCTATTTTTAAGATGGCTAAAATCTCTCCAATTGAAGTAGCATTTGCTCAGCTCAGTTTGATTTCTTGTACATGAAAAGGGAGTTTTCTACTAAGAGGTTATTGTAAACAAACATAATAATTTGGTCTGCAGAATAAGGAAGTAAAGAGCCAGAAACAGACACAACTCACCTCAGTAAGAGTGGCTTGTTCTGAAATGCGTTTTCTGCAAGCTGCAGGCCATAGCAGCTACACTGATAGCTACACTGAATAGATAATTAAGTAGCCTAAATGATGAACATAATTCATAACGTGTTATACACTCTTTAGAGATGAAACAAAAAAATTAATTTCCTGTAGAAAATGCATGTGAACGCTGACAGCTGAAATTAATCAAAAAGCACTGCCAAAAATGCAGAAATAAGAAACAAATTTCCTAAAAAAATCTGGAAGCTCAAATGCATTGACTGCATAGCTGAAAATGTGGAAAATAAAATGTAAAACTGGCAGAGCAGAAAGCTGAACTACGGTACCCAAAGATGGTAAAAGCTGAAATACATTGTTTGAAAAGCTGGAGGCCAAACTGTAACACTACTGAAGGTGGAAGTTTAAATGAACTGAAGGGCTAAAAGAAGAAATGCTTTGTGCTATATAAAAAAACAAAACAAAAACGTAAAAAAAGTTGTAAACAAGCATGAATGTCCTTAAAGAGCATAACATTTTGACATTTTAATTGTTTCAGTAGCTGAAAGTATGCAGTAGTAGTCAATTTTAAAAAATTTACAGAAGTATAATTATTTTGTGATCTATTTAACGCTTCAATGAAGTTTGTAGAACAAAGTATCGAGTGTGTTAGCATATACAAGTGAAGCTGACAATTTGCCAACTTTAACAATTCACTGCTGACTACTGAAAAACTACTGAAAATTTGATCATCTTACTATCAGCGGGCTTTTATTATCAAAATCTGTCTGGGCCCTATAGTTAACTAATGTTCTCATCTGGGTGCTTTTATTTTGAAAATCCAGCCCTGTCTGGGGGTCTTTATTTACCAGCAGGGGCGTTTCTTTGGAAAATTTAGCCTTGTCCAGGGCCACCCAGTACATTCCTGTTAGCATCTGGGGACCAACACCAACAACACCAGAGCCACCATTGTGAGTTTCGGTTACCTTGTTGGTGCAGAAACTAAGAGCTGAGAGACTTCCCTAGCAAAGCTGGAAGCTAAACTGTAAAACTGCCAAAGCTGGAAGATAAGATGAATCGTCTAAAAGTGCTGAAAGAAGAAACACTTTGTATTTATCTCTGCCATTATAAGAAATGATGAAATAGGCACCATTTTGGGTAACACTTTATATTAAGGTACTGTAATAAGCATTCATTAATGCTTAATAAGCACAAATTAACAGTTAATGAGCACTAGATGTATAAGATGCTTATAAATATTAATAAGACTATCTAAGTGTTTATTACAGCTTAACTTGACAGTTATTATGGCTTATAGGAGCATTACAAGCACTTAATAGAAACTTTGGTAGTAGTTTATAGACCTATACTAAATGTCTATTTATATTAATTACATTTATAAGGGTTAATTATAGAATAATAACCAAATTTATTACTGGTTTATAAGACCCTATAAGACCCTATCAGATGAAATTAATAAGGTGTTTATTAACATTAATAAGACCTAAGTGTTAATAATAGTATACAACACATTTATTATTGTCTAATAAGATATTTATTGAGAGTTTATAGGTAATTTATCAGTATTAACAAGATGTTTATTAACATTAATGAGACTATAAAAAGTTAATATAAATTGCCATTTTACGGTTAATAAATGCTTAATTATCTACTTATTAATAGCAGTGGTGTGCAGTCAGGGGCAGCAAGGCTAGCACTGCTTTCTTTTTTTCTGTTTTTTCCGTAATTAAAAGGCAATTCTGAAATGTATCTGGAGTCAATTACTTGTTCAGTATGCAACTTTATCCAGAAAACGAATGGTTATATTTTGTGGAACTCAAATCTCCTATGTCTTATAAACGCATCACAGCTCCTTTCCTCTGCTTGGGCCAGCAGTAGTTGCATTGTTAGCCTCTGATCAAGCTGGACGCTGCTATTGGGTGCGTAACATTGAGTGACTGTATCATCAGCCAATCAAATTTTGATGTGTTATTGACAGAATGCCCTAAGACCAGCAAAGTTTCTAGTGCTGGCCTGGGCGTTGTCATTCAAATGAGCTTGGCGGATTGGCCCATGGGCAGGTGCGTGACTCACTGTTATTCTGGAAAGGTGATGGCGGTTGATATAACAGCAAGATCGATAGATGTGATTGCGGACCTGCTTCAGGTGCCTTTTTCAAGGCGCCCGTTTGCAGAAAAAAACGAAATAATTGGTAGAGGAAGACCAAAGCCTGAAATGGACGGACTCACTAAATGCAACAAAGGCTTTGTGCGGCATCTTACTGCGGGAAACTACCAGCGGTATGAGTGGCTGACAGCTAGCTCGGAGCACAATAAACTGTTCTGCTGGCCATGTCTGCTCTTCAGTACAAGCCCAGGTACATGGAATACCAGTGGTTTTAGCAGCCTTAATAGCTTCACCAGGGCAGCTGTCACACATCAGGTCTCGGAGCGTCACATCATGAACGTGGTACATTTGAAAACGTTTGGTGAAGCCAGGGTTGATTTGCAGCTTGATGAGCAGAGGAGACGGGAAACAAGCCTGCACAATGAGAGAGTGAAAAAAATCGCGACATATTGAAACGCCTGATCGACTGCATTATGTTCTTGGGGCAGCAAGAACTATTCTTCAGAGGGCACGACGAGAGAAGCGAGTCTCTTAATCAAAGTAATTACATGGAATTACTTACTTTGCTGTCAAATTATGACTCTGACCTGCGACAGCACCTTGCAACAGCCACAGTTTTTACGGGGACGTCAGGAAGGATTCAAAATGACCTCATAAATGCCGTTGCCGAGGTGTTAGATGATGCCATCAAGAAAGAGATCAGCCAGGCCAGATTTGTGGCCATTATGGTTGATGAAACATCGGACCTCAGCATCTTGGCTCAGCTGTCATATGTCCTGAGGTACGTTACAGAGGACAAGGGCGTGAAAGAGAGATTTTTAAAGTTTGAAGACGTTATAAAAACGAGCCAATGATCTAGCTGCTTTGATTATTAAAGTTTTGGAAAGCTATGATTGCAAAACAAAGTTAGTAGCTCAGTGCTATGATGGGGCCGCGGTAATGGCATCAGGGCTCAATGGAGTGCAGGCACTCGTTAAAGAAACCATCCCACAGGCTCTCTTTGTGCATTGCTACGCACACACATTAAATCTTGTGATGTCCCAGGGAGCTTCAAAAATCAAAGACTGCAAGATCTTTTTTGCAAATCTGGGGGGATTGTCAGCATTTTTTACACATTCTCCCAAACGGACGAAATTGCTGGATGATTTTTGCGCCAGAAGGCTCCCGCAGGTCTCTGATGTCAGGTGGAACTTCAACTCAAGGTTGGTGTGCACAGTGCATGAGAAAAGAGCAGAGCTGGTCGAGCTGTTCCAGCACATACTGGACCATGCTGAGGTTTTTGATTGTGAAACACTGCATTGCGCATCAGGACACTTATCACAGCTGAAGTCATTTGACTTTTGCTTTTTCCTTTTTGTTTTTGTTTGCATTTTTGACTTTGCGGATGTTGTCTTTGGGATCCTTCAAAGTAAGATCCTGGATGTGCAGTTCTGTCTGGCAAGGATTGCAGAGTTTTGTCAGAGCCTTGAAGGTGAGCAGGGAAAATCTGATGGCATCTTTGAGGCAACAGTGGAGGCAGTGGGGCAGCCAATCGTAGCTAGAGGAAAACCCGATCCACGCGCGCATTGCAGAGAGCTACACGCAGCTGTAATTGACAGCACCCTCACGCAAATCAATAATCGGTTCAGATTGCAAACGACTGCTTTTTGTTGGACTGCTGGATGCACAGAAGTTTCCACAATATAAGCAGACATTCCCAGAAGCAGAGCTGAAGAGCCTCGAGGAGAGCTATGGAGCTCAGTTTGACCTCTCCGTACTCAGTGCTGAGCTCAAAGTGATGTACTGCATGACAAACTTCCAGGGGAAGAGCCCAACTGATGTACTGACTTTTCTGATGACCACGGGGCTTGCAGTCAGTATGTCACAACTATATGCCATCACATGCTTGATCCTAACAATACCGGTGTCCACGGCCTCCGTTGAGCTCTCTTTTTTCGCTCTCAAACGCATCAAATTAATAATAATAAATGATTAATATGCACTTATTAACAGCTCATAATGCATCTTTGCAGCTACTGGATCTAAAGTGCGAACAGTGTCTTGTTGACATTCATAAACTCTTTATTATGCACTCACTGAAGTTAATAATTCTATTAATTATCCACCTATTGCAACATCCAGATATCAATCATTATTTTAACATTAAAGAATTCTGATGCATTCTTTTCATTCTAGTATGTTATTATTTTCTTTAGCAAAGGATCATGGGAATCTCATTTCCTCAAAATAGCAGACTAAGACAAACATGAGTTATTTGAACTAAAAAAATTTGAGTAGATTGATTCAGAGTTAGCTGCTTTATTCACTCGTGATAAGAATTCAGCCTACCAATGGTGTTGAAAACACAACATAAGGACATATTTCCTTTTCATATTGATTTTTAATGCAACCACTATCGTCAAAAACAGGACAAAAGGATTGGAGAATAGTTGAGTTCTAAAAAACAGACAGATCTGAGCTCATTTGGCTTTTTCAAAAGTTTTGTTACTTAGATTGACTGTTCGAGAATACAGTGTTCCACAAATCAGTTTTCTGAAAGTGAGTGACAAAAATCTCAACATCTGTCAGGCCAAAGGTGGCCAGGTCAGTGATGTCTTCAGGCCAGTTGCTTAGGTCAAACATGGTGGCAGCCGCCTTCAAGACACCCTCATCAAGGTTGCCAAACCACGTGGTGAGGTTGTCATGGAAGACATTGATTAGTTTATCTTTCACTTTGTGGAAGTCATCATCATCCACTTGTTTCCTGTTAAGTTTTACAACAGAGGAGGTTTTTACGGGAAAAGGGTCCCACTTCATCCAGGAACTGCTTCAGATGCTGACCTGGGACTGTCTGAAATACAGAAGAAAAAAACTTTCACTGTCACAATTGCTAAATATACACCATAGCATATTAATTCCTCTCTAGGGATTTTATTTTGTTTACCTGCATGGATACAAGAGGCAGGGTCGTCTTCTGCAGTCCATCTGACACCATCTGCAATGTCAGCTGATCCCTCTGAAAGAGAAGGCTCAGAATTAAACCCATAAACATATTTAATCTAACTTCCCTCATTTTTAATCCACAGCCTAGTACTGAATTACTCTCACAATGGTTCCACTGGAGTGATAATAAAGCACTTACACACTGAGCCTGATACAAACTTCAATTGCCAAAATGTATGAAATGCTCCTTTAATCTTACTGACTGAGAGGAATGAAGTTATACTATGGCATTAGCAAATCAGCAGGAGTTAGCATGAACATGACACAGCCTATATCCATTAGCCTGCTCAACATGACACACAGCTCATCGATGCTCATAACACATTTACTTTGCTCATCCTGCTTCACACATTTACTGTCACTCCTGTATCTCAACCATATGCATCTTCACACACATTTCACTCACTTTAACTCACACAGAACTTCATTAGGGACACACTTAGCTACCGAAGCTATTTCTAGCACAAGCCGCCACACACACACACACACACACACACACACACACACACACACACACACTCTTAATCACGGTCAATGTCAATGTCTCTGAGTATCACAGTTACACACTAAGGTTCTGCTAAAACATAGTGCTGTTGTCTGGGTGTTCATTATACTCAGCTTACCTGCAGGAAATTTAGAAACATCACTGGCTGCTAGTTCAAGCAGACCTTCATCTCTGAAGCTAAAGTTGCTAGCCTAATTATTACTCACTGAATGAACCGAGTTCACCTCTTCTGATTAACTGTACTGTCATTATCATAAACATCAAAATTCAGAATACACAATCACATTTTATAACTTTGTAAGGCCATCATCCATCATGTACATGATTAGCTGACTTGCTAGTGTTAGCTGTCGCAAAGAACCGGAACTAGCTAAAAATCAACAACTTAGCCTATAGCCTACTTTAACAAACTAACTTACCACAGGGGCAGAAACAGATGAAACATCGTCTTCAGAGTCCCGAAGCCAAGTGTCGCATCCTACTCTAACTGGAGCGGCACTGGAGGCGCTTGCATCAATTTGTTCAACCATATCAGCATTGCTAGGTTCTGTACTTGCTTTGTGGGGAGCATAGGTGGCGAGTGGCACCCAGCATTAAAATCCGTTAACATAACAGAACAGCTTCTTCCCCCAAACTGTGAGCCTGCTACACATAATATAAACTGTCTCACACATAAGGACATGAATATGTCTCCTGGACGTTTTACACCTTATCTCCATTATGAAAGGACTGCTGCAGTAGCTTTTTTTGTTAACTGTTGCACTGTTGTCCCTGACTTTAATTGTAAAGGCAGCTTTTTATTCCTTCATCCATATCAGGATTTGAAATGATAACTGAGTGAAGAGACTGCACCAAGCGCTGTAAGCTATAGATGAAATCTATTTTTATATTGTGGTTTTTCATGTCAACCATCACTACTGTAATTTCTAATTGTTACCAAACTTACAGTATGTTGCAGTAAATATTCAACTCCCTCTTTTCAGTTTGCAGACTTGTCTTGTAACTGTTAAGTTCACCTTTTCCTTAATTTACTGCTACACTGCTGCAGGATTTAATTAATCCCTTTATATCACATTGTTTTATTTATCATGTTGGAGGATAATAACATTGCTGAAATTAAAACATTTTTCATTTTTTAATAAAGATATTAATGAAGATCATGCTCTGAGTTTGTTGATGGTTTTTATGGTGCATATCTGGTTTGAATTTAAACACACTGATGGCATTGCTAGAATCTGTAATCAGTTACAGTTCTATTTCTATATTAGCTTTAATCAGCAACATTAATTACAGAGCAAATGTTGCCATCCTTGAACATTTGACAACAAAGGATAAAACAACAGATATTACAGTTTGCACTATTTTTATTACAATTATTATAGCACCGAAAGACACCAAAAGACACTAATTCACCAAAGTGTCCTACTAGATTAACTACGGTAAATCTGAAATAAAACACATATGAGCATTCTGTAGTTACTGAATAATGCACTGAGTACTGTTTATTCACATTAAACAATCAAAATAACTAGTTATTAATCAAACAAATGTACCTAAGCTGCACCATGTTCTTTTAGGTCTCTATCAAATGAAAAAACATACAAGGACATGCAATATGAATTACTAAACCCACCTGCTTTGAAATTAAAATCTAGCTGTCAGATCTCCATTACACATAACAAAGTTTGTATGCCTAATGAATACTCAGTACACATATTGCAGGAGTCACATTTTGATCCTGGGTGCACTTCTGGTTTGGCCAGCTGTTTCCTAATGAAGACCCTTTTAATGTCAAATTAGGAAATACCTTCACCTGTAAAGGTGGTTTCTGTGCTATAGTTGATTCATAACTAAATTCTAGTTTAATCCAGAAACTGAATCTCTAGATATATGGACAGAGAAAAACTAAATGGTAAAACTTGGTCTGTCCTTTCATTAGAGGATGCTGAACTTGAATCACAGTTCATTTGATAGCTCAGGATGTTGTCCATGCAGTCTCCCTTCTCCACAGTCCAGAGGAATGGCACTACATACGTCGCTCCATACATGAGGTCTTCCTTCTGTTGGCACCGATCATTCAGGTTTCACAGTCAGGGTAGACAGTTAGAATTACAGTAAAAGACAAAAACTTTTATTAAGAAAGGGCAGATCAGAGTAAATCAAATACATATACCACCTTGACAGGATAGGTGAATGAATGTCTGCTTCAGCTGAAGACTAAATAACTTGTTTGGACCTACAGTATTAGGTGAACAAAACCCCTAAATTACAAAGAGTCTTCTAAACATTGTATTGTACATAATAATGATGAACACTTCGTCAATTTAAACCAGTAACTTGCCTGATTCTTTGTGAGGTATAAAAAAAGTTCTCTGTACCCTGCGGTCACGCTCAAGTGATGAGTCTCAAAGTGCTCACAGCACAGATGTGAAGTCTTGTTAGGAGTTCAGTTCTGTCGTGTCGTGATTGAACATCACTGGTCCAGCCTGTCTGAATCACCTTGAAGAAAACTTTACACAGACAAATAGATATGTGAAGGAATATATAAGTAACATCCCTCACAGACTTTTGTATTAAAAAAAGAGGTTGTGGATATCACAGTCCTCATATTCTTTCTGTTGCATTTGCACTTATTTTTCATATGTGACAGTCAAACGAATAGTTTTGTCACAACACAATCACTGATGTATATTGTTAAGTTCAGTAAATGTTAAAGATGATGTAATGAATCAGTTGCCTGTTTTTGCAATAATATTAATAGAAATAACAAAATTTGATTTTGTGGACTGTCAGATTTGATGTTAACCTGTATAGTCTCAAAAACCAACTCCAGCTTGACCAACGACACAACATCTAGGTAGAATTAGGTATTCCTGGAACCACGGTGAAACGTTACATTAATATTTTCAAGTTAAACACATAGACTTTTATGTAACTGCACACAGTCTCCAACGTTTTAATGTAACATTACTATCCAAGTCTAGCATTAAGGTTACCTTCATGTTACGTTGCCCGTGTGGCAAGTGTATCGCTTACATAGCATAACTTTAGCTAACTAACATTAACATGGTGGAGCATTACTTTCTAAACTCACAAAGACACCCTTTGTTGAAAATTACATAATACACTTCTGTATTATGTATGGACTTCCGTGCTTGCAGATTAGCAGCCGGATAGCAAGATAATGAGCTAAGCTAACAAACCAGACAAACAAACATATGTGCGAATTAGAAATAATAAATTAAGTAATAACAGAATGTCACTCACCGAAAACTCAGTGGTGTCTTGGTCGGTCTGTTGGTACAATTATCTGCATAGCAAGCAATATTATTTTTCCGGTATTTGTACAAAAAATATCTCTGCCAGGCTCCAACCAGCTGGCTCTGACACCTTAAACACAGTAAGGAGGTCAAGTTGAGTGGCCTGCGGTGCAGCCAAGCAGACAGCCTGTCAGACAAAGTGGCCACGCCCTCAATTATGCAGAACTTTAAGCCTTAATTACATTTGAATGGGATGATTATAAAAAGATTCACACCCTGTACAGTTATCATAAATGATGAAGTAAGCCATATAGACCAAAACAGTTTTTTTAGCTCCAGGCTGTAGGCATGTTTATTTTAGCTGTAAAATTTTAACATAGGAGTCTATGGGGATTTGCTCTGTTTTGCAACCAGCCCCCAGTGGCCTGGTCGTCAGCCCTGGAGGTTGTCGCTTGACTTAAACAGCAAATGGCACAAAAACTACATGATAAGACACACCACAAATACACCTGACATACAGCTCTTTTCGGATTCGCTAATGCCCACATATTTGCTATTGGCATTTGGACAGAATTTTGTGCATGTTTCAGGGACAAAAAAGCATTTTAAATATTGCACAAAGAAAATTTAACTGTGTGTGAAGCTGAAATAATACATACCAGGATGTGAACCAACAGTAGGTCATTGGTGTTGCCACACTTAGCGTGCAGCAGGTTCTCCACACAGAGTTCTGTTGGCTCAGGTGTGAAACCACAGCAGCACCTGTCTAGACGGTCATTTACCTGCACCAACAGACAAACACACAAAGGTCATTAGCTGTGACAGCGTGAGGGGAAACTGGTACCTGCTGCCGCTAAAGCCACTGACACAAGGGCACACTGCATACAGCTGCATTAACCCTCTTCTTCGTGGAAGTTGTTAGAACTGACCAGAGATGGGAAAAGTACTTACATTCTGTACTCAGTAAAAGTACAAGTACTTGTGGAAAAAAACGACTTTGGTAAAAGTAAAAGTACTCATTGAAATAATTACTCAAGTAAAAAGTAAAAAGTGCAGGCTATGAAAGGTACTTTTAGAGTAAAAGTACAAAGTTGTTTCTTTTTAAACCAGTCGTTTGTGTAAAGCCAACTGTAACCTCTTAACCTCACATCATATAATGGGTAATTTGAAGGCTATTAACCTGTTAGGGCCTGATCTGTGTCACTTCAGATTTCAAACACTATACCATTACACTTTCATAAATAACAGATCTACAAGCTCATGGCGCAGCGAGTGCAGCACTATGAGCTTGTAGATCTGCCATTTTTGGAGAAAAGAAATTGTGCAAATCTTTGAATACATCTTCAAACAGGTTTGTGCTGATATAGAAACCTAGTTTTTTTTTTCAGAAGACTGTTAGGATTTAGATGACATTTATGTGATCAAACATTTAATCAGGTCCTCTTAATGTTAAACTCCAAACACACGTCTTAGTTAAAAATGGCCATTGGCCAAGGATTGGTTTCAAAAGTGATGTAAAATATCATGGAAAGTAGACCACCTCTTGAAATCAAGTTAATTTTTTTAATCAGACAGCAGCACAGTCAGGTACATGTGTACAGCAAATAAGTGTTTCAGCCATGTGTACAGAATGCATTGAACTTAAGTTAAGAGCAAAAAAACAAAAAGGAAAGTGCTTTGTAAACATAAAACCAACACCTTCCTCTTTTCTACCCATCTCTTTCCTCCCCAATTACACTGGCAGGCAGCAGCCAAATCCAGCCACCAGCCTGAGTCAGATCTGTGCCACAAACAGACTGAATTCAGACTGGTTTTAATGGTCACGTGATGTTAATACCAGTCAGAGTTCAGTCTGAAAATGGTACAGATCTGATTCAGGCTGGATGTAGCCGTCAGTGTAAATGAGGTCTTAGAGACAACTTGGCTGTAAAAAAAATTAAGAGCAGCAAAAAACCTAAAGTGCTATCTTCCCCCCTGCTTAACATTTTTCACCTTCAGGTTCAGCAAAACTTCATACAGACTGGCTCTGAAATTTTAATGGGCATAAACCCAGAAACACACACACACAGCTTTCTCAGCTCACAGGCTGCAGGTAGTGTTTTCACATTAACCAACTTCAGTAACTTGAACGAGAGATCAATTGATGTGAGGACTGCGGAACCGAACCAGGCAGCAACACTAATCACAACACACTCTTAGGCCCCAAATCCAGCCTGAGTCAGATCTATGCCACAAACAGACTGAATTCAGACTGGTTTTAATGGTCACGTGATGTTAATACCAGTCAGAGTTCAGTCTGAAAATGGTACAGATCTGATTCAGGCTGGATTTATTTGGTTTATGTAAATGGGGTCTCAGAGAGATGTTAAATTGAGTTCGTTTTCACATTAACCAATTTCAGTAACTTGAACAAGAGATCAATTTATGTGAGGACTGCGGAACCGAACCAGGCAGCAACACTAATCACAACACACTCTTAGGCCCCAAATCCAGCCCGAGTCAGATCTGTGCCACAAACAGACTGAATTCAGACTGGTTTTAATGGTCACGTGATGTTAATACCAGTCAGAGTTCAGTCTGAAAATGGTACAGATCTGATTCAGGCTGGATTTATTTAGTTTGTGTAAATGGGGTCTTAGAGAGATGTTAAATTGAGTTTGAGTCCATCTGAGAACTACAGTATCACATGCTACAGGACTAATGTAGACCCATGCTAGCTGCTCAATGAAGTGAAATTTAGGCATTTTCTGAATCAACTGAACTGAGGTACTCAGACCATGAACATTCTGATAAAACACTGTCTCTCACACACCACCCCAAACACATTATGTCAACTCTACAGGACTACCAAAAAGGTTTGTTTAGCTTCAGCAGAAGCTGGTTCTCAAAGTTCTTTGACCCAATGCGTGCCCTTTTGGGGCGGAGAATCAGTCCTGCAGTGCTAAAAAGCCTCTCGCAGGCAGCTGAGGCAGGTAGTGGTGTTTCAGCATGAGAGACAGGTGGCACACTGCTGGGTAAGATTTAAGGACATCCATGTCATCATCTGGGTTGGCCAGGTAGGACTCGAGCTGTTTGGTGTTTTCATGTGCTTTACCCTTCTTGATGGTGGAAAAGAAGTCCTCCTCATCTGAAGACTGGGGAGTGTTACCTGAATGCACCGTGGGTTGATCCTTCAGATGGCTTTTGATGTAGTCAAGTCCTATGGAATTACAAAATCAAAGGTTTTAAAGCACTTCCCCCATTACCACTGCTGTAAACCCTAGATTTAAAAAAAAACATAAAATCATGGAAATTAGACATTAATATATTTAGCAAAATCATTTTATACACTTAAAAAGGATTGTAATTTAGTTTTCACAAGTGAACATTGCATACTACAAGAAATAATTATGGATACTGCAAATCTGACAAAAATACCTTATCATCAATAAACTAAAAAGCATTAGCAACAGTACAGTAGTCACCTACCACTTTTTAGGATCTCTTCATTACATGTCCAGGTCGTCCTGAACTTGGGGACCAGAATGGCTGCTGCGATTAGCTCTGGATCACCAAGCATCTGTCCAAAACGCTTTTCAAGTCCTGCTTGTAGTGCGTCCACCAATGGACTGCAGTACTTGGAGGAGATGTGGAGCTGTTCGAGCTTAGCCTTGATTGATCGAGAGAATTTTTTATTAGACACAAATGCAAACACAGTAAAAAAAAATTCTGTTTGATTGAGGTCCTATATACCAACATAGCATTTTTTTTTATAAATAAGACCAAAAGAAAATATCATACGGTAAATAAGTAAACACTACATGCACAGAGTAGACAAGGGAGAGTGACACACACCTTGAGCAGTGTTATTGTTTGCTGTTATTGCTGCCTGGTTCGGTTCCATAGTCCTCACATTAACGAATCTCTCGTTCAAGTTACTGAAGTTAGTTAGCGTGGAAAAGCCAAAAGCCTGCGGGCAGAGAAAGCATGTGCGTGGTGGTAGCTTTTGTAGCCAATGAAAAGAACGATCATGGACAGCGAGCCAATCACAAGCTGGAATGTATACGGGACCATGAGTAATGTTTCATACGATTGGCGGAGCCTCCGGAGATGTTTTTCTTCTGGTCTAAATAACATTTCAGTGATTTAATCGTTGTCGTGCATTAAAAGTAACGAGGCTGATTTGAAAATGTACGGGGTAAAAAGTACAGATACTTGTGTTAAAATGTAACGGATAAAAGTAAAAAGTACTCAGAAAAAGAAATACTCAGTAAAGTACAGATACCAAAAAAACGTACTTCGTTACAGTACTTCGTTACTTGTACGTCGTTACTTCCCATCTCTGGAACTGACACACAGATAACATGGGTTATGCCATTGCTCGACAATTCAAAGAGAAAAACCATGGGCCAGTTACTTTCCTTAAATGTGTTGGCATTGAAAAAGTACAACCCAATCCAAGAGGGGTATTCTGATCAACCAACTTTTAAGAAGGGAAACATTTTGGATCAATGAACTGAATACACTTAAGCCACACGTACTTAATGAAACACAGGTTTTGAGTCCTTCTCTGTGATAACTTTTATCTCCCTCCACAGGTAATTTGGATCCATAAGGAGAGATGAGCCTCTAGGTCCCTTGTCACTTCCCTGTCACTCCCCCTATCCGTCTAACAGTGAAGAGGGACAGAAGTTGGACCTGCAGTCAATCTTCATCTCAGTCATCTACATAATGGAATGAGGTTAAATCACATATTATTCTCTTAAGTCTTGTAATCTTGTTTTTTGATCTATGTAATTTGTGTAAATTTATTTTGGTTTTTGGATAAATTGTAAATTATCTTTTGAAAACTGTTTTTGAAGAATGTGACACAAAAATTATTGAAAAAGAAAAGTGAAATAGCTGTGATAATTAGTGACGTGACTCATGTATGTATATACAGCATACCTGTGAGTTCTCATGTGATTCTCTTGAGTGAACCTGAAGAAGCCACAGGCGAAATGCATTGTTTGCTCTCAATAAAATCACAGTAATTCAGTTCAGTGTACGGTGGTTTATGTTTATGATATTATCTAAACAAATAATTTTGTTATAGATTGCAACTGACTATTTTATCTAAAAAGAAAAGAAAAGATAAGAAAAGAAAATAAAGAAAATAAAGGTAATTGTGTAGTAGTAATGTGTTAAGTTAATATGTGTACACTGTAAAAAGTGAATGCAGTGTGTGAAATGTGGAGGTTATTGTGTAATTGTGTTATTTTTGAAATACCTTGAAAAACAGTGTTTAAAACTTTGGAGACAGGTTAGTTATAAATGTTTATTATGATAATGCATATTTTGTTAATTGAGCTTTAGTATATTATATAAAGAGACTTTGGGACTGTTTATCAACTGCTCTGCACACTTGTGTGTGGGCTGTTTTTTTTGGGTGTGAACTGACTGCCATTGAACTGTGAATGCTGTGTCATCTGAGTACTGCTTCATGGACAATGCTGCTTCATGGACTGTGCCGTTTTGAAGGGCAGTTGGAAGCATGTCATATGGAATTAAACTGAGGAAATGTATTTTATTTGTACTTTTTGTCTGAGATCTCAGTGTTTTTTTTTTTTTTTTTTTTTTTTTGCCAAAATCAACACAAGAACACATACCATTTTCAAAGGAACACAAAATAATGTGAGGCAACTTTAAGGGGCACCTTGTGAGGTTAAGGGAACTTTTCACATTAAAGGAATACAACTGGAAAAAACAACCTTTAAAGACAAATACTTCTAATACAGACATTTCAGAGGATATAACGTTATTTTCTTTGTACGGACATTTCTGAACGTTTAATGGACCCTTACAGTCTTTTGTTGGAAGTTAACTTTTATTTGTTTATTTGGGTCTCATTTTCGGTTATTTTAATTTAAGAATACATTCGTTATGGGACATGTGCACTGTGGACAAAACTGAAATGAACCTTTTGAAACAATAATTTTCTACCTTTCATAAACATTGGTTGCATGTGTGTTTGTTTGTGGGCTGGAGGTCTTACTACTCCTTCTAGAGTCTGCTACTGCCAATCTCCTTAACAGCCTAGAAAACACAGTGGATCAAGAAACCCCATCCTCAGATCAAGTTTATTATTTTTTTATAGAGAACCCTAGATGCAGTCTTAGATCTCAGTTGCGGATATTGAATCCCAATTCAGAGATTTCCCCCTTTTCCAGGTACCAAGAGTTACAAATACAATTTTAAACTATATGGTAATAAAAACTGAAAGCACTTGTGCCAATTATATATGCAACACAATGCATTTTAGGTTTAGATTGCATCCTCCCCACTCATCTGCTTCACAATGGTTTGGTCCATGTCCGCATACACTGGCACGCTCAGCACTCAGCAAGACTGACTGTGGATCAGTGTGAGTGTGTTAGAGTAGTGGAAACTGAGCTCCAGTAAGTAACTACTTTGCAAAAGTTCACCTAAAACAAGAGACATGTCATACACCTTTATTTACTTCTACTTTTCAACAGAACAAAACACATTACCAGTTGTA
The DNA here is from genome assembly GCA_026686955.1 of Epinephelus cyanopodus. Lineage (NCBI taxonomy): Eukaryota > Metazoa > Chordata > Actinopteri > Perciformes > Serranidae > Epinephelus > Epinephelus cyanopodus. Next base: position 4,298,937 of record CM048919.1, read on the forward strand.
ACCAGATAGCATTTTGTTCACTTCATTACCTCAAGTTGAATCTTCTGTGTGACTGCTGCAGTCATACAAACAGCCCAGCCGCTAAAAATAATTCAAACTTAAAGAATTTTGGACCAATACAGTTTGGATTGTTACAATTTACAGAGGTGTGTTTACAAAAGACAATATTTCATTCTCATAACAGTTTTTTTATCTTTTGTAAATGGTAACTGTAATATTTCTTTATTTAAAATCAATGTACCTTAAGCAATTAAGTTCCAAGTACTTTTTGCCTGCATTTAAAGTCATTAATATGCTGTAATTTTGTTATAATCTTTTTAGTAAGGGAATATTATCAGATATTTGGCCAATCTAGGAATGCATTCCTTACCAAAAAATTTCTTCACCAATGTGTTTGTAACGGTGTCTACTAACACAAGATTTAAATTCAAGTCCTGTGGGAAAATCCATGACAGCTGCTGAAGGTGGGATACCCGGAACCTTCTCTGTGAAAAATTTAAAATGTTTACCTTTGCCTTAATTAGCTTGCATACTTGGGTTTTTCAGCATTCTTAACTGATTGCAAGCATTTGTTTTGCACCAAAACCACTCCTTGTTGGAAAAAAGGGCCATGTCTAATTTTACATGTAAATTTTAAAAGTATTTATTTCAATATCTCAAATTGTAGTAAGAAAACAATACCACTCTATAATGTCAAATGTGTCAAGAATAGTGTGGTCCTTCGAGCCGGATCCAAGCACACTGTTGTCAATAATGTCAATCAGTCAATCAATTTTATTTATAAAGCCCAATATCACAAATCACAATTTGCCTCACAGGGCTTTACAGCATACAACATCCCTCTGTCCTTTAGACCCTCACAGCGGATAAGGAAAAACTCCCCAAAAACCACCCCCTTTACGGGAAAAAAAAAAATGGTAGAAACCTCAGGAAGAGCAACTGAGGAGGGATCCCTCTTCCAGGACGGACAGACGTGCAATAGATGTCGTACAGAACAGATCAACATGATAAATTAACAGTAATCCGTATGACACAGTGAGACAAAAAGAAAGAGACAGAGAGAGATGCAGGACAGAGGGTAATGACAGTAGCTTACAACAACATTAATGAAAGTAATAATATTATAATTAATAATAATATATTAATATCTGATAGTATACAAGTGTGACAATAATCATATGTGTATAATAACAGTAAAAGTATGACTAATGATAACAGCAGCAGCAGCAGGAGGCATCTGGCAGGACCACAACAGCAGCACAACCACACACGTCACACTATCCAGGCACTGCTACAATACAAGTTAACCTGAGAGACAGTTGAGCACAAAGGCTCCGGAGAAGAAGCCAAGTTAGTGATATCCAGAATGGCCGAGTTAGCAAGATGCAGTAATAGGATGAGAGAGAGAGAGAGATGGAGAGAGAAGGAGCCCGGTGTATTACAGGGGGGTCCTCCGGCAGACTAGGCCCTAGTCAGCCTAACTAGGGGCTGGTACAAGGCAAGCCTGAGCCAGCCCTAACTATAAGCTTTATCAAAGAGGAAAGTCTTAAGTCTAGTCTTAAATGTGGAGATGGTGTCTGCCTCCCGGACCGTAACAGGAAGATGATTCCACAGGAGAGGAGCCTGATAGCTGAAGGCTCTGGCTCCTGATCTACTTTTGGAGACTTTAGGGACCACGAGTAACCCTGCATTCTCCGAGCGCAGAGATCTGGTGGGATAATATGGCACTATGAGCTCTCTAAGATATGACGGAACTTGACCATTTAGAGCTTTATAAGTTAACAGTAGGATTTTAAAGTCAGTTCTGGATTTTACAGGGAGCCAGTGCAGAGAAGCTAAAACAGGAGAAATATGATCTTGTTTCTTAGTTCCTGTTAGTACTCGTGCTGCTGCATTCTGAATTAGCTGGAGGGTTTTTAACGATTTACTAGAGCTACCTGATAATAGAGAGTTACAGTAATCCAGCCTTGAGGTAACAAAAGCGTGGACCAATTTTTCTGCATCTTTTTGGGTCAGGATAGGCCTAATTTTCGCAATATTACGCAGATGAAAAAAAGCAGTCTGTGAGGCTTGTTTTAAATGAGAATTAAAAGACTGATCTTGATCAAATGTTACTCCAAGGTTTCTTACGGTAGTGGTAGAGGCCAGAGCAATGCCATCGAGAGAAACTATGTCATCAGATAAAGAGTCTCTGAGTTGTTTGGGGCCAAGAACAATAACTTCAGTTTTGTCTGAATTTAACATCAGAAAGTTGGTGCTCATCCAGGTTTTTATGTCTTTTTCCTTGCAGGACTTATGTTTGCGAAATGAGGAATTATGTGTCAACTCAAGCCGTAGTGAACACAAGCTAGAAAAGCTGAGACACCACACTACTCGTCAGCAAATACAGCAGCTAGGAAGTGTCATCCAGCAGCTGCAAGACACTCATTTCACAGCTGTGCAGCCAACAGCTCAGTGTCACAGTGAGGAGGCTAAAGGGAAGAATATGGCGACTTCTCGTCCCCCTTTGGTTAACCTCACACCTGGGTCCAGTATTTCAAATTGAGCCGATAGGATTATTCTGGCCTGATTGGATTAAATCCTGATCTGATCTGAAAACTGGGTATTTCAACACAGATCAAGAATCCAGATCAAGAATCCTGATCCTGAGGATTCGAATTCAGTTCTGGTATTCCAATCCTCCCTTTAATCCAGATAATGGCTGCATATTTCAAAAGTGAAGGCAGAGATCTGGATCAATTTGATACCAAATTTCAGGATTATTTGGATCCCACCTCAGAGGTGGATTTGACAAAGTCTCAGCTCCACTTCTCCTGGATATTGTTACTCAAGATGTTCATTATACGTAATCTAAATCAGTGTTGTAGTTGTTAGTAATTTCAAGCTTAGAAAAATATTGTTTGGCCATACTTCCTGAAACTGCTGTAAATAAGAGTAACAGTAACACTTTATATTAAGGTACTGTAATAAGCGTTAATTAATGCTCATTAAGCACCAATTAACAGTTAATGAGCACGTATAAGACAGAATAAAATGTTGATACTATTAATACGACTACAGTGTTAATAGGATAATTAACAGTTATTATTGCATATAGGAGCATTATAAGCACTTGATAACAGTTTATAAAGCTATCATAGTTATTAATAAGATGTCTATTTACATTAATTATGATATATAAGGGTTAATTATAAAATAACAACCACATTTATTACTAGTTTATAAGACACCATAAGACCCTATCAGATTAAAGTAATTAGGTGTTATTAATAGTTAATAATGATCCTTTGCAGCTACCAGATCTAAAGTGGGAACAGTGTCGTATACAGGTTAATAAATTATTAATATGCTTTCAGGGCTCGAAACTAGCGATGTCCCGACGTCCCGGGGACAATAAAAAATTCTACTGGGACAAAAAGATGATGTGTCTGGGACAATTACGGGACAGCAAAAAAACAAAAGTCAAAGCAATATTGAAATGGGTGTTATTTACAATGTCATTACGTATGGCTATCTGAACATCGCTTTTGTCATTTGAATAATTTCAATAAAAACTTATGAACAGCAAAAATACAGCGGCTTTTGCTGCACCTGATCTGGCTCCATACGCGAGCACATGCACACATGGAACTCAACTCACTGCATGTCGGTCAGGCTGGGTGCCACTCCCCAGCTATGCTCGCCACTCCACATCAGAGCACAGAACCTAGCAATGCTGATATGGTTGAACAAACTGATGCAAGCGCCTCCAGTGCCGCTCCAGTTAGAGTAGGATGCGACACTTGGCTTCGGGACTCTGAAGACGATGTTTCATCTGTTTCTGCCCCTGTGGTAAGTTAGTTTGTTAAAGTTCTGGTTCTTTGCGACAGCTAACACTAGCAACTCAGCTAACCATGTACATGATGGATGATGGCCTTACAAAGTTATAAAATGTGACTGTGTATTCTGAATTTTGATGTTTATGATAATGATGGTAACGTTACAGTTAATTAGAAGAGGTGTAGGATACTCGGTTCATTCAGTCAGTAATAAGTTAATTAGGCTAGCAACTTTAGCTTCAGAGATGAAGGTCTGCTTGAACTAGCAACCAGTCATGTTTCTTAATTTCCTGCAGGTAAGCTGAGTATAATGAACACCCAGACAACAGTAGTATGTTTTAGCAGAACCTTAGTATGTAACTGTGACACACAGAGACATTGACATTGACTGTGATTAAGAGTGTGTGTGTGTGTGTGTGTGTGTGTGTGTGTGTGTGTGTGTGTGTGTTTGTGTGTGTATGTGTATATGTATGTCGCGACTTGTGGGGGGTGCAGCTAGAAATAGCTTCGGTAGCTAATTGCATCGCTAATGAAGTTCTGTGTGAGTTTGAGTGAAATGTGTGTGAAGATGCGGTTGAGATACAGGAGTGACAGTAAATATGTGAAGCAGGATGAGCAAAGTAAATGTGTTATGAGCATCGATGAGCTGTGTGTTATGTTGAGCAGGCTAATGGATACAGGCTGATTAAAGGAGCATTTCATACATTTTGGTAACTGAAGTTTGTATCAGGCCCATTGTGTGAGTGTTTTATTATCACTTTTGTGGAACCATTGTAAGAGTAATTCAGTACTAGGCTGTGGATTAAAAATGAGGGAAGTTAGATTAAATATGTTTATGGGTTTAATTCTGAGCCTTCTCTTTCAGAGGGATCAGCTGACATTGCAGATGGTGTCTTGTAGCCATGCAGCTAAATAAAATAAACTCAATAAACTTAATATGCTACGGTGTACGTTCAATTGTGACAGTGAAAGTTTTTTTCTTCTGTATTTCAGACAGTCCCAGGTCAGCATCTGAAGCAGTTCCTGGATGAAGTGGGACCCTTTTCCCAGAAACAACTTCTCTGGTGTAAAACTCAACAGGAAACAAGTGGATGATGATGACTTCCACAAAGTGAAAGATGAACTAATCAATGGCTTCTGTGACAACCTGAAGGCGGCTGCCACCATGTTTGACCTAAGCAACTGGCCTGAAGACATCACTGACCTGGCCACCTTTGGCCTGACAGATGTTGAGACTTTTGTCACTCACTTTCAGAAAACTGATTTGTGGAACACTGTATTCACGAACAGTCAATCTAAGTAACAAAACTTTTGAAAAAGCCAAATGAACTCAGATCTGTCTTTTTTTTTTTTTTTTTTTTTTTAGAACTCAACTATTCTCCAATCCTTTTGTCCTGTTTTTGACAATAGTGGTTGCATTGAAAATCAATATGAAAAGGAAATATGTCCTTATGTTGTGTTTTCAACAACATTGGTAGGCTGAATTCTCATCACGAGTGAATACAGCAGCTAACTTGGAGTCAATCTACTGAAATTTTTTAAGTTCAAATAACTTGTCTTAGTATGCCATTTTGAGGAAATGAGATTCCCATGATCCTGATACTAGAGTGAAAAGAATGCATCAGAATTCTTTAATGTTGAAATAATGATTGATATCTGGATGTTGCAATAGATGCATAATTAATAGAATTATTAGCTTAGATCCAGTAGCTGCAAAGGTGCATTATGAGCTGTTAATAAGTGCGTATTAATAATTTATTAACCTTTATACGACACTGTTCCCACTTTAGATCCAGTAGCTGCAAAGATGCATTTTGAGCTGTTAATAAGTGCATAATTAAGCATTTATTAACCGCAAGATGGCATTTATATTAACTTCTTATAGTCTCATTAATGTTAATAAACATCTTGTTAATACTGATAAATTGTCTATAAACTCTTAAGGATTTTCATCTTATAGGGTCTTTTAGTGTCTTATAAATCAGTAATAAATGCGGTTATTTATCTATAATTATAATTAGAAATTTTAATTAATGTAAATAGACATCTTATTAATATTTAGTATAGGTTTATAAACTGTTACCAAAGGTTATATCAAGTGCTTTTAATGCTCCCATAAGCAATAATAACTGTTAGTTATGCTGTGATAAATCACTTATATCATCTTATTCATGTTAATAAGTATCTTATACCAGCTTGTAAGTGCTCATTAACTGTTAATTGGTGCTTATTAAGCACTAATTAACACTTATTACAGTACTTTAATATAAAGTGTTACCAAAAAAAAAAAAAAAAACTTCTCAGAGTCAAGGGAGCAATAACCCAGACTGATGGCCTTAACATTAACCCATCATATTGTTAAGTTATCAAAAACACTTTTGTGTTTATGTGTTGAGAAACACGATGCAAAGAACACATGCTAGATATGCGGGTTTACCATAGCAAATACCACAGTAATAATAAGAAAATGGGGCTCAGTTTTGGTCGATTCTCCCTCCCAGCTTCAATAGGAGCTGCTAAGAGTTTGGAGCAGTGTACCTTCAATTTATAAAACCTGCACTCAAATTGTGACCTTATCCTTAGCTCTCCTATCCTCCCTAGGGTGTCCTCCACTGCCATTTTCTGTGTGTGTGTGTGTGTGTGTGTGTGTGTGTGAGTGTGAAAATGTGTCCTTGACACTACTGTTTTCTGTACCTTTGGTAGTTGGCTCCCTGCTATCAGAGCCCAGGGAGGTGTTAAGGGAGCAGGTAGGAACAAGTGTTTAGAGGCGCACTCATCAGCTCTCAGCAGATCAATAGAAGGCTATTAAAGCTTGGCCCTGTTACAGACATTGACTTCTGGCAGTGACGGGGAGAGAACTGCTTGCCTCATGGGTTATTCATATTCAACCCCACACATGCTGTAGATGGGTGTTAGATACACATTCCACCTCAGTGTGTAGACAGGACAAAGCAGGCCAAAATTACTGCTGGAGGTTATGCAATCAGCTACAGGGAGCAGCCATTGCAGTGTGAGCGAAGCGTGTTGGAGCAAACTTAACAGTGAGGAGGTGAAATGTTCAACAACACTCCTGCTGGAAGGCTGAGCCTAAAAGAAATACATTTAAAGTGTGTGCTCATGTATGAATAATACTCTTTCTACCCAAAGTAGCCACATGTTAGCGAGTGTTCATGGGTTTTTGTCCAATGGGAAAGGGGCTAAAATGAATGAACTGACATGACAGCAGCACTAAATCAATAAATGTTACAAATGTAAAAAATACAGTTGGCTGTTCAGAGGAGAAAGACTATATCTGCTGTATCTGCACTGCTTTGCTACAGTGCAGATGCTCTTCTTGCCTGCTCTCTGCTTTGCCTTTTCATGTTTTTCCTTCTTGTCACAAACTAGGGAAGCTGTCCATCACAGCAGCAAGATGCCCCCCTTCTCCACGGATGACTACCACAAACTTCTACAGAAGGTTGCAGTGCTGGAAACCAAAATCCATCGGTTAGAAGTGAATGTGGAAGTGAATGGATTATGTGGGAATGACACCACAATACCATGGATTCAAAACAGTGGACAAGATCATGCTAACACACGGCTAATCACCATCGGCAAGACTTCCCAGAAGCAGGAGGGCTGCGTATCTACAAATGGTAGTCCTCCCTTTCCACACTCTTGGAGCAAAGCCTTAGAGTAAATCATTTCCCTGGGATATGGGAGGACGCATGACAGGCAGAACTCAGCGCCCTCAGATTTGTGATGCGACTGGCTGGCCTGCGTTATCATCCTCTTCAACCCCTGCTCCTGGTACGACACAGCTGTGGACAGCTGTGAAAGGGAGAACTAACAACAAACCTCCCTAACAACCAACTGTGCAACTGCACAACAGATTTGCACCACTTTTGCAGGACCCTGGATCTCCGTCAGATGACCTAGATAATCTCTCATCTCCACACAGTAGGGTAAGAACTTAGAGAAAATCACAAAGTAAAAGGATACAAGGAAAGCTAACAACTGAGCCTCAAACTTTGATTGTCTGTGACTTTGCTGTAGTGATGTGATGAGAACGGATACTCTTTTTTTTTTTCAAACCGGAAGAACCGATACCAGCATAAGAATCGGTGCTATGACTCTTCCGGAACTGATGGGAGCAGTATACGCCATATAAAGGGGACAGTCCATGCCTACATTCAGAGCGAGGGGGGGACAAGACAGAGGAGAAAGCGGCTGTCTGCCGAGGCCCACATTCAGAACGAGTCACAACGGCACTTTAGGCCAGAAAATAGATCTGCTAGCAATATATGCAGTTTTAAACACCACTTTGTCGGTTTATTAATTGCTTTTAACTCGTTCCAAATTGCTTCTGAACCGTACGTGCTCCATGTTGAGCTTTGTCCGGACTCCGGACATCTCCCTCTCTCTCCCAACCCCTTCCCTGGGAGAGAGTCCTGTGGTCTCCTGGCCAGAGTCCAGCCTTCGAGACGTGCAACATTCCGTTAAATGTCATTCAGTTCATCAAAAAATATCCCAATTAAAATTAGTTGCATAATAAGCAGATATGTTCCATGTTATTTTGTTTAATTTCAACAACACAGAGAACAGCTTGAACAAGCTGCGCGTGAGCTAATGATCAGGGATTTCACTCTCAGCAGTACGTGACTGCGCATGCGCATCTACTTCCGAAACACAGCGGTTGGGGTGCATTTGATTTATTGTACTGGGACGTTTGATTTTTCCACAACTGGACTACGAACGTCAAGAAATGGCATTTGCACCGGGACAGGACAAACTAATAAATGAAACCAACGAAATTGCACACATTCTTATGGTTGGCTCAAACACTGTCAGCGTGATTTAAATAGTAAATATTTAAATAGTTTATTGAGTTTATTGCGGATGTTGATCGATGTTTTTTACAATGAAAAATAGATTAAGAGGAAGAGCGAAAAAGAAAAAATATAAGTAATATCAATCTGTTGATAGAAATGTTATTTTTTATGCAAATATTTTATTTAAGTATTTCTTGTTAAAGTACATGGGATCTTAGGATTTTTTTTCTGACTGTGGTATTGAAAATTGTGTAATTTTACTGGTATTGCTGCACATCCACCGTTACGGCCATCCTTGTTCATATTGGGGCTGATGACATTATAAAATAACAGTGTGAAATGGTGAAACATGACTTCAGTGAGTTGTTGAGCAGTCAGCTCACTGACTGCCAAGGTGTTGATCAGTGGCCCTCTATCACCAGACAGAAGAGGTGATGAGAGATTCAGCAGATTGTTGGCACTGCGTGAACAAATGTCTCTTGGCTGTATGTACTGGACATTCAGTGCATTTTACCAACAATTTTAATATAGATTTTTTTTCTGGGACCGCAGACACTTTTTTTAAGGCAGATGGACTTTGCCTCAACAAGTCGGGAGTAAAATTCTTCACTTCTAACCTATTTTACTTCCTGCGTCACCCATCTGTTCCCTCTGCCAAGGACAAGAGAAAAGAGGAATCAAACAAGAGGAAGAGACACAACACGTCAGAAACCTTGAAGGAGAGCTGCCTCCGCCTCCGCCTAAGGAGAGCTCTGATGGGAGACACTCAAGCCAAGAGGAGGAGTCTCCACTCTCTTTACCAACAATCGCCTCTGAGGACCCACCCTGTTCTACCCCCCAAACTCTCAACTGAGAGAATGGGAGAGTGCTGGGATCAAACTTACCCAAAGCCCCTTCCCCCGCCCTACTCCCAACCTTCCTCCCCCAAACCCTGCAAACCACCCAAAATCCCCCAAACAGCACCAGGCCCCACCTCCTCCTCCTCAGTATCACCTGGCCAACAACAAACTTATCAAATTTAGCATCCATTCCTCCTCAGGCTATCATAAAATATTGTGCAGATAATGCTTTAACACTAAATTCAGCTTTATTAAACATCAGGTCTTTAGCAGGAAAAACATTTTTAAAACAATGATTTTATCATCAAGCATAATCTTAATTTTATGTTTTTAACTGAAACTTGGTTAGACCAAGATAACAGTGCAGCTGTTCTTATTGAGTCAACCCCTCCCAACTTAAGTTTTATGAGTGAAGCCAGAGTGCATAAGAAAGGTGGTGGAGTTGCCATTTTGTTTAACGATTCCCTCTAAAGTAAGCAAATGTATGATGGAAGTTTATGTTCCTAAACGATGACTTTGCTGAGCTGCTATCCATAGCCTGTATCGATTTTGACTGTGTCGTTATTGTTGGTGATTTTAACATCCATGTTGACAACCCACAGGACAGAGGCACTAAAGAACTGTGTTGTGTCCTTGATAACTATGGACTGACTCAGCATGTGACGGAGCCCAGACACAATAAGGGGCACACTCTGGACTTCATCATCTCCAAGGGTCTGAATATTTCTAAGGTTGTGGTAACTGATGCTCTCTCTGATCATTCCTGTGTGTTTTTTGAGAGTGCTATCTCCATACACACTAATATTCAAACAGTGGTAATCACCAAACAGAATATCACTGATAAGACCAGTGAAATATTTATTTATTTATTTTACTTTCCCTTCCTAACCCGCTCCCTCGCGTGTCTCAGTCAATGAGCTTGTAGAAGAGTTAAGTTCTAAAATTACAAATGTGATTGATGCCATTGTGGCCACTAAGTTGAAGGTGGTCTCTGGTAAGAAAAGATCTCCATGGAGAAATGCCACGCTGGTCAGAACAGAAAAAAGAGAGTGTCGAAAAGCTGAACGCAGGTGGTGAAAAACAAATCTTAAGGTTCATTATGAGATCTATAAAGAGAGACTTCACATCTATGATTTGGAACTGAGAAATGCAAGGCGGTCCATCTTCTCTGACATCATCACCAAAAACAATAATAATGCACATGCCTTATTTGCTACAGTCTACAGGCAATAGTACAGCCAGAATATTCGCATTTAAAACATTTTTTTTACAGTCTGCAAATCATGTTTATGTTTTGAATTTGTGTTTTGGCCTGTTGCACCACCCATCGCCATCTACCAGTCACGCAGTCAGTAGAGTCTCAGCATCAGTTACAGTTAGGACTGAGCTACAATGGCGGACGGTGGGACTAAACCCAAACGACCTCGTTATAATTCCCAAAAACTCCAAGACAAAAGTCGAGGCAAAGCGACGGTCTATGTAGGAGATGCTTTTGAATGGTGGAGACGGTTGAAAGTGAAGAAGACTTTGAAATTGGATGTCAAAGTGGCTACTCTTCTGCTTGACAAGTAAGCTTTAGCCAAAGTTGGCAAATCAGCATCATAGCTACGGGGATGGGGATGGACATTTTGAATACTTTCAACTTTATTCATTTTCGATCATACATTGTAGCCCATTTGCAGGTGGGTCATCGACCCGACTGATTTTTTTTTGAGAAACAAACGTTATCAGCACGGCAAGCAGCATTAGCAGTGTCCCAGTACATAGCATTAGCAGCCGGCTCCTCCTCCGCTGTATCCTGGCAGCAGCGTTAGCAGCGCAGAAGCCGGACTTGCTCCAACAGTCTGCTGGAAAACCGAAGATCAAGGACGCGGCGATGTGGCCCTGCCATGGCAGCCACCCGTGGGCAAACAAATCACCCCCAATTTCCACCAAATGCGTGTTGGTTGCGTCTGCGCTCCGGCATGGCAGGGGAGCCCGTAGGATTCAATTCTAGTCAATGTGTGCGTTTCCACTGGCTATGGCTGTGCTGCGTTCTGGCTCCGTCTCAGCTGCAGCACTCCGGAGTCTTCCGCAGCAGATACACAGGACTTCTATTTTTGCCTGACGCTGGAGCACAACCCAGCAATTCAACACAGAGCAGCAACCTCGAATCTGTAGGGGAAGGAGGGCAGACACGACTGGCGGCAGTATTTTGAATTTGAGTGCAGTAACCATTTTGGCCACATTCTTACGTACAGCGCCTTTAAGGTCTTCAATGACATCTATTTAAACACAGACAGTGGCAGAATTTCAGTTTTAGTGTTACTGGATCTTAGTACAGCATTCGACACAGTCGACCACACCATATTACTAGACCTACTGAAAAACTGGGGACTTTCCGGAATAATACTAAACTGGTTTGAATCCTACTTAAAGGACAAAGACTACTTTGTGTCTATAGGTAATTGCGCATCTGAATGGACGAAAATGAGGTGGAATTCCCTAAGGCTCCGTTCTGGGGCCTCTTCTGTTTAACATCAACATGCTCCCACTGGCTCAAATTATGGAAAACAACAAGATATCTTACCAAAATTTTGCAGACGACACATATATATAACCATATCACCAGGGGAGTATGGTCCAATACAAGCATTGAGTAAATGCATCAAACAAATTAATAATTGGATGTGCCAGAATTTTCTTCAACTCAACAAAGATAAAACTGAAGTAATTATTTTTGGAGCCAAAGAAGAACGATTAAAAGTCAGCCCTCAGCTTCAATCTGTAATGTTAAAAAGCACAAATCTTGGTGTAGTCATGGACTCAGACCTGAATTTCAAGAGCCACATTAAGACAGTTACAAAATCAGCCTATTATCACCTGAAGAATATATCAAGGGTTAAAGGACTGATGTCTCAACAGGATTTGCAAAATGCATTTATTTATCCATGCATTTATCTTTAGTAGACTTAACTATTGCAACAGTGTCTTCACAGGTCTCCCTAAAAATCCATCAGACAGCTGCAGTTGATTCAGAATGCTGCTGTTCAAGTCCTCACTAAGACCAAGAAGGTGAATCATATTGCTCCAGTTCTCAGATCTTTACACTGGCTTTCTGTCTGTCAAAGAATTGACTTTAAAATACTGTTGTTGGTTTATAAAGCACTGAATGGTTTAGGGCCAAAATATATTTCTGATCTGCTGCTATGTTATGAACCATCCAGACTGCTCAGGTCATCTGGGACAGGTGTGCTTTCTTTTCCCAGAGTCAAGCAGCATTCAGTTTTATGCTCCACATGCTCCACTCCCAGAAAACTGCAGGTCTGCTGCAACTCTCAGTTCTTTTAAATCAGAGCTGAAGACTTTTATGTTTGCCGCTGCCTATTACTAAATCAAACTTGAGGCTTCTGATTATTATCTCACACTGCACTGTAACTTATTCTGTTTTAGCTTTTTTTTCTTTATAACTAAACTCTTTTTAATTAATAAACTATTTTATTTATTTTTATTTATCTGATTGTATTAATGTCTTTATGTTGCCTATATTGCTTTTACTTGATGTATGTTTTATGTAAAGCACTTTCAATTGCCTTGTTGCTGAATTGTGCTATACAAATAAACTTCCCTTCCCTTGCCTTGTATCAGTATACACTACTCAAAAAATAGAACACAATTTTAGAATGGCATACTTGGACAATCTAACTATAAAAGTTAGATTGTGTGCCTCATTACAGTCAGGTATCGTTTAGCAATTCCAATTCTGATTCCAACTCTGATTCTGCTTATAGGTTCCAGTTATTATCGATTCCAAGTTTCGATTTCAATATTGGTGAAAAAAGGGGTCATCTGTTTTAGTAACAAACACATCTTTATTCTTTTAGGGTTTAACTAAACATTCACAAAGTAAATAAAACTGTATGATCCACACACAGATGTGCATTAAGTAATGTTGTGAATTCCAAACTGCACTTACTGAACCTAAAGTGACTTTAGCTGAGACCAACTTTAGCTGGCACCATAAATGAGTGGAGTACCGGCTATTAACTGGGGAAATACAGTAGCTATCACAGTAGCTATAACAGCAGACAGCTCTGAAGTAGCACTGCAGCAGCAACGCTGTCTGTATGAACACTGCATGCGTGCAAGCTGCATCACTTCAGCAGGTAGTTGTCATTGTTTTTACTTTTTTTGACGTGCTGCTCAAGCAGGCCCGGGCATTACTCAATTGCGATGCACTAGTGCATGTTTCGTAATCAACTGGAAAAACAACAACAAAAAAACAAAAACTGATTGAATTGTTAGTAAATCAGGCTGTTCGAATACACTGTTTGTATGTTTTCTTACCAAAAGTAATGCACCAAAATTTGTACATATCTCACGTAATTATGAACCAGTAATTCATGAATAACCCACATATTTTGGAAGGCTGCAATCATGTGACCAATGTGCTGATGAAACTAAAAGCAGGAAAATGATGATGGGTCACAAAACACAGGACTTTCCCCCCAAGGCCAGAGTCCAGAGCCGTGTGAACTTTGAGTAAACTCTGACTTATTTCAAGGTACATCCTCAGCCCTATTCTTTTCCTAAACCTAACCTCAGTAACTTTATGTTGATTATGTAATTAAAAGTTAAGGACGTAACATCATCAGTCGGGCACTATTAGGATATCATATGAACTGTTGTGTGTGTGCATTTTTGTATGATATCATATGCACGGTTCTATGAAGATACGTGAGTAGATACAATCACTGTTGAATTGGATATTTTTCATGGGATTTGTTGATGACAAGAAGAAACACTTTATATCAGCAGACTTTTCCTTTAAAGTTTTATTATTCACTATCACTATAAAAAATGTGTCATTACTGTAAAATGTATTTTTTATTTAATCAAATATCAAGGCATACCTTTCTGAATTAATGAATTAACAACTGCCCTCCACAACCTAACCCCCACCTATCTCTTTGACCTCCTCCAGGAGTACACCCCCTCCTGCTCCCTGCGCTCTTCCTCTGCTGGTCTTCTGACCATCCCAACCTCATGCCTCAGCACCATGGGTGCCAGGACTTACAGCTGCACTGCCCCCAGTCTCTGGAACTCCCTACCTCAACACATTCGACCCACCTGTTCAAAGTAGCCTTTGCACTTTGACACTGACTATACCCTCTTGCCCCTCTTATTTTATGCTCTGTACCGTGATCTTGGGTGTTTTGAAAGGCGCCTTTTGAATAAAATGTATTATTATCATTATTATTAATATTATTATTATTATTATTATTATTATTATCATTACTTTAACCATGTTCAGGCTGAAAATGAGGCTGAATTAACACCCTCCTTTATTTCCAGAGCCAAATCAAGCAAACACAAGTACGTAGCAAGTGTTTTTAGGTGTTTTTAGTTCATGGTGATGCACCAGTTTGTAATGTGGCCAGATCAAACCTTTCATGGTGTTATGATATACCGCTGGATGGCATCAGTTTTAAATTCTGCTGCTGGTAATGACGTAATATCAGGAGCTGGAAAGTCCCCATAGGGTGGATGGCAGGGGCAGTGGATGGGTTCAACACACCCCAGACTTTCGCCCAAGAGGGCGGTGTTTGCTACCTGTATGAATTTTAAGCCAAAGCTGATGTTTTTTTTCTAAACCTAACCATGTTTAAATATGAGGCATTTATTTTGAAAAAGACTGTATACCTATAACAAGCGGGAATGGTATTTTTCCAGTGAACAGCTTGACATCGTGTCCTGTCTAAACTAACGTTATGCTTAACTTGTGGCTTAGTGTACAAGCATACCCAAATATGAAAAACTGAACTTTCCTTAATCATGGGTAAACAAACAAATATATGTATGCAACACACAGTAATAATGGGAAGCATATAACAACTTACCATATTACCATAATATATCACTGTCTTCCAAAATTCAGTGAGAACACCACAGTGAAAATTTTTATCTGGCTTTGTTCTCTTTTCTCTTTTTTGTCTACCATTCCAAGCCTATCAGAGCTATACATATGTCCCATGAACAATATTTTAGACCTTCACAATTAAAAACAGCACCTGGAAGAAGATAGATCGGCCCAGCACATAGGATTTCATGTAAGTAGGCTGGTGCTTATTATGGTTGCTAAGCCATCAAATACAGCGCCTGACCTTGTGTATTCCAGGTGGATAAAGAAGCAGCATGTGTGTGGCCCCTTAAGGCCCTGATCACACACAAAGCATTTTAGCAACTGGAGGCAGGTTTTTGTAATTATTTTTATGAGAATGAAGCTTTTGCTCACTGTTTTTACGTTGCTAAGCGCCTTGCATTTCTGCACTCTAGGTGCTTGCCATTTTTGCCATAGTGCTCTGAAATCCTCAAGTTGAAAAAACTTAAACTCTGAGTGGAAAAGCAACTCCTGCCATTGCTGCTTTTTTCTCATTGTCCAAGCAGGTGATTTGAAAGGCGAGCCTTCTGTGGTGCTCACAATTAGTTTACAGTTGGTAAACAATGGTGGACAATGCCTCTCACTCCCTGCATGCCACTCTGAAGTCAGAGCACATTTAATTGTACACTGAGACCACAGAGGAGCACCACAGAATGCCACAGGAGATCTTTTTTACCTATGGCCATCAAACTGTATACCTCCTCCCCCTTCTGTAGGGAGGGGAGCTGAAACAAAGGACACTGACAGTAATATTAACCTGTAATTGGGGGCACTATTACTGTTATATGTTGTACATTACTACTTTTCAATATTTTGTTTAATATTTTTCACATCACGTGCAATATCACTTTTTAATATCATGATCACTTGTCGGTGTAGTTCAATATCATTTTCTCAGTCATGTGCAATACTACTTCTCATTGTTATATCAAATTCAATATAACATTTATTTAACAGGCACAGTCTGTTTTTTCCACCATTTTAGTTTATTTTTAGTAACTCTCGTACTTACTCCCACTGTTACTCTTTTAGGAACATGGTTTTGCTTTTGCTCTTTGAAAACACTTCTACTTTGTATATTTGTGTATTTTGCCAGATATGTAATACTCTTGTCCTAAATCTGGGCCCAGTGTGTGACCCTGACCCGGGGAACCCACTGGTTGTCTGGTTGGTTACTGGTTGTGAATTGTTAAAACTGTGGTTACTGTACTTAGTGTCACTGTAATTTGAAGCACTCTCTGGCACAAGAATTTCCTTTACCAAAGTTCTATTGAACTGAATTGAACACTCAGAGCTATTTGACTTTATAAACTGCTGGTACCATGATCTTAATAGAAAACAACAGGCGCGGAAGCATAAAAGTTTAAGTGCAGTACTTATCATGGAGACAAAGCTCCTGGACCAACTGGTTGTACTTCCCGTGATCCATCCTCTTTCTAGAGTCTCACGTACCCACATGGATCTTCCCTGTGCCCAACTATTTACTGACAGCCTTTCAACCTCAACCAGAGCTACAGCAAGTACCCTCTGCCTGTCCATTTAAGGAGCTAGATGAAAAAAAAATATTGGTAGACTTCGGGCCCAATACCCCCCCCCTTAGCCCTACCCCTTGGCCCTACCCGTACATCTGCACCTCGTGAGGGGTAGGGGTGTCCCAATTCCTTTTAGCGTGTAGGGGTGGGGGACATAACGAGGAGTAGTGGGTATGAAACTAGCCCTTCGGAGTGAGGGATTTCAGATGCTGACTTGCTAGCGAGGGGTACACATCGCCATGGCTACTACCGAGCAAGAGACAGGGAAAAAAGTTCATACATAGCTAACGTTTCCATCATCAGTTTGCTT
This sequence comes from Epinephelus cyanopodus, assembly GCA_026686955.1. NCBI lineage: Eukaryota > Metazoa > Chordata > Actinopteri > Perciformes > Serranidae > Epinephelus > Epinephelus cyanopodus. The sequence goes on from CM048919.1 coordinate 4,316,167, forward strand.
GTTAGGTAGCTAGCTAGCTCGCACTATCTGGCGTCTGTCATCTGTCCTGTTCAGCAAAATTGTCAGATTTTTCACATTACGATAACACGCCAGCTAGTATAACTATGCTGCCGCATAATGTTAGCTGATTAGCTAGCTATCTAGCTAGCAGATGTCCCCTGTTGTCTGTTGTTCATCAAACAAAGCATGATGAATAATGCAAACACAATCGGTAGGATGAACTTGGTAGGATGAACCAACGTGACATAGTGAGTGGTGTCCCAATTCCTAGGGAAAGATTTCAACCCCTACCCCTCGTTGCCTCATTTCGAGGGCCAAGAGGTAATGGGCAGGGCTAGCGGTAGGGCCAAGGGCTAAGGGATAGTAGACAAGTGGGGGTATTGGGATTGGACCTTAGTACACAGGAAGGTTAGGGTAAGGAGGTGATGTGGTGGTTGCCTGGCAACAATAAAAACAGGCAGCAATTTTCGCTAGTGGCATTCAATTAAAGCAGACAGTGGCGTGCCTGACGTTTTGCAACTTTCTGTGTGATCGGGGCTTAAAAAAGCTGCCTCCCAACTGTTTTTTTTTTCATGATTGTGTCATGTGATGCAGGTAAGGACAGGGTTTCCTGCATTGTTGTTGTGACACTCTCTGTAGGGAGGTGCTAAATCATTGCTGAAATAAGGGATTGTGCCATGCTGTACTATTGCAAAGTAAACCACACAACCTCGTCAAAATTACTTGGCAAAATTGCTCGGCAGGATATTTCTCCTCACATAAAAAGTATTCAGCTCGTGATTGTTATTACAATGTTGTGAATCTCAGGCTCTGCTGTGTGCTCAGGAGCTCAGGCTCAGGTTTGTTCTGGAGCATCACTGGAGCAGAAACACATCGCACACCTGTTTTTATAGCAATAAACTCGATGGGAATGAACTGTTGTTTGAAGGCTGATGTTGGTATACCCAATTATTGACTTGTTTGCAGTCATGTGATTCTGATGATGTGTGAAGTTCAGATGGGGGGCAGGAAGTAAAGAACAATGATTGCAAATGATGGAAAGTGAGTACTCGAAAGCGTGAGCCTGCGCACAGCAGGTACAATCTAAAAACAGTCAAATACATAGGACATGATCCATGCACACTGAAGAAAAGCGACTTTTCATATCTTTTATCCGGCTTGCCTGGTGTTACCTCATCCTCCAGACCTCCTACTACACCACTAGCCAAATGAAGGCATACAAGAGTTTGGAGGCGTATAACTATTTTGTGTGTGGTTGGGTCAGCAACCTCGGATCCAAAGCAGCTCGCAATGATTGCCGTCTTGTTTTAGCCTGGGTGAGTAAATGTGATGAATCACTCTCTTTACTTCGCTGTTTCAACTTTAATGTACATGAATGCACCACTGGTGTCAGGCTACATAGCTGACTAACTATTTTCCTCCTGATGCTGCTAGGTCAACCATTCTCAGAGATCCAATGAAACACTGTTGAAAACTTGGGTCCTGGTTAAAGAAAACGAAGAAGTTGTTACAGCACATTGTGGCTGGGTAAGTCGTTCATAACACCAGATCAACATGTAAATAATCTCCTGCTTGAGTCATTGGTTGCTAGGGCTAGGGTTTTATGTTCAAGAGATGGAGCTCCATCTCTTGAACATGAAACTCAAACTGTGACTACAGAACATTAGGTTCTCTCAGCCCATTAAACAAAGCAGTCTGTCAGCTGTCTGTATTACTTGTATTAGTGCCATTGTGCATGTCAACATGAAAAGCAGAACTGTAAATGCACAACACTCTCTCCTTTTTTACCAAAAGATTGTCAGAATCATGTTCGCATGTTGGAGCAGCTCTGTTTGTCATTAGGTGCGGTTACATGAGGACTTTTCAATCGGGTTGGGTGAACCTGATTGAAGTCATTCCGATTGGGCAACCTGTTTACATGGTATGTCTTCTATTGGAATGGGTGTTTACATGCGCCAGCGTATGTAATTAGGTTGGGAGGTATTTAGTGCATAGTTAGAACACGGCAGTCTGAAATACCTGATTCTGATTGGTCAATCAACAAAATTCTGCAGTGTTTAGTATCACCGCTGTCCTGCTGTTCCGTTACCAGGGACGCCATAGCATGAGGAGCATCAAAATCAGTTGACGTTAGTCCACACAGGCCAACAGAAACGGAAACGCACCTACTGAATGTATACACATGCTGCTTTTGCTTTTTAATGATTAGGCTATAACAGTAAAAAAAGGGCTGACCCTGCTGTAGGGCTACAGGAACCAGCGAAGGGAAGCAGGGAAACTTTTCTCATATTCAACCAGCTGTGCGTCAACGCATTGTGCGCAGATAAACGTTGTTTGACTCTCCCGCAGCCCCCCACCCGACAGTCCAGCTGCCAGTCTGAGTGCTGGGAGCTGCACGGGGGTGAAGCTAAACGTTGTTCATCTGCACACACTGAGTCTCATTCATGAAAAGTGAGTAAATCTGTGTGTAGATTTGCACATAAAAGCCTACTCTACTCATGAATGCCAATCCATCGTAAAGTGGCAGCGCGCTCCCGGTAATCAGCAATTAGCATAAACCCCCGCCCATGAATAGCCAATGACCACCATATAAGGAGGTGTAGGTGCATCCTGTCAGCCTGTCAGTCATGGCGCAAAGAAGGAAAAAGAGAGAGACATTTTTGTTTTTTTTCGGAAGTGGAGATCGAAATAATTTTGGGTGAAGTGGATTTAAGAAAAAACATTTTATTTTCTTCAGTTAGTAGTGGTGTGACAGGGACACGCAAAGTGAAGGCCTGGAGGGAGGTAACTGATGCTGTTAATGTTGTCTCCGTAGCACAAAGAACCATGTCAGAGGTGAAGCGTAAATGGTTTGATATGAAACTGAAGGCAAAGAAACACATAAGCACACACACAAAAATACAGTGGTCACAGGAGGAGGAGGCTCACAGTCCCAATTATCTGCTGACGAGCGCATTGCTGGCATAATTGGGGAGACCTCTCTGTCAGGAATTATTCCTGACGGAGACAGCGACATGCCTCGACTGGAGTCAACATCAAACCCAGACTGTAAGGTGTTGTGTCATAATACATTCTGAAAATCATCACTGATAGCGAAGTGGTCACCAAACAAAGAGAAGATTCATTTGTGGGGTTTTGAATGAAGTAGGAACGGGAAACCAGAGATGTTTTGCGCGTAGTGGATAAACTCTAAATCAGTGATGGCTGTCAGAATGTAGAGCTATTTAACATCTATTTTAACAAATGATACGGATAACATATAGCCTACAGCAGTTTGTATGCATCGTCTCAAATTATTTGAATCTTAATAGCCTAAAGCTCTTTTTTCTGTTTTATACAACATAAATTAAACATTTTCAAATCAGATTTATTCATTCAAATGATAAAGAAAGCCACAAAAAAAACGTGTTGTCTCAAATAATTCTTTCAACTGGCGCGTGCTCCTTCGTGGCTCCACCACCTGCTGCCCCTGCTGAACCCAGGCACTGAGGCCGAAGAGGCTGTGATCCGGCTGTCCTTATGGATATTTTTATTATCATCATTCAACATGTAGAAAGAACGTGTAATCTATTGAGTCGATTTACACAGATAATTCACAATCATGAACCTAATCTGGATCTTAAACCTGCTAACTGCCAACTAATGTAACTAAATGTGTTATATTTTTAATATTTTGTCACGTTTAGATTACGTGTTTCAAAGGCATCTGTGTATTGTGTACATAACAGAGCGCAATACGAGTTAAAATTTTGATTTCCAATAGTGACAAGCAATATTTATGTGCTTTACTAAATTTACACAAGCACTACGAGTGGTCAGGAGCAGGAGTAGATTTTGTTAGTAGCTACGAAAAGATTGGAGCTACTAAAATATTGATGAATGCGGACATGGACGTAAATTTCCGTCTGCGAACAGTTTACACACAAATTCCTTCTGCTCACGTTTCATGAATGAGACCCACTGTGTTATCTTGATTTCTTTGCGGTGTCAGTCTGATATCCTGAATATATCCTTAAAATGCATATTGTAGAAATTTGAGAGTATTTCTCCAGGGAGTGCAGTTAGCGACAGTGATAGCGCCATGCCAGTCTAGCTCTGAAACCGAAAGTTTGTCGGACTTAGAAACAGTAACTAAGGGGGCGGCCTTTGCGAAGGTCGAATTCAATATTAATTATCATTACGCTGCTGTTGCCATGAATACAAAGTATAGACACATTTCTTTTTGCGAATTTTGAATCAATAAAACATGCTTTAATCATTAATTTGTGTAACATCACTGAATGTTTTAGAAGTAAAGCCATGATCTAAGTGGGACAATGTATAGCGAGCCGGTGACATCCCCTTCAGGAGAATGGAACCCCGACGCACAGCGGAGGAGGAGGATTAGGATTAGGAGGGGGTGCGGATATACAGTATATGTATTTATATAGCTGACACAGATACATGACCATCGCGCTGTAACATGGGGGAATAGTTGATTGTTGTGTTGCTTTCAATCTGCCCCTGCCTTAACTGGCTAATGATAAAGGAAATGTGATGTGCTGCTAGTCGTGTGTCACTGTTAAATTCGGCTGTGTTCTGCAAACTGTGAGCCCCGACAGTAACACAGAACAGAACTGCGAGAGTGCGCATCATGACGCATTACGTCGAGACAGTAGTGAGCATGCGCAGAAAGAGCGGAATGGCTGGAATCGGGTACAGGTGTACACAAGACAGAAAAATTGTGCCATTCGGGTTCTGAAAAGGAATATTCCACCCTTGTGCACCCAATTAGATTTTCTTTCGGGTTGACTGTTTTCATTCGGGTTGAAGTGTTTACAAGGAGCATTTCTAATCGGGTTGGGCTTCCAACCCGAATGCAAAAGGAATACATGGCTCCATGTAAACGCACTGATTGAAGCAGGTGTTAAACTGACAGAGATATTGAATCTTGTACTGTGGAAAAGTGCAAATGGATAATGCTGTCACATGTCAAAAAGGTAATCAAATGCACATGACATTTTTTAGTGTGAGATAATTTCAAGGACACATTTAGAGCGGTTATGTTCTCTCTGCTTCGCATGCTTTCAGATTCATGCTGCTCTAGTTGTGAGGATAGACTTTTCATCAGCAAAACTGAAAAAAACAAAAACTAGATGATGCCATTGCAAGGAGGACAGGTGAGCAGAGGTGTGGATTAGGCTAGTAAATGAGTTGTTCAGTATGAAAGATGAGACAGATAAAAACAGGGGATATTGTGCTGGATGTGTGAAATGTAATCAAGGTAAATTTGTCAGTTCTCTTCCCATTTTTGCTGGTGAGCAACAAACAGAAAGTCCCACAGTCCAGTGTCCAAGAGTGAAGTGAGGTTTAGAGACTTATACTCAGTTTTCCAAAGCTTTACACACAAACTCCCCAAGAAGTGCAGCACTAATGTCCAGGGCCCCATATTACAAAAAAATTGTCCCAAAGTCTGTATGCAAACTACCTAAACCGCTAACTGCATATTGGACCCCAGAGACACTGCAGCTACTTCCAGCAGAGTTGCAGAAAGCATGCGAGAATTTCAGACTGAAAGAGCTTACTTAGTCCCAGGTCCAGACAGTACAGGAGGAGACCAGAAACCAGAGCTCATCAAAACTCTGGTTCAGCCAAAGAGCAGGAAGAATAACGCCCTCTAAACTGAAGCAGGTTTTACAGACTAGTCTCTCACAACCATCAAAGTCCTTGGTCAAGTCCATATGCTACCCAGAGGCACACAAGTTCTCTACAGCTGTGACAAGGTATTTATTAGGGAAAGCTGAGGGCTAGGTAAGGACATCCACAATTGACATATGACGCAAAGAGGGCTGACTAGCAGCATGTTTAAGCTTTGAGGTCAGGAATAGGATGATGTAAACCAGCACACTAGAACTGTTGCTTTTTTTAACTAATTGTAACTAATTCTGGCTGTGCAACTCTCTTTCTGGTATTACTGTTATGCATTACAGGTATGGATATATATATGAGGCAACAGCCAGGAAAGATTATGAAAGACTGCAAAGTGTGGACCATGAAGGTTTCCCCTGCATGGACAGTGGACTTAAGCTGAATCCAATGTGGCCATACCTCACCGGATGGAGTCGTATCGTGTGCATGCCATGGACCTGGGATTTGTGAGATAAAGGTACCAGTTATTTCTTTAGTATGAACACGTACTACCCATTTATACAACCGCATATTAGGGCCAGGCATATAGAAAAAAACTTTATCATGACAAGAAAAAAGTCATCATGATGAGATTAATCCCAGCAGCCTGTCCATTTTACTACACAACATTTTTTAGGTGCATGTACATAAGAAAGCTGTAAATTTCAACATAGGATGCCATGCAGATGAAGTGACTCATTTCTTTTATGAACCTCTAGTGTCCACACAGCAAACAGGATGAGGTCAATCTACGCCTGTGTGCTGGAGATGAGGGTTTCTCTCTCATCAATGATGGGGATGATGTGAAACTGGACAAGAACCATGCTTATTACTATCAAGTGCAGGCCCAGCTTTACATTGTGGGTGCTGATTATTGTGACATCGTAGTGTGGAACAAAAATGACTATCTTTGTAGAGAGGATTTTGCCTAATGCTGAACTCTGGGACAGCATCATTCCCAAAGCTGAAGAGTTCTTCAGACACTGTGTTCTTCCTGAAGTGTTGGGACAGCAATTTACAAAGTGACAATCAGGTCATGTTTGAAATGTTTTGTTTTGGTGCGATATGGCACTGCCGAAAGGAGTCCAACACCCTTGTCACAAACACACATTGTTCTAACGTAACCAGGAACAATAATGTGTTAATCTTGTATTTATTTGTTATTACTGTATTATTTTATGTTTTCAGTCTTGTTAAAAGTGTTGCTCTCCTCGGGTCAAGCAGGAAAGAGGGGAGGGAGGAAGGACAAAATATTATATTAATATTCCAGTGAGATATTATTATTGGGTTTTAAATAGTGACTATGTTGTTGTAAACATGACTGTTGCTGCCATGGACTGTATAAAACTATATCCTGTGTAACTGACCTATGAGGAAAGCATCAGGAGGTGAGGTGTGTGCATGTGTGTGTGTGGAGGAGAGGGGAGAGTGAGATGCTGGTAGAGAGATAGTGTGTGTTTTATTAGATACCGTTAATGTCACTTATTATGCTTCTGTGCATTGATAGCTCCTTTTTAGTCTGTTTCTGCATCATGTTGAGGAGGACCATGCCTGTGTATATAAATATATATATGTATGCAAAAAAAAGTGAATCAGTTGCTCGCTGCTAAAAATGTGGCCCATCGACATGATCTGGTTTTGAAATGCGGCCCAGCTGTAATAGTAATTGAATAGCCCTGCTGTAGTTTGTTTGTTTGTTAGCTATTTAACAACACATTAAAAATAATTGTAAGCCAGTCGTATTCAGTGAATCAATTTATCATGTACACTCAAAAAATATTTAGGCCTAATATTTAAGATTGTTTGCTTATAAATACATGAACCTGGTTGTTCTTTATTTAAAACACATTAGCTTTATTAGTGCTATTAAATAAAACACATTATTACCTATTATACTCATTATTATTACTTGAGCTTGTTTTATTTATTTGTTTCACAGATAGTTATACATCCTTAGTCCTTAAATTCATTATGAACGTGGACTTAAAATCATTGTTTTATTTTATGGCCTTGCTGCCCTGGCTTTTGGCCTTTGTGCCCTCAAAAAATTGACAACACGAAAGGTCAAGTGGCCTTGCCCTTAAAATGATGAAATTCCAGGCCTGCATACAACTGTCCATTTCGTTATTTTCATTTATTTCCCACTCCAAACTGACCAATACACACCTACTACATTTGAAACTCAATTTCTATTCTGAGCTTTTTTCTGCTTAAACACAGTGAAGGCCATTAAACCATTTTATATAAATTACAATGATATATATTGAGGCATGCATGTAAATTACGTCATTACAGACAATGCCTTTCTCATTATGAGACAACTAATGTAATTTAATAATCAATTACCAATAAAATGTGCTTATTTACCAAATAAAATCTCATAAAACAACATAATTAAATAGTAGCATTGCAGTTTGTTACACAATACTGTGAGCTTGATCAGTTTTGGTGCTCAGTAAACACCCTCACACAACGGTTAAGATGATAACCTATGAATTAGTGCCCACGTGTGATATTACGCCACCAGATAATCAGAGATCTCCGCCTTCTGATAGTCTGGGGGGTTTAACACACTTGCGAAAATGGCTGGCAACAAAACAATGCCTCTTGCATTTTTGAAAAGGACACGCCCTCCCGGAAATGTGCGCTCCCCCTTTTCTCGTCTGCATGGACACAAACACACAGAGAGCTTGAAAATGGATGCCGAGAGGTTTAACTCTTTTTTTTATCAAATGTGTGCTCAGTCCACGAGATTCTGGAAATGAAGGACTTAAAATGACTTGAGCCATTTTGTACTGCTACACGTTTTATTCGGACTATGTTTACGAGCACAAGAGTTCAGACAGCCACCAAAGGACCGCCCTGCAGATTTACTATTGGTTTTGCAATGGAGTTTTTTTAAACTCTGAAATTGTATCCGCCCACCTAAACACAAAATCAAGGAAAATGTCATCAGTCTTTAGTTAAGCAAAGCGTCTAAAGACTGACTTGTGAGTCTATTAACGTACAGTTACATAATTAACATAAAGTTACTGTGGTTAGGTTTGGTAAAGAATCATGATTGGGCATCTTTAGGTTTAGGCAGGTAAGATTATTGTGGTCAAGTTTAGGTAAGTAATATTACTGTGGTTACATTTAGATGAGTAAATTTACTTTGGTATGGTCTATGTAAGTAAAGTTACTGTGGTCAGCTTTAAGTAAAGAGATATGCTTGGACATCTTTGGGCTTAGGTAAGTAAAGTTACTGTGATTAGGTTTCGGTAAAGAAACATGGTTAGGGTTAGGTAAGTAAAGTTACTCTGGTTATGTTTTGGTAAAGAAACATGGTTGGGTGTCTTTAGGCCTCTGGCAAATAAAGGTAAAGTGGTTAGGTTTAGGGAAAGAAACATGGTTAGGCATCTTCAGGTTACAAGTAAAGTTACTAGTCTAGGTTTAGGGAGTGAAACATGGTTGGGTGTTTTTAGCTTTAGGTAGGTAAATTTACTAAGTTAGGTTTAGGTAAAGACATTTTAATTTAATTTTATATACATTAAATGTGCTTAGGTATCCTTGGGTTTAGGCAAGTAAAGTTACTGGGTTAGATTTTGGTAAAGAAACATGGTTAGGCATCTTTAGGTTAGGGCAAGTAAAGTTACGGGGTTAGGTTTAGGTACAGAAACATGGTGATGACATACCTTTAAATGACCCAAAGTTCATGTGGCTCTAAACACAGGTCTCCTGGGACAGTCGCAAGGGAAAGTCCTGTGTTTTGTGACCCATCTTCTGCCAAACTTGCTTCCTAACTAGACTGATCGGGAGCCCCTTCTTCTTTACTTTTATCAGCGCATTCGCATTCATGTGATTGCAGCCTTCCAAAACACGTGGGTTATGCACAAATTACTGGCCCATGTGCATGTGGGATATGTATGAATGTTACTGCATTACCTTTTATAGGAAATGTATGAACAGTGCATGACAGCAGACAGTAACATGTCAGCAGATTTGCTACCGATTGTGCTAATCTCTCTCTTGAAGAGTTATTGTGATTGACTGGCATTAGCAAGTACTTGCTTTGCATGTCAGTGGTTAGCTCACCAACTGGCTTAGCAAGAAGCCACTATGTCACCAAATACGAAGCACCAGCTACTTTTCGAGAATGTGCTCATTAACTTTGCAGTTCCACATGGTTTTACCAGGCCTTCAGACTTCACTTCCCACCACAGTGCCACTTTGACCTGGTGCACTGTTGCTATGCTGTCACTTGGACCTCTGAAGAAACACATGTATTTTACTGTTCATTACTGAAATCAGTCTGTTATCTCACACATCTCACACTTTTTCCTATTTCGTATAGGAATCACACATCTAAGTACTCCTGACTGCACCTAACTTAGTCTTTGCAGGATGGTAAACCCTTATTTTCTGTTTTACAATCATTAAAAAATATGTTGCTCATGCATGTTTGTGGTTACAGCTCTCTCCTACAGGAGGAAGCCACAGCATGAGAAAAAAAGTTCTTGTCTTACCTGTAATAAGAAGTCAAAGAAGGCCAGTCTACCCCACTCCGAGTGTTGAACTCCCACACAGGGTGCTGTCCCCAAGTCTGCTTCTCTCCCACAGTGAACCTGCAGCAGCCTCTGGTACTGGGTCCAGCTGAGTGCTACTGAGTTCTGGTCGTTGTCTCTATCAGTGAGGTGCTGAATATCTGGATCCCACCATACTACAGGTCTGGGGATGCCGCTGATGTATCGATACGGTAAAATCTCACTGTGAAAAGTCCTCAGCACCGCAGGGAGACTTCTGTTGAGTCCCAGTACCCTATCCAGGTGGAAGGCAAACACTTCAAACCAGTCATCAGTGCGCTTGATCAGGGAGCAGTGCCCCTGCTGGCAGCGCTCACTGTGGGTTTCTGGGCGTCTGTGGCCAGGTCCATGCTCAGGTGAGTCCCTCTGGGAAGATGGCTGCTGTGTTGGAGAAATACAGTTATATAATGCTTTCCATTTAGTGTTCATTTTTCAAACACCATTTTGTATTAGACTTTGGTTGAAATTCAGTAAAGGTCTTTGTGGTGATAACGTAATTTATTGTGAAATATTACAGTTACATAGGAACTTCCTGGAAATATTTTGCAGTGTGGGACTGAGTCAAAATGAACAACAGAGCTCATGTTGATGATGAAACATGTAACCTAGTGCAGCAGTGTGGCTCAGTCACAATGGAATATGATAAATGAGGCTTTGGGAACTCAGATAATGTTTGTTAATGGGATCAACACATGACTGTTTGTGATTAGTGAGGCTGCAGCGAGGTGTGGCCAGCCCTGTAAACACCCAAGTCCGTCACTGACTGAGTGAGGCAGTGATAAAGTTAGACTGAAAAAAACTGCAAGTATATTTCCCCTCATCTTCACAAGGGACACCAAGTGGTGGTTTAGTACTGTATACCTGTGATAGTACCTCCCACTTTGTAAATAATGGCCTGGGTAGGGACTTCCTTCTTTTGTCTCCAATCAACAAACATTCATCTCCATTGTCTGACATTTCAAATGATCCCTGAACCATGTATTACAATGTACCTGTTGGTGCGTAGGAGGATCCAGTGCCACTCTGAGCACCTGTCCATGTGCAGGCACCCTGTTCTTACTGACCACCTCACCCCCTGCTAGGAGCTCCATCCTCTGGATGTCATCGTCAGAGAGCCAGGGAAGAGGCCTCAGATCTGGACTAATCCTGATCCTCCTGTGGTCACTGTCTGGGAAGTCCTGGTCTCTAAAGCTCTGACACCAGCCATTGTCATCTTTCTTTACTGCTGCCTCTAGTTTGGACAGAGCCTTTCCATGGCGCAACTCCCCAGGGTTGTTTTTTGCTTCAGAGGGATCCTCTGAGAGATTCTGGTGTTTTTTTAGATCCCTGGAAGGCTTTCTCACAGTCTGCTGCTCCTTACCAACTTTGTCAGATTTCCCAGAGTGCTTTGTTGCTTGTCTGTGTTTTTCCAAAGCCTGGAGATATTCAGTTGGTTTTGCACTTGTATAGCTGCCATGTCTTTGTGTGTCTGCATTCCTGTTTGTGTGTCTATCCTCCCATCTGCCTGCCAGTCTGTCCACAGCTCGTCTGCCACTTATTAAGGTATTTGCTGGAGCAGGAAAATGTGCTGCTGTGGATTTGCTCCTTTGTAGATGAATGTAGGCCTGTGCAGTGTGCTTTACCACAATACTGTGGTTGCTTGGCTTAATTCTATGCTTTGGCCCTGTGCTATTGACTGTAAATTCTGGGAGATGGGGATGATGATGAATGGTTGGATGCTGGGTGGTGCCTGCCATCTCTTTTCTTCTGGAAGCGATGCCTTTGTTTCTGTGTTTATGTCTGTGTAAGTCTGTGTAACGTCTCTCTTTGATGCTGTTTTTGTCACCAGCCCCCAAAGGTTTAGGTAGCACTGAATGTTTAGATGTCTCTTTTCGAGTGCTGAATTTCCAGGCCTCGCTGTGGATATGAGGGAGCTCCGTGACTCTAGGCCTGAGTCTGAACTTCCCAGCAGAGCTTAGGGCTCGGGACGACCGCCATTCAATGACAGTGTGCGGCAAAGGATGGGGCAGAGTCATGGCCATCACAGAAATCATGAGGAGGAGGAGGAAGAGGGGTGAGAGGAGGAGCAGCCATTTTTGACCACAGCAGAGTTTTGACCACACTCGCCAGGCCTGGATGAAAAAATAGACAAAAATAAAAAGAAAGACAGAAACACAAGTTAGAGACAGACCATCAGAACCATGATTATGATGGATGGCACCATAAATTACAAAGATAACACAGAAAGCATTTGCTGAATGGAGCGCTCAGATTTCTGTGGGGTTAACCAAAGGCTGTACTGAGATCTCCTGGCTCCAGGCATGTGGGACGCAAATGTGTTAATGACTCATGCTGAAATGGGAAGAAAGAAGAAAAAACAGTCTGTGCTATGGCATATTATTTTGTTCTGTGATATCACAACAGTGATGCATGATCGTTTATTACCCAAAATGGAAATAAGAGAGAAAAGCTGAAATTTGGTGACAAAGAGGAAGCAGAGTTAAAACATCTGTTTATGCTGCACAAATATGAATATGTAAGCGGCAGAATGTAAAGCTTGTGTCAGCAGCCTCTGTGTGGCCACTAGCTTACAGCAGAATTTGACTCATACAGCTGAGAACAATAAGATTGTGGCATTCCCATAATTTTGTGCTGCCTTCTGCATGCAGTGCACAGCGAGAGGAAAGAGCTATATTTTACAAAATACTCTGTCACTGTCTTGATATGGCTCACTGAATACACACTGGAGGCTATATGAAAGTGATTTCACAGACCTCCTAACCCTGGACACATTGTTTGAGTACCACTTTGGTGATTTAGATGTGTCAGATATGAATCACTGCTGTTTGCACAATGAATAATTGTACATATTGTAAACTGCATACATGTGCTTTACAACAAATCATTTGCATACATACAGTAGTCAGACACATAAAAAAGTGAGGGATGCACTGATGTGAAAAATGTTGTTACCAATAATAAATTGTTTACAAAAGTATCTGTCTCTCAGCTGCCTAAACACAGCTTACCAAGGATCACCATTTACTTTAAACCAGGGGTCGGCAACCTTTACTATTTAAAGAGTCATTACTGGCCAAAAAAAGTAACAGAAAATCTGTCTGGAGCTGCAAAACAAATCTGAATAACGGTAACAGCCTAATAACTCTAAATTAGCCCATCAACATTACAAATATGACTTACTGATCATTCATTAATATGATTTACCACAAGGTGGCTACTCTGCAGTGGGCTATATATGTCTTTGCAGTGTTGGTGGTGAAAGCAAATGAATCTGTCCACAAACTATTAAATCCTCTATTTTCCTCAAGACTTTTTTGGATTTGGAATCTTTAAGCAGCCTGGCTAGAGGCTAGCCAGCCCTGCTGAGGTTCAGCTAAATGCAGAAGAAAAGGTGCTAGGCCACAGACGTACAACGCATATTTTAGTTAATGAAATGTTTAAATATTTTTTAATTTGATGTATAGGCTACATATCTTTATAGTTGTCAAAAGTAATAATAACTCTAGGCCTACAACAATGACAGATAAAAATCTGAATGCTAAAAAATAACCATTATTCGTTTCCATAATTTTATGTCAAAGCCACAGGGAGCCACTGGAAAGAAGATATTTTATCAGTGTCTTGTTGATAGATTATTGTAGTGACAAAGCCATTATTTCTCATAACCCATGTCTAGGAAGCTCACTCTTTCAGTACTATAGTTTCATGTAAATTTTAAGTACTTTCAAAACCATTCAACAGTATGACAAAGTCTGCAAATTCATCAGGACTTCCATCATAAATACAAAAGATGTCATTTATGAACCTGTAGCATTTTGGAATCTTAGATAAATGTGTGTTCCTGACTGGATTGAAAACAAAATTCCTTTTGAAAAACAACAACAACAACAACAACAACAACAACAGAAACAACAGCAACAAATACATGTGCATGATTAGGTGCACAAATGGTGCTATTACTAGTACCTGAAATCTGCAAATAGAAATTATTTTCAAAACTGAAGTAGTTGTATTTCATGTCAAGAGTTAGCAGACTTTGTCTCTGTCATTCTGTTACACTTACGCATTGGCTTCATTTTGGCCTCAGCTTGGACAAGTGGACGCATATTTTGATGTCAAAATGTATACAGGTTGGCAGGTCTGATTTGCTATAAGAATTTAAAACACCAGGGGCCGTATTCACAAACATTCTGAGAACACTCTCAGAGAGCTCCTAACTTAGACTACAAAATTTTAGTAAGGAGTTCTAGCTTAGGAATGATTGAGGAAAGTTCTAAAAACAACTCTGAACAAGGAAGGGACAGAAACTTTTATCTTACTGAGGGGGTGTGGTTGACCCTGTTGCTGGGTGTGATACTTTCTTATAACAGATGTGATTGGTTGTCACAGACACACTCTTTTGTGAGCCTGCAATGTGTTGACACCCAGCAGAAATGAAATTAACTGCATCACAATATCAGATTGACAGTGTTGTCATAGTGTGATCACTCTGCTGATTGAAGGTTGAGACAGACAAAAGTCATCACCGCTGCATTTTTCCAGTTTTTCAAATATCTTAGTATTGTGATCATTTTACTTCTGGTGTTACAACGTTATTTTGTTAGGTTGGAAATGTGTGCATATCCCAAATGAGATCGACCACAAGCATTATCCCTGCACAATCTCATCTGTAGCATTTCATTGACTCGCTGTCATTTTGTATTTAGAGACCGTTTTTCTGACCTCTTAGTGTTTCCACCATTTTATTCTCTGATTAAGAAACTCTCAAGCCTCTTAAAAGTCCTCCTCCCTGCTCCTAACAGTTTTTCACCTTAGGAGCTCTTTAAACGTCTAAGATGCTTTGTGAATAACTTTTGTCTTTACAAGGGCCTAGTCTTAACTTTAAGGGGAAATTCTAAGAAAACATCACAATTCTAAGAATTTTCTTAGAATTTTGTCACTATAGGAGCAACTCTTAGCGCTAGGAAGCTTTGTGAATACGGCCCCAGGCCTTTAATTACTGTGCAGTCAAGCTGTGTACTCCATACAGAAGCAGCAAAATTGTAGCTCTATGAAACATTCATATAATAAACCAGGACAAAAATGTGTGATGAAACTGCTCCTGTATGTATGCGGTTTGTACGAGCAAGCTCGTGTAGTCAGTCTTACAGCCAAACTTGGTTAATAGTATAATGTATCAGTCTTTGTTCTTCTTTATTTTAATTGGAATGTCCAGAAACAATCAGCCAAACTCAGTCTCAGGTAGAGGGGTGCGACTTAGAGAAAACTGTGAGGTCCGTACTGTGTGGTTGTGCTGCTGCTGTGGTCCTGCCAGATGCCTGCTGCTGCTGCCATCATTAGTCAGCTGCCATCATTAGTCATTAGTCATACTTCTACTGTTATTATACACATATAATTATTATCATACATGTATACTGCCAGATACTAATATATACTTTCAACATATTGTACCACAGTAGCCAGAACTATAACGACAATATTATTACTTTCATGAATGTTGTTGTAAGCTACTGTCATTACCGAGGATGTCATACAGATTACTGTATTGTGTCATACAGATTACTGTTAATTTGTTATGCTGATCTGTTCTGTACGACATCTACTGCACGTCTGTCCATCCTGGAAGAGGGATCCCTCCTCAGTTGCTCTTCCCGAGGTTTCTACCATTTTTTTTCCGCAGTAAAGGGTTTTTTTGGGGGAGTTTTTCCTTATCCGCTGTGAGGGTCTAAAGGACAGAGGGATGTCGTATGCTGTAAAGCCCTGTGAGGCAAATTGTATTTGTGATATTGGGCTTTATAAATAAAATTGATTGAATTGATTGATTGAAAAAAAGGCAGAAGTGATTCATCTCCAATGAGTGAACTGTGGATTGCATTAACGTCCGAAAATCAGTGGTTGACGACCAGTAATGCTATGGTTTGGACTTTTGTGATCTACAAGAGGTAAATATGAGTCGTTGCAATGATTTTGTACTGTGACTAAATGCTATGGTGTAAAAGACGAGTTGTGTTGCTAATCGCGAGTAGCCTTTAGCGTTACCAGGACATCGTTTAGCTTTGCTTTCATACTGTTTGCTTTGCATTTGAAGTAATTGGTTAGGACAAGCTATCGTTAGCTCGCCATGAAATAGTGGACTGGTTGCTTAGCGGATTTAATGTGATTCAGGATACGGACTTTTGTGACTGTAAGAGAGGAGCGGACACACTCCTTTGTACCACTGTGGAAAACTGTTGTGAGAGTGCATGTGAGTGTGTGGGCCCACAGTATATGGTTGCTTGGTTAAATCTTAAAGATGCTATGTTGCTTAATTAGGGGTAATAGTTGAACTTTAAAAGACATAAAAGCAATCAAAAAGTGCTACTTGTTTTGATTTTATTTAATTTGAGTGTTTTATTTCAGAAGGATGTAAAGTATTATAATTTTGCATTTCCTGATCAAAAGAAAACTAAATTTGATATTATTGCACTTAAAGTATAGTTGTTTGTGTCATATTTCTTCATTCTAATTTCTGTTTTGATTAATAATTGTTTAAAGGGTACAGATAGCACATAAGCCAAAAAACATAATAGGAGGTATATCTTTTTTAAATTTACTTTCTAAAGAGTATTGTCACTTGTTAATTAAAGATAAGGTAATTGAGTTTGTATGAGTGCAGGTAATAGCGCCACTGAATTCTAAATCATACCCAGCCCCCGGTCAGAGTACTACTACACTTAGCAGATTACATAGCTACATGGGATGGGTATTTTACACAACATATTAGGACTTGTGCCCAAATGACATGAGCAACTAAAGCCTGAGGGAGATAGTGTAAGCCCTACTGGCCTGCTTTTTGAACCCCCCCCCCAGTAGGTAAAGCCATAGGTGACAGGCTGACCCAGATAACTGCTACGTCTCCACTCTGGCCCAACTGCGCTCTACCTCTCTCTCCTCTTCTCCTTTTCTTCATTTAGTTGAGTGCAGACTAAAGGAATGTTTCACACCCTTGAGACGTCGTCTCCATCTTAGAGCCGTTAACAACATTCCCAGATCCCTCCACCTGTGAAAGGATCCCATTATTCTTCCCCTGGACTGGAATGCCCTGAACCAGGCTGCCTGTGCTGGCAACATAAGTACTGAGAGAGCCTGGCATACATACTCTACATAAACAGTACAGTCCTAATGTGGGCCGTGTGTCAGAGTCATATTTAACCACTGTATACACCAAAATACCATTTTGTAATGTGCTATACCGAATCATACTGCAGTGCCAATGGTGGACATCTACTATGACAACTATAATACATTTTAGACGGTTCACAATGAATACTCATCAGTCCATGATTGATCCAAAGTGCTACATGGAGCAAATGAATGTCACTGAATCATTGCTATGTTTAGTGTCAGACTTAAATTACACTACATAAATGAGATCATTGCTGCCTCTACTGCTCTAAATTGCTTTATATCATGTCACTAAATTTCAGAATATACCAGGTTGCCAGCCTGACTCAATCCAGTGGCATGAGTGAGAAGTGAACCATCATTTTGCTTATACTTGTTTATTGTAAAGACATTAGATTGCAACGATTAGTTGATTAATCAATTAGTCAACTGCAGACATGTTTAAAAAAGACTATGATTAATGTTTTGTTTGACATGGTTTTCCCACATAAAGACTTAAAAAACCAACACAGAAAAATACCCTGAAAAGGGGCTAAAGGTACATCTACCCCTTTTCCTCGATTTCACTCTCAACCACTGCTTGTAATGGATTTCCCTTTCCTCTCCTTCCAGCATTGGCACATTAGATTAAAACAAGGTGTGGAGATACGTTTCAGTATCGGACACTGGCACTATGTTGACCGGTGAGAGAGCAGTGCACATCAAGATGGCTAGCATTAGACAAAACATCAGAGAGATTAAGCCATACATGTTACAACCTTAGTCAGGCACAGACCAGAGTGTGGATACTCAACCCAAGCCCAATAACAACCAACGGGAACCGACCAGACTCTGGGGAGGTTGGAGTTGGACAAATATTCCCAAATGATGTTCAGATTCAGATCAGGTTGGGCAACACATTGTCACTCCAACCTCGTCACATATAGAAATTTTGTTCGTGGACTTTCCACATCAAGATATGACATGTAAGGTGGGTGCATTGACGTTCTTAGACGTCGTGTCAACTTCAGCCTGTTAAATGATTGTTGTCTGTTTTCAGAAATCACTTAATGTGGTTACATTTTGCAAACACACACATGGTTGGGTCTAGGCAACAAAAGCACATGGTTGGGTTTTGTTAAAAAGAACAGGGTTTGGCCTTACAATCTTATGGGAAGTGAATATCAGCCTCCCAGGTAAAGGTCAGTGGTTGTTGGACCCATTCACCACCACTCCCGCCCACCCTACTCAGACCACTGCCGCATGAACATTCATTGTTGGCCTGCCGTATTTCACCCTATCATAACAATGTGAAAGGACAGCTTTTTTCGTTGCTGTCTGATGCTCAAAGTCACTGACCAAGGCCCAGATCTCCACAACTTTAAAGTAAATCCGGGTTGGGTTTGGCCTACCTAACATGATTCTTCATGCCTCGCTTCACAGTAAATATCTGCTTCCTTGCTATGTCCCTTTCACTTTGTTGTCAAAGTGACACAAGGAAATGGGTAGGGTGGTGTATAGATGGTCACCTGCATGTTTCAGCACTAAGTGGAGAGCTTTCTTTCCATTAAGTGCATTCAGCCTAAGGTCAGGCTTGTTTACTAGCCTTCAGGTTTGGACAAAAAGTGCAGTTGGCACCCCATCCTAACCCTGACTCTGTTTTCTCATATGAGTTCTGATGATGTCTGCAGTTTCCCTTTCACACATGTAGCACACAACAGGAGATTTTCAAGGCAAGAACACACCGGCACCGAACAGCGCACACCAACACAGTTGCCCCTGTCATCTTTAATGTACAACCCCATACCGGCAGTGGCTAGACATGTGCTGGCACTCAGGGACACACCACCCTGCGACACTTCACACAACTGTACTGAACTGAATCCACATTTCTCCACTCACTCTCTGCTTGTACATCACAAGAACAAATACTAAGGCCCTGTTTAGACGACAACGGTTTCTCTAAAAACGGAAAAGTCTGTCCTTTGCGTTTTAGAAAACTTCCGCATTCATATGACAACGTTGTTGAAACGATCCCTGTTCACACAGAGCCACAAAATCGAGTTAAGCTGCGGGAACTGAGGTTTCAGGTCCGCAGTTTTAGGACCGTTTAATTTTCCGAGCGGAGGCTGCAACCTGAAGTTTATTTTTATTTTTCTGCTATAGCCAAATACTACTTTCTTATTAAATAGTTATAATCAATGTTGGGCAGTAACATGTAATTTGATTGATGAAGCCCCGGTAACTATACATTGCCATTGCCAGTCCTCTCCGCTCCTCTCACCCACACTTGAGCATCCGTCCAGGGAGGGCTGTGGAGGTCAGGCCGGGTAGGCCGACACTGTGTATCCCAGAACGGGTGAGAGGAGCGGAGAGGACCGCGGAGGTCAGGCAAAGCGGACCGACACTGTGTATCCCAGAACGGGTGAGAGGAGCGGAGGGGACCTCGGACATCTGTTAAATTGGGAAATTACCATTCTCTATCAGTATCAATAGGCATCCCACAAGGTTCAATTTTAGGTCCAGTCATTTTCACTATGTAAGTCAACAGTATTATTCCTTCTTTGGCAAACTGGCATGCCTATCTGTACCCAGATGACACAGTACTTTATTATGTACATTCAGCCTCACTTAAATTTCTGCAAAATCTAAGACTTATACTAAATGCCGATAAAATAAAGTTCATCTTAACTTTAAGAGCTAGAGCTATGGACAAAACTGACATTTATATTCCCACTACCAACAGACTTATGATTGAGAGAGCCACAGAAAATAATTGTGTCTGGGCAAGGTTCTCAGATGGACATGGCTGAGCTGGCGGCTCGCAGCTAACTCCATAAACAGTGCTAAATATCGGTGGCAGTGCTGACAGAGCTAGAAATATTAACTAGTGGGGAACCGGCTGGTGGATGCAATGCTTCCGTGATGACGCCATCCAGATGTCAACAGTAACATGCATGTGTGGCCAAACCAGCTTGCCACAACAAACTGAAGAGAAACTCAGATTACAACACACCCAGATGGAGAGACTTCATTCTCTGCTCAGGATATAATTACTCCACTATGTCTTTACATAGCAAATAGTGGTTTGCTATATTAATGCTCTCAGTGTTGCATTGGTTGAAAGAGGGGTCTGGCATGGGTAACTTCTTTTTGTGTCTGTATGGATGTAACTGTGTTGTGTTGTGTTGTGTGTTGTATTCATTGTTTATTTGTGTTAAGGACCCCATCAATTTGGTGAGCTGGTGCAACTCAAAGGGTTTATCCTTCTCTTTCGAATAAAGGTAGATACATAAAGGTCTTTTAAATACATGCTTCCTCAGTCAAATGTATCTGAAGTTGTGTATGGTGGGCCCTGATTAAACACAACACCATAATGTAACACTAAATCTGCCATGTTTTTCAGATTATCTGAGTGACCGGACCTGCTGCTTCTGTTTGATGAGGTGTTCCTGAACCCAACAGACTCCTCATAGCTTGAGAAAGCATCAGTAAAGGAAGTTACTGCTGGGTAGCTGTCATGCTTCAGCTAGAGGGTCAGAAGACAACACAAAAGCCAGCAGCAAGAGGCAAGTCTCAGTATCGACCTGAGAGCTCAGCTGACACAACTACAGATTACAAGAAACTCTTCACTCTGATGGAGGACATGATCTGGACAGTTTACATAAAAGCTGATAGATTGTGCATTATAAATACCCAATCTATATTCCATTCCATTGACTATGATTAAGTGCTTTATTTTCAAGGAGGGATTTAGTCATTTTCAAATGTAGTAAGGCTCCTGCAGTGTTTGTGATGCAGGGTCAAAAAAAACTGGTTCACAGCCTGACTATGAATATGTAATCCATGACTACAGATGCATAAATAGTGACTGTAAGCAACACAGGACAGAGTCACAAAACAAGCACTAACATCAGGGTAATCTGTAATCTTAGTTGCTAATGTTGTTAATGTCTCCCTGATTTTGGATCAGATTCCCACTGGTTGTGCGGATGACTAATGAGAGAAGACTGGGCTTTTTGGGAGGGGTACTTAAAGAGACAAGATGGTTTCAGACAGAGGATGAGGTGGAAAACAAGTGAAGAAAATTTGAGAGAAATAAAGCGTTTTTGAATATTGCAGTAGGCTATACAAACATGTTCCAGTAGAATCCCAAAATACAAGTGTGAACCTGAACATGAGCAGAGTAAGTCTCCTTAAAGGCTGCTGCAAAACCTTGCTGCCGATGTAGTTTCATGAAGATGTTCTACCTTCATCACCCAGAGCACCTTTTCTCACAAAGATTCAATGTGTGCTCATAAAACTGGCACTTAAATCAATCCACGTTGAGACCTGACATAAAGACACCACTGCTTTCACAAAAACAGTTGCATACTGACTTTTTTTTTTTTTTTTTTTCATTTAACAACAAACACACGTGGTTACATTTAGCCAATGCATGCATATGGTTTAGAAAAAAAAAAAACAGGGTTTGGGTTTACATTCATACGGTAAAGCGAATACTGGCCTCCCTGGCAAAACTCAGTAATTGCTGCACTTTCTCCCCCTTTTCAACTGTCCCAGACAAAAAACACAGTCACATCTGTGCAGCTGTGGCTAAGAAGGTAGAGCGGGTCGTCCCCTAATCGGAAGATCAGCGGTTTGATCCCTGGCTCCTCCAGTCTGCATATCAAAGTATTCTTAAACAAAATACTGCTCCCAATAGCTGTTCCATCGATGTGTGAGTGTGTTAAAAACAAGCAGGTGGCACCTTGTGGTAGCCTCGGCCACCAGTGTATGAATGTATGGGTGAATGTGAGTCATAGTTTAAAAAGCGCTTTAAGTGGTCGGATGACTAAAAAGGCGCTTTACAAGTGCAGGTCCATTTACCATCTGTGGCATTAACCAGTCTGCAGTCCAGTTTTTTCTCCTGCGCCTGGTGCTACTGTGCTGTGATTGGCTAGAACTCACTGCTTCGAGTTTTCCTCCTGGTTGACTGAACTGTTTAAATTTGTGTATTTAACTAAATTTCTATTGTACAGTGGAAAAAGAAGAAAGTGGAGCTGTAGAATGAACAGGAGTGAAGTGGAGAAGGAAAGAAGTTGACAGAAATCGCTGTAGCCTCTGAAATCCCCAGTAACAACCCAATCTCACAGAAATGCGTGAAATGACCACGACTTCTGAACACATTTCTTGGTGGCGGCACGTAATGGGTTAAAATTATGTGCCGGTACTACGGAAACATTGCCAATGTAAAGTCAATTAGGATCTGCTGTCATGGTAGACACACAAATTCCCTGGGGCGTTGGTGGCTTGGTGGTGGAGGGGGCGCCCCATGTGCGGGGCTGTTGCCGCGGTGGCCCAGGTTCGACTCCAGCCGGTGGCCCTTTGCTGCATGTCACTCCCTCTCTCTCTCCCCCTTTCACACTTGTCTGTCCTGTCCATTAAAGGCTAAAAATGCCCCGAAAAAATATCTAAAAAAAAAAAAAAAAAGACACACAAATTTCCTGGTTCAACAATGTCACGTCAACGTTGTTTTCCTCAATGATATCTTTAACATGTCTTTATACACACAAAAACACAAGTGTCCTTGATAACTCAACAATATGACAGGTTAATGTTAAGGCCATGAAATAAAATAAATGTATTTTCTTGATAGCACAGGGCTTCAAGAGCATTGTGCTGTGTGTGGATGTGGCGCGTTGGACTACTATTTTGTATTGTCTGCAATCTGTGGGCTTCATTCCATTTCAAATTGCTGCCGCAACCCGATTCCAAACGCCACTATCTCTGTTAAGAAAAGTTTGTGTGTGTGTGTGTGTGTGTGTGTGTGTGTGTGTGTGCATCAAATCTTGTACAATGGCAATATAAATAGGATGAAGACGGGATGATCAAACTGGACTTTACATTTCACATCCCTCATTTAATCTCTGCACTTGTCACTTTCATATAATTTCATCAAACTGGACTTAAGTTTGTGAATTGCATTCAACTTCCACTGTTACATAATTTAATTATTTATGCACACTGTTGCTCTTGTCACGTCATATATTTCATACACTTAATTTCTTTGTCCATAGCGCAGACCATATTTCCTTTGTACAGTCAATATTTCATTTCATGTTTTATATACCATTTTCAGACTATTAGGTTATTATTCCATTCTATAAAGAGATTTCAAAATTTCAATATAATTTTAATCAAGCGTAGCGTTAGTTCTGGCAGGCCACGACGTCAAGCTCTAATTAGCCGTTAATGGCAAGCAAGCAATCCTCAATCATCTGATGGCTCAGCTGACGGCCCCTTTGCTCCTATTGGAAAATTGCATTCAGAGCGCGCTATTTAAACAGCTCCAGCCTGCCCCCTTTTGCTGCTTCCTCTGCCGGTAATCGCACAAGACAAACTCACGCATGAAGAAGAGATCTCTACTCGTGGTTATACTAACCCTGCTGCTCCTGATGTCGCTGACCTCCGTCCACGATGAGGATCCGTGGCAATTCGACTGCATCATGGAGTCGCAACAAAACTCCGAGGCAGAGGAAGCCATCCGCGACGATGAGAGGCCTCCTTCTCGCCGTCGAAGCTCTCGCCTGACAGGCAAAGCCGCAAATATTCCGTTGATTGATGACTGGCCGATTCCAAGGCTTTTAGAGTTTCTGTTTTGCAACGACATTACCGCTCCAGTCGGAGCGTCGCACCAGGAATTGTTCACTCTATTCATGGGCTGCTCTGGGTTCCAGTCTCCACCTGCTGATCACCTTCCTTCCTCCACTCCTCGGAAAGCTCCAGCTAAGCGCAAACACCGCTCCCGAAACCCAGCAGACGCACCGACTCCAGCCGCTGCCCCGCTGCCCAAAAGAGCTAGAGCCCCAGCCTTAGCAGTCGGCTCCGTGGCTCCGGCAAACGACGCCATCCTGTCAGCGCTGTCATCCATCCAGTCATCTCTTTCAAACATGAACTCCAGTATCCAGACCTTAGAGGCCCGTGCCGCTCCATCGTCCAGCTCTTCTTCCCAGGCCGCCGTGTTTACATCCCGGGACCAGGCTGCTTCTTCCTCGGCTGCGGGACCATCGTCACGGACCGATGACGTCATTCCGGCACCTCTCGACGGCATTACAATCCCCCGTAGATCTCTGGGAAGTGCAGTTGCAATCTCCACCGGTGTCCCATTCTACCCTCCTGCTGCTGCCATCTCCTCCAGTCTGAGAAGCCAGATCCTCGCAGGTAATGATGTTAATCTTGTTAAAATCCTGCTGTGCTCAGATTTCAGCGATAGGCACGTAGTAGACTGTGGTGATGTGTCTGTGATGCTAAAAGATAGTGATCCTAGACTTTCAAAGACTCTGACACTAGCAGAATTCACTGTAGCTTTGGCGTGTTCAGAGATGTAATCTGTGAAGTCCATCCATCCCGCAGAGCTGAACTGGACACTTATCTTGCCATCATTGCCGATCTTGCCATGACATACGGTGGAACTCTGTTCTATGAATACCATAAATCATTCTCTGCAAAGGCTGCCATGTTCATTCAAAGGTTTAATCAAAGACTGGACTGGTCCGTGGTTGACCTGGCTTTAATTAGCAGGCACTGCACTGGCCGTCAAGCTCTTTCCTGCTCCATTTGTGGCTCTTTCTCACACTCCTCCAATATGTGCCCTAAAACCGTGGCTATAGTCCATCCGCCGGCGGGCTTAAAATCTGAGACTAAGGTGACACCATCTTGGACTCCAATGTGCAATAATTTCAATGAGAATGTGTGCAGATTTGTGAACTGTAAATATATCCATGCTTGCAGCTATTGTGGGGATGGGCATCCAAAGTCAGTGTGCCCCAGACGAACCCGCCTTTCGGGGTCAGAAAAGAAAAAATAAAACCTTCAACCCCAGTCAACGTGCCTGAGCTGGGAAAGGCTTTAAGGAAGCATCCAAACCGCTGCTTTGTCAATTATTTGATCACTGGACTGATCCAAGGTTTCATGGCTGGTCTGATTTGGTTGCTTAAGGTGTCATATGTGTGTAATAATCTGCAATCTGCTTTGAAAGAGCCTGAGACAGTAGATACTTTACTGGAGAAAGAAGTCAGGAAGGGTTTCATGATCGGACCTTTCGATAAATCACCCTTTCCTCTAACGCGCATTAACCCCATTGGTGTTGCTACCCGTAAATATTTGGCAAAAAGCATTTAATTATCGATTTATCTGCTCCTCACAATGACGAAGCCCAAAGCATTAACAGTTCCGCTGCCGCCGTTCTCACTGTTTTATGCCTCTATTGACGATGCCATTAAGCTCATTAAACAAGCAGGTAGGGGCGCGTGGTTATCAAAAGCTGACATCACTGACGCATTTAAAGTTATGCCTTTACACCCTTCTCAGTGGCATCTGTTTGGCATTAAATGGAGAGAGAAAATGTATTTTTCAGTTAGACTCACCTTCGGGTGTCGCAGCAGCCCAAAAATATTTGATACATTGTCAGAAGCTCTTTGCTGGATTCTGTTAAATAACTGCAAGCTGCCGTTTGTGCTTCACCTGTTAGACGATTTTCTTCTTGTAGATTACCCTCATGCCAAGCCAGATCATGCTATCACCATGCTTAAAGATACTTTCACAAATCTAGGAGTCCCCCTATCTGAGGAAAAAACTTCAGGCCCACTCCAAGTCATTGAATTTCTGGGCATTAAATTAGATAGCAATCTCATGAAAGCGTCCCTGCCACTCGAAAAATTAAACCGCATCAGAGAAATTATGAAGGAGCAGTGTTCAAAAACCATCTCAAAAAGAGATTTGCTCTCCCTGCTGGGTCATCTCAATTTCGCCATGCGCGTTATTCCTCAGGGCCGCTCTTTCATATCCAGGCTTCTCGACCTCTCAAACTGTCGAAAACCTACACGACATGATTAATTTGGATGAAGGGTGCAGATCAGAGCTCCGGTTCTGGTCTTTGCTGCTCCAGGAATGGAACGGCATTTCTTTTTTCTATAACGATAATCCAGAATCTTCTGTGGCCATTAGGTTATTCACCGACGCAGCTCCTTCCGTTGGTTTTAGGGTTTCTTTGATAACCAGTGGTTCGCTGATGTGTGGCCAAAAGAACTGTCATCTTTACCAGCCAATGTTTTTTCTTCTGCATTAATGGAAATATACTCTATTGTTATAGCATGTCTTATTTGTGGGAAACACTGGTCCAGGAAGCAAATCCTCTTTTTTCTGCGACAACAAAGCAGCTGTCCATATTATTAACAAAGGGCATTCCTCCATACCATTCATTAACAGATTCGTAAGACGACTTACTTGGGCATCTGTGCCCTCTCATTATTCGAGCAGTCCATATTCCAGGATTAGATAATAAGATTGCTGATGCATTATCTCGATTCGAATTTCAGAAATTCCACAGGAGGTGTCCAGAAGCTACGCCATCCAGCCTGCCTTGCCCTCCTTTCGGCCAAACGGTGCTAGATTGACCCTGCAGTCATACATGCTGTCAGCGGCTCATTATATGCGTTCTGGATTAGCAAAATCCACATTAAAACTGTATGACTCTGCATGGTCCTATTTCACCTCATTTTGTTCCACTTTCTCAGTTGCTATTTTGCCTGTAAATATTGCCACTGTTTGTGCCTTCCTGGTTCACTGCTTTGGGTCCCGCAAAATGCAGCCGTCCTCCATCAAAGGCCTTCTAGCAGGTGTGCAGTTCCACCTGCGCTGTTTGGATCCATCCACCAACAGCCTTCTAGGAAATCCATCCATTCAACTCCTGCTAAACGGCTTTAAACGAGAGAAACCACAAGGCAATGATATTCGTCTCCGTTTCACTCCACCATTATTGCACAAATTAATCACACACTTGAGGGTTGGGTGCTTCGATTCATATACAGACTTACTTTTAGAAACTGTCTTCCTCGAAGCTTTTTACGGCTTTTAAGATGCGGAGAGTTCACCACACGCACACAATCTTTTGATCCTTCGCATGACCACACTATAGCCGATGTAACAGTTAACAGCCACTACCTTTGTCTATACCTGAAACATTCCAAAACTGATAGAGACAGGAGAGGAACTTCTGTTGTAATTGCTCAAACTAATTCTGCTTTGTCCATTTTCTACTTGAGAAGCCGTGCTCAAGCCAGCCAGCAAGAGCCGCTGTTTGCCACAGAGAGAGGGGAGCCCATGTCACGTGCTTGGTTCACCGCTCGTCTCCGCCTCCTCTGCCAGTCCTGTGGACTCCCACCAGAACGCTACACAGCTCATTCGTTCCGCATAGGAGCAGCTACAACAGCAGCCACGATAGCGCCTGTGTCCACCTTAAAAGTCATGGGCAGATGGTCATCATCTGCCTACGAATGTTATCTGCGCCCCGAGGTTCGAGCCATCCTAGATGCTCAAAAAGCAATGAGTTTTCTGTAAACGCTGGCTATTGTAATAAAGATATAGACCATGGTATGACTATTTTAATCTCTCCACATTTCCATTAGGTTGAGGGTTTCGATTAATTAGATTTAATTTCTAAATTTCTAATATTATACATTTATCTCCTACTCAGATAGCCTTGTTGTAGCAAGAAGGGCCAGGGAGTTATGCTTGGTATGGTCGTTTTGGGGGATTTTCTTCTGCTGCTGCGCCCCCTGCTCCAGCCGTTCATGATGGCTCATGAAGGTCAGGAAGGTGTGCTCTTCCTGCCTCAGGCTTTCTACGCAAGCGTGTGGAAAAGCAGGGGGTCCCAGAACAGAACCATACCGCCAAATGTAATATAACTTGTGCAAGTAAATAAAGAGTATTTTGACAAAGTGGTCCTGACTGAAATATTATTTTGCTTATTTCATTTTTGTTATTATTGGTTTACTTTTTTCTATTTTTATTCTGTGTTGCGTGTTTTTGGGAGCAGAAGACACAATCTTTGTATGCTTGTACTGGCTGATAAAACAATACTCAATTTATTCATTTATACAATACTCTGGAAATGGTGTTTTTGGGATGGTTGTAGAGTTGTCAAATAGTCATAAAAAAGTAAATGTACTGAATATATCAAATATCTAGTACAGCTGAACTATCGTTATTATTATTATTATTACCATTACTGTTGGAGAAATTATAAAAGAGGAATATATTTACCGTTTTAATAACGTAAGGAGAACAATGTATCCTCTAATAACTTTAATCTAACTACTTCATTACATCAAAATGGGACAAACAATCATAACTAATGCACTATAATAAATTCAGTCAAATGATGATAAAAACAGCGATAAAATGAAGTTTTCTAAACTAGAAAACAACATAAACCACTGCCCATTGCGTGGCGCTGAACCAGGGAATCCGTGTGTCCACCACAACAAAGGATCCTAATTGACTTTACATTTGCATTGTTGAATGCGGTGTTGAGAGGTTGTGGTCATTTCACGTATTTCTGTGAGATCGGGTTGCCCATACTATGCTGTATGCTGTAGCTAACTAGCTAACCACTGTAAGGGCTACTTACGTGCTTATGTTAGCTACTGAACTGTTTGCTAGTAGCCTACAAACTAACTATACATTTGAACTAAAGCCTGCTAGCTTCAAAAATCACATCATGTACCCATATGAGTGAAACTATAAATTTTCAGCTGAAATGTCCAGTTTGCTCGTAGGCCAATAGCAAAACATCCAGTAAATAAAGAAGCTCGCTTACAGAAGCTAGTTTGTTTGAAATGGGGAAAGTGGTTAGCTAACTCCCTGGTGATTTTCGAAGGCTGCAACCAATTTCTGGCCACTTTATTTTACCTTTTTGAAGCTAACCATCTTGCATATACTGACTGTGCAAGATCCCCAGTCTTTGTAAAATCTGATTCTGACTCATGAGACATTGGGTCTCATTCATGAAACGTGAGCAGAAGGAATTTGTGTGTAAACTAGGGATGCACCTAAATGAAAATTTGGGGCTGAAGCCGAATAATATTAAATGCTTGGCCTAATACTGAGTGCCGAATCCTGAATATCGTTGTTTATTTTGTCATTAGTTTTTGCAGATGAACCCCCTGCAGATTAGTGTTGTCACCGTACCAAAATTGGGACCCACTGTACGAGACCAATGAAAATATCATGGTTCTGAATAGTATCACGATACCACAGTGAAAATGAGGCAGATGTGCCTTTTGTCATTTATAAAAAGATAAATCACTTTTCTATAACACATCAATGATATTTCAATGGAATAAATTACTTATTGACTTATTCATACTTCAAAAACAGCATCAATAAGTGACTAACATAGGGGAAACAAAATAAAATAAATAAATAAAATAAAAATCAACCAGCCACCCTCCTCCCCTGACAAGTAAAGAACAGTCCCTCCATAAGTAAAGAACAGTCCTTAAAGTGTGGTAAGGTTTGTGGGCCGTTACCTGCCACAGTGACAGAAATGTGAACAGATCATTTCTCCTCTGACACGCCACATAACTGTGTTCGGCTGGCTCGGCTGTTCAGGTACTACTAGGCAGTTATGACGCCAAGAAGAGGATATTATTGGAGCTGACTTCTCCGTCACCCTGGTAAGCCGATGGCCACCGTATTTGACAGGAATACATTACTGTCTGTTCGACCCACATCCAGTGGGATTCGCCTGTTGTTTCTGCTGGTAGTTGAAATCTGTACTCACACAGCGTGCTGAATGATTTAAGCCTATTTTGCTCGCTCAAAACTATTTTTAGTCGCAAATGCGAGTGTGGTGACGGACGGATTGCCACACTGCCGACATTTAACTCTGCCCGTCACAGCACACTGTTTGATTGTGTTATCAAAACACGCCGCTATTATTCGGCCTTGCTTTTAACCTATTCCACCGAATACCAAATGTGTGTTTTTTTGCAATATTTGGCCGAATATATTCAGTTACC
This sequence comes from Epinephelus cyanopodus, assembly GCA_026686955.1. Classification (NCBI taxonomy): domain Eukaryota; kingdom Metazoa; phylum Chordata; class Actinopteri; order Perciformes; family Serranidae; genus Epinephelus; species Epinephelus cyanopodus. The sequence goes on from CM048919.1 coordinate 4,346,384, forward strand.
GAATATTCGGTGCATCTCTAGTGTAAACTGTTCACAGACGGAAATTTACGTGCATGTCCGCATTCATCAAGTTTTTAGTAGCTCCGATCTTTTAGTAGCTACAAACAAAACCTACTCCTGCTCCTGACCACTCGTAGTGCTTGTGTAAATTTAGTACAGCACATAAATATTGCTTGTCACTATTGGAAATTACAATTTTAACTGGTATTGCGCTCTGTTATGTACACAATACACAGATGCCTTTGAAACACGTAATCTAAACATGACAAAATATTAAAAATATAACACATTTAGTTACATTAGTTGGCAGTTAGCAGGTTTAAGATCCAGATTAGGTTCATGATTGTGAATTATCTATGTAAATCGACTCAAGAGATTACACGTTCTTTCTACATGTTGAATGACGATGATAAAAATATCTGTAAGGACAGTCGGATCACAGCCTCTTCGGCCTCAGTGCCTGGGTTCAGCAGGGGCAGCAGGTGGTGGAGCCACGAAGGAGCACGCGCCAGCTGAAAGAATTATTTGAGACAACACAGTTTGTTTGTTTTTTTGTGGCTTTTTTTTTTTTATCATTTGAATAAATAAATTTGATTTGAAAAATGTTTAATTTACGTTGTATTAAACAGAGCTTTAGGCTATATAGATTCAAATAATTTGAAGACAATGCATACAAAACTGCTAGGCTAAATGTTATCCGTATCATTTGTTAAAATAAATGTTAAATAGCTCTACATTCCGACAGCCATCACTGATTTAGAGTTTATCCATTACGCACAAAACATCTCTGGTTTTCCGTTCCCACTTCATTCTAAACCCCACAAATCAATCCTCTGTTTGTTTGGTGACTGCTGTATTTTTTTGTGTGTGCTTATGCATTTCTTTGCCTCCAGCGCCTGTTCCTGTCACACCACTACTAACTGAAGAAAATAAAATGTTTTTTCTTAAGTCCACTTCACCCAAAATTATTTCAATCTCCGCTTCGGAAAAATTCTTTTTTCTTTCTCTGTCTTTCTTTGTTCCACGACTGACAGGTCGACAGGATGCACCTACACCTCCTTATATGGTGGTCATTGGGTATTCATGGGCGGGGATTTATGCTAATTGCTGGTTACCGGGAGCGCGCTGTCGCTTTACGATGGATTGGCATTCATGATCATACACACGTGTTTACGATCAAATCTGAGTTTCCCGTGGCGCTCCTGTTTTAGCAGAGCAGGCTTTTATGTGCAAATCTACACACAGATTACTCACTTTTCATGAATTAGACCCATTGTCTTTGGATGTGAGAGGGTGTCAGACTTTAGTCTTTTCAAAGTATTCTAGTGTATAGTAGACATTAATCATTTATGAAGCAGCATAGATTCTTTTAAATATTATGAAAATGCATTACATTTTTACTTCACAGCAACAATGAACCTTATGATGAATTATTACAGATGCATCAATATGTACTGTACTTAATATGTACAGTGATAACCTATGATACTGCATGCACTATTTTAACATATTATGATTTCTTCGAAGAATATTTAAGAATTCAGGAGAGAGTAGTTCAAGGATTTAAAGGATAACTTCGGTATTTTTCAACCTGGGCCCTGTTTCACCATGTGTATGTGTGTGTTCGATCCGACTTGCAAGAACAGGACGTCGTGCAACACCCCATACAGCTTTCATAGGCTTCCTTTGTCGGACGGCGAGATGCTGAAGTTGTGGCTAATTGTGCTACAAATGGATGCTAACACTCCTGTCCAGACGCTGCGCCTTGCAGACCATCGCGTCTGCAGTGCACACTTTTCCTGAGATGACTACTGCCAGCCCAAGAGGAGAAGACATCCAATCCCGAAACAAGTCGGATAAGCACAAACACGAACCGTTGTTTTCAATTGATGCAGCAAAACTCTCAACTGTACTCCGGGACAACCAACTCCGCTCTGACCGGCTCTGAGCATGGCTCGTCTGTTTACCTCCGGCAACAGGTCACGTGACATGTCGTTACACAGCCCAGAGGAAGTGAAGGCAAGACAGACGATTTGCATGCTGTTGACAGAGATTACGTTGGAGATATGAGCCGGACTGTGGCGAAAAAAAACCACTTTTAATGCACAAATTTATACGAAACGCATTTGCCCCCACATCTGCCGTTATAACTCGTTTCGCGGCTGCCGGCCGCATCCGCCTCCCTCAATACTGAACCAATTTTAGAACGAGTTGTACCTATGAATCGTACACACACATACACATGATGAAACAGGGCCCAGGTTGAAAAATACCGAAGTTATCCTTTAATCAACTGAATGATGTGTCAGTTAGGACAGATGAACACAACAGGAGGTTCCATTTCACTCTTTTTACAGAGGTTTGAGCCGATTTTCTAACAACTGAAGAAAAGAATAAAGAATTTTAAACTATCATGATTTCTTATTTGTAATAATTAACAATCAAACAAAGGTAATTTAACTTTAAATACAACAACTATAACCTAGGAATCAGGAAATAACTGAAATGAAACTCAAGCAACACAATAAACAAATAATGATCTTCTCAGGATACTCTAAATGCATCAAAGGAAACTCACAGTACATGTACTCAGTTCAAACACTTTAATGGGAGGATCAGGCTGGCCTACATGCGTCCTTCTATTCCAGGATTAAAAAGGACTACCCCCTGTGAGCTATGGTTAGATAGATTCTGGGGGAGGCAGGTAGGAGTATCTGGGGACTTTCTATGCAGGTAGATGCTGACATGTAGAGTAGAGCTAGAGGATTTTTCACACCTTACTTAAGTTGATTGTTGAGGTATGTAGAGGCAAGTTAAGTATTCATAATGCATTATAGCCTAAGCCTCTAGTTTATAACCAGTCAGGAGCATCCATAAGACACTTGACAGTTGTAATTCATTAGATCACATACATAATGTTTTATGACTGTTGATATTGTGCATCAGTAAGCATTATGTTTATGAGTGTAGTCATAGAGCATTATAAATGCATTATAATTCACTGCATTCAATGCATTATAAAATACAGATGATGGTATTCACAGAAAATGTTACCAGTGTCTTATTTCATCCGTGTCTGACATGGAAATCACGGCCCAAGTGCTGATATTCAATGACTTCAGGATGAGACCGGGTTTGAGAGACATAACTGTAGCTGGAGACACACTGTAGGTTTTATGTGCTGGGGTTGGCTGGACATTCTGTTGTGCACTTTGACCTGCAAAATTAATACTGACAGACTCTCAGTACAATACAATAATGCAAATACACACATTCAACCTGCTCTGACAGGCCAGGTGTTTGACTACTTGTTTGACAACTTTTTCTTTCCTTTCTCTGATAATATGTCTCCCATTCTTCTGTCTCAGCTGAGGGCTGCAGGGGAGGTATGCAGAATTAGGTTGAGACATGTAACAGGTGCTGCAGCTAGCCAGCCAGTCTCAGGGAGGAGGAGGAGTGAGGAGGTCTGGAGGCAGAAAACTTCTCATTACACCTTTTCATGAATGAGACCTTCAATCAGTCTGTTTAAAAAAGGCAGAGAATCCTGTAAGAGGGAACGTTGAGGTGCTAAACATACCAGACCGATGTCTTCACAACAGTAGTAACAACAACAACAACAACAACAACAACAACAACTGGAAACCGGCCATCAGTAGTTGGCGTCACAAAGCTAGAACAAAGAGGGCTTTCTTCCAAAGTTCAACAATGATGAGATGCAGCATTTTATTTTAATCTTTACACAAACAGGGACACTGAGCAAGAAAGTGAAGGCAATGACTCCATGGATCATAATTGACACTGACAAACTAACTGACACACTAGACAGGATAAAAGTACACTCATTTCTCTTATTAGGCTGACTTTCCCATTCTCCTGTGGGAAGGGAGACCAGGGGCCCGTTGTTGGCTTAACTGGTTCAGACGCCAAGCCAGGCTGAGGAGTAGCAGCTATGTCAAGCCAGGTTTAACTTATTCAGGTGTGTGCGTGTCAACGGCTTTCTTAAATAGACCACATGGGTCAATCACAGTTTCACTGATGCACCAATAGAGAGGACACGTGCGGCTTACTTTCTGCCCAGTGAGCAGTGTGTCATTATGAAGACTTCTAAGGAGGTTAAACACATAACTACAAAAGTAAATTGCGGACCGACTGCTTGCGTAAGTAATCTAAAAACATACACTTACTGCGCAAATGAATCTGTCATAATTAGTGTGAATGCTAAAGGCATTCACACTATTGTTCTTCTGGAATTTTTTATTATTATTCCTGATTCCGTACGTTTTTCGGCACCTATCTCCTCCTACAAATCTTGTGCTACAGAAACCATTCAAGTATCAAAATGTGCAGCTTCTTAAGGACATTACTGCTTGTATTTTTCTTTTGTCTACCTTTTATACTTTTGGAAATATTCAGCTTTTTCTGCAAAATTTCCCCCATTCATCCTTATGGGGAATTTGTCAAATTTCAATCTGCTATAACTTCGGCATACTTTCAGCTATTCAAACCATTCAACCATTGAAATGTTCAGCTTTTTCAGCTCTTTCAGCCTTCTGCTTTTCAGCTTTTCAACCTTTCAACTTTTTCAGCAATTCAGCTTTTTCTGCAAATAATTTAACATTGCCGCTTATGGGGAATTTTTCAAATTTCATTCTGCTATAACTTCTGCATACGTTCAGCTATTGAAACCGTTCTACCACTAAAATGTTCAGCTTTTTCAGCTCTTTCAGCCTTTTCAGCTTTTCGGCAGTACATTCAGCAGATTTCGTTCTTCTTTCATTCTCTGCTCACATGTTTGTTCCTCAATTCATCAATTTTTGTAAGCTCTTCCAGCCTTGTCTTTTCATCTTTTCTTTATATTTATTTTCATTTCTTTCAAACATTCAACTTCATGTTCAGCAATTAAAATGTTCAACTTTTTCGAGTCTTTCAGCCTCCTTCAACTTTCTGCCCTCTTAGCTTTTTAAAATATTAATCTTTCTGCCTTTTGAACTCCTTCAAACATTCAGCTTCATTTTCAGCTGCAGAAATTGTTCAGCTATCAATATGTTGATTCTTTTTTTCATTCATTCAACAGATTTCCGAAATCGCTTCAGCCTTTAGCATTCACACTGTATTTCCGCAGGAAATGCAATTTTTCTAGTTACAATTAAACTTCCTTTCACAATTGTACGCTTATGCTTGTGCTCATAGAAAATGTATTTGTAGCATGACACAGATGCTGAACAGCCTGACAGCCTGCCTGGAAATACAGTTGAGTATTGTCTGAAGGACATCCACGGTGTCCACAATTGCTGTGCTATGTGTTTTATAGAATTCACAAACTGTCAGACAGTCATCTACAGAAGCAGATAGCGCTGGCAGATGTGTGAAGCTCCAGTGTGAGAAGAGGAAGCTGCAGGGCATGGCGCTTGACAGACAAATAAAAAAAAAAACCTCAAGGAAACTGGACTTGGAAATTAAGGAACTAGAGAAAGAAGTAAGTGATTTTAATGCACACTGTAAGCATGACTGTGATGCAATGTATTAATCAATGTTATTACCCTCTTTCTCTCCACAGCTCAAAGCAGACAATGACTGATTATAGTATTTTTCATTTAAATAAAATGAGGTCAAAGAATATTGTGGTTTCTTCTTCTTGTTTTCATTCATTAATATAAAGTACACTGGAGTTATTGATGCAGTTAACTGGGAATGTTATTTGGGAAGGTCATACAGTTATGAAACATAATAACCACTAATTGTGTGCTACCAACGCCAAATACACCTACTAGTATGTGTATTCCAACAATTAATCCTTTTATTGGTGAGGATATCTGCATGTCAAAGTATCCTTGGCCAAGATGCTGTATCCCAGATTGCTCCCAATACTGTATGCACCCTGTGTGGTAGACTGACGGCATTAGTGTGTGACTTAGAATGGAATGGGAGAGTGAGCAGCTTCACACTGCTTAGCGCTTTTATCTTAAGCGCTTTATACTTTCTATAAAAATAAAAAATTAAAATAAAATCCTGCTATAAGAAGCTATTTAATAAAAACTGCAAACAAAGCAGCTATTTTAACAAAACCCCCTTCTATAAAAGCAGCTATTTTAAGAACGAGAAACAAAGAGCAGCTCTAAAACCATCTCTGTGACGGTCATTGCACGGCTCCTTGCTGTGTGGCGCTGGATTTGCGAACCTAGCAGTCTGCAGAGGTAGCAGATGCATTCCGCTGAGAACCTGTACCGCTCGTACAGCGAGCAAATACATACATAAGAACATGGAATAACAGTAAAACACATCGATTTCCGATCACAGTGACAGCTGACTGGACAGATAAGGCACCAGGATAAACAAAACCTGGCTGGTCCCAACTGCACAGAATAAATCTCCATGGTAACATATGTGCCTCTGCTTTCAGACAACTGAATCAAAGCTAAATTGAGCCAGGATAACCAACATATCCCGGCTTAATCTCTTATCTAGGTTTTGAACAACGGGCCCCTGGTTAGTGCTCAGGTGTAGCAACAGTGTCAGCTTTGTTGTGCAATTGAGAGAGGTTTGTGTTTTCAAACTTGTCTTCTGCTGAGAACTATGAAGCTGACCCTGTCCAGAATTGTTTCCTCTTAGGATCAAGGCAAGGCAAGGCAAGGCAAGGCAATTTTATTTATATAGCACCATTCATACACAAGGCAATTCAATGTGCTTTCCAAGAGAAAACATTGAAGGAACAAAAGATCATTAAAAACAAAAGCTCAAAGCAAGACAATAAATGGTTAAAAACAGTGCAGAAAATGCATTTAAAAAGCAAAATTAAAGCCAAAGCAACAGCAGACAAATATAAAGACAACAGCTACAGATTATCCTAACAATAAGTTATATATCTAGTTCACTGGTAAGCTGCAGTGAATAGTAATGCTTTAAGCCCTGATTTAAATGAGCTGACAGTTTCAGCCGACCTCAGATATTCTGGAAGTTTGTTCCACAGGCGGGGAGCATAGAAACTAAAGGCTGCTTCACCATGTTTGGTGATCCTGGGAACACTGAGTAAACCTGTTCCACATGATCTGAGGGGTCTGGATGCTTCATAACGTACAAGTAAATCAGAGTAAATCAGGCCCGAGACCATTTAGTGCTTTATAGGCAAGTAACAAGATTTTAAAGTCTATCCTTTGACACACAGGAAGCCAGTGCAGTGACTTAAGCACTGGTGTAATGTGTTCCACTCTCTTGGTGTTGGTGAGGACTCTGGCGGCAGCGTTCTGGACGAGCTGCAGTTGTCTGATTGATTTTTTACTCAGGCCTGTGAAGACACCGTTACAATAGTCCAGCCTGCTGAAAATGAAAGCATGAATAAGTTTTTTCTGTATCTGGTTTAGACAGAATTTTTTTTATTCTTGCTATGTTTTTAAGGTGGTAGTAGGCTGATTTAGTAATTGTCTTAATGTGACTATTGAAATTTAGGTCTGAGTCCAGAACTACACCAAGATTTCTGGCTTGATTTGTAGGTTTTAGTGTCAAGGCGTCAAGGTGAGCACTGACTATTGATCTTTGTTCTTTGGGGCCAAAAACAACTATTTCAGTTTTGTCTGTGTTTAGTTGTAGAAAATTCTGGCACATCCACATATTGATTTCGTCAATGCACTTATTTAGCAGATGTAGGGGACTGTAGTCATCTGGTGACACTGTTATGTAAAGTTGTGTGTCATCTGCATAAGTATGGTAAGAGATGTTATGATATTCCATAATCTGAGCAAGAGGGAGCATATAGATGTTGAACAGAAGAGGCCCAAGAATGGACCCTTGAGGAACTCCACATGTCATTTTTGTTCGCACAGATTCATAATTGCAAAGTGACACAAAGAAATCCCTGTCTTGTAAATAAGATTTAAACCAATTTAGCACAATGCCAGAATGTCCCACAAAGTTTTCTAGTCTGTCGAGCAGTATCTTATGGTCAACTGTGTCGATTGCAGCACTGAGGTCCAGTAATACCAGAACCGAAATCTTTGATGCATCACTGCTCAGATGAATGTCATTTAAAACTTTTACAAGTGCAGTCTCAGTGCTGTGATGTGCTTGAAATCCAGACTGAAAAGCATCAAAGGAATTGTTTTGCTCCAAGAAGGTGTTAAGTTGCTGAAAAACAACCTTTTCAATGATCTTTCCTAAAAATGGTAGGTTTGATATTGGCCTGTAGTTATTTATTACTGAGGCATCCAGATTAGGCTTTTTTAAGAGAGGTTTAATGACTGCAGTCTTCAGGGCCGTTGGGAAAAGGCCTGACTGAAAAGAACAATTGACTATCTGTAGTATATCTGATGCTATGCAGTTAAAAACATCTTTAAAAAAGCTTGTAGGCAGACTGTCAAGGCAGCAGGTAGTGGACCTAAGGTTTCTAACTATGTCTGTCAAAGTAGCATAATTTAATGGGTGATGTAGAGGCCAAGCCAACGCTTTAAGCCACTGAGGTGCTGCACCTGGTTAACCTAATTGACGCGCTGATTGTTACCATGTCTGATGAATCAAAGTCTGAGTCAAACTTGCCAGCTGAACACTTCGTCCATTTATTTTCCTTTAACGTTTCAGTGTCCATTTAAACTCGAACAGGTTTCCAAAAACACACAAAAACATCCACACGTGTAACGCCACTTGCATCTAGCTGCTTCAGCGGTCAAAAACTGTTTACTCTTCCGGGTGGAACACCTGACCAGACGAAGAAAGGTTCCTACCATATATAGCAATGACCACTAATTGCCCCGTGAGACCTGATACCCAATACACCAGACACAAATAAATTCAGTCACATTCTGCTCCTACAGGTGAAAAAGTGCCAAATTAACTGGAGTAGTCTTATGTGGCACAGGTGAAATAGCCACTGTGTTGGAGATACAGACTGTCTGTCTTATCTTTAAAACCTTGTCTGTGAAAAAAGAAGCAAAGTCATTGCATGCCTTGGTGGATAGCAGTTCAGGAGGGACTGATGCTGAAGGGTTTGTCAGTCTGTCAACAACAGTAAATAAAGTCTGTGCATTGTTGTTATTTTTGTTGATAATCTCAGAGAAAAAGGACTGCCGCGCCTTTTTTAGCACCAAGTTATAGATGCGTAGACTTTCTTTATAGATGTCATAATGAACCTGGAGATTGGTTTTTCGCCACCTGCGTTCTGCTTTTCTACATTCTCTTTTTTGAGCTTTTACCCGTGTGGCGTTCCTCCATGGTGTTTTTTTCTTACCAGAGACAACTTTGACCTTCATGGGGGCAATATTGTCCGTAATATTCAAAGCTTTAGAGCTGAAACTATGAACCAGATCATTGACAGAGACTGAGGGCAGAACTGGTGTGGGTGTAAAATCCTGGGTGAACAGTGTACAGGTGTTTTCGTTGATATAGCGTTTTCTGATTACCTCTGTTGAAATTTTACTGGTGTCAGCGGAGATGGCCATTTTAAAGAAAACACAGTAATGATCAGAAAAGGCAACATCAGTCACCACAACCTCAGAAATGTTGAGCCCTTTGGAGATAATTAGATCTAAAGTATGTCCCTTATTGTGTGTTGCCTCTGTTACATGCTGCTGAAAGTTCAAAGTTCTCCAGGATGTAGAAAAGTTCTTTCGCACTGCCATCTTTGGGATTTATCAATATGAACGTTAAAATCACCCACTATAACAACACAGTCAAAATCAATGCAAACAACAGACAATAGATTAGAAAAGTCATCAACAAAGTGTGCACTATATTTTGGAGGCCTGTAGATGGTTACTAATACTGCTTGACATGAGGATCTCAACTGCAGTGCAACATATTCAAAAGACTCAAACTTCCCATATGACAACTGTTTGCACTGGTAACCATCCTTAAATAAAGTGGCTACTCCACCTCCTTTCTTTCGTTCTCTAACTGAGCTGATAAAATGGAAGTTTGGGGGGGCTGATTCAATAAGTACTGCTGCACTGTTGTTTTCATTTAACCAAGTTTCAGTTAAAAACATAAAATCAAGGTTTCTCTTGATAATAAAGTCATTAATTAATAGTGACTTGCCAGCCAGTGATCTGATATTTAATAAAGCTAAGTTTAGTGTACTAACATTGTCTGACACAGTCTGTGGCTGACACATAACTGGAGTCAGATTACATAGAGTAGCTGTGCACTTTGGGTACACATTGTTTTTCCTGATGCTAGTCAAAACAGGAATGACAGACGTTGGAGATGACTCTGGCTGATACTTTTCAATTTCAAGATGTGTTTGACCATGCCACCGGCTATTTAAGATCGGCGGTATGTTTAAGGAAGCGGCATGGGGTCTGTCTCATCTCTGACAGGCACCTGAGTGACGTCTAGGGCTACTATTTAAGAGTTCATCAATTTGGCTGAGCTTTAGTGTGGCAGCTTTAACTAGCTCCTGGTTTGGTGAGCATGGTGGAGGGGGGGAGGGTTGACACTGGCTCCTTGGTGGTTGAGTTGGTGGTGGGGAGGGTCAACGTTGGCTCCTTAGTGGTTGCGCTGGTGCCGGGGGGGGGGGCGATGTTGTCTCCTTGGTGGTTGTGGTGAAGGGCAAGAGGGGGGTTGTTGGATCCCTGACTGGGACAGGGACATCCTCAGCCATACAGCATGCTGATAATGACTCTAGGTTGCCCCCAAATAACCCACTGCCAGCCAGCCTTCAGCTTCCTTTCTTTCACCTTTACAAATGCACACTCTAGTTCAAATAGTGACCCTAGCCAGACATTCACATAGAAGAGCTGATTGCCAGTCATTCTCATAACAACTGTGACTAACTCTAAGTAGAAGGTTGTGGTTGTGAGTCCAGAAATATCTTCATGGCTAGTTAAAAGTATACTATGCTGGAGTTTCCTTAAAAATAAATAGATAAATAATACTAACAGACTCATAAAGAAATAATCCCTCTTAATCATCAGTATTCACCCACACTCAGTGTGTGGTGGTGTTGTTATCAGCAGAGACTCTGCCTGGACCTTCTTATTTTAAAAACATAGACCTTTTTAGGACCACAATGACGTCACATTATTACCAGGAGGCAAAACACGACCCACCACCACAGGGCTATAGGCCACAAAGGAGTGTCAAAATGTCGTCTTGTTGTGTAATTGGGAGCCAGAATAGAGGAGTCATGGTTCAAAACTTTAATTTTCCCGTACCAGCTGCCAATGACCGTAAACAAGAACAAAGACAACTATGGTTAAATGCGATCAGACGAAAGGACTGGATGGAGGCAATCATCATAAATGGTACATTCCAACAGCGCTCCAAAATTACAAATGGTCCAATTTGTGCACTTTGGCACTTGGATTGAGTACTTCTGAAGGCACCACTCATATCATCTTCCTCCATTGTCGAAAACAAGCCAACAGAACGTTATAGCAAGCACTAGCTAATGTCTCTGGAAAATTGCTTTGCCTCCAGCCAAGTCCCACCCACTACAAAATGTCATATTGTTTACTAACAGTAAAAGGGTCTATTGGGAATCTAAATGGTTACTTTCTCACCTGTAAAAATATAGTAAAACTTAATAGCAGCTTTTTGTTAAAGGATGGCAGAGCTGGTGATTCTTTGCCAAGTAATCACACTTCCACTTTAAAACAGAAGTAAGATTACACAGTGAGGCAAAGCAGAGGCTCCCTAGTTTAGGCAAAAAACAAGGGTCAATACTGCAAGAAGCTCAGTTGACTTTGTTGTTAGATTCTGGTCCATATTGTGTTTATGTGGATCGTATGCTTGATAGACTGCCCTGAGGCTACACATGTTGAACAAATGTTTAAACTGTACAGAATTTCACATTCAGTGATTAATTTTCTCAGCAATGTTGTATAACTTTGATTGTAGGGTTGCTAACTTTGGGTTCCTGTTTAGGATTGTTTGTTTGACTTCACTGAAGAATTGCCATTCTGTTGCACCTTTGCACTATGCAAAATACAAGAGGAAGTGGTATTAAAATATGAGACTTACTGTGGAGAAAGGAAAAAAAGCAATAATGTTCTAGCTCAAGAGCAAACATGCCCAAGGCAGATGAAAACAAGTTGTGTTATAGCTGAAGTAATATGAGCTAATATGATATGAGTGTGATGCTTCCAGATATTTCTAAATATAGTGCACAATGATTTATTGATGATGATTCAATAGAGTCCTGTGAATAAGCCTATATCTAATGATTTCCACAATAGGGCTTTCTGAAGAAGAAACCTTTCTCTTCCTGTAGAGTGAAATAAGAGCAGCCCTCTGTTCTGCTCTCCAGTCAGCAAATTTCTCCCTCTCTCTGGAAAGCAGCCATCAGATTTAATTACCAAGGTGAAATTTGACATGGATTAAATCAGACGGGGATGTTCTTAAATGCTTCTAATGAAGTGCAATCTTTGAAGATAGGTTTACATCTTGTTATGTTATGAAAAGGTATTTACTGTTTTACTGCACTATACAGCTCTATGTTGAAAATCAGCTTTCGATAACTCTTACAATTCTTCAGATCTATTGTACATAAACTCTGTACTCTCTGCCCTCAGAAGTGTTCAAACATCCAATCAATTATTTAATTAATTTTGGAAGTCTTAGATTTAGTCTTAGTCTTGAGATGAAACTGCTTATTAGATTTAGTTACATTTTAGTTATTTTTATGCTTGCTCTACAATAGGGATGCACCCAATATTCGGAAACCGAATATATTCGGCCGAATATTGCAAAAAAAACACACATTCGGTATTCGGTGGAATAGGTTAAAAGCAAGGCCAAATAATAGCACCGTGTTTTGATAACACCGTGACGGGCAGAGTTAAATGTCGGCAGTGTGGCGATCCGTCCGTCACCACACTCGCATTTGCGACTAAAAATAGTTTTGAGTGAGCAAAATAGGCTTAAATCATTCAGCACGCTGTGTGAGTACAGATTTTAACCATCAGCAGAAACAACAGGCGAATCCCACCGGATGTGGGTTGAACGGACAGTAATGTATTCCTGTCGAATACGGCAGCCATCCTCTTCTTGGTGTCATGACTGTCCAGTAGTACCTGAACAGCCGAGCCAGCCGAACACAGGTATGTGGTGTGTCAGAGGAGAAACGAGCCCTTCACATTTCTGTCATTGTGGCAGGTAATAGCCAACAAACCTCACCGCGCTTTAGGGACTGTTCTTTACTTGTCAGGGGAGGAGGTTGGCTGGTTGATTTTTATTTTATTTATTTATTTATTTTATTTTGACCCCCCCCCCCCCCCCCCCATGTTAATCACTTATTGATGCTGTTTTTGAAGTATGAATAAGTCAATAAGTAATTTATTCCATTGATGTGTTATAGAAAAGTGATTTATCTTTTTATAAATGACAAAAGGCCCATCTGTCTCATTCTCACTGTGGTATCATGATACTACTCAGAACTGTGATATTTTCATTGGTATCATACAGTGGGTCCCAATTTTGTTACTGTGACAACACTACTCTGCAGGGGGTTCATCTGCAAAAACCAATGACAAAATAAACAACGATATTCGGTATTCGGCCAAGCGTTCAATATTATTCGGTTTCGGCCCCAAATTTTCATTTTGGTGCATCCCTATTCTACAAGCTATACATCTCTTTATTTATGATCTCAAAAATGTTGACACCACAAACAACTAATCTGAGACAACTAGGATTTGTACCCAGGTTCATTGTGAACTCTACTTCTCACTGTTAGGAAGCAGAAAATTAACCTATGCAACATGTTAGTTGAAGGTTTAAACTCATGTCCTCTCACAGAGTTGGTGATTAAGAATTAAACATTCAGCTCTGTCAGAGAAAAGTGATCTGAGTTCAGACTGAACTTCCCCTAAAATGAAAAAAAAGGTCAAATATGCACTATTGAATTTAAATTAAAATAAAAATTTATATTGCATTAAACGTGCGCTGGGATGCATTTAACATCATGACTATGATGTTCAAACGTCAGCTGTTTATCACCAGTTTTCAAACGCGACCTTCCTGTCATACATCTTGTGTCAGCACAGTGGACGTGGAGCCTCCAAGCATTCCTATGAGACAGCGCTGAGCAGGTTTTTTTCATGCGGCAAAATGAGACGGTCATTGGATAAATGCAACAGGCTCAGCTTCCCTGGGACCTAATTGAGCGGTAGGCGGGAGAGGACGCCCGGTGTAGGCTATGCATGATGATTGGAGGATGAATTGTCTAAAAGGCTGAACCCCTTTGTGATTGACAGCGCTCTGGAAATACACACCGGCATTTTCACATTTCGAGCTCAGTCCCATGCAGATATTTGCGAGTGGAGTCTTCTGACAGAGTGCCGCCCAGAGTTCCTTATTTCCAGAAGCGGTATAGCTCATTTTCACCGTTTGTAAACCCATCTGAAAATTTTTGTGGTGGGTTTTGCTGTGGTTCTATGGCATGAGTGTGGTTGAAAAACAGCTTCAATTAAATGTTCCTTTTATAAGTTACTGTCTTGCTAAAATATGACAGATTTTATGATGTAAACTTAAAGTGAGCTTCCCCTGTTTGAAAGACCAGCAGCCGCCGCTGCAGCGCAGGTACACTCACAGATAACTGTGCCTCCTACCCACCTGTCAAACAGCATCAACCTATAAACCTTTCTGAGACAGTCCGGCTTTGGGTGCAGTCGTGCATGGATCAACAGATGTGAAGTCCAGCGGCCAGTGGCTGCTTGCTCTGCTGTCATTCAGCGGCTAACAAGCGGAGCTGCTAACAGCAACACAAATCCATTCAGCAGCTCCACCATCCACAGTCAGACACACTGTTTATTTACTGCTCTGTGTGAGTGTTGTTTCTGGCTAGCAAAACATTCTAGCAGAGACTATTAACTGGAGTTTACCAGCCTGTCACTCATGAGGCATTTGAAGAAAATTTCAAGCAAGGCTGTTCTTGGCACTGTCATCACATCTTGACGAAAATGAAACATGAACTTTGCCTTAGTTTTTCTTATCAAGACCTATTTTTAGATTGGTGTTTTGTCCTCTGATTTAAGTCTGTAAGGGAAGGGTTAATATATATTGCTTGTAATAACAGATCATATTTTTTTACTGAAATATATGCAAATAGACAGAAAACATCACACTGTTTTAAACTGAACTTGCAAGAGAATTTATTTTGATAAGGCGACTTTTGTTTTGAAAAGTTGCAAAGGATATCCTGTGCACTGTGGGATAGGGAAATCCTGATGGTGAAAAATTTTAATACTGTTAATCACCAATGACACTCCAATTTACCTCAGCTAATTGACCAGCTTCCCATCAAACCTTATACCTAGGGCTGGGTATCACCACTTACTTCCTACATCTATTTGATTTTTATCCAATATCAATTTGACTGGAGATTTTTCAGATAGAATACCAATTTTTTCCAGTATGTGATTTTCTGAGAACTCTGTTACATTTACAAGGAATCATTAAAAAAACCAAAAAAAAAAAACATTCACAACAGGAATAAAACTGAATATTTTATAACTAGATGTTTCTAGAGCAACAACAAACAGCATAGTCAAAATATAGACCTAATATCTTAGTGGAAAAAAAAAAAATCAATAAAATAGATCATATTCCTGACATCACAATACTGAGTGAAGTGTAGAAAGAATAAAGAAAAGAGACATCAGTCAGTATCAGTCCTCCTGTACTCTCTGCTCCTCCCTCTGCTGGTGAGGAGATTCACTGTATGGTCACATGACCACTGGAAAGTTTTAAGATACGACACAAACCGAGCTAAACAGGTGTTGCTGTTTTAGCTTGTTAGTAACAATTTGCTATTAGATGGAAGGCGCTCTGCGCATGTTTATAATATAATAATTAGTTACAGTTGATAAGAGACTGCGGACAGAGCAGACTGAAATATCACTTTTCTACATGTTTACATGTTGCTTAACAGGTGTATTGATAAAGTATTGGCTTTTGTCCTCGAGGAGGCTTTACTGCACTTACAATACAGTAACAAACGTAGCTCGTTATCTTCACTTCTCTGTCGTCATTGCAGTACCTTCACTCCGTGCTTGTGTGTGTCTGTGTGTGCACGTAAAAGTGGCGCAGCAGCCAGGACGCACAGACAGTAGGAGGATATGAATACTGTATATGGACATGATATGAATATAATTTATAAATATTTTAAGTGACACAAAAGGGGTGGCGAACCCCGCGCAGAGCTAGTGTGAGCAGCGCAACCTGAGGCGCGCTCAGTTTGGTAGTTTGGCAGACCAAGGTGCACTGACATGGGTGTGGCAGCGCAGCAGGAGGAGGTGTCGACAGATCCAGCTTGGCGCAGTGACAGTTTCGTGCCAAAAGGCTTCGCTGAAGGTGCGCTAAAAGCTTGCCAGCTGAAACCAGGTCTACTGTCAGCGCAGGCGAAGTGCAGCCAGTGGAAGTGGAAGTTTGGCTGACCGGCGGACAGTGCGCACACTTCACCAAAACCTCACAGGCAGGTTTCCAGAATGTCAGGCACATTAACGATGCAATAAATACCCACAAACACCACTATTCAATGCAACTATCTGCAATCAGCAAGGGCTCCAGGGTTTTTTCGGACCTAATTTGTATTGCAGAGTTTTGCACAGTGGCGACCGGATCTTTGCTCTCAAACCACAAAAAAATGTGATGGCACAACAGTCTCCTTCAGTACATTATTCTATGCTTTCTTTTGATTTTCACATTGGCTAGTCATCCTGTTTAATTTGTCTTCTGATTAAATGAACAGTTGAAACAAGTTGTAGGAAGTAATTGGTTGCTGGCAGACAGCTTTACTGTTGTGTACAGCCTTTATAGATTGAGCTGAGTAGTGATGCGCGGGTCGACCTTTACACATCACATCAGATCAAAGGGGACTGGCACCATTTGGCACGTTTGTAATGGAAACCCAACCTGATTTCATTAACACAGCTGCAAACTGATGAGTTCACATCCCTCTCAGCCAACCACAAACAGCCACAGCATCAGATAGGGAGTATATATTCAGCATCTGTCATCTTAGAAAAGTCAAAAGAAAAGAAACAGAGACTGTCAGAGAGAAAGAGAGAGCGCTTTTTCAGTGTATTCGGGCAACACTGATTTACAGTTGTGGTGACCTCCTCCCAGGCTACCTTTGCATCATCAGCCCATGGAAGCCTGCTCGCAGTTCCATATATCCGGACACTGCGAGCTTGGACCTCCCGGACCAAAACATCAGTTCCCTCCTGGGAGAAGTTTGGCCGTCTGACGCTGCTGCTCTCTTCTGCCATGGCGAATTGAGTAAACTCTCATTACGCCTCCACGCAGCGCATTTAAGGGCGAGGAGAGGGGCTCATTTGATTGGTGTGATGTGTGTAAAACCCACTCCATGCCTTCTCTCCTCCCTCTTTCCGACTTGTGCAGGTAGGAGGGAAGGAGGTGGGATAGAGGAGTAGCTGCGCCAGAGCGCACGGTGTGCCAAACTTGCAAAATCCACCTGGCCACACCCACATGGGGAAGTGCAGGTGTGCTGCGCCTCCGCCGCGCCCGGTCTGCGAAACTATTAACTCTGAGGCCATGGACATAAGGGGGTTTTTAAAATGTCCTGCTCCAAAGGACACAGACAGACAGCAATCAGAATCCAACAGTGTAACTAACGACCACCCAGGGACAGCAGCAAGCTCGCAACCAAATTCGGCCAGCTCTGGAGCAGCGTCACTTTACTGAAGAGTAGCAATCAACTATGGGGGCACAAGATTTTTTTTCCCTTGCACTACTTCACATTGAAAGTGACATCACAGCACAGCTGTCACCTGACACCATAGTCGACGTATACACAGGGCGCAAAAAAGACTTTTCCAATGGGAGATTTTGCAATGTAAGTTAAAATCTGCTTTGCTATTTAATTTATGAGTTGTGATGCACTGTTGTATGTAAAATTGTTATGCTTCACCCAGTCTGGCAGGGTCAGATCTTGGAACTATCTCGGCCTATAGCCAGATTTTTATTTGCCCCCCCAGCATGAATCTCAAACTCCGCCTTTGACTTTAACTATAGGTCCTCACATTTGTAAAAGGAGTACTCCAGTGATTTCCATAAGGTTGGGGGACTTGTTAGAGTATGCAAGTCAACAACCATACTACTAGTTTTGTTAGGCTGTAGAGTACTTAGGCACAACGATTTGGACTGAATGCTAACACTCACACAATGACAATGCTTACATGCTGATGTGAAGCAGGTATAACGTTTAGCACGTTTAACATGCAGTTTAACTTGTTAGATTGCTAACATTTTGGGTTAATTAGTGGTAAAACACAAAACACAGCGGGAACATTCAAAATTAGTGAGTAACGAATGAGGAACTAATGAGTAGTTACTGAGGAACTAAGGTACACAACATTAGAGTAGTAACTGAGGAACTAATGAGAAACCAATGAACTAAGGTACACGAAATTAGAGTAGTTACCGAGGAACTAATGAGGAACTAACTCTTAGTTAATGGTCAGTTCTTCAGTAACCCCTGACCAAATTTCATAGAGGAGTTAATCACGACTTAATGATTAGTGAACTAGTTACTTCATCAGTACAGAATCAGTACTCAATAACCTGTCCATTAGTTACCGTTTTTATGCCCTAAAGTAACACATAATGAGTAGTCTTTCATTACTTCTTCATCATCTTTACAGTTAGTTCCTTAACAAGAAAAATCACAGACAGCAGGATTCTTGAGAAGAGTTTTATTCATTATTTTCAGACCACATACACATCAACATGACCATCCATGTTATTCAGTATGATGATGCCTAAGAAATAAATATGATAGTGTGTCACATTTTAGGTAGGCTAAGCTTAAAGAATTTATCATGGGGGCCGCGTGTAAAGTACTGTATACTGATCACAACATTGTTCAGAGTACAGTTGTTTTAGGTGCACAAAATGTAGAGTAGTTTCTATGAAACAAATTTGGAATGATTGAGGAACTAAGTATTAGTTAATGGTCAGTTCTTCAGTAACTCCTAATCAAATTTCAGAGGAGTAGTTACGGAGGAAATAATGAGGAACTATTACTTAATCATTATCTACCCTTTTTGTGTACCCTAAAGTAAAGTGAGACATCAAAATGAGTAGGTTATGATTCAGTACTCATTACCTACTCATTTTGATGTCTCACTTTACTTTATTCATTCCAGATTTTTTCATAGTAGGCTAACTACTCTCCGCACCGTCGACACTTCGGCGTTGGTGTCGGCGGGTTTTCGGCAGATTGAGCATGTTGAATCGGTGGCGTGATTGTCAGCGAAAGAGATCACTCTAATTGGCTGTTCAGGTTTTATTTCCTCGCCCCTGTAGCGAGTGAATCTGCCTGTAGTGAAACCGGGGCTAACCGGTGCTTCCTCCTCAGGCTCCACTTTACTCAGCTGCCTGACAGACCTGCTGCTTCTTCCCACTTTAACCTGAAAAGCCAGAGCATGACCAGAGGGAAGCACAGCCAGTTAGCCTCCCCTAGCCTCCCAGCTAGCCCCGGCTCTCTGTTTGGATCCAACCGGAGCCCGGGTTTGTTATTCAGGTTAAAGTGGGAAGAAGCAGCAGCGTTTGTCGGGCAGCTGAGTGAAGTGGAGCCTGCAGAGAAGATACGGGGACCGTCTGGATGTAATAGTCCGTGGAGGTGCTGCGGTGCTCGGCTGCACAGATAGGAAACCCCTCGGCTGACAGGATGTACCACTCTCTCACTCCGCTACTTTGTTTATCTCATGCATTTCTCAGACTTCCGGTCTGACAACGCAACAGTTGGCTTCCATCGCTGCTAACTCTTTGATGTCGGTTTGGTGTGTCCACGCCTGAAAGGCATCATCGTACAGAATAACATGGATGGTCATGTTAATGTGTATGTGGTCTGAAAATGATGAATAAACTCTTCTCAAGAATCCTGCTGTCTGTGATTTTATTGTTAAGAAACTAACTGTAAAGATGATGATGAAGTAATGAAAGACTACTCATTATGTGTTACTTTACTTTAGGACATAAAAATGATAACTAATGGACAGGTTATTGAGTAATGATTCTGTACTGATGAAGTAACTAGTTCACTAATCATGAAGTCGTGATTAACTCCTCTATGAAATTTGGTCAGGGGTTACTGAAGAACTGACCATTAACTAAGAGTTAGTTCCTCATTCATTCCTCATTAGTTCCTCAGTAACTACTCCTCTGAAATTTGATCAGGACTTAATGAAGAACTGACCATTAACTAATAGTTAGTTCCTCATTAGTACCTCAGTAACTACTCTGAAATTTGATCAGGGGTTACTGAAGAACTGACCATTAACTAACATAGATTCCTCATTAGTTCCTCAGTAACTACTCTAATTTTGTGTACCTTAGTTAGTCAAGTCAGGTCAAGTCAGGATTTATTTCTAGAGCACATTTAAAAATGACGGCAGTCAACCAAAGTGCTGCACATTGGGGGGTACAGAGTTAAGACAACATCAATAATAAAAATATAAAAGATGTATAAAACAACGATAAAAGGACAGAGAACACATTAAAAATAGCAATTAGAAAAAAAAAAAAGAACTTGAGATCATCGTGCTCAGGCTGAATGATACGCCAGGTTGAAGAGAAATGTTTTTAGGGAGGATTTAAAAGTCTCAAGGGACTGGGACGATCGGATGTGAAGGGGGAGGCTGTTCCAGAGCCTGGGGGCAGCCGCTGCGAAGGCTCTGTCGCCTCGGGACTTAGGGTGAATTCCAATTCCTGTCTTAACCCTCAATCTTAACCCTCAGTCTCAAAAATGCGCACTCCTGCGAAGTGCTAGTGCTGTCCCGATTCTCAGAACGTTAAGTTGAGGGTCAAGAATAAGGGCTGTATGTCCCTCACTTTTAAAATTTTCCAGGACCACCCTTGGTAGTGAGTGCTATCCCAGAATCCTTTGCGCATCATCCACCGAGCCCAGCTGAGCCTGGCCGAGTACAGACGATTCAGTCAATGCAAGATGGCGGCGACAAGCGTAAGGAAGCGGAGTTATCAATGTGAGTATTTTCCTCGTTAATAGTTGTTTTAAAATTATGATAACCATTGCATTATCTTAGTTTAACGTCATTTTATGGACTATAGACCTCTATGTAGTGTAACACACATATCTTTTGTCTAGCTAACGAAGCCGGTGCGGGCACTTGCCCCTGCACGTAACCCCGGTTCTCTGATAACCAAGTATGCTGTCATTCAGTTACAAAAAGTAATTTTTCTCAGTGATAACGTAGTTGTTAAGTTGTTTTAATGAAATGCTTGTATTGACATTTTTGTAAGATGACTGGACGGTGTCATCTCCTGTAGCCGTAGAGTCTGCAGCTGGTAACGTTACATCTGCAGGTTAACATTAGTGATTGTATTATCTGGTGACTCTCCGCTGAATAAGTTACATCGGTTGTTGTGGTACAGGTTATTTGGTTGAATATCAACTTACAACCCAAAGAGTGAAATGTTAACGTGGATGAAAGTCACCAGATAACACTTGTGTAACCGTATAAACAGCCTCACTAGTTCTGCTGGATGTTGACCACAGTATTCATTGTGATAATACTTGCAATACTGCATGAAACTAAACTGATAACTTAACGAATATCTGACAGGTAGCCAAAAAAATAAAAGAAAGTAATGTTGTTATCTCTGTTCCATTTCAGGGCCACCAGACAAAATACAAGCACTGATTCATTTCAGGGCCACCAATGAAGACAAGTTTACAAAAAGCAAGCAGGCTCCAAAAAAACTATGGGAGTGAGTAATTTGTAACTTGTGAACTGTTCATATTCATAACATAATTCTCGGGCACAACGGCAACTGTTCCCCTAGTGATGAAGCGTTCTGTTTCAATATGAAATTAACACAGCTATAGACGGCAGCAGATTATTGTTTGGTAACTGCACATCTGTTTTGCTGCCCCTATACTGTCACTTTTTGGAAAGATTTTATCGAGTATATTCATTGTAACATTTATGTTCTATTTTCACTACTGCACAAAGATGTGCTGTTTGGATTTTATGATGTCAGCATTTCTAAACAAAAACAATTCTATTTCATTAATCTATTTATTATCTATAGCGAAATTCTATATTCATAAGAGTAAATTTTATATTAGAAAAGCCTTGTTCAAAATTTTTATGAATGAAATGCAGCAATACTTAGAAAGCATTCAGCACTCCACAAACTCCAAAGCTATAAAGATTCTGAAAATATGTAAACAATTTAATGGTTTGAGCTGCTGAACTTTTTTATTTATTTATTTGTTTCTTATTTCTCTTTCTTTCTTTTCTCTTAACCCTGGCATATTTATTCTGTTCATGTCTGTCATTTCTTGTTTTGTACAAGAATTGAAATTGTTGGGGAAAAAAAATCGTTGCATCTTTTTATTGACGACTACTGATGATGTATATTTCTTCTTCTTTGAACTGACAGACTGGACAGAGTTTTGGCCCCCCACAGTCTTAAGACGTATTTGCCTTTGAGGGGTGTCCCATTTCTAAGTCACAAAATAGCCCTTAACACTTGGTTTTGAGGGCTACTAAGATTGAGGGTTGAGCTTGAGGGTTAAGATTGAGGGTTAAGATAGGAATTGGAATTGGCCCTTTGTCTTGTTTTTGGGACCACCAGCAGTAGTTGGTCCGAAGACCTTAAGGTTCTGGTTGGGGTGTGGCGCAAAAGGAGCTCAGAGAAGTACAGGGGGGCCAGGCCGTTGAGGGCTTTAAAGACAATTAAAAGGAGTTTAAAATCAATACAAAAATGGACCAGGAGCCAGTGGAGGGAGGCTAAGACTGGCGAGATGTGGTCGCGCTTTTTTTGCCCGTGAGGAGGCGAGCAGCAGCGTTCTGGATGAGCTGCAGATGGTTGAGGGAGGACTGATCCAGGCCAACATAAAGGGAGTTACAGTAATCTAATCTGGTGGTTATGAAGGCGTGGATCACCCTTTCAAAGTCTGCAGCTGAGAAATAGGGCTTGGTTTTGGCCAGAAGACGTAGCTGGAAAAAGCTAGTTTTGACAACAGCACTGATCTGTTTGTCAAAAACTGGCTATCAAAAACCACTCCGAGATTCTTTACAGAGGAACGAATGTTGGGGTTCAGGGGGCCCAGGAAATCTGTGGAGCTGCGTGAGACATGTGGCCTCCAAACAGGATAACCTCTGTCTTGGACTCATTAAGATTTAGGAAATTAGAGCTCAACCAAGATTTGACATCACTCAAACAATCCAGCAGAGGCTGCATTGCATCCTTGCTTAAGGACCTTAATGGCAGGTAAATCTGGACGTTGTCAGCAAAACAATGGAGTGAAATCTTGTGTTTTCTAACAACATCACCTCGAGGCAGCATATATAACAAGAAAAGAACAGGGCCCAAGATGGAGCCCTCGGGGAGTCCGCGGGTCAGTGGGGCTGCAGCAGAGGAAAAGTGACCTGACTGCACAGAAAAAGTCCGATCTGTCAGATAAGAACTGAACCAGCTAAGGGCGGAGCCTGTAATGCCCACGGACTGCTTGAGGCGGTGTAACAGGGTCGCGTGGTCAACTGTATCGAAGGCGGCTGACAGGTCTAAAAGCGTCAGGATGACAGAGTTATCTGAGTCGGCAGCTAAGATCAAGTCATTAAAGACACTCAGCAGGGCAGTCCCGGTGCTGTATCGAGGTTTGAAGCCAGACTGGAACTTTTCATGAATATTGTGCTGAGCTAAAAAAGACTGCAATTGGTTATATACTGCTCTCTCTAGAACCTTGGATAAATAGGGGAGATGAGATATGGGCCTAAAGTTTGAAAGGATGGAGGGATCCAGATTTTCCTTTTTGATTAAAGGTTTCACCACAGCATGCTTAAAGGCTACGGGGACACAGCCTGAAATGAGACTGGTGTTGATCAGCAGCAAGATGTTATCTCCAACTGAGTCAAATACTTCCCTGAGAAGATGGGGGGTAAACTGTCCAAGGGGCATTTTGTAGGCCGCAGATGATTGACTACATCAGAGAGCTGGGGGAGAGACAGAGGCTCAAAGTGGTCAAGCATAGCAGGGCAGAGGGTAGAAGAGTCTGACATGGGCCTGACACAAGTGAGGGTGGGTCTGAGGGTAGAAGCTTTTTTAGAAAGAAAGAAGTCATTACAGAGTGAAGGCGATGGTACAAGGGGGGAGACATCACAAGGATTAATGAGAACATTAAGAACATTAAACAAAACATGGGGCTTATGGAGACTATGGCAGAGAAGTAGGCAGTTTTGGCAGTTTTGACAGCTCTCTGGTAGTCAGATAGGCAGCCATGGAGAATTTGTCGGGAAACAAGGAGCTTATCTTTCTTGCATTTTCTCTCAGCGCATCTACATGCGCATCTGAGGGCGCGTGTTGATTCAATTAACCATGGCTGACTAGATGGTTTAGTGCGCTTTAACCTGAGAGGAGCAACAGAGTCCAGGATCTCAGTGCATGTGGAGTTGAAGAGAGACAATATGTCGTCGGCGCTAAAAGAACATTTTTCATCTAGTGCACATAGCGGGGAGTCAGTAAAACCAGCAGAAAACTCTGTTGCAGTCATGGGGGTTACAGCGCCGGCTGCGCACAGGGGCGGTAGGTCTATCCGCTGAGCCCGGCAGAGATAAGTTGAACAGCACGGGTAGGTGGTCGGATATACATGCTGTTGCGCAGATTTCATTGACAGAGACAGACAAACCATAGGACAGGACAAGGTCTAAAGTATGGCCCTTTTCATGTATAGGTTCAGTTATGCATTGGGTAAAATCAAAGGAACTAATCAGGTTTAAAAATTCCCTGGCCAGCGGACGGGATTCGCAACATACGTGGATGTTAAAGTCACCAGAGATTAAAATGTGGTCATATTTCACTACGATCCCAGACAGAAAGTCCGCAAAGTCATTTATAAAGTTTTTGCTGTATTTTGGTGGACAATATACAGTGACACAAAGGACGGGAGGTGACATATTGGTGACAAATTCAAAAAGCTGGAGATTGGAATTGAATACAGAGGCCATGCCGCCGCCACTGCCCGAGGAGCGGGGAGAGCTAAAGAAAGAGCAGCCTGGAGGAAGGAGCTCCGAAAACAGGGTATCGTCACCAGCGGGGATCCAAGTTTCCGTCATCCAGTTTGCGGGAGCTGAAGAAGTCATTCAACAGGAAAGTTGTATTAACTACTGACCTGGCATTAAGCAGGGCCATGCTGAGGTTTTGCTCCAGACTAGCTGATGTTGCAGCGTGTCTCAGTGGGCGGAGATTGCGTGCTGAACGCCACGTTTTCCCCGTCTTCTGAGGCACTTTTTCCGGGAAAGGAGGCAAGAGAGCCGCTGGTGGTACTGCCTGGAGGCGGGGCGCGTCCTCTGGCAGCGCTCCCTTCGGGATGAGACACAGGGCAGTCGGCACAGGTGATTGGGGATATCCGCCAGCACAGGGGATATTGTTTGCTGGTCAGACATTGAGCGATCTGACGGCAATAGAGTCTCAAACATTCATTCATTTTGAAGCGAGCTTGGCGATCATATACCAGCAGGGCAGACGCATCTCAGCAGGCATAGAACAGCAGAAACAGGATAGCAGCAAACAATATAGTGAGACAACAGGAGGAGCGAGGCGGACGGCTTGCCATCACGGACGCCATATTTTCTCAGTCAGTTTCTCATCACTCAGTCAACAGGGCAGTAACTAGTAAGTTCCTCAGTAACTACTCATTAGTTCCGCAGTAACTACTCTAATTTTGTGTACCTTATTGTAAAGTGTTACCAACACAGCTGAAACTCATTTTTAGGTATTTGTTCATAAACCACAGTATTGGATTAGTCAAGATTTTGACCGGATGATGGCTTTTGAGAAAGTTAAGGGATCACCAGAGTTATTACACTTGAGGGGGTCATGAATGTCAGTAGCTAGGGGTTCAGGAAGGATAATTATACTTCCGTTCAGGGGCGGCTCTAGACCAGAATTACTGGGGGGGCCGAGGTGGGGCCAGTGTTTTTTTAGGGGGGCACATATAAGCACAAAAGAGGGCGATATTTATGCGTTCAAAATTATTAGTTTATTTAAAAACAAAACAAAACACATTATTTTATGAATGTTTGTCTTATATCTGTACAATGACACATATCTGAACAATAACACTTTTATCTGTATGGAATGACACTTATATCTGCATAATAACACTTTTATCTGTATAGAATGACACATATCTGCACAATAACACTTTTATCTGCACAATAACATGTATATCTGTATAGAATGACACTTTTATCTGTACAATTACACAATCTTTATGTACAGTAACCCGGAACAATAGAAAGAAAATTCACATACAGTGGTCTACCTTATAGCATTTGCAGCACAGTAGGCTGAAACATTACAACAACAAGATTCTCCGATTGTGACTCCTTGAGAAACGGTCTACAAATGCATCACGTTTCAAAGCCTTGGACCTTCTAGATTCAATGCTGAGCACCCCAAGATTGCTTAGACGCTCCCCACTAATGGTGGACCGGAGGTAGGTCTTCACCAGTTTCAAGGTGGAGAAACTCTGCTTGCAAGAGGCGGAACTCACTGGGAGTGCCATAGCTATTTTGCATAGTCTAAAGAGCTCAACAAATACTTCTTTATATGGCTCAGTGAAGCGTGTCAATGCTACTGTGTCGGATGGCTTCTCAATCACACCACCCTGTACTTTTCTCTCTTAAAGTCTCTTAAATTGATGCAGCTTATGTCCCAGGTCATCAATATTAGCATCATACAAACGACCAAACTCAAACAAAATGATGTCCTTTAAAAATGCATCACTCTTGGGGTTGAGAGATCGGATACTACACATCAGCTCACAATTGGTCTTTGAGAAATGTTTGCTTAATTCACTAAGCATGCAATCAATGACAGGATAGAAAAATGAAGTCCGAAATGTTTCTTTGTCACAGTCTAGCTCCCGCTGACCAACAGTGCCTAGTATGTGATATTCACAGAGTCTGAAGCTTAGCTTTCTTTGCCGTTTTGCCACTGACTGTGTGGCAGCATCACACTGCTCACAAATATTCAACACTTCACCCCATAAGCTATCAAAGAATGACTCCTCCCTGAAATCATTCAAAGTCTGAACTAAAGCTTCAACTAAATCAACAGCTCTTGAAAGGTCAACGGTTGGTGACTGGAGCATATCAGAAAGAAGCTTTGTTTCCCCAAACAATTTACGAAGTGTAACTAGATGCACAACAAATTCAAAGTCAATCTGGGCCAGAAGTCCATGAGCCTCAGAAGATTTTTCTCCTCTGCGCTCTTATGCCACCTCATGCAGCACCTGTTTAAGAGCAGGTAATCTATCCATCATGTTAGTTAGAGCTAGAAAGCGACATGCCCATCGTGTGTCACTTAATTGTTGGAGCTCTCTTGTGCTGCCATACATCTCCCTTTGTACAGTCAGCCATTTGGAGTGCACATATGATCCAGAAGTGAAAACATAGAGACTCTGTAACAAAGCAAAGAATTCCTCTGCCTCCGGGACAGCTTTGACAGCACCAACTAGCACTAAATTCAGACAATGTGCACTGCAATGAACGTAGAAGGCATATTTTGCATGCTCTCTGATTCTCGCCTGCACCCCGAATGTTTCCCACTCATCACGACTGCGCCATCATATGCTTGGCCTATAAGGTGGTTTTTATAGTCAAGCCCGTGTCGTTCCAATAAGTGGACTATTTTCTTTGTAAGCCCTGCAGCATCAAGTCTCTCTGCACATTCAAAATGAAGAAAACTCTCCTTGATGGCTCCATTGTAATAGTAACAGTAACTGAGTACAAAAGAAATCTGTTCTTTCTTTGACACATCTTTTGTTTCATCTGCCATGACGTTGAAGAATTCACTATTTTTTACTTCTTCAGTGATTTCTGACCGGACCATTTCAGCCAAACAATCCAGCACCTCATTCTAAATTGTTTTGCTTGTATATTTGGTATTATGAATGGTGGTCAATCTATGTTTAACAAGTGCATTATGATTGGCAATTGTATCAAGAATTTCCCTGAAGTTGCCTTTGTTGATAGATTCCTCAGATTCATCATGTCCACTCTGTGTTATGTTTTGTCTAGCTCTAAGCAACAGCACTTCACCAATTGTTTTAATGTACTCCCTGTTTTCTTTCACTTGTTTAGTGTGCTCCTTATTGAGGACATTTGCCAGTGTTGCATTTGTTTTGACAGCCCTCTGATAATCCCTCCATGCAATCATTGCTTGCTTGTGCCTATCAGATTTTGTATGCACTGAAAAACTTCCCTCTCTTTCAGTAGCCTTTTTCCAGTTTCTAAAACCCAATGGTGAGTCAAACACAGCTGCTGATGCTTTTGCTGGGCTAAAATGGCAGCATGCATAACAGAACACTGAGTCTTTCACCACAGAGTATTCAATCCAGGGGTGGATTCCATACCCACAAGCTCTGAAACTGTGCCTCCTGTCCCCCATTAATGTGGTAGGGAAGGTCTTCAGGTGTGGTTGCACAGGACTGTCTTCCCTGCACTTGCTAATATCTGGAAACAGATGAATACAGTAAACATGAGAGTCAACTGAGAACAACATTAATTTATCATTATTAATTTATCTGGTCTATTTATTAATTATTTACAGACAGACTTCACACTTTACATGGACAGGGTTTATGAATTGTAATTAGGCCTACACTGCTTACACACACACATTTGTTCAACCTCACAAACCTGATGGTGCTGTGCTTGACATGCAAGGCAAATCTGGTTGTCCCTCATTCTGTCCCTCTATCTGAGCCCGAATGTCTTCCTCCTCACTCTCAGATTGCCTCTCAGATGCCTCGCTTTCCACCTCTCCAACCTCCTCCTCTAGCTCTCTCTCCTCCTCTGGCTTGCTCTCCTCCTACTCCTGAGCTCTATCATGACCTTCATCTTCTCCCTCACTCTGTATGTTGTTTTTTGCCTACTGGGGCAAAAAAGGACATAATGTCCTTCTTACTCCTTTTCATGATGATAGCCTACTAAAAAGAAAACGGAGAGGATTGTAACATCTACGTCTCACAAGGCCATTCAAGTTTTCATTAAGCAAGTAGGCTAAATCCTGTCGGTTATTTCATCCATTTACCAAATATAAGTTACTCATTGCTGTACAACAGACTTTTAAGAAAGATAAAGCTACTTGGTGAACATGACATCATGTTCACTGATTTCAGTGGCTTTGCTTATTCACAAACATAGCAGGACCAAGGCGTGATTAAGCGCAATAAAAACAGATTTTATTATTGTAGTGAACAACACCAGTAAAACACGAACATGTACAAACACTGACGTTACGAAATTGAATCGTTTTCCTTACCTTCGCCTCTTTGTAGTAACACATGCGGGGGCAGGGCTGCTCGCTGTTAGCTCTCACATCCAAAGTTTGCAGGTAACACACGGTGTGTGTAGCGCTTTAAGGAGTCCGTGTAGAACGTTCCGTCATGTTAGTTCCGATTTTCGAGCCAGCGCATGTCGCCGTAAGAAATTAATACGCGTATTATCTGTTCAGCACAGGGGCCACAACAGGGGCCAGGAGTAATTTTACAGGGGCACTGGCCCCTGTTGGCCCCTGTGTAAAGCTGCCTCTGCTTCCGTTGAAAGCAACGCCCTCTTCTGGTCTTATATCTGAATACAGAAACAGAGACAGATCACTTTGTTGGTGTAACAGATACACTGACAGATAATGACATCTCTGTACAATTCTGCATATTGGGCCTGGGTATGGTACACAGCGTCCACACTAATTAAACAAACCGGATCTTGCGGTCAAGTGTACTTGAATCCAGGCCCAGGTCCCTGATGTGGAAGCCTCCTCAAAAAGGTGATTTTGAGTAAGGTTCATGTGTACTTTGTTATGATTTGCATTAGGTGAAAACTAACTGTAAAAAAACAGAAGTGGACTTGTATGTAACACAAGTGGCAGGTGGCAAGTAAAGTTGAAAAGGAATTTATCAAGGCTGTCTGTCTACCATGAAATCTATGTACGCAACATGCGCCGATCTCATCCCCCAAACTGCGCAGGTCTGTGCAGACCAATTGGCAGGTGTCTTGACAAACATTTTTAGCCTGTCACTACTCTGTAGTCCCCACATGTATCAGGAAGACCACCACTGTCCCTATCCCTACAAAGATCAAATCTCTCTGCCTGAACAACTACTGCCCAGTACATCTGGTAGTTAAAATTAAGGTGGATTTATTTTATTTTACATGGATGTATAGAATGGATTTATTAATGGATCTAATTATTTTTCTATGAGTGATGCAAACATTGGGCATAATTGTGGGGATATATTCCATAGTTCCTTAGGGGCTAATAATTTTGACCTTAACTGTAGACAAAGTTCCTTCGCACAGTAGATGCAGCACTTTGCTCGAACAGACTCAAGCCATGTTGTCTTCTTCTAGCCTTAGGCTGCATAAGCTGGAGTCAAATAGTAAGAAGGTGATGAAGGCCTTCCCCTGTGAAGATCACGCCACAGACCTGAAGGACCTGGACCTTGCTGATGATAATCTGCCAGTACAGTGCAGCCTAGGGTTACAATGGGACTACAACTCAGACTGTTTCATTTGCTGCGTTCAGAATGAGAGAAAACCACTTCGGAGTCCTTTCGACAGTGAGTAGTCTAGCCTATATGATCCTCTTGGATCTCTTTACCTGTGACAATCATAGAAAAATAATTCTCAGCATCCTCAGTAGCTACTGAACCTGAGTATCCCTAGGCTTTACAGTCCTGTGTCACCATCTGCAGGCAAAAAAACAGAACTTTGTGTCTTCTCAGATGCCCCTGAAAAAGCCAGTTGCTGTGAGAAGACTGTGGATGCAGATGCAAAGTGTTTTCCAGGATTGATCTCACCTAAACTGGGGCTTTGGGCAGCAATCATGGCAGTAAAATCTGGCTATGCCATTGCTTCTGAAATAGACATCATATTTGATGCAGTCACCTTTTCTAGAGACAGTAAGATTGAGCTTGTGTACATTTACAACGAGAAAAGGAGGTTTCTATGTGAATCAAAATCCAAAATCCAAAACCATGATATTTTTCATCCAATACCTCAATATCAATAACAGTAACAATATCAGTAACATTTGATCAAGATCTGTCTTTTGATTCTCATTTAAAACAAACCTCACGGACTGCTTTTTTTCATCTGCGTAATATTGCGAAAATTAGGCCTATCCTGGCCCGAAAAGATGCAGAAAAATTGGTCCACGCTTTTGTTACCTAAAGGCTGGATTACTGTAACTCTATTATCAAGTAGCTCTAGTAAAAACTCTCCAGCTAATTCAGAATGCAGTGGCACATTTACTAACAGGAATTAAGAAACAAGATCATATTTCTCCTGTTTTAGCTTCTCTGCACTGGCTCCATGTAAAATCCAGAATTGAATTTAAAATCCTACTGTTAACTTACAAAGCTCTAAATGGTCAGGCTCTGTCATATCTTAGAGAGCTCATAGTGCCATATTATCCCACCAGAACTCTGCGCTCTGTCTCTCTCTCTCTCTCTGTCTCATTGTGTCATACGGATTACTGTTAATTTATTATGTTGATCTGTTCTGTACGACATCTATTGCACGTCTGTCCGTCCTGGAAGAGGGATCCCTCCTCAGTTGCTCTTCCTGAGGTTTCTACCTTTTTTTTTTTCGTCGTTAAAGGGTTTTTTTGGGGGAGTTTTTCCTCATCCGCTATGAGGGTCCAAAGGACAGATGTCGTATGGTGTAAAGCCCTGTGTGGCAAAATACTGTGATTTGTGAAATTGGGCTTTATAAATAAAATTGACTGATTGATTGATTGATTGATCAATATTTTGATGATATTGTCAGGTTGACTATTGGTGCTTTCACAAAATATTTGCACAATAAGTTTTTTGCTCTGAATCATCAATGGGAAAGTACATAATGACTAAATGGGTGAAAGCAAAGAATAAAACAGCTGGAACCATCTGGTGAGTTCAGAAAATGACAATACTTTACTGTAATGCAGCTTTTATAACCAGATGAAGACAACACTTACCCTATTACTATATCCAAAATCTAAGAGGATATCTAGTTTCATATCATGACAGAAACAGTATTGAAATATTGCCTGGCTCTGCTAGACATGGGACATTTTGTCAGTTAGTGTAAAATGATTGATTGGGGGCCATTAATAACAAGTCAGCCCCCTTGACCTGCACTTAAATTACATACACACACTTTTCTGTTTTGTAAACATGTCTCCTATGGACTAATATGGTGAATAATTTAAGGTTCATTGTACTTCGTTATTTCTTTGGAAGGGCATTTCTTTGTTATTTCAGTACATGGTAACCTGTAAAAATAAAATCCATCTTCATCATTTTTCATTGCCCTTGGGTGTTTCCCATTTTCCAAGAGCTACCTCAGAAAAAAGTACTGCAGACAGCTACAAAACATCTCTTTCTGTTCACAGTGCCGAAGCAATCTCACCTTGAATTGAAAAAGTTGTATTATAAAGCTTTGTTGGGAATGAACAGACTCGATTTTTGTCTGTGGCAGAGGAATAAAGGATGCAGTGTTTTTTGTTTCTCAACTCTGTGTCAAGAATGAAGCCCAGACATCAGATCACAGCTCTGAAAGTAATTACTCTGTGGCACCAAAATCTTTGCTCCATATGGCTGCAATAGGAGTGCACATGTGGTTGAATCTGTTCCCAATTTCACATTCCATTCTCCTCAGAGAAAGGTACAGCACAAGCGGAAACATTTGCTGAGAGAACTGGTGGCCACATTGTAACCAAGGATGAGATTTTAAAATCATTTGTTGACACACAAGAAACACAATAAGTTTGGGGGGCAGCCAAATCAAATCCACTTAAGCCAAAATAACACCATAGATCAGGCCTATTCAATTAGCCGCCCGCGGGCTGCAAGCAGCCCAGAAAAAACCTCTGAGTGGCCCAGGCAGGGATCGGGACCGATACCCGGTATTTAACGGCCCGAGGCAAATTTTTTCAAGACTGTAGTAATAGTAAGCTCTGATGTTATCGGCTCTTATTGTTACTTTTTAAAGTTTGGGTTTCATGTATCATCATGCTGCAGCCTCTCTCCTGCTCTCTGTATGTCCGTGCTGACCTCTGACACTCTCAGACACAAACATAGAGTGAAGTCAGACAATAGCAGAGAAGTCACGGTGCAGATGAATGGAATCTAAAATCAAGACTGTAGTTGACGACAACTGCACTTGTTACTGTGAGTAAGTGCAATAAAACCTCTGCCAATAATAAGCCAATACTTTATCAATACATGTGATCAGCATGTAGAAAGCGACATTTTAGTCTGCTCTGTCTTTAGA
Source organism: Epinephelus cyanopodus (assembly GCA_026686955.1). Taxonomy (NCBI): domain Eukaryota; kingdom Metazoa; phylum Chordata; class Actinopteri; order Perciformes; family Serranidae; genus Epinephelus; species Epinephelus cyanopodus. Next base: position 4,379,626 of record CM048919.1, read on the forward strand.
GGTGCGTCAGAGAGCAGGATGAATGACTGATACTGATGTCTGTGTTCTTCATGCTGAGATTACTTTTACACTCAGTATTGCGATGTCAGGAGGAACATTTATTTTACTGTCATGCTAGATTTGTTTCCAGTGAGATATTATTGAGTTTATATAGTGACTTTGTTGTTGTAAATATGACTGTTGCTGCCATGGACTGTATAAAACTATATCCTGTGTAATTGACCTATAAGGAACATGTCATGAGGTGAGGTGTGTGCATGTGTGTGTGTGGAGGAGAGAGAGAGAGGGAGATGCTGGTAGAGAGACAGTGTGTGTTATTAGATACTGTTAATGTCACTTATCATGCTTCTGTGCATTGATAGCTATTTTTTATTCTGTTTCTGCATTATGTTGAGGAGGGCCATGCGTATACTGCTCAAAAAAATAAAGGGAACACATAGTCAACACAGTCTATTAAACTCTTGGGATATCAACCTGTCCAGTTAGGAAGCAATTGAGTTGTGAATCCGTTTCACCTTCTATTGTGCAAATTGGACAGACAACAGGTGGAAAGGAGCGGCAATTACCAAGAATACCCCTATTTAGGAATGGTTTTGCAAGTGGTGGCCACAGACCATTTCCCTCTCTGCGTCTTTTCTGGTTGATTCTTGGCTAGTTTTGCATTTTTCCAGTGTCCTCACCACTAGTGGTATCATGAGGCGGTATCTGCAGCCCACAGAAGTTGCTAAGTAGTGCAGCTACTCCAGGATGGCACATCCATACGCACAGTGGCCAGAAGGTTTGCTGTGTCTCCCAGCATAGTGTCAAAAGCATGGAGGAGATACCAGGACACAGGCCAGTACACCAGGAGAAGTGGAGGGGGCTGTAGGAGGGCAACAACCCAGCAGAAGGACCGCTATCTGCTTCTTTGTGCAAGGAGGAACAGGAGAAGCACTGCCAGAGCCCTCCAAGATGACCTCCAGCAGGCCACTCTTAACTAATCGATTAGTCGTGGGGAAAAAAGATCTGCACGTTATTTTTACTTTTGCGGTAGTGTGTCTGTGTCATTCTGCAGTTACACCTTCAAAACACTGGTCGGCAGTGGAGGACTGTGTTAAGTGCTGGAAAGTTTAGTTCAAATCAAACTTTATTTATATAGTTGATTCAAAAGACATTAAACATGGCTTAATAGGGACAGTTCCAAACACAAGTATGCAAACTGGCTTCACTATAACTCGCAGCATTCACAGACAAACACTTGTCTTTATCTGGACACATTTTCCCCACAAATACAACATGCTAACGTTATTAGCACAAGTCTATGGCATTTTACATTGTATAAATTAGCCTAGCGTCTAGCGATCTTTTCCTCTTCTAATATAAAGCCAGGGACGACAGCAACATGTAACAAAGGTAACGGTGCATAATTTGACTCCATTACAGCTCACAACAGTCACTGACAAAACAACTGTCTTACACTAAACACGTTTCAAAATTGGCAGATTCGCCATTGGCGCCCTGTTCTCTTCACAGATGAAAGCAGGTTCACACTGAGCACATGTGACAGACATGACAGAGTCTGGAGACACCATGGAGAGTGGGCCAGTGATGGTCCGGGGAGGCATATCCTTGGAGGGCTGCACAGACCTCCACGTGCTGGCTAGAGGTACCCTGACTGCTGTTAGGTACCAGGATGAGATCCTCAGACCCATTGTCAGACCATATGCTGATGCAGTGGGTCCTGGGTTTCTCCTGATGCATGACAATGCCCAGCCTCACATGGTTGGAGTGTGTCAGCAGTTCCTGGATCACAAAGGCATTGATGCTATTGACTGGCCCACCTGTTCCCCAGAGCTAAATCAAATCGAGCATCTTTGGGACATCATGTATCGTAGCATCTACCACCACTACATCGCACCACAGACTGTCCAGGAGCTGACTGATGCCCTGATCCAGGTCTGGGAGGAGATCCCTCAGAAGACCATCTGTTGTCTCATCAAGAGCATGTCCAGACGTTGTAGGGAATGTATACAGGCACGTGGAGGCCAAACACACCACTGAGCCACATTATGAGTTGTCCTAAGGAAATTCACAGAAGTTGGATCAGCCTGTGATCAGATTTTTCTACTTTGATTTTGGGTATGATTCTGAATCCAGTCCTAAATAAGTTAATGATTTCGGTTTCCATGACATTGTTCTTACATTATTTTGTTCTCAACAAAGTACACTATGTAATCACTAAAGATTTTCATCTGGAATACTTCATTCATTGAGATCTGGGATGTGTGATTTAATTAAAGCAGTGAAAATCTTTAGATGTATCTATTTGTATTTCCTAAGTATGTTGTCAGTTGAGGATATTCCACATTAATCTTTAACATGATTTCAGTCGTAAAAATAGATCTTGATAATAAAAACTAAATGAAATTTGTTTCATTTTCGTTGAGACTTGATAAAAATGTTAGTGGTGGACTATCAGATAGCAGGGAACAGCCGTGCTTATAGTTATCTTCAAATACCGCATGCGCAATAGGCTTGTGAACTCTAGTAAATAGTCTGTGCCAGGATGTTTTGCTACTGTAATCACTGACAGGCAGGGCCAGGTCAGGCTGTAATTTCTAAGTATTTCCTTGGGATTGAATCAGGTGTGGTCCTCACCAATTATGTTTTTTTCTCTTGTAGTTCTGGTTTGTAAATAACAGGAGTTTTAATAGACTGAATCAAGGTGGAAAGAGAGAGAATGAGGGGAGGGGGGACTGCGTGAACCTTTGTGCGCTGCATCACCAGGGACCACCATGCACATCAGATGCACAGAGGGGCAGCTTTTTTTTTACATTCTTCGAGTGTATCTCTGACCGCCTTTCTCTTTTATTACCACGGGGTTTGCTTAAACAATGAATAATCATCATTAGTGTTCAACGATAACGTGTTACCTCCACACAGAGTTGAGCAGCAGATGGCTGTATGGACAGTGTCTCTCTAAGAGTTGTACTCATAGCGGATAGAGTGGGAGGCAAAGTGCCTCTGAAGTCACTTTGAATGCAGTGAAATCTCTCCCCTTGTTCTCTTTCCAGCTGGACTTTGTAACTGTACAAGCCAACGCAACAAAGCTCCACACAGCAGCAACTTATTCATTCTATAAACGCAGACACACAAATGCCAGGCGCACTGGCGCTGACTTTATATATGTGCTAACTAAGCATCTTTTATTTCTTCTGTTACTGGTTTATTTGCTTTTTATCTTGTAAACATGACAAATAAACATTAAGGCCAGAAGGATATAGGCTACATTTACTGAAAGAAATGCCTTGGTGATTCTGCCAAGTTAATCACTGGGAGTAGGAAGCATAGTCCTGCACAGGTTCATTTTTGAAAATCTGCACCCACCCTTACCCATAAAGCTCAGCACTAGAACCAAGCCATTACCCATCATTATGTCTAAGTCAAAGCCGCATCTGCCCATACCCATAAAGCTCAGCACCAGAACAAACCCTGTTACCCATCATTATGTCTAAGTCAAAGTTGCACCCGTTCGCACCCGTTAATAAAAGCCCTGTGACTAGACTCACACCCATAATCAAACACACACAGGCTACAGTCACTCACATTAGCTGGATTTCTCCAGTCTTGAATTACAGATCCAGAGGAGGAAAAGTCTCTCTCACTGGCTGCGCTTAGTGCTGGGATGGCAAAAACATTCTGCTCAATCACTGCCAGGTTAGGAGTCTGCTCCTTCCACCTCTATAACACCTCAGAAGTATACTCGTTAGGTGTCTTGAACTACACTGCCACCTCATCCTCAGGCTGCAACGTTTCATAGCTGGAGTCCTCCACATCTGTGACAAATGTGATGATGGGGTCAAAGGTTCGACTTGTGTCATTGACTGACAAAAACAAAGGGGACTGCAGCTTGATAATAATGATTTAGATACTGAAATATTAAACTTATACTGCACATATTTTCCATTTGTTTTTTTCTGAAAAATAAAAATAGGCCTATATATTTTTGTTCTCACCCGCTGCCTGCCCAGAGCACACAGGGGCGTGTGTAGTTCATTTTCACCCATGCCCATACCCATGAATTTATTTACACACACACACACACACACACACACACATATAAGTACATGCATACATACATGTATATATATATATATATATATGTGTGTGTGTGTGTGTAAATAAATTCATGGGTATGGGCACCACAAGCTGAAATTCATCTAGTCTAATTCATCTAGTGGTGAGAAGGAGACTCTTCATCTTCCATTCTGTGCTTCACTCCAATGTGTCTGTGTGGTTCAATACCAGAGCCGGCCCTGCAGCTGGCAGGCTTCTAGTTGTTCAAAGTGGATTGCAACATGGAACTCTAAGGCAAACTGAAAGGTGGAGGCATCTGTTTTTACATTAACAGTGGCTGGTGTTATCATGTGACAGTGACAGCACTGTTCTCCTCATCTAGAATCATTTTTTTCAACCCATCAACAAAGCTTCGCTAATATTGGTAAGGTGAGGTGCCTGTGCATATCCCAAAGCATACTGGCAGACACCACCCACCAAGCCACAGCCTGTCCATCCTGCTGCTGTTTGGCAAGCAATACAAACATATCTGTTTTCTTTCCTCAGGCTGTGAGACTCCTCAACCTCTTGTCAATACTCCTGTTTTGTTGTTGTTTTTCTTGTGTAGCATAGGCCAAGAAACCTGTGTTATTTAGAAGTAATCAGATTTCTCCACCTGTTTACATGACATTGAAGAATTGAACTTACTGGAGAAAGACAACTGTTCCCGGGTATATGTTTCATGGTTAAGCACGTTCAGTGTATGTACTGTAAACACTGACTGTACAGATATGACTCAAAGCAGACATGTTGGCATTTCACAGAGGTAATAACAGCAATTATAATAACTGCAATCCATTTAGGTTAAATAGTTTAAAGGCCCTAGCATTGTGTATGCTGGCTTCCCGGATCATTAGTGTCATTAATTACATCTGTGCCTTTGTAGCTATGACAATCATGCTGTGCCTTTTGGTTATCACCGCTTTACCCAAAGCAAGTATTCAGATCAACTATTTGATTATTCCTCATGCTTATCTCATCAGATCACCAAACTGACTCCAGTACTGCTGCAAAATAAGATACTGAAGATACAGATTTACTATTGGCTAAATGCAGGAATCATGGCTTTGAGGCAAATCTGATGAACATTCCCCTCCAGTCGCTCTGTTTACAGGTGATAGAAGCTGAGATTTCATTGATCATTCATAATGTAGCAATACAACAAATGTGTCTGTGCATGAGAGAGGGTGAATCCATACATAAATGTATTTGTGTGGGAGTGTCAGAGTATTTATAAAGCTTTGAAATTTGCATCACCTATCCTTTTCTAACGATGAAGCCAGAGCCCTAACAAGCTAATTAAGGTCTGAGACCCTGGTTAAAGTTGCCTGAGTGCTCAAATGTCTTGGGGTGCCCAAACTTACTCTAAAATTGTACAAAACAGAAATAATAGTTTAATCTTGCTTAAAATGTTGAAAAACAGGTTTCATCTTTAACTTCATGCCTTTTGGAGTTCAGTTCATCTTCTACTTACTTAACTCTTCACAGAAGCCAAAATCTTGACCAGGGGCTTCTGCATGCTAATGTATGTTTGCTTTTACACACATCCATAATAAATGTCTGTCTGGTTACAATGTAACATGGTACCAGGATTGGGGGTAACACATTACAAAAGTAATGCATTACAGTTACATATTACATTTTAGCAGTAACAAAGTAATATAATGTGTTACAACAGGATTTTAGATAATGTTATTACATTTACAATGTCACACAACACATATTGTTTTCACTTTCCATTTATCCACACTGCCCTCTTCTGCCAGCACGCCACTATAAAAAAAACATTCCCTGAAGCTGGTTGTGTATTGTCATGTCATTATAGTCTACATTATAGAAGGGTGTCAGTGATTGGAACCCCTGGGTCATGTTGTACTGTGTGTTATCATGTTCAGTGTATTTCCATTCATATACCTACAACATCTACAGTGTATCCTGTTCGGCCTTTGCATCCTAACACCAGGTTCACACTGGCTTGCAATCTGCAGTGATTATTTTGGCATCTGGTTTCTCCAAAAGCCCCAAGCACACTGACAATGTGTTGTCAACAATATAAAGCGTATATTAAATATGATATAATAACCTGACTATGATAAATAGTAGATGCATCTCATGCTTCCACATATTTCGGTTGTGTCTAAACAGAGAGCCAGAAAGACGGGCTGAGCCCCTGAGCCACACACACCCAACACTTGCATAATCTCTCACCCACCCACACACACACACACACACACACACACACACACACACACACACACACTCAAAAAATCAAAGACACAAAGAGACACACAGACAAGCAGACAGAGAGAGAGCTCTAAATAGTAGGGGTGTAAATCACCAGTTTCATCATGATACTGTATTATATTATATCACAAAGTCTGCCATAATACGATTTCGATTTGATTCGATTCACGAGCCCGCGATCAATATGAGGCGATGATACGCCCATTTAAAAATATCAATGGCATTCACATCAACTCACAAAAAGCAACTAAAATATCATTTGACAATTTTATTTCCTAGCTCTGCCAGATGTTCAAATGAAATACAACTTTTTAAACAAAAACATGAAAAAAATAAATAAAAATAGAACCTGCTCACTATAAAGTGCCACATTTCTTGTTCAAGTGTAAGTGTTCATCTGTTACATTAAGGGCACTGTATGTAAGAATGTAGCCAAAACGGTTACTGCACTCAAATTCAAAATACTGCTGAGTCGTGTCCGCCCCCCCTCCCCTACAGATTTGAAGTTGTTGGGCAGTGGCACGCTGGTGACTGATTTGATTGCTATGTCGCCACGTCCTTGATCTTCGGTTTTCCAGCGGACCATTCAAGCAAGTCCGGCTTCTCTGCTGATAACGCTGCTGCCGGGATACAGCAGAGGAGGAGCCGGCTGCTAATGCTATGTACTGGGATACTGCTAATGCTGCTTGCCGTGCTGCTGTAGCTCAGTCGTAACTGTAACTGATGCTGGGACTCTACTGACTGTGTGACTGGTAGACAGCGGTGGGTGGTGCAGCAGGCCAAAACACAAATTCAAAACATAAACATGATTTGCAGACCAAAAAAAATTTTTAAATGCGAATATTCTGGCTGTACTATTGTTGTTGATGAGATCAGTATGTTATATGAACATTATTCCTTAGTCTCTGTGACATATAGGGATGATTTTACGACTATTTGCTTTAGATTTCTTACATATAGCTCCTTTAAAGTGCCATTGTACCAATATACATGTAAACCTTCAATCATATTTATAGTGTCTCACAAACAATGTTTTAACAGTAAGAACTTGATGACCAAGGTAACAACTTAAACCACTGCGCTCCTGCATCACAAAACATTGCGTTCAGAGCGGACAATGTCACCTGCAGTGCTGAACACATGCTCAGATGGTACGCTAGTACAGGGAATGCAAAAGTATGTTTTGGCAAGGTTTGTCAGGAGAAGAAGCTCAGTCTATTGACTTTTCTATCACTGTAACACATCACCTCCCAGCAGGGCCGCCCCTCCCTAAACGCAGAACACGCACTGTGCGTAGGGCCTCATCTTCCATGGGGGGCCACACTTTGCGCGAGCGGACGCATTTGCGCATATGCACAATGGATGTGCACATGCGCTACCGTGAGGCGTGCGTAGTATCAGCTCGAGGAAGGAGAGAAGAGACCTGACCGCCCATGCCTCGCTGCAATGATTGACAGCACTTGACATCTGAACAATCAGAGGTGTGCGCTGGCAGGCACTTGCAGAGCTGCAGCAGGTGAAGAGTTGTCGACATGTCGTCCAAAAGAGCCTCAGGAGTATGAGCGGGGACGTTCGGGCGGGCGGGTTCCACGGAGGAGGAGACCCGAGCCTCGGGGGTATGTGCGGGGCCGGGAGGTCGGACGCTCCCAGAGAGGGGAGAGGGAGAAATATAGCTAAATAAGATGAAAATAGAAAAAATTTGTCTCTGTATTTTATTTCTGTTTTTAGTGTTTAATTAAGGTGGGAGAGGCGGAGGGCTGAGGGAGATCGGACGCCTCCAGAGAGGGGAGAGGGAGAAATATAGCTAAATAAGATTAAAATAGAAAAAATTTGTCTCTGTATTTTATTTCTGTTTTCAGTGTTTAATTAAGGTGGGAGAGGCGGAGGGCTGAGGGAGATCGGACGCCTCCAGAGAGGGGAGAGGGAGAAATATAGCTAAATAAGATGAAAATAGAAAAAATTTGTCTCTGTATTTTATTTCTGTTTTCAGTGTTTAATTAAGGTGGGAGAGGCGGAGGGCTGAGGGAGATCGGACGCCTCCAGAGAGGGGAGAGGGAGAAATATAACAAAATAATATGAAATAGGAAAAACCTGTCTCCCTCTTTTATTTTATTTTCAGTGGTTAATCAAGGGTGGGGGATTGTGGTGGTGGAAGTTACTTTCTTTTGATGAGTAATTGACGGCTATTTGTGACTCAGATTTGTTTATTTATTTATTTCAGTTTGAAGTTATTTTTATTTAATATTTATTTATTTATTTCAGTTTGAGTTTTTTATTTTATGTGACTCATAAAGCCAAACTACTGTATCTACAGTTCATTTGTTATTGCCAATAAAGGTTGTCAAGTTAAATGGCAAGTTGTTGTATGGTCATTTTGTACCTATGATACATTTGGGATGGGGGCCTCCAAATAAAATTTCGCTTAGGGCCCCAATTTGGTCAAGGGCAGCCCTGTCTCCCAGGATCAAAGATGGAGTGTCTTTAAACTTAGCCACTTCAGCATAGGCTAGCTCTCTGGAGGTCCTGGCAGTCTGTCTAAGGTCCACTATGCCAAAGATGTCACCAAAAAGATCTTCAAGTGCTTTTGTGACTTCTTGGAAGCAGGAATGTATTCTTAAATGACAGAACAAAAGCATTTATTATTTCAGAAGACAAATATCTCTTTTTTGCACTCCAAACACTTGTTACCTGATTATTTATTAACTCATTTACTTGCTTATAACAATGAGTCAATAGCACTTCCACTAAAAGTAAAACTACTGTACACAAACACACACACCTTGTTCCGTGGCTTGAGCCTGGGACAAAGGCACCAGGGCAGATTGATCATTTTGTTCACCAGATAAGGGAGAAGGGGTATTCCCAACCTGTGCCACTTTGTCATTCTGTAGATGATTAAAACACAAATAAACATACAGAGACACAAAAGCAAATGGAAAGCATTTAACACTTAAAGAAATAATAAAAATATTACTCATGAATAGTGTTAGCATTTCTCAAAGATTAACCCAAGACAAAAGTAGTATTTTACCTTCTGGTCCCACAGCTCTGCAGCCTCACATATGAGACACTGGAAAGTTGCATCTCTCTCCTCCACACTATGACAAATGACAGTGTCTTGAACCTTGGGTCTAAAGCGGCCTTCACATGATGAGAACAATGTGCTTCGCTCACCGCCAGGTGCGGCGCAGAGGTCAGAGGTAAACGCCAAGGGGAGCGGTGCCCCTTTGTCAGGTTTGTCTCCATAGACAAACAATGGGACAGCCAGCGCAAAGCGGTTTTACAGCTGATCATGTGTAGAGGCCTTCAGGCAGATGCTCTGTGCAAGATCTCCCGTACATCCACATATCGCTGTTCAAGTTCTCCTTCATCTCTGTTACTAAAGTGGAGTCTAACTATAACTGACACAGTGGGCTGAGCTTCCTCACACATGATGGTGAACGCACTTTGCACTGGTCCAAGCAGCTGTACAATGTCTTCAGCTGCAGCGATGTCCCTTTCCTTGAGTGGGTTCACATCATTTGCACCTTTCCTTAGTTTTCTGTCCAGGAGTGAAGCACACACTGCAGCTTGTTGCTCCAAAAAAAAGCTCCAACATTTCAAACGAACTGTTCCAGCATGTGATCACATCTGCCTTGTGGTGGTCACATCACATTTAGTTTGTGTCCAAGCAGCTTCTGTTTCTCTTTCAAAACTGCAGTCACTACTGTGCTGCGGTGGAAAAATGACATGACCCATCTCACTCTGCGCAAAAGACGTGCTGTACTGGCACATTTCAGCCCTTTCTGTGAGATGAAGTTTGTGGTATGTCCGAAGCATTTGATGTGTGGTGAGTAGAGTAGATTAGCCTCTACTCCGGCTACTGACATGTTGCTGGCATTATCAGTTATGAGCACAGGCTTTCTGTCACTGATATTCCACTCCTCATGTGCTCCTTTCAAAACCGACCCAATATTTACTCCTGTGTGTGCGTCATTCAAAATACGTGTCTGAAGAATATAATTCTTCATTTGCCACTCGGGGTCAATATGATAACAGGTCACGGTTACATGGGCTTCTGTTGTACATGACGTCCATCCATCTGTGGTAATAGCAACTCGTTCTGCATTCATTAACTCATGTGAATCAACATCTGTACAACCTCAGTATGAAAGTTTCACTGAAGTGTTTTCTCGATGGGACTGCATATTTCAGCTCCAGAGTATGCAGCAGCTTGCAAAAATCGTCGTTTTCAACAACACTGTAGGGCCTCGTGTTATGGTTAAGTTTTTGCAGGAAAAAGCTAGTCAAAGCTGGCGTGCAGGCATCTGACATGCTACTGTTAGTGCTAGCGTTAGGATTCAAAGTGTTTATTGTTATATGCACAGTGAGGAAACATACGTTTGACTGTACAATTAAATTTTTCCTTTGCTTACTGCAATGAATACCAGAAAAAAATACCAACTAAATCCACACTCAATTATAAATGGATAAAAAAGTAAACAATATAGATAAAAAAAAACCTAATATATACACAAAAGGGAATATATAGACAAAGATAAATTGAGGCATCAAGAAACTGTAGTGCAAATATTGTGCAAAAGTCCTGTGCAGACTGGATGTGTAAACATGGTCTGAGGTAATGATGATTATGAGTCTGATGCCAGTGGGAAAGAAAGAGTTTTTAAGTCTAGTGGTCCTGTATTCCACACTTCTGTACCTCCAGCCTGAGGGTAGAAGTGTGAACAGTCCATGCTGGGGGTAGGTGGGTGGGATCCCTGAGTATAGAGGCAGCTTTCCTGTAGACTCTGCAGTGGTAGATGCTCTGCAGAGAGGGCAGTGTAGTCCCGGTGATCTTCAACCATCGTCCCCATGGTTGTGGTCTTGAAGCAGTTGGGAATGGTGCACTGGCTGAGGGAAATGTTGAAGATGGAGGTGAGAACATCAGCACATTGTATGGTGTGCACGCTGTTGTCGACACAAGTGGTAATGTACCCAGACACATACTCAGAGTAGCCCTGTATGCTGACAGAAGAGTCCTCCAGAGTGGCTGCAGCTTTAAGCACAACCCATAACTCCCTCTCCAGTGCTGTTGTAGCTGGCCGGCCCACTGGAAACCGCCAGGTGTATCTTCCAGCTCCGGTGCTTTAATTTGCATTCATCATAGTGACTGACTCGCACACCAATCCATTTGTTTTGCTAACCTCAACATTTCTTTACTATGTTTCATATCATAGGCCTAAAGATTTCAGTAGTTGACTAGTGGAGCTCACAAACTATTCGAGAGTGACAGCAGAGCTCCGGGCTTAGTAACAGGTAAGAGAAGAGAGGAGGAAAAAAAAGGTAAGGAGGAGAAATAAGAAGAGAAGAGGAAAAGAGGAGAAAAGAGAAGAAGAAAGGAGGGGAAAAGAGCAGAGAGGAGGAGAAAGAAAAGAGGAGAGAAGAGAAAAGAGGAAAAAATGAGAAATAAGGAAAGAGGGAAGAAAGAGAAGAGGAAAAGAGGAAAATGAGGAAAAGAGGGGAGAGGAGAAAAGGAAGAGGAGAAAGGAGATGAGAACAAGAGGAGAAAGAGGAGGAGGAGAAAGGAGAAGAGAAGAGGACAGAAGGAGATCAGAGAAAAGGAAATGAGAAGAAAAGAGAACTGAAAATGAGGACAAAGAAGAAGAGAAAAGGAAAAGAGGAAAACATAGAATTGGAAAAGAGGAAAAAGAAAAGTGGAAAAGAGGAGAAAAGAGAAGAGAAGAATGAGCAGAGAGCTTTCCTCTTTGTTTCCTTGTGGCCGTTTAAACCAGGAGTCTGTCTGCTCTGCATATGGAACCAATTTGAAATGTGAGAGTATAGGGACTGCATGAAAGACAGATGATAGTTAGGAGATAGAAAAAACTGTTTTGACTTTCCAGCCAAGCTATTTTCAAAGTTGACCTCTTTACAAAAAACTTGGCGGAATGCAAATTGCCAGGCACCACTGCAAATTAACTGCATTTATGTAGTGCTTTTCACTTCTTTGCAGCCTCTCAAAGCGCTTTACATCATTACATTACCTATTTGCATGCAGTCCAAGAGTGAGTGTATCTTCTTTCCTTTAAGTTGGTAAAATTTCTTCTATTTTCATTTTACATGTGAGGAACTCATTCTAATCCCGAATCACCGCTTGGTCAGTGCTGTTCATGTCTACGTATTTCGCACTAGGTGTCCTCTAGCATTTGTTTGCATGTGCATGTGTTTTTGACAACATGTCAATTTACACCACACAACACAACACGTGGTTAGGTTTAGGCAACACAAACATAACCATCCACCCATTCACCACCTCTCCCCCCGCCCTATAGGGACTTTCCAGTTCCTTACATTACATCGTTACTAGCAGTGTTTTAGCCTGATACCGTCCAGTGGCATATCGTGCCAGTTGCCATCCGGCTGACCAGCAGCATATCGTGACACCACAAAAGGTTCCCTCCGGCTGTGTTACAAACTGACTCGATCCGGCAGGTGTATCATACCACCACAAAAGGTGGCTTTTGACAAAGCAGCGGTGTTTGGCAACTTTGGAATGAGAATGGCCTGATCTGAGATGAATAAACTCCATAGATAAATTGACTGACAGAGTGGGACTGAAACTTACAATTATTTTTTTGTTTATTACTCTGCCCATTATTTATATAAAGTTAAAAGTTAAGGTCCCACTGATGTCACAGCAGCAAGGAAGCTAAGCCTCCTTGGAGGTGACGATTTTGTCGCATTTATCCAATGACTGTCTTGCTTTGCTGCATTAAAAAAAACCTGCGCAGTACAGTCTCATAAGAATGCTTGGAGGCTCTGTGACAAAGGTACCTTTAAACCATTTGTTTTCTGGGAATAACTGACATGATCAGAAACCAGAAAAAAGTCGTTTTTGGCAAAAAAAAAAAAAAAAAAGAAAAAACTAAATTTAGCTCAATTTCTTGTTTTCTCATCCTATTGCAAAAAACTAATTTACCACTCCATATTTTGTTTCACCGGTGGGCGGGCTCTTAGTGCTCCCTTGCTTCTGAATGTGCTCTGTCACTTACATTTGGGCTGTGCCCTTCAAAATAAGGTTACCGCTTGGCCTTTACGCCAGCAGTATGTCTCTGCAGACCCAGAGGCTGCAGATTTGACCCACACAGACAGGCAATGAAGTAATGCAACAGCATTTTGTTTATCGCCTGTTAATATGCAGCTGATAGACCATGAAAATGGAAGCTCTATAGTAAGTTTTCTTCAGGATGTACCATGAACAGTGAAGTCTGCTGTCAGTAAAACTATCAACATGACAGTGAGCACGCCAAAAATAGTTATTAAAAACGACTAGCAGGTGTCGCACTGCATCAAAGTTGTCATCAAAAATAAAAATATGAATGAATAGGCCTATGTTGACAGCCAGATGGGAAAAAGACAGATGTACATTTATGGAAAGGCATTGTACATGTAGCATTGTGTTGTATTGTAGCCTATATAGCATGTATCATAGGCATAGGAAACCACAGAAGTAAAACAAATTGACAAACAAACAAAAACGCTGTGTTTGTCTTTTCTCAGGTCATTTCATCATTCTCTGCATTTGAAGGCTTCATCACATCGTCACAGCCTTCTAATCAGTTCAACAAGCCTAAAACCTTCCATCAGCTTCACAGAAAGCTACCCATAACGATCTCGTCCAAAGCACACCCTCAGCTCATCTTACTCGCCAGCATCAGCTCCCCTTTTCCACTCTAGAGGTCACGTTCATCTGCAGTTTTATCACACATTGCATCCATAAAATGATAATAATAATGATAATAATAATAATAATGGTAATGATTATAACAATAATAATAAAGAAAATTTCCTTCTCTACCCACAATTACCTCTTCGAAATCAGCTTTCCATTAACCGAGCCACTGGCAGTTGCGAACTGCTACATACATTCTCACGTTAACCGACACACAAAGGTTTCTGCTCTTACGACAAATGCTAGCCAACGGCTTCCAACTTTCTTTCTGAATTCGCCCCAGTGCATCTATGACCCTCCACTTCATCCCAGTTTTTCTAACATAACTTCACACTTTCGACTGTCTCTTGTTTTTACTCACAAAAAGTAAATCAACGCAGCCTCAGTAGCTGGTCACTTCTCGCAGTGCTCCGAATTCACCCCAAGCATCTTTGACCCTCCACTTTGTCCCAGTTTTTCCAGCACAACTTAATACTTCTGACTCCCTCTCGTTCTTACTCCTAAGAAGTAAATCAGTGCAGCCCCCACTGCTGGCCACCATATTTGCTCCCACATTTGGGTGAGCTGTGAGGGTCTAAAGGACAGAGGGATGTCGTATGCTGTAAAAACCCTGTGATTTGTGATATTGGGCTTTATAAATAAAATTGATTGATTGATTGATTTGCAACAGTTGTAACCATTTCCTCCTCCCAGACCTTCATATATCAGACAAGCATTAATGGACAACCTCATGCCCCATGTTTATCCCCTTCTCTCATTTGTTTATCCTTCCTCAACATTTCGTGTCTATCTGTCTTCTTAAATCTCTACAAATCGCGTGGCCATGGAATTGTCCTTGCGTGCAAACCAGTTAACTAGTTAGCATAAGTCTGGGAGCAGGACCACGTCTCACTACTTATACCTTGTTTTCCTTCTCATAAGCCTGTCAAGATAACAAATTTTGCTGGGTGATTAATTGCGTCAGAAATCATTGCGATAAGCGATAATATTGCGTATTATTGTGCTTTTAAGACCATTTTTATTATTGTTGTAATTTTGCTGTCTTTAGACCATTTTTAAAACTTATATAATGATAATAAAGGTGTAATGATGCAAGTACACCCTTTTAAAGAGAAATAAACATTTATTTAACAAGAATATATAGGAATGCAAAAAAGAAAATTTAAATATCTGAAATAACACGTAAAAATACCAAAATAAATAGATATATACCTTATAAATACAAAAAAATGGACTAAAATATTGCACTTGAAAAACAACAACCAAAAACAATATTTAAATAAATATAAATAAGAAATATATATATA
Organism: Epinephelus cyanopodus; assembly: GCA_026686955.1. NCBI lineage: Eukaryota > Metazoa > Chordata > Actinopteri > Perciformes > Serranidae > Epinephelus > Epinephelus cyanopodus. Next base: position 4,394,980 of record CM048919.1, read on the forward strand.
TAGATGCTGTGGCATTTGGTTTAAGAACAAGTTACATGTCTTTCTCTTATGCTCAACTCTCTTTTTTTCTTCGCCTCATCTCCCCCTCACGAAGATCGCACTGTCTGTGTATGTCTGTATATGTATGTGTGTCTGCGTGTGTGTGTGTGTTAAGTGTGCGTAGCCCATAGCCCTGCCTCCCCCACAGAGACAAAGACACTCGATGACAAAGAGCTTTCCCTCCGTTCATTACGCTAATGAACCAACTCATCTGGCTGCCAGACAATGCACAGCAGTGAATGCACTTATTGTCCAGTCTCTTTGGTGGAGAGAGACGAGGAAAACAAACACGTCCGAATATGAAAATTAATCGCGGCCTGAAAAATCACTGTCTCTCTTTAAATTTACCGTGTAATTAACTGACTTATCACACATTGCGACAGGCCTACCTCCTCACACAGTTTCTTTCTGTTTGCTTTCTTGTAATCAAAATTTTCTTTGCTTTTCAACATAGAAATTAGTGGTGGGCGATAAAACCATAACATATTGTCTCGCGGTAAAAACTTATGCACTGTCCATAGAAAAAATGTTCGATGTAACGTTCAATAATGTAAGTGTATTCTGTCAGGAAAAAACCACGAGGAAAGCCATGCAAGTTACCCTCGGAGTCAGGCTGTGCAAGGCTGGTTACATGAACACACTCACTTGCTTGACTTTGGGCTTGTTTTGTTTTTTTAAAGTCGCTTACAAATATTGTTAGTCGTGGGTTGTGGTTTTTTGGGCTTGTTTCTAAAGTGGAGTTACTTATTTTGGCTTGCTCTTTAAACGTCGTCTTATACACACACACACACACACACACACACACACAGATATATATAGTAAAGTAAGTAAAATGGCTTGTTATATGCAACTTCTTTACTTTCGTTTTCATTCATTCATTTATTCTTTCCATGTTTTTGGTCAGCTAGTTGGTTTGGTAGAGTTCAAGGGCAGTAAATATAATGTATTTGTAAAGTAATTTTGGTTGCTGGTCCTGGTTGCTTTTTTCTCTCCCAAGATCTGGCAACACTGAACACAACACAGTGTGGAATGAGTAGCAAGAATGACTGCGGATAGTGCGTATAGCCGAGTAATAGTTTTTATACCATCTTGTGTATGTTCATTTATTTGAGTGTTTTCTAATGGTTGTGTTGACATTACATTTTCCTCCGTGTGCCTTGACTGATGACTGTGATTGAAATCTGAGGAAAGCTACTGAGTTTAAAATAAATGTGTTAAAATTGATTTATTTTCTCCTTGTCCTTATTTTAAACTAGTCCATACCCATTGAGTGCACAGTTGCCCATGTACAGTTTCACATGGTTTGTGTTTGGGATAGAGGTCATAGGAAATTGCAGACTAAATAGCCAACTGAACCCATTAAGAAGAGCAATGTATTCCAACAGGGTTTTTGTAAATTTGATAGTATGATTGCTTTATTTAAAGTACAGTAATACCATTGCCAATAGTGGGATAGTTAGTGGGCTAAAGCTGTACATTAGTAGTTGAGGTAGCACATTGAAAGGCAGATAGTTAAAGTGTTTGTTGTATTGACTTAAAAATGGGGTGCATTGGTAGTTCACATGGGAAAAGTGCAGCTAGCCCTTGTTGCAGCAGGGTAGCCTATGGCATTCAGCCACAGGGGGAACCACAGTGATCGGTCGCATTTTAGCCATTTTTAAGCATTTTTCTGTTGTTATAGCGCCACCCAGTTGCCAGTTAAGAGTTAAACATCTCCAGTCACCTTGAAGCATCCTGTTCTACATATCTTCCAAGTTAAGTAAAAATCAATATGGCGGTTAAGCCTAGAAGAAATTAGCTCTGACTTGTGTGGATCACATTTACTCAGTTGAAAAGGCACTTTTATTGCAGTAAAGGAGCTTAATCACCTGCTTCTTCCACCAAATGTAATATTCTAAGGTGGGGTATTATCAGTGAGCTACACAATATCACATTTGGTTCTCTGGCCTCTTGATATGAAAGTATAGGCTATGACAACAATAACACGAAGGGAAACTACAATACCCATTGTAACGACTGTAATGCGCGTGCCAACAGCTGATATCCTTCAAGTATGAGTCATAAGTGAACTCGCATCTATCTGCCTACTCAGCACTTTGCTGAGCCCAAACTTTTCAGACTGCCCCGTCTTGTCTCAGGTTGTACGGCTGAAGGGGAAACGTTAGCATGAAAACAGCCTTACCATGGTTCATATCGCCGGTCGAGTTCATTCCGCTCGAGCCTCTTTACATACAGACATCGCGTCGCCTGGAGGTCGATGATGTCCACACACAGCCTGGACAGCCGGTGGTCCTGAAGTTGTAGCCGCGCACGAGTCACTCAATAACTTTAGTGTGCAAATCTGTCCACAGTTAACTCAACCCTGCTGTAAGAAGTTAGCTGAGTGCCACAGGTAACATCACGGTCTGGTAATGTTTTTGGTTGCAGATTTAAAATTGATCCACAGGCTGTCTCGAGCCCAGCCTCCCCTCCCAGGGGAACGCGTAACTCCACGCGAGCGTCTGGGAAGCTGATTCAAAAGTAAGAGCCTCTGTGTTTGGAGGAACGCCGTCTGGTTGGAGTGAAATATGAGAAGTGCTCTCCGCATCATAACGTTTCTCCCAAATGCCACAAAACTCAAGTCAGAGGTTGATAGGGAATAATTTAGACTATAATGCAAACAAACAAAAACACTTCAAATATTTTAAGATACTAATTCATGGGAAATTCATGACAAATTAAAATCGTCTTTGTAATGGAAAGCAAACATGATGTTATGCAGCGAGAGTTGGCAACTATATTCTTTAAATAAAACATCAAATTCAGTAATCCAAGTCGTGAGAACGTTTTTTCAACTTCTTAAATATAAAAGGAGTGTCACCGTCAATAACTACCAGATCTTTTCTGACCTCTGCTGGTGACTGTAAGGCTTGCACTGATGTCGTCACCGAGAAAAAAAGCATGCATATAGAATTACGCTGACATAACAGTTACATATTTTACTAGCATGTCCATATACATAATGTACACTTATCTTTTATCTATACTTTAAATTATAGGTCATAAATCATCATCCAAGCCTTGCATCATCAGACCAACCTGCAAATGCCAGCACAAATAAAACACTAGCTGGCAGATTTGTCTGGTTCTTAGGTTACACACATCCTGCTCTCTATCTTTGACTCAGTATGCCCTGCTGCTTTTTCTGTCATGGCCTCTGTATGCCAGGTCCTCAGAAATACATTAATCTATTATTATCCTTCAGTCTTATACTACCACCTAGTGACATAAAGTAATAATGTGGTTTTAGTCTGGAGTTAAAGGACCACTGTGTAGGATTTGATTTGTAATACACACACATGCACAAACAGGACCTATGCATGCATTGAATGGGAGGTGGCTGCCATGTTGCCCTGCCATGTTTTGACAGTTTTCTGTTTTCTTGCATCAGCCACTGTAATAAGAAGAGTTACACCTGAAACTGCTTTATTTCTCATCACCTGCTCCAATTTTGGAGAAGTTAAGACCTTTGTGGATGACTTGGCTTCCACAGAAAATGCCTGGATCTTATGTTCATTGATGTAGCCACCCACAGTAACATGCCAGACTGTGTCAAAAATACATGGATTTGTAAATTGAAACTGCGTTATTCTGTGTTTCTATCCGTTTTCAAGGTCTGTTTGTTTTGGAAAGGAAGAGACCTCTGGAGACAATGCGGCTCATAGTAAAAAAAATCCTGAATTTCTGCATCAAAAAGAGGTAGGCACACATTAACTTGTGAGAGAAAAGGGAGAGCTCACAATAGCATGTTATGGGCAAGCCGCCTGTTTCTGATAAGCCAAAAAGCGTCAGAGATGCACTCGTGTAACGTGAAACAGCTTTATTCAGTGTTTTTAATTCACCTTCATGTTTAAATCACCTGGTCTGTTTGTTTTGGAGAAGAAGAGATCTCTGTGGATAATTCAGCTCCAGAAAAAAAACTTGAACAAGGAACAGTGAAGGAATTCTAGCCAGGAGAAGTTTTAACTGGTTGCAGTCTGCAACTCTTTGATAGATGCCACCAAATCCCACTAAATACTACACACTTCACCTTTAAGTTTCAGTTTTGCTTTAGTAGCAAAACACATGGCCAGTGCTGCAGGTTACTCACACTTTGTGTGCTCTGTGGTAGGACATTTTCCTCATAAATCCTTATTAATTTGTTGCGATTGTGAAACGTAGACGTTGTTCATTTTACACATTATTAGAATTGCTGTTTTTCTAGTTAGCATGAAAAAAAAAATTGTTAGGTTAGCTGCCAGTCTGCAGTCTGTGTTGCCTAGAAAAACAGCTGCATGCTGTTATGATTTCTGTATCCATTTACTCACCCTGATTCCAATATTTTTGTGATGATAATCTTGGTTATTAGATGATGTATGATCTTGGAGACTTTAATCGTGGACATTTTTCTATTGATTTGTGTTTAATTTCCACAGTCAAGGAAACTGAAACACTGTTTGATGAAAACTCCATGCAGCTGACATCAGCATGTTAGCATTGTTATCAACATGCTAGCATGCTAATGTTAAGCAGGTATGCTATAATATTATCACTGTCACCATCTTAAATTGGCGTGTTAGCATGCTAACATTTATTCATCAGCACTGTTGTTGGTTTGCAGGTATTTGGTCATAAGCCAGTATATTAATCAAATAGAATTTCCACCTGATGATGGCGCTAGATGAAAATTGAAGGGATCACATAAGTTATGAGGATCCATCCTCTGGTTATAATAAATGGCTGTACCAAATTTACTGGCAATCCATACAATAGTAACAGACATTTCACAGGGTAATTGAAAACTTGTTAGTGTTGCCAGAGAGCAACTCAGGGATTTGCCAAATGTATTAGGATCAATCCACTGGAGACAGCAGGTGTCTGTACTACATTTAATGGAAATCCATCCAGTAGTTGTCGAGATATTTCAGCCTATTTTTGGCCAGTATGAAGAGAAGGAATAACTCAAGTGACCAACAGTGTTTTAATGAATGGATTGCATTGAGACATACCATACAAAAATGTGAACCCATCCTTTAACTCTGCTTCTAACTTTATGATCTACAGGCATTTGACATTGCTGAGATAGAAATATATGGTCAGTTTTTTCCTTGTCTTTCCCCTTTCCTTTCCAGTTTGTATGCTACTGAGGTTAATTTCAGTTCCTGAAAATGTTATGAGTTATGAATCTGCTTAGGTGCTGGAATCATTCAATAACAATAAATCAGTGACTGGAACTGAAATGTGGCCTTACACACTATCAAGACAAAGTTTAAGGCATAGACTTGGATATCTATCATCTCATGGGCCCTTCACATGATATGGACAATATGTGTTAAGTTACTGACATAACAAGAGTGCAGTAAAACAAGAGTGCAAATGTCACATATTTTCTCTGTTTTAGTGTTCGGTGCTTTTTGAGAAACATGGGAAACTAAAGGATGCCAGTGGGAATATGCTGATATGTTATACTTCATCAAATCTTCTTTCCCATCAGAGAAACTTCTGAGAATCTGCTATAGGACAAAAATGGTTAAATAGAAAGGGCTAGTCTCAATAGTACTGTGCTTGAAATGTATGTGGCACATATTGCATCAGAGATGCCTTAATACATCCATTTCTAGTGAACATGCCAGGAGGAAAGGTCATCATGTGGTACCCAACCTTCATCAATTGTTTCGACCCTTAATCACAACAGTCTCCAGTTGGTTGGCCGGCAGTGGTGGCCAGGTCACTGCCCCCCTCCACCAGGCTTCCATCAAGTCTCCTCCCTCTTATGCCAGAGCACACAGGAGGCTCTTTCTTCTGCTTCTCCCAACATTTGAACTGCAGTTTTCCTCTTTTGTCCCCTTTCTTCAACTTTTGTCATCAGATTCCACACCTATTGAGCTGGGAATCCTCTGCATTACACTTCCACTGAGAGAGGCCATGTTGTCCATCCTTTGTCCCTACAATCCCGGACCAACTGTTGGTGCTTGTCTTTTTTTCCTCTCAGCCGCTTCCTCACAGTCCTCCTCCCAGGGGACTATTGGTTCTGCCAGGATTACCTTCTTTCCCTCCTAAGACCACATGAGATGTCTGGTTTCAGAGTTGTAGATATTTACAGGATCAGCCTTCATTTCCAATCTCTCGGTTTACTGCAGCAGATTTTGTTTTGCTTCAACCTGACATCAGGCTTTTTAGCCTCTTTCACAAAGCTGATGTTACAGTGTCTTTGTTTTGGCTGGGTGTTGCTCAAATATTGCCAATACCTTGTTATGGGGCAATCTGTATCCCCCCTGGGTCAGAGCTGTTTTGCACCCTGATAGAATGTGCACTTTGGTTCTTTTTGCTCCACACAACCTACACAGGGGTACCTTCCTCATTCCCCACCTGTGCAAGGCTCCAGACCTCATCCTGGATCAAGGCTCTCTTTTCCTGAAGAGAGGACTTAATACAATTGATGTACACAATAATTTGGAAATCATTATTATTATTTATTTTTACAAATGCTATCAGATTCACTTACAAGTACAACTCAACTTGACTACGGTGGTATATTATATTTATATGTAGGCTACTCATGATGCGTTACATTTGTGTATTTGTCTTTGCCTCTTTATCCTCTTGATATTAATTTCATTAATCCTTTCCCCTGTGGATGAGTCAGTTTCCTGTCATTGTCTGTCAGGCTTTTGATGCATTAAAGCTAAAAGCCTAGAGTGTGACAAAGTTAATGGATGATGTCTTGGACAAAACTGGACAACAAAGTGTCCTGGTTATGTTCAGAATGACCAGGGTCATCCATTAGTCACCCAGCCAGTGGAGTTAGGACAGGAAGAGAGGAAAGGATGGACAGATGGTAGAGTTTTGTTCACTCTAGCTTAGAATTTGTTCAACACTCAGTCAGAATTCTGCCGTATGATGATGCATTTGATTGCTGTTACTGCACATCACATTTTGTGTAGATAAATTCTGTAAATGAATCAGAAACAACGGGAGTATTTGGACTCTTCAGCACATCTTTTTTTGAAAGGAGTTGCATATCCTAACACCAATTTAAGGTGAGTTACACAACCTTTAAGAGTACAGCACACAAGTCAATCTTTTTTTTCATGAATGATACTCAATGTTGACTTAAAATACTAGCCTTAAGCTTCCTAGTAAAACAAAAGTGACTTACTTTCTTACTTTACACTTTGCACATATATACACAGTATACATGTGCATTATATAGTCAGATGAATTGTTCATTTTGGCTTTCAGTCTAAGTATCGTTAAAGTGTCCTAATTGACTGCTATTTTTGTCAGCTGTTGAGCTGAAAATAATTCACTAAAACTTTAAGTAAACAGCTGAAACCTCTCTGAAACCATAATGATGAAATAGAAGAAAACGTCAACATAAAATTAAGGCCACATAGGGGCAGTGGGAAAAGCTAACATGTTAACATTTTAATAGATGCAGAGCAACATCAGAATAATAGACTCTTATTTCTGGCCACCTGATAAATGTGGGTCCAATATTCACTCTCCTGGTAGCTCCTTATGTGCTAAATTCTCCACTATACTCTCCAGCTAGTCACTAACTTTTTCTGTCTACTGTTTAGTACTAGATAAGTGGTGTATAGTGGGATTATTAGAGTTTATTTGTTAAAACCTACTGCTGCTGGAGATGGGGTTGCTGGGATTGTAAGATGATGAAATGCTCCATAAAGCTTATTGAATGATCATAATAAATAAATACAAGAAAAGCTAATAAATATACCGTAAGATACTCACCCAGAACGTTATATGAATTACCAATATATTTTATAATTTCAGATTTTTCTTCAGATCTTCAATCAGACTCCATGCTTTGACTACGGTGCAGCCCTTCTGTCAAATACCAACCTACCACCATGGCCATTATCGGTGCTGGCTTTGATGACCACTCCTTCAGTAGTGAAGACAGTTATAGCCACGTCTTCACAGACACAAAAACTGCTACAGTCAAGGGCTTGTACTTTCAGCGTGCTCAGCTGCTCTGTGGGCCAGCATCGAGCCAGTACCTTGATCCCTCCCAGCGGGCCATTATCAATGTGGGGGGCATCCGGTACGCCTTCCCCTGGACCACCCTGGAGGATTTCCCCCAGAGCCGTCTGAGTCGCCTGCGCTTCTGCACTTCTCTTAGGGAGATAGCAGAGTTTTGTGATGACTATGATGAGCTGCGACATGAATTCTTCTTTGACCGTGACCCTTTAGCCTTTCGGGCCATAATGAACTTCCTGGCAAAAGGGAAGTTACGTTTGCTGCAGGATGTCTGCAATGTTGCCCTGCATGGTGAGCTGCTGTATTGGGGCATTGATGTTAGACATATGGAGCCCTGCTGCCGCCACCGGGTGATCTGTTCTGTGGAGGAGGTGGCCAAGCTCCAGCGCAAGGAGGACGAGTGGCGGCAGAGAAGGAGGGCACTGAGGGCTCCTGTGGTAGAGAGCAGCCTGTTCCGCATGATTGGAGAGGCAGTGGAGAACCCTCATTCAGGTTTAACAGGGAAAGTGTTTGCCTTTCTGTCTGTCGTGATGGTAGTGGTCACTGTGATCAGTTTGTGTATCAGCACCATGTCAGACCAACAACAAGAAGAAGCCATGGTATGTATGAATCAAAGTAATGCTGTGTACTGTATTGTAACTTTAAGTCCAAATATAGAGTACTACCCAACCTATTCTGAGCCTATTCTATCACATGTTATGATTACGTAGTCAGTCTTGTTAATAAAATTATGAGCCCCAAAAATAAAGAAATAATATTAAACTTAATTTCCTTCTTTAACTTTAACTTTACTGTTAAAATGAATAAAAAAGTCTTTAAATTCTATATTTATGATCAGACCTATGATCTATGCACTATAAATAGTTGTATTAACCTATAGGTTTCCAAACTCTGCCTGGAAGTTATTTCAAAATTAGTATGTTATTTGGCCAGCTGACATATTAAAATGCCCTTTGGATTATTACAGCTCAGTGTCACTATCACTAGTAGCCTAGTATAAATCACTTGCATGCTATTTCTTGTGTCTACATGCTCATTCGTAGGCTATTGCATTTTATGTTAGAAAAGCAGTTGTTGGCAATGAATACCTTATGTTATATATATATATATATATATATATATATATATATATATATGTATATATGTATGTGTGTGTGTGTGTGTGTGTGTGTGTGTGTGTGTGGAGAGAGAGAGAGAGAGGCAGGTCATGGACAAGCACGGTCAGTACATGGAATCAAGAGTGAGTGCCGGAATGTCTTGCATGTAGTCAAAGAACAATCTTGCAAAGAGTGTGTGTGCTAAAAAAAGCTCATATAACAGGCTGATGGCTGATCAGCTGCAGCTGTGGAGGCAGGTGAGAGGAGTTGTCTTGATGAGGGGGCGTGGCTGACTAGCAGGGTGTGCAGGTGAATGGACCAGTGACAGAACCTTTTAGGCCAATTAAATGTTCCAGTCTCTGTAGTAGAATTTGATGGTCAGTTGTGTCAAATGCAGCACTAAGATCTAATAAAACAAGTACAGAGATCAGAGTCCTTTGTCTGAAGCAGTCGGAAGATCATTTGTAATTTTAACTAGTGCTGTCTCAGTGCTATGATGCGCTCTAAATCCTGACTGAACTTAATCAAATAAATTATTATTATGGAGAAAATCACACAACTTTCTCAAGGATCTTTGACTTAAAGGGAAGATTAGAGATTGGTCTATAGTTGGCTAACACCTCTAGATCCAAGGTGGGCTTTTTTAGGAGAGGTTTAATTACAGCTACCTTAAAAGACAGTGGTAAATAGCCTTTTAATAAAGACATATTGATCATGTCTAATATAGAAGTGTTGACTAAAGGTAAGACTTCTTAAAGTAGATGAAGAAATTATTGAGGTCAGTGGCTGAAGGTAAATTGGAGAGAAGCAATCTAAGTAAGGCCTTGTTTACACGGATACCGATACAAATAAAAACGGATTTTTATTTATCCCGTATTAAAAAAATTGCGGGTTTACACCATCAGTTGTGAAAACGATATCCCTTTTTACATGAAAACGCAAAAATGGCAGCTTTTTGCTGCAATTAGCATGTCAAGCCAGTAGGTGGCAATACGCCATATGTCAAACACCATTGAAGAACGGTCTGTGCATGCACAGTGATTTGTTTTCCTCTGGCGCTAGTGATAAAAACAGTGATAAACTACATTTGGACCTTATGTAGCATAGTTAGCTGCTATACACTTACTAATATTGGGAAAAGCAGACGTCTTTGTGCGCTGATGTAGTAGTGATGTTGATGCAGCAGTGCTAAGTTAATTTGTAAGCTCATAAGTAGTCCCAAAAGTGCTAAGCAAGCTGTCAGGGTTTTCCGTATATAGGAAATCCGATCGATATCGAAGCAGAATTAATTCGCAATGCCTTATGCTGGGAGAGGATCTTCAGACACCGTTTAGATGTGCTGTCATTCCCCAGTGAATATCTGTTTTAACTGTACCTTTTGTTGTTAGACTCAATCATTTAGGCCTACCTCAACAACATTCTCCGGCCACAGACAGTGAGGGACTGGCCATCTGGCATTTGGGCAAATGCAATGCCAGAATGGCCGCATGGTCCTGCGGCCAAAATAAATAAATCTTCTCTTGGTGGCCCAAAACATTTTTATTGGCCACAATATACATATAATTAATAGCTTAAATATAATTTATATATATATTCTTGTTTCTGTTGTAACTAGTGCTTTTGATAGAGCTACTGAAATGTGCACTGTGGCTGTGTAGTGCTCTTTTCATGTTTTGGTGAAGCTATTGTAATATGCATTGTGATTGGTGTAAGTCAGATTTATGTTTCTGTTTTCATAATTTGGTTGTGCTGTATTCTGTCCAAGAGGGGGCGCCTATGGTTAATGGTGGAAGTGGGTTAAGCCTTTAGGATGAAGTTGTGTGGTGTTTGATTTTTGTGTTTTGGTAGACATAGAGCTAGTATTATTGACTGAGGTTATTAGTCTGGCCTTTGAACGTGCCTGAATTTATGGAGGTTCTCCTGCTGCCTTATTATTTTGTGTGCTGTGCATTGTTGTGTACTGTACCAGTGTGATTGTAGTGAGTTGATTGCATGGTGCGTGTTCTGAATTTCTGCATTCTCATCATATGGTTAGCTTTCCACATGCAAGCCACAAATCAATTTTGTCATTCATAATGACTGTCTGTATATCTCCTCTGCTATTGTGCATCAAGGCAGTGAGTGAGTGTGTGTTACTATGGTAGTTGTGGAACAGTCTGTGTCTCTGTGGTGCTCTGAAACGTTCTGCCAATGGTAGTGTTTTTTATGTTAGTATGTGTAAAATCATCAGTCATAGTACCTAGTAATATGTGGGAGGGGGGATATGAGACACCACGCCTGTTCTTTCACAAATAAGGAACTGATGATCTAAAATGATGTGAAAATGCATATTTTTTTGTAAAATAATATGAAATTTTTTCACTCTTGGCTGGCCGAAGCGCCACATTCCTGTGTCAAAAATGCCAGGGCCTCTTTTTGGTCCCAGTGCGTCACTGGCCACTCATATCAAATCTGACACACCAGATGTGCGCTCTCATCAGAGCAAGTGTTGTGCATCATGCTACATTTTTTTTGCGAATGGTAGGTTTTTATATGATATTGGTGATGCAGAACACATCAGAGAGGCCACGTTATGTAGAGCTGTCAGAAAGGTGACACTAGCTCTCAAAGACCTGCTGCCCATAATGGTGGTGTTCCCTGGGTACAAATCTCTTAGGAACATAATATAGAAATTCCACAGGATTGCTGGTAACTGTAAATGGCAATAATCTAAAATTATATTCTGTATTCTATATTGTATTTAATATTATGTTAAAGACATTCTGCTGCAACCTCAGACTGAGATCAGTAATCAGCTATCATTTTGCATTTCTTTCCAATGTCTTAGGGTGTGTAGATGGCACCCAAATACCCATCACTGCTCCAGCAGAAAATGAGGGGGACTGTGCTAATAGGAAGTTCACTAGCAAGGATCATGCCACAACAATATGAAGTTAAACGTTTTAATGAATGTTCTGAGGCATGAAGTGATGTTGATGGTGAATGAATGTAGAGGGGAGGGGCAAAGATGGATGGAGGATGTTGTCAGCCAGGCTGGTCTGGAGGGTATGCTGGATGTTGGGCAGAAGGAGACTCAGTGTGGGGGTCCCGTCTCAGCGTTTTCCGCCCAAGCTGATTATGAATCCCTGGACTGTACCTAGAATGAGACATGGGAGAGATTTGCACTAGATGGAATCAGAAGGGATGAGAGGAGTAGTGGAGATGATGAGGAGAATGAGGAGAAGGGGAAAGGGTGGGCGGGTTGAGAGATCTGAGACAAACAGGGCTGGATGGGTTGGCCAGGTATAAGTAGGCTTGTCAGGTGATTAGAGGTGTGGTTGAGGCGTGACCCTGCTCCCGAACCTAAGTTAACTAGTTAACTTCGTTTCACTAGCAAGGATCACGCCACAACAATATGAAGTTAACTAGTTAACTTCATTCCTTGCACAGCATTTTTTCAGGTACATTAACTAGCCTTTTATCTTAAAGTGACACACACACATATACATGTATATTTATATATATATATATATATATATATATATATGTGTATATATATGTGTGTATGTGTGTGTGTGTGTGTGCGTGTGCGTGTGTGTACACACAAACATTTATACACTCTCATATTATACTGTACACACACACACACACACACACACACACTTACATAGACACTCTTGTCTCGGGGAGTGACTTTCTCGGATGAGCTTCACCCAGGGATGCTTTCAGCCATTTCTAGAATTTTGGCTCAGGGGCAGCTCCTCAGCCTCTGTCAGAGGTGGTGGTGGCAGCCCTTCACCTGTTTTGCGAGCTTCTACCTTCTTTCTGTTGGCTGAGTAGAACTCAAATGTTACTAAGCAGGATATTAGGCAAGAGGACATAAAAGTTGAAGCAGTATTTTTTGGGAGGTTTAAATTACTAGTGACCTACAGTAGCTACATGATGAAATAGCCACTAAATGATAGGTTATTTAAGCTACTTTGTTTAATAAATCAATTATGAATAAAACTAAAGAAAGGTATAATCATGGCCAAGTATAATATGTCTTACCTCTTTGAATGAAGTTTTTATTTTTTATTTAAAGCAGCTTCCAAGTGCGCTTTTCCCCTGTGAGATTGCACCTTTGAAAATCAGATTTTATTCAAAACCACTCCACCACTTTTTCACCTGTAAGCTACGATTTTAACTAAGTGTGGTTAAATGTTAAATTAATGGTGCATTCAAACTTAAGCGTCGACTTGGGCAGCAATTTTCTCCCATGCCGCCTCTCTCTCCTTTGCAGCTTTAGCGATGTTACTTTTTTTTTTTCATGAAATATATGTTCATATTCACTGCTGGCATTCATGAGCACCTCCAATTCGCCTTTTCTCTCCAGTTGCTATGGTGAATTGAGGTATCAGGGCTCCATTGATGATGGCTTCTAATTTTTGTTGTGCACACGATTAACTCAAGGTTTGCCTACTCAGAGTTGATTGAACTAATTTAAATCAGCTGTTTTGCAAGAGTTTGACGGCACGAGGTCATGAATTTTACCTTCAATAGTTAGAATTTTGTCATTAAAAAAGCACATAAAATCATTACTGCTAAGGGCTAAAGGAATACAAGGATCAATAGAGCTGTGACACTCAGTCAGCCTGGCTACAGTGCTGAAAAGAAACCTGGTGTTATTCTTGTTTTCTTCTATTAATGCTGAGTAATAGTTTGCTCTGGCATTGCGTAGGGCCGTCCTATATGTTTTAAGTCTTCCCAAACTAAACAAGATTCTTCCAGCTGGGTTATACCCCAATTCCTTTCAAATTTTCGCAATGTTTGTTTTAATGTGTACCACAGAGCTAACTTTCTTGTTTAGCCCCTCTCATTGGGGCTGCTGTTGTAGAAGCGATTCATCAATTCCATATTCTCATCTCTTGTCCATGCATGTCTTGTTCCAGTAGCCCACTTCTCATCAGCAAGTCCTGGTCCCTCAGCAGTTGACATGGACCTTGTCAATTCAGTTTGGGTCTGTAATAATCCTGTTGGCCTTCCGTAGAGGCAGTTCTGGACAGTTTTCTCCACCCTCTCTAAGGGTTTTAAGATTTATCCTGCTTTTGCTCTTTTTCAAGCTATGATGTTCACATGGAACCTGAGAAACCAGGTTATCCCTATGGCTCTAACAATATCCAGGTATTCAGCACCCACTATGCATTATCTTTATTACCAGTGTTGCAGATCTATGCACCATATTGTTTTGCTAACCTTAGTTGCTATAAATTACCCTTGTTTTAAGTAAATCTCAAACATGGACTCCCTCCTTGTTACATTCCATAAGCCAGTTTGTGAAAATGTACAGAATTACAATTGTTACTCCACCATACTAATAATAACACTAAAACTGTAATCCTATAGTACATGTACATCACAACTTTATATTTTTTAAGCAATGGTGTGTGTGTGTGTGTGTGTGTGTGTGTGTGTGTGTGTGTGTGTGTGTGTGTGTGTGTGTGTGTGGAGCCATATAAATGAAATGGGGGGGTCTTAACCTCAGGATATTATGAGATTAACTGCAATTTATTCATTTCACTAGCATTTTACTCTCTATTACTCATCGAGCTTGCTCCACTGCCAAAAAATGTGGCAGTTAAGTCTTAGTTGTTGGCAGTAGTTGGCCCACCTTGCAGCACTGGAGAAAACACAGATATATTCCTCCAGCAGTGTTGGTGAAGGAAACAAAAGTAGCCTACTTAGAAAATGAATGTGTTGTGGTAATACATTACTTTTAGCAGTAACAGAGTAATATAATGTGTTACTAATTGCTAATTACTAGTTGCTAGGATAAATTTATACAATGTAAAATGCCATAGGTTTGTGCTAATAATGTTAGTGCTGTATTTGTTTTGAAGTCATGCTTAGTAAAAGACAATTGTTTTGTCAGTGAGACTTGTGAGCACTAATGGAGCAGAAATTTGTAACCTTACCTTTGTTAAATGTTGCTGTTGTCCCTTGCTTCACACGAGAAAAGAAAATCTCCACTAGCTGGTAGGCTATTGTAAAATGACTTGCTCTAATAGTGTTAGCATGTTGCATTTGTGGGGAAAATGTGTCCAATAAAAAATAAATGTTTTGTTTGTGAATCCTTTGAATTATAATGAAGCTGATTGTATACTTGGAATTGAAATAGTTAAGTTGTGTTTACTGTGTGTTTTGAATCAACTAAACTTTACAGCACTTCACAGATACCCCACCAGAGTTAATAACTGCAGAGTGACCCAGACACACCACCACACAAATATAAATACTCACAACAACCTAGGTCATGTGCATAAGCTATGGTGACAGTGAAGGTGGATTTATACTTCAGCTCTATGCAGCTGAAGTATAAATCCGCCTTCAATGTCAATCATGCTGCAATAAAGAGTGCCCTGAAGAATGCAAGCAATGTTATCAACAATTATAGATGACATCATTCCAACTAGTAACTGTGAACTGATCTTTAAGTGTAAAATCAGTGAATCTGTTGCATTTAAAACCTGAGAGTCGGCAGCTGTTTCTCAAATGTAAGATGTCAAATTAGCAAACATTTTGAGTAAAAAAAAAAAGTTTCTGCTAGCAAATTCATCACCACACCAACATTACCTTGATGATGTTAACATAAAAATCAACAAAGGTTACAGATTGTTTATGTAATGTATTTCCTCTAATAAGTCACAACCAGTTTAGTTTCATACCTTACTAAAATGATCGTAAAAGACAGTTATGGGGCTGAAACATGGAAAACCACAAGCATACTACTTTAGCAATCTAAGTAAACCTTGTGACTGAAACTTTGCTTCATTTATGGGCCTGTTAAACTCACTCAGTTTCTTTGTCTTTTGTTGTCTCAACAGGGTAGTTGCTCCCAAAAGTGCCGCAGCTTGTTTATGTTGGAGTCTGTTTGTGTTGCTTGGTTCTCCTTAGAGTTTCTAGTGCGATTCTTCCATGCAAAGAGCAAGCTGGAGTTTGCCCGTGGCCCTCTGAACATAATTGATGCTGCTGCTATCTTGCCCTACTATGTCTCCCTGTTGGTGGATCTCAGGGATGAGTCTGTTCCGGATATTGTGACCAGTGCAGGGAGGAGCAACCTGGATAAACTGGGTCTTATTCTGCGTGTGATGAGGGCATTGCGTATCATGTATGTGATGAGGCTGGCCCGCCACTCTCTGGGTCTGCAGACCTTGGGGCTTACCATTCAGCGGAGTATGACAGACTTTGGATTGCTGCTTCTCTTTGTGTGTTTCGCTGTGACTCTCTTCTCCCCACTTGTACATCTGGCTGAGAGTGAGCTGGCTCCAAATGCTGCCAGGTCCCCGCAGTTCAGCTTCAGCAGCATCCCAGCGTCATACTGGTGGTCCATCATCTCGGTGACCACAGTGGGGTATGGTGACATGGTGCCCCGCAGCATCCCTGGCCAACTGGCAGCGCTGATCAGCATCTTATCAGGAATCCTCATTCTATCTTTCCCTTCCACATCCATCTTCCACACATTCCTCCACACCTACACCGAGCTCAAGGAGGAGCACAAGAGGTTGTGGAAGGAGGAGAGAGGGGCTGAACTCGCCACTGAAGCTGAGGAAAGCATAAAAGAAAGAGAAACTTGGCCTGACAGCTGGCCAGAAAATGATTTTTTACCTGGTCTAGATGATCCTTATTACCTTTTCATGTCAGACATTACAGTGTTGGCTCGGAGCAACTCTCTTCAGTGACTGACTAAGTTCATAGAAATACACTATACACTGTAGCTAAAAATAAGCTGACACCTCTGCCCAAAATCTGTGGCACTAACTAACACTGTTGTGGCTGTGGGGGAGCAAATTCTTGCAGCTATGCTCCAAAAACTGTACAAAGTCTTCCCAAAGGAGTAGAGACTATCATAGCAGCATGAGATGTCATGGATACTGATGATTTTGCTTGTAAAATTAATCTTGTTAATGTTGTCACTGAATGGTGCTGGAAAAGGAAGTTACTATACTATTTATTTTGTTTCAGCAGTGTTGTCACACTTATATTGCTCTGTCTCCTAGAAATTTAATTTATGCACAACTAATTTGAAACAGCAAATATAATGTATTATATATTGTCTCTCATATATAATACAATTTTATTTATAAAGCCCAATATCATAAATCACAATTTGCTTCAGAGGGCTTTACAGCATACGACATCCCTCAGGCCTTTGGATCCTCACAGCAGATAAGGAAAAACTCCCCAGAAAAACCCTTTAATGGGTAAAATAAAAGGTAGAAACCACAGGAAGAGCAACTGAGGACAGACAGACGTGCATTCGATGTGCATTAGATGTCGTATGATCCATATGACAAAATCATACATAAGGAGAGCCAGAGACAGAGAAATTGAGACAGTGAGAGATCGAGAGACACAGAGAAAGAGAGAGATGCAGGGCAGACAGTAATGATAATAGCTAATAGTAATAATAATTATTATAATAATATCAGTAATTGTGGTACCATATGTAGTAAGTATATATTAATATATGATAGTATAGTCGAGTTAGCAATATGCAGTAA
Organism: Epinephelus cyanopodus; assembly: GCA_026686955.1. NCBI lineage: Eukaryota > Metazoa > Chordata > Actinopteri > Perciformes > Serranidae > Epinephelus > Epinephelus cyanopodus. Next base: position 4,412,657 of record CM048919.1, read on the forward strand.
TAGGATGTGAATGTTTGCAAATGAAGAAGAACCAACATTTCAGAAATTGAGGAGAGAGAGAGAGAGAAGGAGAGATGGGGCTTGGTGTATCATCAGGTCCCCTGGCAGACTTGGCCAATATCAGCCTAACTAAGGGCTGGTCCAAGGCAAGCCTGAGCCAGCCCTAACTATAAGTACTATCGAAAAGGAAAGTCTTAAGTCTAGTTTCAAATGTGGAGACTGAGTCTGCCTCCTGGACCAAAACAGGAAGATGGTTCCACAGAAGAGGAGCCTGATAAATGAGGCTCTGGCTCGTGTTCTACTTCTGGAGACTTTAGGAACCACAAGTAATAATACTAATAATAAATAATAATAATGATACATTTTATTTATAGGCACCTTTCACGACACTCAAGGTCACCTAACAGGCAAAGATAGAGAAAATAACAGCAGATAAAAAGTCAAGGCTGTAAGGAATAAAGTAAAAAAATAAATAAATAAATAAATTACAACAGCAACGCAAGTTTATAGTGAATAAAATTCTGTGTAAATTATGGATGTGTGTGGCTCGGTGGATGGGAGTCAAACTGAATAGGCTATTTGAAAGAGGTGAGTTTTGAGGCAGGATTTGAAAGTGGAGAGAGTGTTGATGCTACGAGTGTCTGGTGGAAGGGAGTTGCAGAGGCGGGGGGGCAGAGTGACTGAAGGCTCTTAACCCCTACTCTGGTCAGGTGGGCTGGCGGGACAGTGAGGTGGATGGAAGAAGACCTTAGAGTGCGGGTGGGAGGGTGGATGTGCAAGAGCTCAGAACAGGTACAAAGGAACTTGGTTGTGGATGGCGGATGTGGAAGGAGAGGAGGAAAATCTTGAAGTCAGTGAAGTTGCTGAAGGACAGGAGTGAGGGAGGGGGTTCTGGTGATGATGAGAGCGGCAGAGTTCTGGACTAGTTGAAGTGAGGATGGACTTGAGAGGGAAACCAACAAGGGAATGTGACCAGGGTGTGAACAAGAATGGCAGTACTGTACAGTGTGAGGAACGGGCAAAGGGGGTTAATATTGCATTGATGGAAGTAGGCAGACTGAGTGACATTATTAATGTGAGCTTGGAATGAGTGTTGTTAAGGATGACACCCAGACTCTTAGCCCGTGGGGAGGGGGAAATTGAGGAATTTTTGCTAAGGTGTATTTGGTGCCAATGAGAATTAACTCAGTTTTATCACTGTTCAATTTGAGGAAGTTGCAGGAGAACTAGCATTTGATTTCCTGAAGGCAGTCAGAAAAGGAAGAGGCTGGGAGGGTGGAGGTAGGTAAGGTGGACAGATAGAGCTGGGTGTCATCCGCATAGCATGTAAATGGATGTTGAATTTACGGAAGATGTAACCAAGAGGAAGTAAGTAGGTGACAAACAGAAGGGGACCCAAGACAGAACCTTGAAGATCACCAGTAGTAAGTGGATATGGCTGGGATTTGAATGTTTTCAGCTAGTTAAATTGAGTACGGTCAGAGAGATAGGACTTAAACCAGGTAAGGGTTGTGTCATTGATTCCAATGGAGGCCAGTTGTGAGAAAATGGCATCAAAGGCTGCACAACCCAGTAGGATTAGAATGGATAGGAGTACGGAGTCAGAGGTCATTTGTGAGTTTTACCAAGGCTATTTCTGCGCAATGTAGGGGTCACCTGAGCTTTTTTCAAGGATTTTTGAAAGGAAAGGTAGATTAGAGATAGGACAGAGGTTATATAAATTGTTGGGGTATGAACCAGGTTTCTTAAGAACCAATTAAAGGCCAATTCAATTTCCCTGTCTCTGTAGCAGAATTTGATGTTCAATTGTACTAAACTAAACTAAGATTTAATTAAAGAAGTACAGAGACAATAAATGATCCTCTGAAGCAATCAGAGGATCATTTATCTTTTTTACTAGCTGTCTCTGTGCTATGGTGCATTTTGAATCCTGACTGAAATTCCTCAAATAAATTATTGTCATGGAGAAAATCACACAGCCGGTTTGCGACTACTTTCTCAAGGATCTTTAAAAGAAAGATTAGATATGGGTCTATAGTTGGCTAACACCTCTGGATCCAGGGTGGGCTTTTTTTAGGAGAGGTTTAATTACAGCTACCTTAAAGGACTGTGGTACATAGCCTGTTAATAAGGATATATTGATCATGTCCAATATAGAAGTGTTAACTAAAGGTAAAGCTTCTTTTAGTAGCCTAGTTGGGATGGGGTCTAAGAGACATGATGATGATTTAAATGAAGAAATCACTGAGGTCATTTGTTGAAGGGTAATCGGAGAGAGGCGAACTAAATTTATATCAGGTCTAACAGCTATGTTTAGGTTTCCTGTGTTTGAAGGCAGATTGTAACTGTGAGGGCAGGAGGTCATGAATTTTGCCTCTAACAATAAGAATTTATTCATTTAAAAAAAGCTCATAAAATCATTACAGCTGAGGGCTAAAGAATTACAAGGCTCAATAGAGCTGTGACTCTCAGTCAGCCTGGCTACAGTGCTGAAAAGAAACGCGGGGTTGTTCTTATTTTCTTCTATTAATGATGAGAAATAGTCTGCTCTGGCACATATGAGGAACACGCACGGCCCTCCTATATGTTTTAAGACTGTCTTCCTAGACTACACGAGAATAGAATATATTATATGCAACCAATCTCTGTGAATCTATCCCCAACATAATGTCCACATTAGGGAAGCACGGCAAGGTCTTTGGCTATAAGTTAAGTTTGTCAAAAAGTGTTCTGTTCCCAATCAACGAAGCTGCCCAGAGCTTTTTGTATTTGCATTCGCCATTTGTAATAACAAACTAATTTAAATATTTGAGTGTGACTGTAACATGAAGTATTGCCACTTTGTTTAGTGTTAACCTTAAGCCTATAATGGAGCTCACTGTTAGTGATCTTGAAAGGTGGTCCCATCTCACCAATACTTTGGCAGGCAGAATCAATGCTATAAAAATGAATGATCTTCCAGAATTTTTGTTTCTGTTTAAAACTATTCTGATCTAGATCCGAAAATCTTTTTTTCACTTCTTTTGACAAAGTAATTTCTCATTTTAGTTGGAACATGATTGAAAACACCTAGAATTAGGAAAGTTCACAGAAGACTCACAGAAGACTCACAGAAGTCAAGACCACGTGGGGGGAAGGGATTGCCAAACTTTATGTCTTATTATTGGGCCTGCAATGTTCATGCTCTGTGTTTTGGGCTCAATTTGATAAATCAGCTGCAAACGTTACCTAACATCTTTGACTGCCCTTGTGTTTTCTCCATTGCCTCTCTCACTGCAAAACCTTAAGATCACCCCATTCAATTTACCACAATCTCATTTCTTCAGGTTCCTCCAAGTTCGTTATATTATATTAAAAGTAATACACCTTCTTTTCCAATCTCTGTTTTATTTTGAGCACTCCAAAAGGGGTCAGATATCTTTTATTTTATTTTATTTATTCATTTTTTCAAATTTACAAGATCCATCACTCGAATATCTAAAGTCTATATGGGAGATCGAGTTGGGGATTGCTGTGATGGTGGAGCAGTGGGGAAGAGCCCTCAAGGGGGTCCACACGGCCTCCATCTGTGCCCAGCATGGCCTCATTCAATTTAAGGTGCTGCATCGCCTTTATGATTCCACTTGTGACAGGTGCAGACTTTCGCTTGCATCCTTAACACACTCATTCTGGCTGTGTCCTAATTTGTCCACGTATTGGGGTTCAATCTTCAAAACACTATCACATATTTTTAAAAGGAAAATTCACCCAGATCCAGAGGAAAATAAGTCTTTCCGGATCTAGACTCAAATAAAAAAAATAAATAAAAAAAAGTCACTTTATTAGCAGGGAAATGAATCCTTCTCCAATGGAAGAACCCTGAATGACCGAGCTGATCTAAGTGGTTGAGGGAAGTGATGCAACATCTCAAACTTGAAAAACTAAGATTCACAATTTGGAATCCATTTTTTGGAATATATAAAAGCTAGACCCCAAAAGCCCGCTTTATCAATAACTACATGTTAAAGCACTTATTTTTCATTATTTTTATTTATTTATTTATTTACATCTTGTAGCCAATCACAAAAGGTCAGACCATGATTAGGCCTTTTTTGTCTGCAACTGCCTGCTCCTCTAAAGGTTCTATTTGTATGTTGTGTTTGTATTGTGTATACTTGTGCATATGTACACTTTTTTTTCTTTTGTAATGCTGTATAGCAATTTATGTTTTATTAATAAACCAATAAAAATATGTTTTTAAAAAAGTAACAGCAAATGTCAGTTTTTGAGTGAAACGAGACAAATACAGTTTCTATTAACAAAATGAGGAAATGCTGCTAATTAACTTATTATATCTGGTATGCTGCAAAATGTTATATCAAATATATGTATATATGTGATATCAAACTTGTAAGCAAAATGTTGATCAACAACATATTTAATTTGTTTTCTGCCAAAATAGGCGATGTTGCAATACACAATCTACTCAGAGACCACAGCATTATTTGTTTTATTATTACCTTTTTTTTTTATTTTTATTTTTTTATTTAATATTTAACCAAAGTGCTTTTTTGCCCAACTTTCAACAGGAGTCTGCACAATAACCCAATATTCTGGTGTTACAGTTCTGCACTTTGGTTGTTGACCATCCACCCTGACCTCTTTCTGTGAGTCCATGGTGACACATAAATGTAGTAGTTTTACAAATCAAAGTAAGATTTTCTCTGAAGAGTCCTGCGCACAGATATTTTTGGGGGCAGGTGCTCATCTTTTTTTTTTTTTAAAAAAAAAAGTTATATACAGTTATTTTTCACATTTTACTTACATATTTAATTTAAACCCCATACAGTAATGCAGAGAAGAGTGGCATTTTGTTAAACATTGCGAGGGACACATATCAAGTTGGGGTGTCTGGGTGGCCTCCCCCAGGAAATCTTGACCCTCAAACTCAAACATTTCATTTCCTGCATCCTGGTGAATTTTTCTGCATCAGTTTATGGTGAAAATGTATTCATTTCTGTAAAGAAAAACAAAATTCAGGTGACAGGTGACAAATCCATATAAAAATAGAATGCAGTAACACTCTCAGGCACTCTACACTGCTTTCAAATATTTATTCTCCTGTAGATCACCTTGTCTTATTTCATATTTTCTGCTGACTCAGCACACGTTTTACTGTGTATAAATGAGGGAACGTGTTCTGCAGGGAGGTTAAAATGGCTGTGGATGTACAGAGTAGAAGCTACTCTGCAGGAAGCTCGATTTAAATGTGTTAACTGAGGTGACTGTGACAAGGGATGTTGATGAGGGAGGGGCAGGGGCTCTTGCGGTCTGATTGACAATATGCTTTTAATGGAGAATTGATGCCATGGGCCAAATTTAAAAACAAATATTAAAAAAAAAAAAACAACTCACAAAAAGACCACTTATCTAGTCCGAGGGCAAAAGGGCAGGTGCCTGAACACCACCTGATGTCTCTGTGCACGTGCCTGCCGATGATTATAAATGCGACATTTTGCTCAGATAGGTCTCAACAGCAAAAAAAACAAAAACAAAAACAAAACAAAAAAAACAAACCCAAACCTCAATCTGCTGTAAAAAGATTAAAAATAGGGCAAGGTTTTAAAAATATAGGTATTGTTATATATGACCTAAGCGGTCATATATAACAATGTCCTATTTTTAATCTTTTTTATAAGGCAGCACTTTTCACTGAAATAAGTCAAGTCTGATTGTTGCTGTCTTTTTGTCCACAAGAGAGCAGACATGCTCACACCAGTGGTTCCGAACTGGTGAGAAGTGGGTCCATACTGAATTGACCTTAGTGAGGGGTGCTTCATTCAGCGTTGAAGGTGACTTCAGACAGAGTTACACTCCATGACGGAGTGGGAGTGGCAAGGGTCTGGTTTGGGAAAGGCCCAGGCAGGGAGAGCGGAGTTTCTCCTCACAAGTGTCTGAATTGACAAGTAGTCAAATGTCTTACACCCCAGTTTGGCTTGACCAACCAGTGGAAGAAATGGGCAAAACACAACAAGCTGAAATTTGCAAGCAATTATTTTATTAACAATTCAATAGATTAAAAAGAGCTAAAAATTGGGGCCCAAGCTAGAGGATAAAATAGATAAAATGGAGCTGGAAGCCAGTTCAGTTGAGAGGGGAAATAAATGTCTGTGGCTGGGTGTGCTGTCCTTCTTGTGTACGGCGAAGCCAATATTCTTACAACAAGGTCGGTGTAGCTGTATCTGGTCACTGCTTTGTGGCTTGTCAGGTCTGGTGTTGCACTACGCCTCTAGTAGTTCTGCTTGACTAGGCAGCTCTCTACCTTGACCCAGCCGTGTGGTAGACCCAGCAGCCCTCTCAGCACACCCAGAACTGTAGAGAAGATTTACAGCTGAAATTAACAAAACAAACAAAAGCAAACATCTCTCAACATACAATACAACATTCAACACATCCCACACCAACAGACACAAGCAGTACTCAAAAAAGTAGTTGCCAGAGAAAAAGGAAAAAGCCTATATGTACCTGCAGAGGAGATTCACAGCTGAAATTAACAAACTGTCTGTGTGTGTGTGTCTGATAAGTACTCAGCAAATTAGGAGGTAACACCCATCACACCTGCATGCCATCAGCCCATCACCACAGCAATTCACCAGACATGGAAACACCCACTAACCACTGCACGTACACGGTGATTTTGATAAACGGAGACCTGCCCTGTGTTCGGAAAGTCTTTTTTGCTTAGGAAGGTTCCTAGCTGAGTGAAATGACCTGGAAGTATTTTAGCGGCCGCCATGATAAGAGCTGTTCGAATTCTCTAAACACTAAGGAAAGGAGGTTCAATGCTTCCTTTCAGATCTCCTTTAGCATAGGATACATCGGACCTTCCTAAGCGATAGGAAATGAGATAATTCCATCCCACAAGTCATTGCGGCAGCAATATTTAGGCACCATTCACAAACTCAAATGATTAGGAAAGAAAAAGATCAACATGACTGAAAAAAGAAGGAGATCACCATCTAAGTTATTGCTGTTTATGAAACATTAAACATCTCATGCCATAAGTTGTTCATATTTTTTAAACTTTCAACATTATGTTAAACTTAGATGCGAACTATGAACGTTTCACTACTATTGGTGTACCCTCCATCCACAGCTTTGTTTAACTTGTTTTATAACCGGATAAACAAATATACAAATGGACAATGCATCATTTTAATTTTCCGATTTTCGTGTGAATGAGAAAAAACGGAAATCCACTTGCTTTTCCCATTTTCATCTTCAAATGGCTAATTGATATAGAAATTAAACCAAAACCAGAAACCTACTTGTTTTTCGCCTTTATTGTTATATCTATATTATCTGCCCCTGCTGCATCTCAAAACATTGGCATTGGCTATGCTTATGGCCTAGATAGATAGATAGATAGAGCAGGTCTAGATAATACTCTTGAATCTATCTATCTATCTATCTATCTATCTATGTGTAAAGTGCCCTGAGATGACTTTTGTTGTGATTTGGCACTATATAAATAAAACTGAATCTAAAAAAATAGATATAGATAGATAATCAGTGAAGTAATGTTGCTGTGCCTCGTGCATAAATACGCATATACTTGGCGTATCTGGAGATTTAAATAATCAATGAAGTTACTGCTTCCCACTTTTTATTCCCCTGTACGGTGTTTCCCTGCAGAGCTACAGTGGAAGGATCATAACAAAAAATACAAAGGACCGTAATGTTAAAAGATAACTGCCTGAGGTTATTAAATACCTGCAGCAAGCACCCCACCCCGCAGCAGAAACAATAAGCACGTTTCATCATAAAGAGAGACGCTGTGCGCATTTTCGCACGAGGCACAACAGCGTCCCTTTTATTATTAATATTATTATTATTTATTATTTATCTATGCAGTAGGGGCACATAATATTGATTTAACAATAAAGGCCAAACACAAGTTAATTACTGGTTGTGGTCTAATTTCACCTCCAACTGCCCATTTGAAGAAGAAAATGGAAAAAGTACATGGATTTCCATTATTTTTTTTATTCACACAGAAAAACAAAATAATGCAATTAATATCTGTTTATCCTGTTATAAAACAAACAAGTTGAACACAGCTGTGGACGGAGGGGACACGCACCATATGCTCAGTTTGCATCAGTCATTTATTCATTTGAGCGTTGTTGTATTGCCAGCCTTTAGTAATATCATTAATTCATTTTACTACTTGGGATTCAGATGGGTGAGTGTGAGCAAACATTCTCAATGTGACCATTTCGTTTCAGTTTGTGGCTGGTAGCCTATATTCCTTTTTTTAAATTCAATTCCAACCTTAGTAATTAAACAATATCTTTCACCGTGTTGTCCACGTTTATATATCCTGCATGAAGTAACACGATGAGAACGTACGTCCCATACGTTCTCATCGTCTGCATTTTGTGGTCCATCCTCAGAACATTGTAGTTTCACCATAGCAGACCCACGTCAATAACATCCGCCGTCGCATGATGACGTAGCCCAGCGTAAGTGCGGTCGGATTTTCCTAAGTCCTTATGTATTCTCCCACTCATCTTTCCTTGACCTCGTGACGTTTCCCACCGAGGTCAAGGAATAGTGATTAGGAATAGACGATAGGAGGGACTTTCCGACCGCAGCCATATTCCTTCGTTTGTGCCCTTCGTTTACATGCAAACGGAGATTTCTCCTCTAAAAACGAGTCTTTCTAAAAACTCCGGCCAGAGTGGAGATTTTGGAAAACTCCGGTTGTGCGTTCACATGTAAACTGAGATAAATGGAGATAAATGGAGTTATAGGCAGCCAACGTCACAGTATGCACCGGAACTTGCGCCTCTGTCAAAAGTGCGACCTATGTTGCTGTGGTGACAATGGATACATGGAAGGCTTGAGCTTCTCGTTACACTGCCACCTACAAGTTATACATGTATACATGTTATACATGGGTAAGTGTAAAAGAAGATCTTTTTGAAAATGGAAACGGTGAAATGTCCGCTTATGAAAATAGCCGGCAACGTGTAAACGGCCTCTGGGTGCTCAAGTCATAAACAAATAAATCACTGCAACCAAATGATAAACCAAACGATACAAGTCTACTCTGTTACACAGATATTTAGCGATGAGTACTCTGTTTTAGTTTCAGTTTTAGTCAGACCTTGAATGCTATTGGTTTTAAGGCAAGGCAAGGCAAGGCAATTTTATTTATATAGCACCATTCATACACAAGGCAGTACAGTGTGCTTTACAAGAGAAATACAAAGTCAAGGATGCATTGCTCCTTGTGTATCCTCTCATCCAGCCACTCCGCACTGTGCTTTCATTATTATCAATAGCGAATTTATTGATTTAAAGCCCTTGTGCCCCAGGCAAACACTGTCTTGCTTCACCCTTTCTCTAACTGGGAATGTTGTTAGCGGTTTTTCTTACGTAAAACAGTTAATAGCACACTTGCATTCAAGAAATGTATCATCAGCACAATGCACTTAAATTTACTTACAGTCCACCCCTAATTATCATGTGTATTCTTTCCTTTTCTCATACAGTGTAAATGAGAGCTGAAGGTTTCACAGTAACATCTAGTCCTCAACTAAATTGGCCCGTTTAAATCTTGAGGAGCAAAAGTCACCCTCTAAGTTGTGCACTAAAATTATTCTTGATTCTGACCTTGTGACAATTGAGAATGGCACCCCTCAGGATTAACCTAGTTTAACCAGGTTGAGATTAAATTGTATTGTGATGTGTTGTAAGACTTGTCCTTGTTTGGTGCTGAAAATTGCCTAGTGACCATTACCATTTTAAGCTACTTGTTTTACAAATATAATTTCAAATTTGAAATAGTTTTGTTCTAATTATCATTTCCTGTTCTGATCCACCAAGTTATACTGTTCTTGATGCATTCTTAGTTTTCATAACACTTTCAATCTAATGAATCAAGGCTGGTGCAGGTGTGTAGAAATGCAGGAAATTTGACTTAAATTACATTATTTTCTCTGAGGGATGAACCCCAGACCCCCTGCCATTTTTGTATTGTCCACTTTAAAACATAATCAGGCACCCATAGGCTTCTACTGAGGCCTCTACATAGGCCTCTAATGAGGCCTCTACATAAAAAAAGGGGCCAGAAGTTAACTTTGGACACAGGATGTTTGCCCTTGAGGACATGGGGAAATGCCATGAGGAAAACTGGGGCTGAGCCAGAGATGAGGAGGAGAACAAGAGAGGAAGTAGAGTAGGGCAATGTTTGTGAGTGTGTGTGTGTGTGTGTGTGTGTGTGTGTGTGTGTGGGTGTGGGTGTAGGTGTGGGTGTGTGTGCGTGTGTGTGCGTGTGTGTGTTTGCGAGCTTTTCCATGGGCCTACAAAGGCCTGTCATTACATTTTTCTGGTACAAACTCTGGTCTGCAGAGGAATGTCAACACCACAATACACTATGTCTCACTGCTTATTCCACTACAAACATTTCCACACAATACAACATACTCTCAGGAAAGGGTTAGTCTGCTCAACTGATCCTCAGCACTGTGCTCCTTGCAGGTCTGTGCCTGCTTTTAGTTACTGATGCTGAATGTTTTCAGGTGTTCTCAGAGTAACAATAGATCAGCAGATGAAATGTAAATCAACAAGATGGTCCCTTCTGGTTGGTTGATATAGAGACCCTAATTCACACCTTAATTCCATCCCTCCCCTGTGTAAATGTTGTTATTGTCTCTCTCTCCCTCTGTGTATGTCTGTCTTTCCTCTTACCTGTGTAAATGGCATCCTTGAAATTTGCACTTTAAATGTATTCTCTTTCCAGGTCTCCATGGTGGAGAGGCGTGGCAACAACCATTCACACCTATGGACAATTTGATTGAATTCTGATAATAAAGTAATCAATCAATCACTCTGAAATTTGTCTTGCATTGTTTCTCATCACAAAATTCATTGCAAATTACAAAAATCTAACATTAAACATCCATCAGACAAGACATATCAGACATGTGACATGTGCTATATCCAATATCAAAGTGGTAGAGTCATGAAATAACCTATGCCCAAAAACCCTCTTGTGAGGTGACAGTGCCAACCACTACACCACCATGCTACCAGTCGAGAGAGACAGGCACCTTTTGCTAAATGAATGGAGCGGAAACACTGTAATAATATATACCAACAACATAGTGTACCACAATAGAGCACCTTTGGGATGTGGTGGAACAGGCGATTCACATCATGGATGTGCTGCACATCCATTGGACACATCCCAAAGGTGCTCCATTGGATTGAGATCTGAACTCATTGTCATGTTCAAGAAACCAGTTTGAGATGATCTGAGCTTTGTGACATGGTGTGTTACCCTGCTGTAAATGGTCATCATTAGATGGGTTCAACTGTGGTCATAAAAGGATGGACACAATCCGCAACAATACTCAGCTAGGCTTTGCCATTTAAACAATGCTCAACTGGTATTGAGGGGCCCAAAGTGTGCCAAGATGATACCCCGAGACTCATCAGACCAGGCCATGTTTTCCAATCTTCTAGTGTCCACTTTTGGTGAGGCTGTGCCTCATTTTCCTGTTCTTAGATGTCAGGAGTGGCACCCTGTGTGGTCCCTTGCTACTGTGGCTACTTCAAGGTTCAACACGTTATTTGTTCAGAGATAGTCTTTTACATACCTTGGTTGTAACTCGTCATTATTTGAGTTACTGTTGCCTTTCCATCATCTTGAACCAGTCTGGCCATTCTCCTCTGACGTCTGACATTAACAAGGTATTTTTCGCTCAGATAACTGCAATTCACTGGATTTTTTTCTCTTTTTCCATTCATCCTCTGTAAATCCTTGAGATGGTTGTGCATGAAAATCCCAGCAGATCAGCAGTTTCTAAAATACTCATACCAGCCTGTCTGGCGCCAATAACCATATCACTTTTAAAGTCACTTAATCACCCTTTTCCCCATTCTGATGCTCGGTTTGAGCTTCAAGAGGTATTTAAAAAAAATAAAAAATTCGAATGAATTTTGGCAGATTGTAGTAAAACTGCTGGATTTTGGACACAATTGACCTCCTTGTACTTTTCCATCCAAACTGGTCTGCAGTCCATTGCAATCTATTTTGCATGGGAGTTGGTTAATTGGTCACACGTAGACTTACTCAGTTTGCATCTGAACACCTGGTTGAGAGTGGCTTTATGAGGCTCACTGCTAGTGCTAGCATGAGAGGCTGTGTTAGCTCAGGCCTTTGGGTTCACTGCTTTGCAATGAGGTAAGATTTCAGGCTTGAATTACTCTGATGGTACAAAAATTCCTGACTGCAGAAATTACAGAGAATGGTGCTCCTATCAGCAGTTATATCTGGGCATTTTTTAAATGCAAATGTTCCACTCACAGGGCCATGCAGTTTTGGCTTAATCCTGCCACTTGATTATGGTGATCCATGCACACTATTCCTGCTTACACCCCGCTATTATGTGCTGAACTGTCTCGGCAGCATCTTTGCACAGCCTGCACCTGGGGTTCTGTCTGGTGTGGTAGACCCGTGCTTCTATTGACTTTGTACAAAGTGCCTGTTCTTGTGCTGCCATGATAAGTGCTTCTGCGCTGTTTTTTTTAATCCAGCCTTTTCCAGCTACTGGTAGGATTTTTTCACTTCCTTGCGGCTTCATGGTTTCCATTTCCCTGCTGCATCCCAAGGTATCTGTAGTTTTCCTGAACATTTTCAGTGCTGCCTTCTAGTGGTTTAACCCCGTCAGTTCTGATAATCTTCCCTCTCATAAACACCATCCGACCACACTCATCTAGTCCGAACTACATTCCGATGTCTTGCTGCAGATCCTGGTGAGCTGCATCAGTGAATCAATGTCTTGTGAATCAATGTCTCGCTCATTCCTGACATTCCATTCCAGCTTGATGTCATCCATGTAGAGGAGGTGACTAATGGTTGCTCCACTTCAGAACCGGTATCTGTTGCCACTCTTTGCAATAACTTGGCTGAGGGGGTTTGGGCCTATGCAGAAAAGAAGCGGGGACAGTGCATCACCTTGGTAGATGCTACACTGGCTGATGGCTTGTGCAATTGGCTTTGAGTTGGCCTCCAGAGTCACTTTCCACAGCCTCATTGAGTTCTTGATGACAGCTCTTAGTGTCCTGTTGATGTTGTACATTTCCAAGCTTTCCAGTATCTATGTGTGTTGCATGCATGAGTCATAGCCTTTCTTGTAGTCAGTCTGGGTGGTGCATAGGTTGGTCTGCTGGGTTTTAGAAACCTTGGGTGACTATCGACCAGTAGCTGGTGTTTGGCTCCCCTGGTATTACTACCAATTCCTTACTGAGTCTTGCTCATGTATTGGGCCAAGTGCCTATTCATCTTAGCCGCTATGATGCCTGACAGGAGACTGTGCCCTTCTGTGGATCCTTCATGCTCAGGACTGTCCATCCCTGGGTCATCAACTCTGGATGGGTCCCATCCATCAGCAGCTGGTTCATTTGTGCTGCCAGGTGTTCATGGAGTGCACAGCACATTTCCTTAGTCAGTGTGGATCAGGTCAGGGCCAGGTGCTGTCCAGCTGTCCATAACTTCCACTCTTTGTTGGTTGACTGCTGTAGTGGTCTGCTCTTTGATCCACTGGCCACTGAGCATCAGTTTTATGTGATACTTCCTTCTCCCATAGGCTCATATGCTCTTCTAGTGTATGTATGTATGTGTGTGTATAAATATATATATATATATATATATATATATATATAACAAATATAACAAAAGGAGGACTCACTCAGAGTTTAATCTACAATCTATCTAATCGAAAATAGAAGGGAATACAAACTCTGTCTAATGCAGCTTTTAAAACAAACCACAACAAAACAGCACCCCTGCATCTAGTGTCTCTATACAGGTAATTGTCTACGTGTGAATGGAAATGTTTGGATCAGTCAAAAGGATAGCAATTTCTAACATCCTGGCAACACTTCAAAAGTTCACAAAAATCTACAAAAGCCTATGGCAAGCTACAAATGCTACCAGTGGGTTAACCTACATAACACAAAGTCATCAAGCAAAGAGGTGAGCTGCCACCAACAATCAGCCGCCACGACTGACAGACTGGCAGGGCACTTATAGATGACGGTCTTGATTGAATGGCTGGGATTTTTCCCACTGCACCTGTGCCACACCAATCAGAGACCCAGGTGAGCTGTGGACTGTGCAGTCAGAAGCAGCAGAGGCCGCACCAATCAAAACAGAGGAGGTGGAGCTTCTGAGTCCAGTGGAAGTGCAGGCAGCTCGGCACACAGAGGGAAAAATTAATGTTGCATACACACACACACACACACACACACACACACACACACAATGGAGGTGGAAAGAGCAGCGGTTGTAACACTCCCCCCCTTAAGACTAAACCCGCAGGTTTAAAGTCAAATCCTGAAGTTTAACTTTCCCTATACTTACATTGCACAATTTGACATCAACATCGACAACTACATGGGTCACTTACAGTCTGGACAATGCATCAGCCAACACATTCTCGGACCCCTTTTTGTGGTGGATCTGTAAGTTGTAGTCCTGCACAACCAGGGCCCACCGCATGAGCCGCTGGTTGTGGTTGTACATACGGGCTAGAAAAGTGAGAGGGTTATGATCAGTAAACACTGACACTGGCAAAGAACTGGACCCGAGATAAACTTCAAAATGCTGGAGTGCTCACAACAAAGCAAGGGTTTCTTGTTCAATGGTGGAGTAGTTAACCTGGTGCTTGTTGAACTTACGAGAGAAGTAAGACATGGGATGGTCTACCCCATCCATATCTTCTTGGAGCAGCACAGTGCCGGCCCAACAGCGCTGGCATCAACCTCTAATTTGAAAGGACGAGAGAGGTTGGGCGCAGCGAGCACAGGGGAATGGCAGAGGAGTGATTTTACACTTTCAAATGCATGTTGGCACTCTGTTGACCACACAAAATTGACTTTTGGGCTAAGCAGGTTTGTCAACGGATGGACCATGGAGGACCCCAAATTTCTTTTCTCCACCTTCAATCTTTTAACCAGCACCAATTTTAATAAACCATCCAACATATCAACAGACACCCTCTGAGAGGACTTTGCAGAACACTTCAGAAGTAAAATCAATGATATCAGGTACAGTCTTTTATCCCAACAGAATGAAATTTTTAACACACCTGGATCATTGCTTTTACCTGAGGAAACACTGGAGAGTTTTGTCCTGGTTGATGCAAGGACACTTGGTCGAGTTTTCTCCCAGGTAAACCCAACAACCTGCCTTTTAGATCCGATTCCCACATCACTTTTAAAAACATTTTATGGATTCTTTGAGGAACAGATTTTAAATATAGTGAATTACTGTCTTCAGACGGGTGTCTTCCCCGCTGCCTTCAAAATGGCAGTGGTGAAGCCCCTTCTGAAGAAGAGTAATTTAGATCCCAGCATTTTTAATAATTACCGACCTGTATCCAACTTACCATTTTTAAGTAAGATTTTAGAAAAACTGGTTTTTAACCAAGTTAATGACTTTTTAAAAAGAAACAGTATTTTAGAGAAATATCAGTCTGGTTTTAGGATGAACCACAGTACAGAGAGCCCTTTTAAAGATTTTAAATGATATCAGGATGAATGTTGATTCACAAAAACTCACAGTCTTGGTACTACTGGATCTAAGCGCCGCCTTCGATACAGTAGACCATCACATTTTATTAAACACACTCAGAAACCTGGTGGGCCTCTCTGGTACTGTTTTTAACTGGTTCAGCTCTTATCTCACAGATCGTTGTTTCTTTGTAAGTATGGATACATGTTCCTCCAGAACACATAAAATTAGACCAAAATGACCTTCTGATTGCTTCAGACAAAGGACTCGTCTCTGTACTTGTTTTATTAGATCTTAGTGCAGCGTTTGACACTGTTGACCATGAAATTCTGCTACAGAGACTGGAACACTCAATTGGCCTAAAGGGTTCTGCACTAAGCTGGTTTAAATCTTATTTATCTGATCGTTTTAAATTTGTTGACGTTCATAATGAATCATCCCTACGTATTAAAGTTTGTTTTGGAGTTCCGCAAGGTTCTGTGCTTGGACCAATCCTATTTATTCTATATATATGCTTCCTTTAGGCAACATCATTAGAAATCACTCTATAAATTTCCATTGTTATGCGGATGATACACAGCTGTATTTATCGATGAAGCCAGAAGAAAGTAATCAATTAACTAAACTTCATAATTGTCTTAAAGGCATAAAAACCTGGATGAGCATCAATTTCCTGATGTTAAATTCAGACAAAACTGAAGTTATTGTTCTTGGCCCCAAACAACTCAGAGAGTCTTTATCTGATGACATAGTTTCTCTCGATGGCATTGCTCTGGCCTCTAGCACTACCGTAAGAAACCTCGGAGTAACATTTGATCAAGATTTGTCTTTTAATTCTCATTTGAAACAAACCTCACAGACTGCATTTTTTCATCTGCGTAATATTGCAAAAATTAGGCCTATCCTGACCCAAAAAGATGCAGAAAAATTGGTCCACGTTTTTGTTACCCCAAGGCTGGATCACTGTAACACTCTATTATCAGGTAGCTCTAGTAAATCATTAAAAACTCTCCAGCTAATTCAGAATGCAGCAGCACGAGTACTAACAGGAACTAAGAAACGAGATCATATTTCTCCTGTTTTAGCTTCTCTGCACTGGCTCCCTGTAAAATCCAGAACTGAATTTAAAATCCTACTGTTAACTTATAAAGCTGTAAATGGTCAAGCTCCGTCATATCTTAGAGAGCTCATAGTGCCATATTATCCCACCAGAACTCTGCGCCCTGAGAACGCAGGGTTACTCGTGGTCCCTAAAGTCTCCAAAAGTAGATCAGGAGCCAGAGCCTTCAGCTATCAGGCTCCTCTCCTGTGGAATCATCTTCCTGCTACGGTCCGGGAGGCAGACACCGTCTCCACATTTAAGACTAGACTTAAGACTTTCCTCTTTGATAAAGCTTATAGTTAAGGCTGGCTCAGGCTTGACCTGTACCAGCCCCTTGTCAGGCTGACTTAGGCCTAGTCTGCTGGAGGACCACCTATAATGCACCAGGCACCTTCTCTCTCTCTCTCTCTCTCTCTCTCTCTCTCTCTCTCTCTCGTATCCTATTACTGTATCTTGTTAACTCGGCCATTCTGGATGTCATTAACTTGGCTTCTTCTCCGGAGCCTCAGGTTAACTTGTATTGCAGCGGTGCCTGGATAGTGTGACGTGTGTGGTTGTGCTGCTACCATGGTCCTGCCAGATGCCTGCTGCGGCTGCTGCCATCATTAGTCATACTTCTACTGTTATTATACACATATGATTATTATCATACATGTATACTGCCAGATACTAATATATACTTTCAACATATTGTACCACAGTAGCCAGAACTATAACGACAATATTATTACTTTCATGAATGTTGTAAGATACTGTCATTACCGAGGATGTCATACAGATTACTGTATTGTGTCATACAGATTACTGTTAATTTGTTATGCTGATCTGTTCTGTACGACATCTATTGCACGTCTGTCCGTCCTGGAAGAGGGATCCCTCCTCTGTTGCTCTTCCTGAGCTTTCTACCATTTTTTTTTCCCCGGTAAAGGTTTTTTTTGGGGGAGTTTTTCCTTATCCGCTGTGAGGGTCTAAAGGACAGAGGGATGTCGTATGCTGTAAAGCCCTGTGAGGCAAATTGTATTTGTGATATTGGGCTTTATAAATAAAATTGATTGATTGATTGAGGTGTGGGGTGACCCAAGGGTCAATTTTAGGTCCAATTCTTTTTAATCTATACATGCTTCCCCTTGGGGACGTCATCAGGAGGCACGGCATTAGCTTCCACAGCTACGCAGATGACACACAACTGTACATCGCCGTGTCTCCTGATGACACAGGGCCAATTGATGCCCTTTTTAACTGTATTTTAGATATCAAGTCATGGATGGCAGTGAATTTCCTACAGCTCAACCAGGACAAAACAGAGGTTTTAATTGTTGGTCCTGAAGGCAAGAGAGAGAAACTTTTACCAAAACTACAAGATTTTAAACCTTCACAATGTGTGAAGAACCTGGGCGTCATTTTTGACTCTGAGCTTAGTTTTATTCCACACATCAAAAATGTAACAAAGATAGGTTTTTATCATCTTAAGAATATAGCCAGAGTCCGCCCGTTTCTCTCTCAGGCTAACACGGAGGTGCTAATGCATGCTTTTATATCCTGTCGTTTAGATTATTGTAATGCCCTGCTCTCTGGTCTTCCCAGAAAGACCATCTCTAACCTGCAGTTACTTCAAAACTCAGCCACACGAGTGCTGACGAGGACCAGAGGGCGGGCGCACATTACACCAATTTTAGAATCGCTGCATTGGCTCCCCGTGTGTTTCAGGATCGCTTTTAAGGTTCTTTTATTAGTTTTTAAATGTCTTAACGGTCTTGGGCCATCTTATTTAGCTGACCTGCTTTTATCATGTCAACCCTCGCGGATCCTGAGGTCCTCCGGCACCATCCTTTTAATTGTTCCAAAAGTGAGAACGAAAACCCACGGGGAGGCTGCATTCAGCCATTATGGCCCTCACCTATGGAACAGCCTGCCGGAGAACATCAGGGCTGCAGAGACTGTTGATGGTTTTAAAAGGAGGCTCAAGACTCACCTTTTTAGGTTAGCTTTTAACTGATTTCTTTTACTCTTTTAACTCCAATATGTTATTTTTATTTTCTAATGCTTTTAAATGATTTATTTTTAAATCTTTCTGCATTTTAGTTTCTAAATCTTCATTTATTTATTAATAACATTATTTTAATTGTTAAATCTTTAAATTTTCCTAATCTTACATTTTTATGCATTTTATCACTATTTTATCTCTTACTTGTTTTATCGTATCATATTGCCTTTAGTCTTTTAGTCTTTTAGTTTTTAGCTCCAGTGTTTCCTCATGGGGGGCCTCCACACTGAGAGGTGTGTCCGGTCTGCCTGCGGAGATGTCGCCCTGGAGATCCCTCAGGCCCAGAGGACTGGGAGGCTCTGCACCATGTGTGGAGTCCACCCTAGTCTGTCTGGGTCGGGGTGATCTCTGTGGCGGTGCTCCCTGTGGCTGTCGGCTGTGGCGCCTCTCAGTGTGGATGGCTCCCCATAAGGTGGTCCTTTCCTCACCTGGTTCCTCAGTGCCCAGCCATGTTATTGACTATATTGACTGTATGTATGTGTGTGTGTGTGTGTGTGTGTGTGTGTGTGTGTGGTGTGTGTGTGCATGTGTTTATAGTGGGGGTGGGAGGGGCTGGTTTTCAATATGAATGTATTATTTTTGTTTGTTTGTTTTTTATTCTGTGAAGCACTTTGTGCTGCATTTTAATGTATGACAAGTGCTATACAAATAAAGTTTGATTTGATTTGATTTGATTTGATTTGATTTGAGAAGTTGCGACAAAAGCACCGATAATAACCAGCCATACCTAGAAACCAATGCAGAGCTCTCCTTGTGGAGGGCATGGGGAACTCTGAAATGGCGGAAACCTTGGCTTCCACAGGACGCACCTGACTCTGTCCCACCTGCCTGACTGTATGTGACGGTAGCTTTTCCGAATTCACATTTGGCCAAATTGATGGTGAGTGACGCACTTGAGAGGCGAGCGAACACCTGCTCCAAAATCTGAATGTGCTCCTTCCAAGTGGTGGTATACACAATCAGATCATCCAAATATGCATTACAATTTGACACGCCAGCCAGGACGGAATTGACAAGATGCTGAAATGTGGCTGGAGCGTTGCACGTACCTTTTTTTTTTTTTTTTTTTCTTCCTACTTGTCTGCATTGGTCTTCATAGCTTAGCGCCACAAAAGGGTGCAAGCTTCTTGTGAAGATTGATGCACTGTTAATCTTGCAGTCAAGTATTTTATACCCATAATGCATAGTTGTGACCGTCACCCACCCTCCCTGGAGACTAGCCTATCAGCCTTTATTGGAAAAGCTTCCTCATATGAGCCAGAGAGGGCCGTGAACCCAGGTGTGTCAAGGGGAAAGTAAGGAACAAGCAAGGGGGAGGGGGCAGGTGCTTAAGTCCTGAGTTATATAGTGACAGTGCATGCGGAGAAGAAGGAGGGAAAACAAACAAACAAATAAACAAACAAACAAACAAAAAAAGTGTAGCTGATGTATTGTGGCCTTGAGGTGGTTGTGCTGCATGCAGATTATCAGAAATAAACATATACATGTCTACTATACTGCACTGAGAAACAGAAACAAAAGAGAAGTCTATACTGAACACCAAAAATGTGAGAGTCTTGGTGGAGGGGGAAAGCCCGACTGTAGAGAAGAGAGAGCGCAGTGTGGAAGGTTTGAGGAGCAAGTGGGCCCCTTTGAAGTGAGCCCATCGGTTCTTTGCGATGCGTCACGGGGCTGAAGTATCGAACATGCATGCGTGTATTTGAACCCTCCCAATGTGTTTATGAAAACCAACACCAGGGTCCAGGGCCGGCCCTGCGGGGGAAGGGGGGCGGCCCATCACCCCAAGACCACAGGAGCACCCAGACCCCACAACCAGGGAGCCAAGGGAGGCGGCAGGACACCCCGTAGGCCCCAGGACCTGGGCGGCAATGGCCGACCCCCCCAGAGAGCGAGAGACACACCCCAGACAGGTGGGACAGGAGGGCCCACCCACCCACCGCCCGACGCGAACCACGCAAACCACCCGGCCCACCCGCCACAGGGCCACGGGGAGGAGGGGGAAGGGCGGGAGCGGAGCGAAGGGGGGGGGAGCCACCCCGCACCACCCGGGGCGGAAACAGCCCCCTATGGGGGACCGGCCACGTCGCCCCTGGCCCAGGGAGCACGAGGAGACCCCGCCCCCTCCAGGCACACAGGACGAGCAGTCCAGACACACCCGCCCCCAGGGGAAACCGCCCAGCCCCGCGACCCCACACAGAGCCAGGGAGCAGGCCCGGATTCAAGGGGGAGAAGGTACATCTAACACATGCTTAAGACCTTGAAATCTGATGAGCCGCTGTGGTATATTGTGGTGTGAGAGATCGAGGGAATAGGGGTTACATCATTAACAGAAACAGAAACAGGTTACATATGACACAATAGTTTTTCTAGACTTGTAATATTTATATGTACAGGTGGCATATGCTCACAGGCTGAGTGGCACTATACAGACATGTTTAGTGAGAGAATAAATGGTGACCATTTTTCTGTAAAGTATGTTAATTGATTTCTGTGGCCGGCAGAAATTTTCTCCAGCGAAATATGTTCTACAAGGAGATTCAGCCAATGGTTGATGTTGAGGGTCTGTTTATCTTTCCAATTGACTAGCATTGTTTTCTTGGCAATGGCGAGAGCTACAAGAAGAGAGTTGCAGTAGCTGTTTGGGAGGTCAATTGTCATGAGGTCAACTAAGCACAGGTTGGGAGATAATGGGATCCTGCAGTCCAAAATGGAGGAGAGTTTTTGAGTGACTGTTGACCAGAAGTGCTGGACGGGTGAACATAACCAGAGTGCATGAAAGTAGGTGTCTGCAGTGTTCTGAGTACACTGAGTGCATGTGTCAGATTGACTAAAGCCCATTCTATTCATTTTTTGTTGGGTGATGTGTGTTCTGTGGAGTACTTTAAATTGGATAAGTTGTATATTAGTGTGTCTTGTCATCTTAAATGTATTTTTGCATATCTGAGTCCAGAAGTCAGGGTCCGGTGAAACACCCAGCTCCTTTTCCCATTTTAAAATTGGTAAATGTATAGAGCTGGTCTTTGACAGTAATTTATAAATCTTGGAAAGGTTCTTCTTATTACTCGGAGAAAGCTTTGTAATATGTTTGGCAAATTCTGGTGGCTGCAAAGTGTCTTGAGGCGCTGGAATTCTCCTCTTGATTGTTTTTATCAGTTGTAAATATTGTAGAAAATTTCCATTTCTTATTTCAAAAGTTTGAAATAAGCGTTGCACATACCAAAGGCCATGACAATATACTGGAGAAAGTAGTCAGGAGTTACAAAGGCAGAAATTAGAGACGCGCGCTCGGTTAGCGACACCTGCCAATAGCTCTTGAGCAGATCTAACTTACTCACAAATTTGGCCGTACCCAAATTATCTACACAGTCCTTCATCCTTGGCAGGGGATAGGAGTCAGGGACAGTAACTGCATTTACTTTTCGGAAGTCTGTGATAAAGCGAGGTGAACCATCAGACTTCTCTTCAAGAAGGCACAGGGATTTCCAGGGGCTGGAGCTGTGTATGGCTAAACTGTGTTGAAGAAGATACTCAGCCCCCTTTTTCATTAACTCACGTTTAGCCAGATTGACACGATATGCATGTTGTTTGATGGGTCGAGCATCCTGAACATCAGTGTCGTGCTGAGTGACTGTAGTTTGGGAGGGAACAGGTGGGATAACTGAGATGGTAACACTTTCAACATTTCAGAGTTTGACAAGCGAGCACTTTGATGTGAGGAACGCGTTGTCACATCATCGGGCTGGTCCTGGGATTCTGACACAATAAGCGCGCTGCTGCAAGGAATCACAGACAGCAGTGCAGATTCGGACGCTTTTGAACTGTTTTCGGAAGTCTCTCTGGAGTGGTACCGCTTCGACATATTTATGTGACACACACGGGTTTTGCGTTTTCTCTCGGGAGTACAAATAACATAGTCTGTGTCGCTGAGATGCTCACAGATGTCATATGGACCAGAGAACTTGGCCGAGAGTGCGGAGCCAGGAATGGGCAGTAATGCCAAAACTTTGTCACCAACCTGAAACAGTCGGGGAACAGCGGAGCGATCAAAACAACGCTTCATCACAGTTTGTGAGGAAGACAAAGACTCTCTTGCCAACGCGTGAGCATGGTGCAAACGCTCACGGAACTTTAACAACAGAACTGGCAGTGATTTTACGCAGTGGAATGGCTTCAGGAAAACGAGTGGTGGCGCACATGACGGTGAGTAGATACTGATTTGGTTCTGGGTAGGGGTCCAACACAGTCTATAATAATGCATTCAAACGGTTCTCCTATGGCAGGGATGGGATGCGAAGGAGCGGGAGGAATGGCTTGGTTTGGTTTTCCGGCAATTTGGCAGATATGGCAGGAGCGGCAGTGCTTGGCTACATCAGATTTTAACCCAGGCCAGAAAAAATGTTTGAGGATGAGCTGATATGTTTTTGTAATGCCTAGATGTCGAGACCACTGACTTTCATGTGCTACAGATAACACATGCGATCGATACACGGAGGGCACAACTATCTGAAATACAGCATTCCAATCAGAATCAGAGAGGGGAGGGGACCATTTACGCACCAAAATGCCACTGTCTAGTAAATAAGCCACCTTCTCACTCTTGGCTTTGTCGGCACTCACCACACTTGAGAAGCATTTCTGCAGCGTCGGATCAGTCCTCTGAGCAGCGTACAAGCGATCGTAAGACACCGGGAGAGACAAGCCATCAGGAGCAGTTGTTTCAAGGCTGACAGGATGCATCTGCTCAGCAGCACTTAGACTCGTTCTCGGACCCAACCTCTCCTGAAAGGGCAGGTATCAGCACACTGTCAGAAAGAGAAACATCATCAGTTTTTCGAGCCTGTGCACGAGTGATCACACAAGAAGGAAACAGATCAAGAGGCGGTTGAACTTCTTCTGTTTGTGTGCACTGCGGAGTGTCCACTACTTCCAGCGCAGGAGTAACTTTGCCACCGGCTATGTCATTACCCATTAGAAATGTAATACCTCTAATTGGCAATGCAGGACAGACAGCAACGGGAAAGAACCCAGTCATCAATTTGGCCTGAATGTGTATGCGGTGTACTGGGGTCCGTTTCACAAAGCAGGTTCAACAAACTCTGAGTCTAATCCTGAACTCTGAGTTGATCTACTCTGAGATAGGAAACTCTGAGTTTGCGGTTCCAGAACAGCTGGTTTGAATCAGTTTAATCAACTCGGAGTAGTTTCACCAGGAGTTAAGCGCGTGCACCACAACTATAAAAAGCATCAATGGAGCCCCGATTCGACGAGTCACCATGGCAACGGGGAAGAGGAGGGCTGCGTTTTTCACCCCACTAGAATTAGAAATCTTAATGTGCTCATACGGCGAGTTTGCACACGTTTTCATAAAGAAGTGCGTAAGTTTAAATGTAGGCTTTGCAATCACAATAATATTACAGGGGAAAACTGCTTGAATGGTAGCCTATTAATTTATTTCATTTAGGTGCAATCCCGCGGGGGAGAAGCGCACTTGGCAGCAGTTTAGGATAAAATATAAAAACAGTGTTCAAACAGGTAAGACCTCGGTATAATCTCATGGGGGTACCTCATGTTGATCATGTTTTACATTGTAAAGTAAATATTAAGCTGCTGTTTGACTGTGCATTTGTTTTATCCCCAACACAATGCTGTTTTCACACACATAAATGTCTTCTCATCTATATCATGTTCTGTTAAATAATTAAGCCTATTTAAACTAACACAGACTTCTACTCAGCCAACAGAAAGAAGGCAGATGCCTGTAAAACGAGCACACTTTTCTGACCGCCCTGCCTACAGTAGCCTTACTCAAGTGCTCAGCATCTCCGACATGTACAAAAAACTTCCATTTGCAAAGAAACCCAGCGCAACACACACTATCTGCTGGGATGTGAGTGCATACGATTGGTGCAAATGTAAGCACGGATTAGGTTGTGTATGTAGACGATGGACTGCGACATGAAACGGTACAGCTCAAAAAGATAATTGTCTGGAAATACTATGCGCGGTCTGATAACCATCTCCTGACGAATATTTCATTCTCTGTGCAGTAATGCTGCACCTTCATCCACGGGATCGTTATCAAAAGGACATGCCATGTTAGTGAAAAAAGTCGCCACCTACTGTGCCTAATGGACTTCTAATATACTGACTCTGATTTTTTAAATGATTTTTTTAAATGACAGACGGCAGAACTAGGCTACGCCAAAACTCACCTGCTGACTGAATGAATGAGGAAATGAAATGGAGTGTGTGGCTCTGAAAGAGGGCGGAGACAGAGAGAAACTCGAGGTTCATTGAGAAAAACCTGGTCCCGACCAGGTTAGGTTCATAGAGTCTGTTACTGTGGTAACTGACCGAGAGCTTAAGTTACCTCTGTCTCTGAAACAGGCTAAAGTTACCCCTCTTTCTCTGGTTTGAGTTACCTCCCTTTTTGAAACGGAAAACTCAGAGTTTCCCTCATTTCAGGGTCAACAGACTCTGAGTTTTCACTAAACCTGCTTTGTGAAACGGACCCCAGGACGAGGAACATAACCCATCTCAATGCTGCGCAAAACAGTACCATAACCACAAGCAGACTTCTCTTTTCATCAGATTTGATGGTGGTAAGAATGAAGACTCACTTACCAGACCAGCAGACGCACCCGGCACATGAGTCAACCTCTGAGACTCAAGCTCCAGCTGACGCAGTCGAATAGCTTTCTCAGCTTCAATCTCCATTCTTTTAATTTCCAGCTGATACTGCAACTCAGCCTGTCGGGCTTTAGCTTTCTTCTGGGATTCCATTTGGAGGCAAGCAAGGTGGACCTTTAACCGAGCCTCCATTTTGGACCCAGTATTGCTGAGGGTAGTGGAGAGGGGATCATAGCGAGGCAGCTCCTCTAATTCATCCTCCTCACCTAAGGTCCCTTCAACACCACCATTACCAGGAGGATCACCCTCAAGTGGTCGGCTACCAGCCGCTTCACCCAGGATGCCATCCTCCATCACAGCTGATTCAGTCTGCACTGGTTCTTTGATAAGCCCCAATTCCACTAACTTACCAACAACAAGAGCTTTAAGATCTCGTTTCAAAGCCTGTTTGGGATAAATGAGACTGAAATGATTTGCTATTTGGGCCAAATCATCCTTACGACAACAATTGCTCAAACTGAGGGAGGGGGAAGTGAGGAAGCTATCCAGATCAAACTGAGACATGACTTATTAGTAAGGTGCACCGTGGCACCCACTTCCATCAATCAGTTAACCATCTAACCAACAACAATCCAATTAACCAAACAATCCAAACTTCAAGCTACTACAACCATAGTTTTTAGCTCCGGGAACACTTTAAATGAGATCCCGGATGAGCCCCCACTTATGTTACAACCCAGCTCGCAGGGGAAAGGGAAGTAACACAAAAAGAAACCAGATGTTAAAAGGTAAGGCGGTTTATTGCAACTCAAAGAAAGGAAGTCTGGTTAACAAAACTGAGAACGAACCAAGGAAGAGGGCCGGTGGGTGCTGTTTAACTCAAATAAACAAATATATATCCTGAAGGAGGACTCACTCAGAGTTTAATCTACAATCTATCAAATCGAAAATAAAAGGGAAAACAAACTCTGTTGAATGCAGCTTTTAAAACAAACAACAACAAAACAGCATCCCTGCATCTAGTGTCTCTATACAGGCAATTGTCTACGTGTGAATGGAAATGTTTGGATCAGTCAAAAGGATAGCAATTTCTAACATCCTGGCCACACTTCAAAAGTTCACAAAAATCTATGATGACGGTCTTGATTGAATGGCTGGGATTGGCCCACTGCACCTGTGCCACACCAATCAGGGACCCAGGAGAGCTGTGGACTGTGCAGTCAGAAGCAGCAGAGGCCGCACCAATCAGAACAGAGGAGGTGGAGCTTCTGAGTCCAGTGGAAGTGCAGGCAGCTCGGCACACAGAGGGAAAAATTAATGTTGCATACATACACCAACACACACACACACAATGGAGGTGGAAAGAGCAGCGGCCGTAACAGAGGTTCGTTCCCATGATGAAGAGAATGGGGGAGATAGTGCAGCCAGTTACCATCCCCTTTTCCAGGCTTTGCCACTGGGTTGAAAAAAGGGCTGTCTTGAATCATAGCTGGATTCAGCCAAGTTCATTCCCTTGATGTGCTGAGGGATGTGGTAGTGGTCTAATGCTGCATGGATGAGGGCGTGAGGGATTGATCTGTAGGCATTGGCCAAATCCAGCCAGACAACAGTCAGGTTGCCTTTGCTGCCTTTGGCCTCCCAGATCATCTGACTGAGAACTCCAGTGTGTTCCAGACATCCAGAGAAGGGATTCCACCTTTCTGGATAGCAGTGTCGATGTATCCGTTCTCTGTCATGTAGG
Organism: Epinephelus cyanopodus; assembly: GCA_026686955.1. Classification (NCBI taxonomy): domain Eukaryota; kingdom Metazoa; phylum Chordata; class Actinopteri; order Perciformes; family Serranidae; genus Epinephelus; species Epinephelus cyanopodus. Next base: position 4,439,742 of record CM048919.1, read on the forward strand.
AGGTCATCCTCTTGGCCAGTACAGAAAAGAAGATTTTGCCATCTATACTTAGCAATGAGATTGTTCTGAACTGGTCAGTGGTTGAAGAGTTCTCTTCCTTTGGCATGAAACAGCCCTCTGCCTTCTTCCAGCACGATGGAATGGTGCCCTTTCTCCAGATCCTCCAGAACAGCTTCCATAGCCTCCGAAAGAGCATTGGGCATTTCTTATATGCCTTGTAGGGTATACAGCTTGGGCCTGGGGGCAGATCCTGTTCTGGCCTTCTTCACCACCTCTTGGACTTTCTTCCAGGATGGTTCCCTGATGTTGAGCTCTTTTTCTGAGGTCTTAATGCTGTTGATAATTGGGTTGGCATCCAGGGCTTAGTTTCTGGAGGTGTCATTGTGGGTCTCGCTCAAGAACTCCTCCATATCTTCTCTATCCTTCCTCTTCTTCCGAGTGCTTTCTGCTCTTCGGAGTCTGCAGAGAATTATACCTGAGGACCGCCTCTTACGGTGTGTTTCACACCCTTCTGTCTGCGGCAGGGAGTGGTACCCCTACCCATTGTTTTAACACTCTTTTGTCTGCTGCAAGGATTGGCTCTGAAGTGGAATTTCATGTTCTCTGGCATATAATATAGTTGCCGAACTTAGCTCAGCTAGTATTAGCTAGTTAGAATCTCATTATCTATCAGAGTTGCCAAGGAACGGCATTCAGTTAGCCTAACATCAACAGGTGCTGGCAGAAAATACGATTTTTTTTAGCTTATTTATTTAACCAACCGACTCACATCTGTTTTCTCCTTTTGCATCCAGTTCATCAACAACTGTTGTTGGTGCTGGGCCTGCTGGCGTTTCATTTTTCAGCTGTGAAATATGCAAGTGTTTGTAGAATGCGAATTTGAAATGTACGCTGTGCGTGCGACATTATCAGAACCATAGACAGTCACAGATCACTGGCACATGTTCACACTCAATGCGCATGTATGAGTCATTCCTTTATGAAGTGCCGTGAACTGTAGGCTATGGTGATGTGCACCCACAAAGTCAGTGGAGTGAGCGGCAGCTGGGGAGGACCAGAGCCCTTGCTTACCCTTGCTTACCCTTACCAAAATAACGGTAGAGCCAATCGATCAATAAGAGGTTAGAGGCGGGACATATGGTAGACACGAATGATTGTTAACCCTTTGTGTACCATATTGATTGGACGCCGACAGCCAGTGTTTATATTGGTAGGGACAATACAGAAGGGGCTGAATATTGGTAGGGACGTGTCCCTACTGTCCCTACCCAATCCTACGACTATGCTCCAAGGTATTTGTAGCTGTCCTGAACATTTGCAATGCTGCCTTCTGGTGGTTTAACCCCGTCAGTTCTGATAATTTTCCCTCTCGTATACACCATCCGACCACACTCATCTAGTCCAAACGACATTCCGATGTCTTGCTGCAGATCCTGGTGAGCTGCATCAGTGAATCAATGTCTCGCTCATTCCTGACAAACAGCTTGATGTCATCCATGTAGAGGAGGTGACTGATGGTAACTTCACTTCGGATCTGGTATCTGTTGCGACTCATTGCATTAACTTGGCTGAGGGGGTTTGGGCCTATGCAGAAAAGAAGCGGGGACAGTGCATCACCTTGGGTATATGCTGCACTTGCTGATAGCTTGTGCAATTGGCTTTGAGTTGGCCTCCAGAGTCACTTTCCACAGCCTCATTGAGTTCTTGATGACAGCTCTTAGTGTCCTGTTGATGTTGTACATTTCCAAGCTTTCCAGTATCTATGTGTGTTGCATGCATGAGTCATAGCCTTTCTTGTAGTCAATCTGGGTGGCGCACAGGTTGGTCTGACGGGTTTTACAATCCTAGGTGACTACTCTATCGACCAGTAGGCTGGTGCTTGGCTCCCCTGATATTGCTACAAATTCCTTACTGAGTCTTGCTCATGTATTGGGCCATGTGCCTATTCATCTTAGCCGCTTCCATGTTGTACAGAGGCCGGTTATTGGCCCGTAGTTGGATGGGACTGCGCCCTTCTGGGGATCCTTCATGATCAGGACTGTCCGTCCCTGGGTTATCAACTCTGGATGGATCCTATCCATCAGCAGCTGGTTTATTTGTGCTGCCAGATGTTCATGGAGTGCACAGTACATTTCCTTAGCCAGCTAGCCAGCTGTACTTATTCAGTGCAATAATCAGATTATAATCATAATGCATTATAGACTTGGGCATCATATAAAGTATTACCAGAAATTCCACTGCACTCAGAACATGATCTTCAGTTGTTTGCATTGTGTTGGGTTGAATGACAGAATGAGTAAGAACAGAATCTCAGTATACAGAAATATCTTTAATTCATAAAAGATGTACAATATTTTACAAATGACACATACTGTATGTAAGGCAGGATAAAGGATCTTTGGCACACTCCTCAGTTTCCTGCTGTTTATGACAGAAAACATATACTATCTTTTTTAAAAATACATATCTGTGAAGTCTTTTAATTTGCATTCAAAGCTAAGTAGTAGGATTACATTCGCTTTTTGGCTGACCTGTCTCCTCTGTACAGTTATTGTCTCTATGTACATTGTGCTTGTTCATTCAAACAAGGTTTAAGTATAGCTGAGTAAAAACAGTATGGTTACACAAACAAATGCACACATTCTCATTCACACACATACACATTCCTTTGGATTGCTGCTGGTAAGGATGGAGTCCGCAGCATCAGTAGCGTTAAGGCGACATCTTTGCTGACACTTTGGCTCAAAAATCAGACACACAAAGACACTAACAGGCACAAACTCCCCTTAGCTCCAAAAATGTTAGGCAGTATGAACAAACATCTGTAATGCATAAGTATCACCTGGTAAAGTGCAAATCAGACATCTTTGGTTTGATAGCTATTGGCCTGTTTTTTCTTTCATACACAGAGTTTCTGTCAGAAGGAAACCTGTCTAACTCTTAAAAAACACTGTCTTTGTGCTCAGCACATCTTTGGAAGCTTCCAGTTAACTTTGGCTTTTTGGCTTTTTAGCTTTTTAGCTGATTGAGGCAAGCTGTTACATTTTAGAAGTGGTGAAATACAAGAGTCCCTCTTTGCTGGCCTAGAATAATATGTGACACTATGACACAATTCCAAGTCCTGGGACACAGGAGCTCAACTCCTGGACATCACTACTGAGATTCTTGCCTTCAATCTCATCAAAGCAGAACAAGTGCCCTTGTTGGAAAATCTCCCTTAGAGTCCATGAAGATGCAGAGCTTCTGCTCACTTCTCATCGCTCACAGAGCTGTCCACAGCTATGATGTCCTGTATTTCTGTGATTTTCACCTCATCCCCTGGGATCCCCACTTCTATTGGGATCTTCAGCTCCGCTGGGATCTTCTCTGCTGAGGAGCTGCAGCTGGACAGTTTGTCCATCTCATCCTCCAACTCGGAGATGCGTTCAGCAACACAGTGGGCGGTAAGTCTGGCCTCTGGGTCATGGTCCCAGCATTCCATGATGGTGGCACAGATAACTGCCACACCCTGTAGACAGAGGAAGAGAGCAGGAATGTAAGAATCCACACTAAATAAAATTCTGTGAACTGTTTGGATAAATGTAGCATATTCTCAACCAAATCATTTGAATGCTATATGGCCATTTACACATAACCAAATAACCAGTGTTTAATTCCCTTAATAATTTGACCTACAAGCTGCTTTTCAGATTAAGATTTCACAATAAGAAACAAAACATACAGCTGCAAGTGGCAATCCCAGCTCTAAGATCCTTTTTAGCCAACAGGAGGAAGCAGCTCAACTCTCAAAATCAAAACCACAAGCAGCAGCAAGTGTGTTTCAGGCTTCACAAAGCTGATCAAAGTCACGTATTAGTGCAGGATGAATCTGTAGTGGCTGTGGAGATGCCCAATTCCATGCTCATTAAGAAGATCAATTCTGACGCCCATTCACCTCCTATTGAGAGATCCCATCTGAAAATCTCACTTGCCAGTCTATGACCAGCATTCTGTTCCACAGGTTGTATTGGTGCATCAACTTAAAGGGACTGAGTGCTTCTTACACCACTGGTTACAGATGGCTTCACCTATTCAAAGCTTTGATAGCTGCAGGAAAAAAAAGATTGATCAAAACTTGTAGTTTTGATCTTACATGGTAATTTTCTGGTGGAGCAGATGAGAACTGTAATTTAGGATACTGTGTATCTTAATTCAAATGATATCGTTGTAAAGTTGTTATACTGGCGTCTCCTTGAATACAGTGATTCAACCGGAAGAGTTGCATAACATATATTAAAAACTAACATAATGGAATGGAAGAATGCTCATGCATGTAAGAGATTTTTTTATCACCTCCCATTGAGGTATTAGCTCCCATTGAGATTATAAATCCCTTTTTCAAGTGAGTCCCGGCTAACGTAGGCAGCAACACAAGATACAAAGTTATTATAAACAGACACAAAACAAAATAACAGACATGGAACAAAAGTGTGGTACAAACTGTGCATCTAAAATATCCAAATAAGTACAAACACCACAACAACATTTCAAAGATATAGAGATAAAAAAGGTTAAAAAAACATAAAGTCGAAAGCATTTCTCTGTGAACGTATCCACACACATTCACAGAAGACTGTATTCAGTGTTGATGGCTCATTTTCATCAAGGAAGGGACCAAGGGACAACACTATCAGTAACAATACTAATGTTTTGTCTATGAAAAAATACAAAATATATTTAAAAGAATTCCTACAAAATGAAAAATAACATTGTGTATCCATGCTACAGTTAGTATCTGTGTGAACAGTATGTTGGTCTAGTATAGCAGCTCAGTGTAGGTCTGACCTGATGCCTGAGCCAGGTGTCGGGGATCTCGGGTCTTCCTCTGTCTCTTAGCACGTTATCCTTCATACTCTCCACACAGGGGTGCTCTCGCACTTTAGAGCCATATGCAGGCTCATAGTCCTTCACCTCTGCAAACACAAACACAGCCCAGTGCACGTCATTAACTGAGTCTCAAGTGCAGAAAATAACTTTTCTATTATGTCATGTTTGTTAACTCGATCAAAAGTGTAAATGCATCCTGGTATAAGGACATTCTACTCCAAACTACTGATCAATAACCCTGGCAACAATATTATTATTATTATTATTATTATTATTATTATTAATAATAATAATAATAATAATAATAATGATAATGATAATAACAATAATAATGCTGACAGTAGAAAATAAAATGTCTTTCATGATGTCTCTACATCGGGAAATGCTTGAACAATGATCTTTTCTAAAAACAGAAAAAATCAGCTCCCACTAACAAGCAGCTAGCTGCAACCTCAGACTGTGCAGAACACTAAAATAACAATCTGTCATTTTTTTTCACTATTTACTACTATGCTGAAGAACTAGTAGGGAAAAAAGGGAGAGCATGTTGCTGAAACCTTAAAAATGAAAAACAAAGTTCTGGGATTGGGTCCAGACCTTATGAAACTGAACCCACAACAGCTGCAGTCTGTCTTCAGCCCCAAAGACAAGCTCTAAGGATCTCACGGTTTCTGTAAAATGAGACATTAGCTGCTGCAAATTCATCTTCTGTTACTCATCTAAGCCAGATAATTATATGTAACTAACCAGCAACAAGTGCAAGCATCATGCTGTATGTACAGTACCCTGTCTTGTTCTTACATTTAACACTTTCTATGTCCTGTATATTTCACAACCACTGTGTATTAATGGTATACCTTATTAGTGCGAAACATATGCACTAATAAGCTTTTCTCTGGATACTCACTAAAATGAGTTTCATATTCACTGTCAAATTGAAGCACCACTCGGGACTAGAAGGCAATCCTAGTACTCAGTAAAACACTACAAGTCCTTTTATCTGTCTTCTCACATATCTTCGGCTGTAAAGGTGTACTAACACTGACTATACATTGATAAAAGAATTCAGAATTTTCCTCCAGTCAAATCAAACTCAGTGTTCATTCCTGACCTTAAACAGCAATAATTTCTCTACACTGTCCATTAAGTTGCTGTTCTGGAGCTTTCAACAATAACAAATGATCTTCAGGGACAGATAGAAACTGCCCAGTTGTAATGGAATTGACCGTTCCCTAATTTAAGAAATATTTCCAAGTCAGAAATCACTAACTGCACTGACAGTCAGATTTGCTTATTTAAATCTAAAGCAGGCTCAGATCTAAAATGCTCTCCAGTGTTACTTTTCGCTGACAAAAATTATAATGAAGATGAGACGATGATGAGCTAAAAACAAATCTTCATAATACAAACTAAGACAAAATCTATGTTCCATTTTTGCTAATGAGAGGAGATGTGTTGAAAATGTTAGTGGTAGACTATCAGACATTGAAAGCAGTGGACGGCCGTGTTAATAATTATCTTCAAATGCCACATGAGCAACAGGCTGGTAAACTCCAGTAAATAGTTTGAGCCATGATGTTTTGCCTGTTTGACATGCAGGTAGGAGGCTCAGTTATCTTTGAGTGTAGCTGTGTAAGTAAACAGTCTGAACTCAGATCAGTGACATGAGTTTAAACCTAAAGACTAACATGTTGCAGATTAAGAAAGAATTCAGTTTTTAATTAAGTTATTTCTCTGTCTCACTCAGAGTTTACAATGAACCTGGGTACAAATCCTAATTGTCTCAGATTACTTATTTGTGGTGTCAAAGTTTTTGAGAGCATGAGTAGAGAGATGTTGAACTTTTCAAATGATTAACAGTAAGTGTGTGCTTGTAAATCAACCCTTAAAACTGGTCAAAAACCGCTGTAATTTGAGTAATTGTGCAGAGATTATTTGTAGTTGTAGAAAAAAATTGTGTAAATTAAATTTTTATACAACCTGTCACCTTGATTCTAATTTCTGATACATGAATTAGCCTTACTTAATTAGTTTAAAGATAAAAACATTGAAAACATAATGACTAAAAGTTGACTAAAACATTTAGAGTAAAAATTAAAAAGCATTTTCTTCTCAAGAGATAGACTATATCTAAAACAGCTGTCAAAATTAACACTTGAATTTTTGGTATGGGATTTTTGCAGTGTTCATCATGTTCATTGTAAGATTATTTTTCCTGCAGTCCTCCGACTGCCTATAACCTGGTTCAGCAGCTGCAAATAGAAATACAAATAACATATGTTGTTCATGTTAATTAGTATGAGGGTATAATGAAAAGAAAAGCTGCAGTAGTTTCATTTAAGTCAAGTCCCTGCGGGCTCTGCTGCTGAGTCCTCAAACACAGGAAGAGGGGCGGTTGGAGTGGAACCCCCGGACAGGAAGTTTGAGGTCTGGGATTGGGACTGTGTGCAGAGAAACTGACTCTACAAACCTACACTTCCTGTTTTTGACATATGGAACTTCCCCCCTTTTTAGCATTTTAAAACAGGATCCAGCCCATCCCTAACCCAATCCCTCAGCCATTCCCCTGGAGGTTATTTGTGCCAGAGCTGGTTTTGTGCTCAGTGCTCTGCTGTTTAGATCTTCTGCTGTGGAGCTGGTATAAATACCACACATTTTCCTGGGCTGGATACAGTTGAAACACAGACCAGCAACAAGCTGACCTAAACTGAGAATGTTGAAAACAGAAATAAAGAGAGGTGGAGGACTTTGTACACATCCCATCATGACTGTAGTTGAAAATGTCTTATTTCGTGCTGTGATGCAGATATAGCTCATATACACTTGTTCTTATATTTCTGAATAATATTAGGGACATTAGAGAAGTTTACAGACACACAGACTGTTACTGCAGACTACACAAGAAGTGCTGCCTGTTTAACTTAAGCAGTTCTGGACATTTGAAAGCTATGAGAAGAATTTAATTTGTGGTTTGAGAACATATTTCACAAGAGACTGAAACCAGAGTCTGAGTCTCACTTTCCCCTTCGCTGTCTGGGGCCCATGGTTAAAGGCCTGCTATATCCAGTCTGTGGGGTGGAGAGCGGTTTATGACAGCTTCCTTTTAAGATTACTTGTCTGAAACCTTTGTGGCCTGGAGGTTAGCTAAAACCTCTATGGCTGGCTATACTGTCTGGGATCTGAAAACATCATATCAACATATCTTGAAAGCACAGCTCCATGTTTGGCATGCAAGAGATCTTAAACTCCCAACAGGTGTATAACATGAGACAACTCCCATGTCAATGCAAAACAAACTACATCATAACGAGTAGAGATGAACCTGCATAAACTCTAATGAACCACAATCTCTCATCAAAAGAAAACCTTCTCTTCATCCAAGCCAAGCATTGGCCCATCTCCAGAGGAAGCTGTGGGCTGATTTGCTGTGGCAGGTTTGCAACTACCACATCAGGGTGCTGTGACATTTGAACATCTATACTGCTAGTGGTGTACAGAGCCCTTAAGGTCCTGAGAGGTAAATGTGTTTTATCTTGTGCACCCAAGTCAAAAAAAGGAGTCACCTTTCAAGACTTTTGGGGCTCTGTCGTTTGACAGGGCTTTAAGAGGCTAAAACCAGTTGAGAGAAATTTTTGCTGCAAGCAGGTGAATCTATTTCTATTAGTGTCTGGGCCTTAAAGCAACACATTCTCACTCCAACCTCATCACATATCCACATTTGGTCATGGACTGTCCACATCGACATATGACATGCAAGGTACATCACAATATCAACAACTGGTCATGTATCATGCCAACATGAAAGGAGAGTTTTTTTTGTCTGTGTCTAATGCCGGAAGTCATTGACCAAGCGCTGGATTTCGATGACTGGATTAGTGCTGAACCACTGCTGGTTGAAATTACAGCAAGTAGTTGTCTCTTTGCTTGTCTGTTTGTGGTTGGAAACAACAGCGATATACAACAAGTTCATTCATAAAATTAGACCCAAAGGTAGGCACAGTTTTGAGATCTTGAAAAAGCCAAGCCAGCTGTTTCTCTCTGCTGCCAGTCTTTATGCTCAGCTAAGTGAATTCTCCCCTTGCTTCAACTCCTGACACAACATACAAACATGAGAGTGGTATCAAACTTCTCATCTTTCTCACAGCAAGAAAGTGAATGAGCACTTTTGTCAAAATATCAAAATCTCCCTTTTTGCACCGAAATGTCCTCTGTCCCCCCCGCCTCATCGCGGTATAGCAATCACCCCTCAGCAGCTGTCTCTATTCACCAGCCTTTAGCCTGGCACAGTGCAATCCCTTCACCCAACACCATTACCCCGCATTAACGCTCAACTCAGAGAGAAAGTATAGACTGTGCCCTGCCCTGCAGGCTAATTCAGAATATGTAAATAAAATAATAAAATGTGTGATTGTACTATAACTGAGCACAACAATACCAGGGCAGAGTTGTATTTCTATCCTTCATTTTGTCCCCTGCTGTTGGGGTGGAGACAGAGGACAGACACATGCACACAATCCCAGACTAAGACACAGAAACATGGCTAGATTAGGGCATTCATACAGTACCTTCTCTATTCCTCGGTTTCTAAATACCTCTCTCTCTGAACTAAACACACATGCACACACACACACACACACACACACACACACACACACACACACACACACACACACACACACACACACACACACACACGTCGGAATGTGACTGTCTCATTCTAAATGTCTGTCTAAAAAAAGCCCACTAGGCAGAGGGACGGAGGTGGACCTGGAGAGACTATGTGACATCTAATTTGGGTTTTAAATGCCAAGACTGAGGATGTTTTGAGAACATTTTGTCCAGTCAAAAGATTTTAGAGCTGAACGACTTGCTACGGTCATTCCCCCTCATTATACTGACTGAAAAGGGACTTAGACAGGATACACTGTCCTATCATGTAGGACTGGAGTTAGCTTTCTGAGCTCAAAAAAAAGAAAGCTCAATCTATAATCTTCTGTTAAAATGTAATATCCTAGGTGTGTACAACAAGCTGTGCCTTGTCCATGTGTTTGCTGACTTTGTAAAACACACCTGCTTTATGTTGTTATTAATTTGTCAGTCACATGAAGCAAAGGCTCAGTGAATTAGATGCATATGAAATTTACTTGTGTGCTGAGGCAAAGAGCAGAAGAAAAAGAAGAAAAGTGTTGTTGTAAGAAAAAACTTCCAACCCAGTAGTCTGATAAAGTTCACTGCAGCCTACATAGATTCCCACCTGAGAATGAAAATGTCCATACTCTGTTATTCTTATTCTTATGCTTGGAAAGGCATAGAAGCCTCTCTCTCTCTCTCACAGACAGAGAGACAGACGCATGCATGCACGCACGCGCGCGCACACACACACACACACACACACACACACACACACACACAGTTGAAACAGGTATAGTACCCACTCCTCCTCTCTCTCCCTGATTCTTGCCCAAAGAAGGGCAACAGAAGAGTTGAGATTGTCTCCCTCATATATCAGACATTCCTAACATGCCTGCTGCTGACCTGGAGCTGAGGTCGAGGTGCAGTCTGACAGACATGACCATCAGACCCCCTGGTGACACCCAAACCCCGTGTCACTGCATAACAGAAAACAGTAGCCTGGATCTCTTTACAGCATGCATCCTTCATTTGAAATCAATGAGTTACTTTACAACATTCCTATCTGTGTAGAGTAATAAGTTAGGTATTACAATACTTTTGCGTTACTTTGACCAAAATCACCTCAGAAGAACTAATGTTCATTTTAAATGGATGAGAGTCATGTTGTTTCACAGCAGGTAACCAAAGCACAGAAGCTCCAGTTTATTACAGCTCAATTCAAATCCAGTGCTGGGCAGGTCTGACCCATTCATGCATTCATATACAGTGGTTATCACTTTGTATAAAAATGAAAAATAAAATAAAATAAAATAAATAAATAAATAAATAAACAATAAAAAAATACTAAGATACCTAGACCTTTTCAAATTAACGGATAGCCTTGGACACATGGAGGCTCAACTCTGATAATTATGACATATGGATCAATATTTGTGGGCCAACGATATGAAACACAACACAAAAAATGTTGAGGTTAGCACAACAAACAAAATTGGCGTGCAAGTCGGTTGATGTTGACTATGATGAGTGCAGATTAAAACACCGGAGCTGGAAGACCCACCTGCCGGATAGAGAGTTATGCATAAGAACAGGACTGTGTGCTTGTGTTGCTCTGCAGCTGAAGGGATGTGAATGCAAACATATCCAACATATACTAACAACACCCAGATGTGCTGATAATCAGGACGAGGAAAAAATATGAACTGTAGGCCACATTATATTACTTTGTTACTGCTAAAAGTAACAAATATATTACAAAAGTAATGCATGACCCCAGCACTGATCATGTAGGATAACCAGGATGCAGAGAATGCATTTACTTTTATTTGAGAGGAAATGGATGAAAGTGCTCCTTGAAATTTGTGGAGGAGAAAAAAGGTTTTCATTGAAATGACGTGAGACAGACATGATCTTGACTAAGTAAAATATCATAACTGATGTTACCCATATTATGTATTCCTGTATCTTGCATACGGACCTGTCTATTATGTATATCTGCCCAGATCGGATTCCTATAATCGCTCATGCCTTTAGTGTGTTAGTGTTAGTGTTTATCATGTTTGTCATAACTAAAACAAAAACATCAGTACTTTTTTTTTCTTTAAGGTTCATTTCAAGATTTTTTTTTCTTTTCTGAGCAGTGGATGTGCATACCAAGTCCTATGGTAATGTGAAATACTGACCGTTTTCTCACTCTCCTAAATAAAAATACTAAAGCTGGTAAGACCTTCATTGTCAGTTTCATCAAATCCTAAGTGAAATAAATCCAATGTCAATGACTTCTCGTGTCAAACGGCAATGAAAATAGCCATCCTTTCACATCGGCATGATACATGACCAGTCGGTGTTACTGTTTAACGCTGCCTGGTGGTTTCAGGGGGAAACACAGAAGGATAACAATGAAAGTTACGGTGGCGGAAGTCTGAGTAGGGTAAGCGGGAGGGGTGTTGGATTGGTCCAACAACCACAAACGTTCACCCAGGAGGCCAGTGTTGGCTTCCCTTAAGATTAAAAAGCCATACCCTGTTCTTTTTTTCCAAAACGTGAGCTGGCTAAACGTAACCATGCGTGTTTATTGTTGAAGGAAAAAAACGTCAATTTGTGGTGTTGTGCTGACGTAGTGCTTTTATTTTGAAAGAGACTGTATGCAAACTATACATTTCCTGTGAAAACAGAAGTGTTGAAAATACACAATGCATGTATAGTAAAAGGCAGAAGTTGACGCGGAGTTCAAGAACATCCACAACCAAACGCAGCCAGGTTACTTTGCACGTTATAGCTCGACATGGAAATGAGAATGTGCTGGACCAGTAAACATGGTATTTGTGGATCACTTAGCAGCTAAAGAGTCACATACAGTCAGAATTTTGTTAAGGCCAAAAAACAGCTAGATGGAGAGTGAATATTGGACTTAGAAATAGACAGGCGTCCAGGAATTAACTCCATGAATGAATAAATGAATGAATGAAAAAGTTGGATGTGTAAATAGACAGTTTTCTATAACAACATTGGAAGGTGTAAGTTGAGTTTAGTAGTGTACACCTTGTCCCCAGGTAAATATTTTCATTTAGATGTTTCTGCAGCTGGGCGTAGGAGTGAAGGGAGTTCATTATGAACAGGAGTAGAGGCTAAGCAGTCAGATGATCATATCACATTACAAATACATTACACACATCTTCACATGCTGCCTCCGCTGCTACATGAGAGGACTGAGGACTACCGGTCAGACAGATCAGCTGCTAAACTTGTTATGATAACCCAAAACGCTGGCCATGTATTGTCACTGTTGAGTCATCTCAATAGTTGGCACTTCACCTCAGCCGAATTGTTTTGTTCTCTATGTAAGTGTGTGCTTGCGTGTGACATGACATCATGTCATGCACCCTTGCCTGAAACATTTAATTATGGAATATATGTATTTGTGGTGTGTGTGCGCATGCACTGACCTCCAATAGCTTCACACCTCGATGTCATCTCCCAAAGTACAAGAGCCATGGAATAAATGTCCGTCTGTTTGAAGGACTCAATGTTCTCCAGATTCAATCGGGCCTCCAGCACCTCCGGAGCCATGTAACGTGCCGTACCCACCTGCAATACAGAGATACCAGGAGGTGTTAGCTCACAAGAACACCCACATTAGGAATACACTTGTTTCTGCACCTGTGTGTGATGTTGACCCTCTTCTATTGTCTGGCTTGTGATTTGTTGTTGTTCGAACAGTCAACCGCTGACTGTCAATAAACCTGACTCACCCCCTTACGTCATTCATTACTGGATATTAGTCAAGATGCAAGGCCACACTTGTTTGATGCATGTAATCAAATTGTACACATCAGCTACTGTACTGAGTACAGCAGAGCTTACTTTGGAATGCAACATCAAAAAATACACTATGAAATTTTCCATGTTGCTGGTGAGTTGCCAACACATTCTCACTCTGACCTTGTCACATATTGTCCTTTGGTCATGGACTTATAATGTGCATGGTACCCTGGGTGTGTTTGTTGTTGACGTTCTGGATGCTGTGTCAACTTCTGCCTGCAACATGCATTATCTGTTTTCAAAATACACTTCTATTTTTACAGGACATGTACAGTTTGCACACAGTCCGTACAACAATGTAATTTTTTTTTTTTTTTTTTGTTGTCCTTCTACAACAAACGCACGTGGCTATGTTTTGTCAACACACATGATTGGGTTTACACAATAAAAACATGTGGTTGGATTTAGAAAAAAATGACAAGGTTTGGCTTTACAATCTCACGGGAAGTAAACACTGGCCTCCCAGATGAAAGTTGCTGGACCCATCCACCACCACATCCACCCAAGGGAAGAACATGAATTAGTGATATGCAGAAAGAGGACATGAATGTTGCCAAATAAAGAAGAACCAACTTTTCAGATTCTGAGAGTGAGAGGGAGAGAGGGAGAGAAGGGGCTCAGTGTACCACAGGAGGTCCCTCGGTAGACTAGGCCTATATTAGCATAACTAGGGGCTGGTCCAAGGCGAGCCTAAGCCAGCTCTAACTATGAGCGTTTTCAAAGTAGAAACTCTTAAGTCTCCTAAGTGTTTTTTCATCTGACCTGTCCACTGTTGGCAAGGTCATCCACAGACAGACTACTGTCTAAACGAAGTCCAAGGCCAAAGTCACACAGGCAGCATGTCAGGTCGTTCTTCACCAGGATGTTGGAGCTCTTCAGGTCTCGATGGACAATGGGAACCTTTAAGCACAATGGAAGTACTGGGGTTTAAAAGTACTAATTAAATTAAAAGATCACATAGAAATTTGTGTATACACATTATATAAAGACATTTCATACTAACAATGCCGGTGTTGATTACACTCTGAGGGAGAGTCGGTGAGGCTTTAGACTTTGTGTCTAATCTGTTCTGATCATTATTAGGGTATAACAGTGTCTAAATTGTTTCTTTCTATGGCTATTTTGACAAAGACAATGGTTATTATGGGAAGTATAGATTTCTAGCCCTGAAATGCTTATTATCAACTGTCACATGGATGTATTCATACAGTCCTACCTTAGGGCGTCCACAGACGAGGCGGTCACTGTGAAGGTGGGCGACACCTCGGGCCAGAGACCTGCCCAGTACCTGCAGCTCCTCCCAGCTTATCACATTACGTGTCAGGTGCTCCTGGTGAGCAGAGGGATGATTAGCAGAATTATGAATTTAAAAAGGTTAATGCTGAAACATCTGAATGAAAAAGAGTATCTATGCACATGGCCTACGCTGTTTATACTTGTGCAGTGATGTGTCTGCGTCACTCTACAGTTACACCTCCTACACACTCGTCAGTGGTGGGGTTTCTGTTAAGTGCTGTAAAGTTTAGTTAATTACAAAAAAACACATGGCTTAACAGAGACAATTTCAAACACAAGTACACAAATCGGCTTCACTATAAAGAATTCACATTTCTAGATACATTTTACCCACAAAAACAACATGCTAATGTTATTAGCGCATGCCTTTGGAATTTAAAATTGTTTTAATTAGCCTTGTAGCTAGTGGAGATTTCCTTTTCTCATGTGAAGCCAGTGACAACAGCAGCATTTAAAAAAGGTAATGTTACATAATTAGGCTCCATTACAACTCACAAGGTTCACTGACAACAACTGTCTTGTACTAAGCAAGTTTTCCAAACAAATACAACATGCTAACATTATTAGCATAAGCCTATGACATTTTATATTATAGAAATTTGCATAACAAAAAGCAGAGATTTCCTAAACTCATATGGGGCCAAAATAAATCATACACAAGAGTTAAAATGCTATTTTCTGGGGGCTTTCTTGTCTCCACAATTTATTGTTCCTTAGAAATAAAAGTCAATAAAAGCTTTGTTTCCACTGAGGGAAATGGCTTTCATGTTACAAAAATAGACAGGAGGTCTGCGTCACCACCACATGTAGTTACATCTGGGGACATGCACATCAGGCTACAGTATCGATTTGACACAGAAGTACAAATCTGCAAATACTACCCCACTCATGTTTGGTTACCTGATGGTGGCAGTCTCACCTGGAGATTTCCCCTGTGGTGAAAGGCAGTGATGAGCCAGTACTGTTTCTCCACCTTCCTTTCCTCAGCTGTCAGGAAGTGGAGAATGTTCTCGTGTCGAAGGTCTGTATTGGAGAAGATGTCTTTCTCGTTCTTCCAGGATGCGTATTCCTCATAGGGGAAGATCTTCACAGCTACTGTTTCGAACTGATCTGACGTGGTCTGCTTCAGCTTAGCCTTGTATACCTGGGCAAAGCGTCCCTTTCCAACCTGGGACAGGATCAAAAGATATGTTTTTAATTAGAATGTCATTTAGAATGGATTAGAGCAGAAAAGCTCCACAAAACAACTCTGAAATACTATACTAGTCTGTACCAGCAGATCCAACTCTATAGGCAGTGGCTCAGTGTTGTGGTTCAGGTTGTTGGCATGCGTCGAGCTGCTGTCTGACCGATCATCATCCATCATGATGGCGCAGGCATCGCTGCAGTCAAGGCCTCCAGCTTTTGGCTTGCGCTTCTTAATGCTGCTTTCCCATTCTTGGTTCATGCGTTGCCGATAGGCTCTGTACCAGTAGAACATTCCCACAATTACAATCCCCATCACCAGCAGGGGAAGCAGGCTGACCAGAATCACCGATAGTAAGGGATTGTCCGAAGTTGGATCCACAACTGTAAAAGAAGATGGAAGATCAAATGAATATAAAGGTGATTTAAGTACTTGGCCTGAGACCAGGACTATCATAAGCAATACACAATGAAATCAAATCAAATAGGATGATTGATGTTGGACTACAAACACGATTTAGACTACTGGATCAACACATACACTAATAATAATAGTAATAATTCTACATTATACTTATATAGCACTTTTCATGACACTCAAAGACTCTTTACAAATTCAGAAACACAAAAAAGAAAAAAACATAGGGAGAAGAAACTTGATTTGATTGGAAGCAGTGTGAATAGGTGAGTCTTGAGTGATGTTTTGAATATGGAGAGACAGGGGGAGTTTCAGACGGGTTTGGGGAGTGAGTTCCAGAGGGTGGGAGCAGCAACGGAGAAGGCAGACAGGAGCAGAGTTCTGGATACACTGGAGCTTATTGAGGGTTTGTGGAGGTGATGAAGTTGTGGATGAGGAATTTTGCAGCAGAGCGGGAGAGGGATGGATGGAGGGGGGCGATTTTCTTGAGGTGAAAGAAGGCTGTTTTGGTTATGTGTTTAATGTGCTGGTTGAAAGGAGAAGGACTGATCAAGAATGACGCCAAGATTTCGGATGTGAGGGGAGGTGGATACTGTGAAGCCGTCGATTTTGAGGGTGAAGTTATGGTTGGAACAGTGACATAGTGACATAGTGTTTATGACGTGCCAGAATTGTATTTAGCTACTGGCAGGTATCTAACCATCTAAGAGTTAAATTGCTTTGGGTTTTTGCTGACAGTTAGACTTTCAACTGAACCATAAAAGTCAGCCATGAACAGTTAGTATTATAGCATGTGCTGAATGTCGTGAACACTATAAACATGAGCCATAATTCTGCTGTCATCTAATTTTTTGCCTATCTGTATTAAGGTGAGTGTAGAGGTTTTGTAACTTGGGGACATGTTCCATGGGGACAAAGCACTGTTGGAGAATAAGAGTAGTATTCATTTCGGGACTGTTACAAGTCTGTTAATGCAAATTCTGCTTTTCAGGTGTCTTCCACTGCAGAGAACTGATCAGTAGTTTTAGCAGTAGCTTTGCTTAGGTAGGATTTACAAGCAAAGTCACAAGTCATTCTAAATGTATTTTTTAAAATGTTTCTGTTATTTCTTTTTGTTGGTAAATAAGTTTTAGATTACTTAGGATGCATACAGAATTTATGTGTTAATTTAAATTTCCAACACAACAAGTCTATTACATTTGGCTATTGGCTAAACCTGTTATATGTGCAGTGCACATTAGCCAAAATTCCATTTGTAATCCTTCAGATTTTAGTCCTGCTTGATTCACTGACACCTACTGGTGTCAACAGCAAGTCAGCCGATAATTGGTGTTTTTTCTAAACACAGTGCAAGCTGTTTCCCACACAACACAAGTTGGGCCTCATTCACTAATATGCTGGTAGAAAACTTTCTGCAAAGAAAAAGTGTGCTCTTAAAATAATTGTCAGATTCATTACACGTGTGCACAGGCCAACTTTGTTCTTACCACTTTGCGTGTGTTAGTGAATCAGAATTATTCTAAATTGACAGGTGCATCCACGCTTGTAAAAAAGGCCACCACTTTGTGCAGAATTCAGACTGAACTGGATAATATAATACCACCTCTCTCTGTCAGCGTCCATCTGGTTTACCTGGACTATTCACCAATAAGCACACAGCAATGCCTTGCCCTGCTCCTCTTAGATCAGAACACTTTGACTGTCTACTGCGAAGAACGGTAATCTAAACGGTGGCCCCTTCTAATGGTGTTCCCCTTGTTGGACTTGGACTGACATTGTGGACATTAAAGTGTGTGTGCATCACAACGTAAATCTGATCATGGGTGGGAACAGGCACAATATGCAGGACTTTGCAGTGTGTTAAAGGCAGTTATAGATGGGGATACTATGTTTCATTTAACTTAATTGCACATTTATTGAGATTCACTTGAAGACTCAAGTCTGGATATTGCATGTCCTTTTTAGATATTGATTAGTCATTCTATAGTGTTCATATAATTATGATATTTGCCACTGTCACTCGATAAAAACGACCCTCCATTGGAGCGTGTTGCTCTGAGTTAAGTGAGTACAGATATTGAGACTCTGGGTGGCCATAGCTTGAGTGAAAGTAGGTCAAAGTGATATCTACCTTCTTCACCAATAGAGGGCAGTATCATCATAGCAATGTTTCTCTCACCTAAGAGAGGCTTTGTGAATGTGTGCCTGATCTGTTTATTGGTGGTTTATTAGCTCATGTGTCAATTATTATCAAAGTTTGCTATTGATATGCTGAATGCTGTACATTTGTTATTCAAAGTTTTCTTGGTTTATTTGTAACACTATAGACAGCATTTATTTGATTGCAATTTAGGTACTTTCAGAACCACACAAATGGGTATAACCACAACATATATGGAGAATTGAGCATGTGTTAGTTGTGTGGCACTAAATAAAGGCAAGAGAATAAGAGAAATAAGTGACTTTGGATGTTCTGCTACCCTAGTACTAGTGCTTAGTACTAGGGTAGCAGACATGGGGGAAAGTCACACATGTGCAAGTCACAAGCAAGTCTCAAGTCTTTACCTTCATGTCTCAAGCAAGTCCCAAGTTAGTTGTGGTGAGAATCAAGCAAGTCAAGTCCCTGCTATAAGTCAAGCAAGTTGAGTCATTGCCCAGGTCAACATGTCACAGGTCAAGTCATATGTTAAATACAGCAAACATCTCACGATCCGCTAGCTACATGTCCTCTGAATATGCTGTGAAAACGTCCGATCTCTGTAGGCAGCCCAGGCTCCGCATGGCAACAAAAACATTTGGGTGCAGGCTGCACCAACCAGCCAGCAAGAGACCACAAAAAGCAAGCACGCACACATGAATGCGGTGCCCATGTCTCTCGGTCTCGCGCAACCACGCACACATGAACATGGTGCCCAGAGAGGCAGTTAGAGCTACAGGCTACAATGACAGGGCTCTATGCTAACCTTTTTCACTAGGAGCACATGTGCTCCTAGTGAAAAAATTTAGGAGCATAGAAAAATTTAGGAGTGCAGCAAAAATTTTCAATAACACATTTAATAGGAAAACAACTAAATACAAAGGCTCCTCTGGAGCCACCCTCTCCTCCATCACGTGTGGTAAGGGCCCAGCACACACACACAGGGCTACATTGGGCCTACTGCTCTATTATTAGACACAAAGGATGTCTTAAGTCCACTGGCTTTTGTAGTTGGGTCACCTGGCATGCTTAGCTGAGTTCATCAGATTAACTCAGCTAAATTTTAAAAATCTAATTCATGGTGAAGGGTCATATAATTTCACTTCGATAAGCTCAAGGAAAAATATTTGTGGCTACAGGGCGGATCAAAAAAATAAAAAATAAAATAAAATAAAAATCAACCAGCCACCCTCCTCCTCTGATAAGTTAGGAACAGTCCCTTAAGTGCAGTGAGGTTTGTGGACCGTGACCTGCCACAGAGAGAGAAATGTGAACGGCTTGTTTCTCCTCCGACACGTCGCATACCTGTGTGTCGCAATGGCTCGGCTGTTCAGATATTTCTGGGCAGTCATGACACCAACAAAGAGGAAATTACTGGACCTGGAGCCAAGCTTCTCGGTCACCGGTAAACCGTTATGTGGTGGCCATAGTGCTCTGCCGTATCCCTGTCTGTGTCTGTGACCCCCGTTCAACCCACAACCGGCAGGATTCACCTTTTGTTTCTGCTGCTGGTTGAAATCTGTACTCATGCAGCGTGCTCCTGAATGATTTCTTTTGCTCGCACAAAACTATTTTTAGTTGCAAATGGGAGTAGCTCCATTGTGTTTGATAACATTGTTGAACATAAACAGAAGTGATGCCCAGTGGGGCTTAGCTTACCTTTAATATTGAATTAAAGCCAAGCCCTTTCAAGTCATCTGTCTCAAGTCAAAGTCAAGTCTCAAGTCATGAATACAAAGTCAAAGTCAAGTCGAGTCTTCTATTGTTAGTCAAGTAAGTCTCAAGTCATCATATTTGCGACTCGAGTTTGACTCGAGTCAAATCATGTGACTTGAGTCCCCCATCTCTGTAGGGTAGCTTCATTTGCTTCAGCAGGCCAGTTTCTCCTCTGACACGTCACATACCAGTATTTATTTTCATGTTCATTATGATATTTATAAAGAAAAGTTGTACGTGTTCAACCAGATCTTATGTAGAACAAGGGAGAGGTACTTTTCTGAAATTATTGGAAAACTGCAGTAACAACTCGCGTGTCTTATTTGCAACAGTGAACAGATTAACAAACCCTCCAGCTCAACTGCCGTTGGAACTGATCTCCACATCTAAGTATAATGAGTTTGCAGTATTCTTTTGCGACAAGGTTCAGACCATTAAAAATGCCATCAATTCCACAACACCAATAACAACCCTGCAGCCACCCAGACACTTAGAGCTGACTCATTTTGCACCTGTAACTGACAAAACTGTCCAAGAGATCATCACCAGTCTGAGTTCATCTACATGCTGCCTCGATGTGTTACCCACTAGATTTCTAAAGTCTGTGCTGAGCAGTTTGTTACCACCACTCGCTCACATAGTTGACATTAAGCAGTGGTTGTCATCCAACTTCCTACATCTTAATGAAGACAAGACAGAGTGTATTGTGTTTGGGAAAACAGAAATGTCTAATTTCACAGCAATGAAACTCAGTCCAACAGTCAGAAATCTCGGGGTTACGTTCGACAGTAACTTTAAGTTCGACAAACAAATTGACACTGTGGTTAAAGTAAGCTTTTTTCAATTGCGCCTTCTGACCAAGGTAAAGCCATTCCTAAATCGTGCTGACCTTGAAAAAGCTATTCATGCCTTCATTAGTTCAAGGCTAGATTATTGTAATGCACTTTATGTTGGCACTTCCCAGTCATCCATCAGTCGTTTGCAATTCGTGCAAAATGCAGCAGCCCGTCTTTTAACGAACACTCCTAGACGCGAGCACATCACTCCTGTCCTTTACTCTCTTCATTGGCTTCCTGTCCATTTTAGAATCGATTTTAAGATTTTAACATTCGTTTTTAAAGCTCTTAACGGACTTGCTCCACCCTATTTATCTGACCTTCTCACGCCACAAGTCAGAAACAGAACCCTAAGGTCGTCAAACCAGGGTCTGTTGGAGGTCCCAAGGTCCAATTACAAACATTGGGGTGACAGGGCTTTCTCCGTGGCCGCACCCAGACTGTGGAACAAGCTCCCCCCCCCACATGCGCACCATCACTGACCTAGGTCTTTTTAAATCAAAACTTAAAACCTTTCTTTTTAAGACGGCTTTTAACACTTAAGATTGTTATGACATTGGTTTTTTTTTTGTTTGTTTTTTATTGCTGTCCTTTACTATTGTTCTTTTGCTGTTTTATTGTATTTTATTGTAAAGCACTTTGGTCACCCTCTGGGTTGTTTTAAAGGGCTATACAAATAAACTTTATTATTATTATTATTATTATTATTATTATTATTATTAACATGTCACTACAATCTGGAACATTCCCAAAGGCCATGAAAACTGCGGTCATAAAGCCTCTCCTAAAGAAGAGCAGTCTTGATGCCACAGTACTGAACAACTACCGGCCCATTTCAAATCTGCCGTTTTTAGGCAAAGTCCTTGAGAAAGTTGCTTACCAACAGCTTACTGACTTTCTCCTAATGAACAACTCCTTTGATGTTTTCCAGTCAGGTTTTAGACCCCGTCACAGCACTGAGACCGCTCTTATTAAGGTGAAAAATGACATCCGCCTGAACACTGACGCAGGCATAGTCTCAGTTTTAGTCCTGCTGGATCTGAGTGCTGCTTTTGACACTGTCGATCATGAGATCCTTTTACAGAGACTAGAGGACTGGGTGGGCATCTCTGGCACTGCCCCAAATTGGTTGAAGTCCTATCTAGAAGACAGGAAGTACTTTGTTGAAATTGGTAACTGTGTCTCAGACAACATGGCCTTGACCTGTGGGGTGCCCCAAGGGTCAATCCTGGGACCCCTTCTGTTCAATCTCTACATGCTGCCTTTAGGCCAGTGAATACAAAGTAATAATGTGTCCTACCACAATTATGCAGACGATACTCAGATCTATGTCTCACTGACAGCAGGTGAATATGGACCAGTGGATTCACTCTGTCACTGCATCCAACAGGTCAGTGTGTGGATGCAAAGAGAAAGTGTCGGCAGTCACCTTCAGTCTCTCTCTCTAAAACCTACAAATCAGGTTAGAAATCCCGGGGTAATAATGGACTCAGACTTGAACTTTAACAGCCACATCAAATCAATAACATCAGCAGCCTTTTACCATCTAAAGAACACTGCTAAAATCAAAGGTATAGTGTCTAAACCTGACTTGGAGAGACTTATCCATGCATTTGTCTCTAGTAGGTTAGACTACTGTAACGGCCTGCTCACTGGCCTCTCCAAACGGGCCGTAAGACAGCTGCAGTACATCCAGAATGCTGCTGCTCGGGTCCTGACCAGAACTAGGAAGTACGAGCACATTAGTCCTGTGCTCAGGTCTCTACACTGGCTTCCTGTGGCTCAGAGAATAGACTTTAAAGCAGCTCTGCTTGTGTACAAGTCTCTCCACAGCCTAGCACCAAAGTACATCTCTGACATGTTAGTGCCATATGAACCATCGCGGACTCTGAGGACCTCAGGGACCGGCCTCCTGCTGGTGCCCAGAGTCAGGACTAAACATGGGGAATCAGGGTTCCAGTTTTATGCAGCTAAAATCTGGAACAGTCTTTCTGAAGATGTGAGACAGGCCTCTACTCTGACAATGTTCAAATCTAGGCTCAAAACAGCTCTATTTCACTGTGCATATGACTGAAAGGATCTTATCTGCACTCTTCTCTTTTACAGTTCATTTTATGATTGTTTATGTTTTTATTTTGTATTGTGATTTTTAATGCATTTTCTTGTTCTGTAAAGCACTTTGAATTACTTTGTGTTTGAATTGTGCTCTACAAATAAACTTGCCTTGCCTATTTTTCAGCTCTATTTGCAGTCAACATGCTGCCATGCCCCCATAACAGGTCAGATAGTAATATTCAGGAGGAGGAGGATGACAAGGAGGAAGCTGTGGACAGCACACAGAGAGAGAGACACTGTGGAGACAGAGATGGAGGACAGCTCCGCCTCTTCATGCAGCTGCAGTGCCGAATGAAAGACACGGGAAAGGGAGTGGTGACAGAGAAATAACTCTAGTGGAAGAAGCAAGGGAGGAAATGTGTCTTTTAATTTTGTCACATATTGCAAATTTTTCACAACACATAGGACAAAAATAACTGATTCAGTGTGCAAGGGTTCTGTGTGTTATGATTTTTTTTGGATGACAGACGAATGAAACACAAAAAAAAATACACTAGGCCTTAAACCTTAAACATGTTACTGTCAATTCTACCTCTGCTTTATTAAGACCTGATGGCACAAGAGATTTAGTTCCTAATAGACATAGTTGTGGGGATTCTGGTAGAGGTTGACTGAGTCACCTTTTGAGATTTTTCAGTGCCACCTTCTGAAAAGGTCATACCGTGGACATGACCTAGGGTGACCAGACATCCCGAAAAATTTGGGACCCAAATCCCAAATCCTGCCCTAATAGAGTGTGCCAGTAAACCCAGAACTCCGTTAGCACTTTTAGCACTTCCGGTTCTCTCGTCTAAAAGTCAATATGTTTTTTGAATGAGATTTTGGTAAAATGCCTCAAATAAGGTCTGTGGTTAACAAAAGCTTCAGCGATTTTCAGGTTTTGTTCTACGACATAAAACATGTCAGTAAATACCCTACTTGTGAATTTTGAAGCTTTTACGTGTCGTAAAAACGGCGGTTGCTAACAAGTTGCTCAATACGACTACAAACCCTGTCGGGGACATTAAACATCATCACCCCCGAACAGGCGAGAGTGCTGGCAGCCATTACAGCTTCTTATTTAGCTTAAACAGTTTGATTTCCACATTATACAATGTTTTTAAAATAAAGTGGCCGAAATCAGTTAAAAGCTTAGTGGTGGTGACGTCAAGAGTAATGCGACCGTGGAGTAGTCATGTAGTCTGTTAAAGCCTAATGTTAGCTTTTTACCTCTGGCGATCGCATTTAAGCTTCAAATGCGGTATGAAAGGTGTTCTTATGTGAAGATTATCTTGCTGAACAAAACCTGTAAATATCATAAACTTGTGTGTGCCACAGTGCTTATTTTCTGACATAATCCAAAACGCAATGCAAAAATCACATTCACTTTCTCTTCGGGAACCAGCGCGATGCTAAACTTTCAGATTTTGACATCAGCCATGGCACACTCTACTGTCCCGAAAATTACACTACCAGTTATTGCCTGATAAAACATTAAAAAGTGATCATGATGGTTGAGTCTTCCTGCTGCTCCCTCTGGCTGCACATTGGCTGCAGCAGTTCCTACATGAATTATGGGTGTTGTAGTTTTTAAATTCTGTACAGCAGTGGCAACGAAGTAGATGAAGAGAACGCAAGATGCAGCTGCGAGGACAGGGAAAGCACAGGCAGACACGAGAAGGAGTGTTTGCACGTTGCAGTGCAGCCTCTTGTTCTAACTGTTCAAATCTGTTCTACAAGTTTGCTCTACAAACTGATATGCCTGTAACAAATATACCAGGTGTCTTTAGCTTTTATTTTTTTATTGAGTTTAAAGGACAAGTGCACTTACATTGATCACTTCCATAAAATAAAATGAGAAATTGGAAAAGAGGAAAAGATTGAAAAAAATGTTAAAATTAAATTAGGGAACTGATCAGAGATGTATTGTCTCTGTGTGTTTTTACATGTATTGTTCCTTTAATTTACAGCTATGCTTTTTAGTAAGCTGACTTGTCATGACAGTCAATTTTTCACACATAAAAGCACAAAGATGTTGAAATCTAGGCATATTCTGCCATCATAACTTGGCTCTCAGAATTCACTAGATTGTTACTTTTAAATCAAATATATACAAAATTTTCTCATGGGGGAGCAAGCCCCCGGACCCCCCTACAGGGTTTTTATTCACTTATTTGAAGAGTACATGACCTCATATATTTGTGTCATCTACTATTTATTTGTTGTTGTTGCATTATTCTTGCTAGCCTAGAATTTGATAATAATCACACGCAATAATTCAAACCCTTCATTCCAAATTATCTTCAAGCATTATAATATAATATAACCTTCCCTAAACCCTGGCTATGACCCTGACCGTGGAGCAGTCCCATAGAGCATGGAGAAATTTGCCCACATCTTAGTGACATTTCAAACCTGTACTGTGCTGGGTTAAGCCCATTTTAAAATAGTTTCAGGGGTGTATAATAACATCTATGTATGATTATTTTATAGTGGCTAAACCTCTGGCATCCCATGTAGTCCAACCTACATTTGAAATAACATCCTTCCATAAATCTTCCCTGATCTTGCAATCAAGATTCTTTTGCTGTATTAGTCTTTGGCTTTTACACACTTAAGGTTCAATAGACAATTTCTTCTTCTGTGTTGAGTATGGGGAGAATTTAGAAACTCTTGAACCTTTCTTTTTCGTCTTCCCTTTTCAGTCAAAACACATAACCTACATTGCTCCTCAGCTGTAAATACTTCCAGAAGCTTGCTCTATCAGTTAGAATTATTTGTTCTCTAGGGTCCTCAAATGAAGTAAATGAGCAATCTCTGTTGAGATCACTGACAACACAAATACCTTTTGCCAACCATGTATCCCACTGAAATACATTTTTTTCCTATACAGACGGAGGGGTTATATGGAAGAGTAGCTTTGTTTGTTTTCTTATATTGTTTGAATATTCAGTTACTGCTATCATGATAGAGATGAAATTGAAATGTGGACAAACTACCATCTTAAGTTCTCTACAGGTTGAGATTCAGTAATTTTCTTTTGCCTAAATATGCATTTATTTAATTAAAGGAGCCATATTAATAGAGAATTGAGCATGGTGGTAGTTCAGGCAGGACACAATGTCAAGCTAATTTCACATCCCAGCTACATCAGCTGATCTCAAGCAGCTCAGTTATCTGATGGATCAGCTTATTGATAGAAGGTAGTCAGCTGATAGATCACACAATTCCTTTCAATGCAACTAATTGGCAGATATCATTCAGGGTGCCCTTTTTAAACTGCTTTGGTTTGCCTATTGTTGCTGATTCCTCTGCAAGCCGCTTTGCAAACTGCCTCCACCCCAGCTCCTCCTTTTCATGTTGTGTCTGACTCATCAATTTCATTTCTGTTTGTCATTGATTCTGCTCTGTTCTGTTCCTGGGGGTCTTTGATGCTGCTCTCCCTACGTTAGGCTTTCCACATAGGCACTTAGAGGGGCGGAGAGGTGTGGTCTCTCTGCCTTTCTGTGTAGGCCCAAGAAAAGGCAGAGAGACCATAGGCGTTTCTCGCCTATTTTTGGGGGTGCTGAAGCACCCCTAAATTGAATCCCAGCACCCATTAAATTTAAAAAAAAAATTTTAAGTTTTTTTTTTTTTGCTCTGTCTTTTTTAACAAGCTAGAAAAGTGTCATAACCATACAGTACTTAGTTGAAACGTAATATTTTAACAACTAACATACAGCAACCCCCATGCTGCATTTAATTGTAGGTCCCTGTTTATGTTGTTAGGCAGGAGTTAGCTGATGTTTTTTCTAGCTGGAAATGTTACAGGTGGTCAGTACCACTGTCCTCTGTTTGAATTGGAATGAGAGAAGCTAGCTGTTGTGACATGTGCACGTGTTGATATTAAAGCCAACTGCTACTGACTAGCTAACTGACTGGATGCCCATTAACATTATAACTCCTATTTTGTGTGTGTGTGTGTGTGTGTGTGTGTGTGTGTGTGTGTGTGTGTGTGTACATTGCACCATAGGCAGGGTTGCCTCTCTTTTATTATTTTATTATTATTATTTTGTAGATTTCAAGCACTTATCTTTTTTTTGAAGTGTATTTTTATTTATGTATTTGCATTATATAAAACAAACAAGAAGGAAAAAGGCAGAGACAAACATTGAAAAAGTCAATTACTGTTATGTTATGTCATGTCCTTTTCAAATAAAAGTCCAAAAAATAGGCCCAAGGTCCATTTTTGGTATTTTTGGTACTCACTATAGGGGGCTGGTTTACTCCAGAAACATACATGCTGTTTATGTGTATGTTGAGGAGCTGCTGTATCAAAATGAGTTGGAAATTAGGGTTATGGTATGTTTCTTTTATGATTCCAATCCAGTCCTGTTTTGCTGTGGCTCGGCATTTAAATAACCTTTATCAGATTTGATGGTTTAGTCACAGACTTTACCAAAAAGTATCATGCTTTTCTTTCACAAATGTGGGAATGAAATTGCGTTAAAATGTACAATGTTTATCTTGCCTGGCCGGGCAGCTCTCTGGGTGCTCAGCACCCCTAAACCTCTGATCC
Organism: Epinephelus cyanopodus; assembly: GCA_026686955.1. NCBI lineage: Eukaryota > Metazoa > Chordata > Actinopteri > Perciformes > Serranidae > Epinephelus > Epinephelus cyanopodus. The sequence continues at coordinate 4,467,362 of CM048919.1, forward strand.
TAGAATCACCTCTGAGAGAGACCCAAGGACAGAGCCATACTGCTAAATATAATACTGCAATGTAAATAAAGTTTTCTTTGACAAAAGTGGTCCTGACTGAATTATATTTTCTAGATCAGAATTCCTGTGGGATCTACTTAATCTGGATTATGGTCATTGTTGATTGATTCCATGCCCTTGATACAGATTCAGATTTTTGCCAATTTATTTGGTATCCTAAAATTTTCGAAAATGATCCGATTGTAGACACAGCGTAAGAAACTGACTATATAAGGTCCTTGATCACAAATACAATATCATCTGCATACAGGAACCTTTTGTGCTCCTTTCCCCCTTGTAAGACCCAATTACCAATACCAATTTACCGACAGCATAAGAGGGGCTCATTGTTTCATCCTGTGTGACAGGTTAAAGACAATGTAAGACATATAAGACAATGTAATTCCATTTGTCATTACTGCTGCTATTGGATCTGAATAAATGATGTTCACTCATTTGATAGAATCTTCCCCCAAACCAAATATTAGTATATTGTAAGGAGCCCCACTCCACCCTATCAAATACCTTTTTGGCACCCATGAGGTTTAGTAAGTGTCTGATATTATTCATAGATGACCTCCCCTTTATGAATCCTACTTGATCAGAATGTGTTAAGTTTAAAAATAGTTTAAAAATATATATTGGTCTGTATCTTTAGGTCTGTGGTCTCAGTCAGGAGCTGACTTTGTACTTGGTTAACAGGCCTACAGTGGACACTGCCAACAATGTGAGCAGCCTTCAGGAGCTATAGCATTAACTACCTCCTCTGACTCTGACTGCCAGCTCGGACGAAAAGGCAGCCAACCCTCACAGCTCCACCGGCAGGGTGAAAACAGTCAAGAGCCTGTCTGCCTCAGCTTGGCCCGGCCCGACCTGGTCTGCTCTGGCTGGGCACCCTTTCAAAGAGTGTCTCACTCAGTCTCTCAGGGGAAAATTACTCTCCTCCCCATACTGGCAAGTTGGAGAAGCTCAGACTAAGGACTGACCATTTAAGTTGCTCCACCCTGCATCTACTTTGCATTCAGATTTTCCACATCCATAGTGCCCATAACCGAGTGTTGTGGAGCCAACAATATGGATCAAGGATCAGGTTATGAGACAAGTCAAAATTGCAGTTGAATCCATAAAGAAATAATACCATCTTTCACTACATCATCTTATTTTTGACTCCTTGGTTATCCCGTTGTTGTTGTCAGTCGTGGCACACATATTTGTGTGTGTGTGTGTGTGTGATTTTAAAGCAGTAAATCTTTTTGAAATGACTTTGGGCAAAGCCGCAGATGTAAAAAATCAAAAATACTGAACACAGACTAAAGTGGGTTGCGTAGTAAGACTGCCAGACAGTCAGACAATACTTCTCAAATTCCATGTGTCTGTACATGTGTGTATCCTTTGATGGTTTTAAGATTGCTTGGAGGTTTTGGGGGTTTTAGGTTTACTTCCTTGCTGTCTTTCTACCATGATTAGTGTGTATGACTATGTGCATTTGAGGTAGAAACACAACCAATCAGACAGTGCCAAGACAAACTGGTAATAGGAGTCATATTGCCATTTTCAATCAGTATACCACAGTGTTCTCATGCAACGTTCAATGAGGTCTGACACATCATTTAAACTAATAGAGGGATCCTTGCCTCCGGCTTGCGATTACAGACGTCATCTGTTTGTGTGTGTATATGTGTGTGCGTGTGTGTTTCAGTATGTCGAATGCTGCCATCTCTGACTCACGCTTTTAATCCTATAACCAGTTGCTAATTACTTGGATCCTTGTACTGTTTGGAGGATAATAAAGTTGTGAGTTGGATATGAAGAGGGAACAGTTTTCCTCAGAAATGAAAGAGCCAGACATGATTTCATCTTTGAAACAGGTGATGGGTGGATAGATGGAAGCCATTATAAACACTGAGGGGGTTGAAGTACACGTCACTTTGCCAGTTTGGCTTCTTCTCCAGCAAAACACTTCTAATGAGGCTTTAAATATCATTATTTATGTTACGTATTATGTACTAATTTATAAATGACTTGGTCACATCATGGATATATGAAAGTTGTTTTTTTGATCAGTGTTGTGAGCTCTCTTTGCATCCTTCAAAATAGAATGAACCTCTGATGCCCAAACCTGTGGTGCAACTGACTTTAACCAACCAACATGTAAAGGTGGATTTATAGTTGTGCCTCAGCTTTACACGGAGCCTTCACTGTCGCCTCCACACAAAGCCTATGCCGTGTTGAGCAAATTAGCCAAGCGACTAGCCCAGATTTTCCTTAAACCAGGATACATCACAAACAGGATTTAAAATGTGGTTAGTTAAATGTCTTCACAATGTATTGTTTCTTGTCTGTGAAATAAAAGTAAATAAAAGATTAATTTCCACTGAGGGAATTAGTTTCATCTTAAATTGCTCTGCATCGATAAGACGTTACTGTAGTAGCTCCTCAACTGACCTTGTGGCGCTTTAATTTCTCATTAAGTCAGTCATGAAGTGTATAAAACCGAATGGTAAACAGACGCCTTACATGGATTTACAATATCAGTAAAGCAAAAGCATTTCTCTTGGCACATTTTGGACAGATTCTTCAATTAAAACATCAGCATTTAGAGCTGCGAGACAATTTCAACAGGTTTCTGACACAAATTAAAGCAATCAACCCCCAATCCAACTTATCATTTAGAAGCATACATATACATGTATAAATACCGATAAATACATACAGTGTTGGGCAAGCTACTTAAAAAATGTAGCAAGCTACTTCCAAAAGAAAAATACTTTTTAAATTTTTTTATTGCTTTATGTCTAATCAACATTATCTCTGTGATCAGAAAGCTGCCAGTCAAACAAACAGGCAGGCAAAAAAAGTTCAGTTAAACTGTTTATTATAAACCATCAAAGTTAAACTACAACTTTCTTCTTTTTTTTGAAGTTTCCTCCAATAACATGACATCGTAAGTTGGCCTATTGCTCTCTCTCTCTCTCTCTCTCTCTCTCTCTCTCTATCTCTCTCTCTCTTTCTCACTCTCCTCTTCCTACTTAATGCATTTCTCTGTCTTGGCCTCTTTCGGTAGGCTTTCCGGTTCTGTTCGTAATTCATAAACATATTTCCTAAATATATTTGTCACTAAGTAAAACTATAATAATTAAAAGACAGTAATATAAACAATAACAAAGTCCACTGTAGACAGTCGAAGGCAGTGTAGGGCATAGCTTGCCAAGGAACGCCAATAGCATAAGCTGCAAGTGGAATAAACTGAAGGATTAGTATGTGATGTTATACGGAAGTGCTTCCCTAGTCCACATGCCTCAGTGTGGTGCTGGCGTCAGTCACATTTTTTGTCCTCAGTTTTATTATCCTTACTTTAATTCAGACCACCACAGAAAAAAAGTCCACTGTACTTCCAAGCTTTTTCTAGGAAAAACAGCTTGTAACTTTTGTGGATGCTACCACACATTTCAGTCAATTAATCAGCTTCATTACTGAAAAGCAATTTGACTCATACAGTAGTGACATTACCACCAAGCTACTAGGAAATGTAGTTAAGTTAGTCACTACTTGTAGTGACGCTACTTCCAAATACTGCATACATATTTGTTAGAGTTTATTAAATATTTGTTAATAATCACAACCCTTTCCATCCTCTTGTTGAGATATTTCATATGATTACATATTTATTTTACTATATTGTCATCAACACCAGGCTTTACTTCTGGTCTTACCACAGAAGGAGTTATAGTTGTTGTCAGATCTACCTCACTATGTAATTATAATAATAATAATAATAATAATAATGATAATAATAATTATAATAACAATAATAATGATGATAAAAATCAAGAAATGCTGCTTAGATGAATTGTCATATAATATGTGGAGATTATTTGTAGTTTACATTAAATATTATTGTACTGTATATTATTATATGTTGTTGGTTATACTACAGTGCATCTCTGCACAGTACATAGTACAAAAAAGGCCTTGTAAGTTGAAGTTGAAGTTTTGTTTGCATTATGTATGGGTTAGATCTCACTTAATTAATCCTATCCTGTCAAATTTTAAATATGTCTACCTTCTTTTTCCATGGAGTTTTTACTCTTGTAAATGTAGGCTATATAAATAACCTGCCTTCATCTGGGCTGGTATCATATTCTGGTGGAACGTTGAGGAATCCTACCACAAGGTGGCTGGTTACACTGACTAGAAGTGAGTATCATGCTCACTATTTACTTGCTATGGTAACAGCACTGCTTTTACTGCCCACACTGCTTCATGAACATAGCTCCTATCCTTCCAGTTCTCCATCCCCTCCTCATAACATCTCTCTGTTGCTGTTTTTGTCTCTCCATCTTTCTCATCCCATCTCAGTGTTCTCTGCCCTGGGTACAACTCTGTCTTTTTCCTTTACACTGCTGTCTTGTTTCTGTCCTTTTCATGCATCTTAGAGTTGGTCTGCTTGAGTCATTTCTCTATAAAGAGTCTGCTGTGTGACTGAATGACTGATGGACTCACTGACAGCAGGCCAAGATTCCACAGTTAAGGAGGAACTGTAAAAAATAAGAATAACAAAGCAGATCTTGGATCATGCACAGAGCCATTTTTTCCTTTACTGTTCCATTTCTATCTTCTACTCCTCTTCCTCTTAGTCAGCTGCATCGAGAATTCATTCTAATGTATTTTCCCAGTTTCTTATTTTTATCACTTGTTCATCATCAAAATAGAAACACCCCCGACATCAAAAATCCCCACTTTGTGTCATGAGGAAGATTTCATTCCTCATGAGGGATATCAAAATATCTTTAAAGTACTTGCAAGAGATCATGCGACATCTGTGAAAAAAGGCAGCTTGTACAAGTAAAGGAATCCATGTCATAAATAAATTAGTTCTACTGTTATCGCATTCCTCACGTAGCATGCCTTCAAGAATGTAAAATGGACAATAACAAGAGCAAAGCTGTACAGTAAAAACAGCACTCAGACAAATAGAATGTTACTATGATAAGGCAGTATTTACTATCAATGCCTCCCTTCCCAGAACTAGTTCACAAGCTCAAAAACACTTGTTAGTGACACTGCTGAGAGGCAACGTTAGTCTGCTCCAAATCATCTTTGCAGGATCTTAATAAGAAACAAGCACTGTGTGACAGAGGCTCACTCTCTCACAGTCAGAGCACATGGATCCAATCTACATCAAAATACTCACTAACAGACAATAATGCTGATTGGCTGCGACAAACATGATTTTGTAGAGTCACTCAGAGTAGATGCAACCTGCCTCCTTGGTGAGGATTAAAAGTTAGTTCTCTTGTTTTGTCCCTGCTTTTCGTTGGCGAACAAAAGACAAAAAAAGTGCATTATCGCCATTCATAGTCTTTCCATCTAATGCGTTGAGACTACACAACATTTTTGTTTTTTCTGACAGTCACTATGACCGATTAGGTGATTGTGAAGTCATAAAATCTTGCTTTGACTTGGCCGACAGACATGACAGACTACAAGTTGGTCCACGACCAATCATCCCTGGTCGTCCTCCACAATGTGTGTGATGTCATCAGGTTATTCTTGTCCTATTTTTATCTTTATTACTATTATTTTAGTCACTGTGGCTGCTCATGTCCAAGCTGAAATGTTACTGTAGTAACATAATGTGCCTTCAAATGGGAGAAGCTACATTTCAGGTATCGCATACAACTATGCAAGTCACTGAATCCTTCACAACAAGCTCTTTTTAGAAAATGAAGGGTTTCTCTAAACCCAAATTGGAAGGGGCTTTTAATTTAAATGGATGCAGGAACTATTGAGTTTGAAATGACGGTGCCATGCATTAAATTTTTCAAGGCAAATGGAAGCGGATTAAAAGGAAAAATAGTAAAACACAGAAGGAATAATGAATAATGGCATGTTTCTAATGTGGTCTGTTTCGGTCAAAGCTAGTTCTCTCTGCAGTTGTGATATTCACTATTTGTGAATTTTATTCCTTTATATCTTTCTCCATTATGAAGAATTAACATTCTTTGCTAGCTTGATGCTAATGGCAGTACTCACCAGGCTACTAAAACCTGTTTCATGCCAGCTTTTTTCCCTTTTTTTTCCTCTGTGTGGTAATATCCCTAAAAGGAAATATCGGATAGTTGTCCATAGCAGTAGATTGCTCTGTGTTTTTATGGGTCAAAGTGAAGGCTGTGACGAGAGAAGTCGAGAATGACAAAAAGAAAAAAAACATGCTATACTTCCTGTTGGGATGTCATGAGGCATCCCCAAAAATCAACGGATTATCGTGAATGACACTCCTTGTAGTTCATGATCCGAGCTGACACCATATGTGGCTGGGTCAGGCTGTCGGGCTATCGGGCTAATATTGTGTAGTCTGAACCTGGCAGTAAAGCCTGAAATATCAGAAAAAGAGTTTTATCTTGGGCTGAGGGGGAAAATTCTGTGTATCAGTGTAAAGTGCAATGGAAACAGACTTAGTAAATAAATAATGACATGCATGCCCCTATTGGCTGATAGGGGCTGGGGCTGGCTGAAAAGGTCACTTACACAAACAAAGCTGCATTAATTGTATTTTTGGCAACTTGGGGGCAGTGCAACAAGCTGTCAACACTTGATTGTCATGTAGCAAACAGTTTCCTATTAACCACTGAGAGCATAAACAGACCAACATTCATTTGGGGTTGTTGTTGAAATATCAGTCTCTTTAGCAGCTAAATGCTCCACCAGTCTATAGCTGTCTGTGTCTCTCTGCTGTTTGGTGCTGGGCAGGCAGTGTTTTTGACAGTTTTTTACTGACAGCTGTGTAAGAGTGATGAGGCACAACTGGTTATCCTACTTTCAGCAGCTTTCATAAAGAGCTGCCATTTTATCACCTCACCAGTGACAACATACTACACAATCACATGTCATAAACCTCTGACAGGCTTCCATTGAGGTGTCTATCAAAACCAAAAAGCCCTGTTAGTGTTTGCAGCTGCTGGATCACAATATTCACTCCCTAATTATGAAACTTGTAGCACATGAGAATCCATAAGTGTGACTCTCAAGCAAAAAAACACATACACAAACACTATTACAGGCACGTCATAAGAATGTAATGCTGGGGGAGAACAATGTGAGGCATTTGTAGAGGAATAAGCCATGGCAGTGGTCCAATAAACAAACAAGGACTTCCTGCTGCATGTGTCCTCAATGGGAGGAAGGAACCACAACCCTTACCCTAGGGCTCTCTCTCTCTCTTGCTCTCTCTCTCTCTCTCCATGTGTGTGTGTGTGTGTATCAGTGAGAGATGCAGATTGACAAACACAAAGATAGATCATAATTTACACAAATTACTCTACACATCCCAGATAGAGATACTGAACCTGCCAAATTGAGCATGGTGGGTTCAGGTCTTTAGTTCCCATGGCTTCCCTGTTACAGTATGTCTTTGTACTGTTATTACGCAGAGTAGTGTTTTCCCAGTCTTATTGATCACTGTAGGGATCAATAACAGGAAGATGAGAGTGCAACATCAGCTACAGAGCAGCGGTCAGCTGGAATATAGTTTCATTAAAGGTTTTAACAGAAGACTACCTTCTTATTTACTGTGCAAATCAAAGTCATATAACAGTTAATTTACTGTCCACGTGATCACTGCATGTAAGTGAAACCATGCTAGTACTTTGTGCTCAATTTGCAGCACAAACCTACCAAATAATTGTAACACACACATTATTTAATGTTATGAAAAGAAGAAAATTTGATGGCTGCATTTGTGAGACTCAGACATAAAGCAAGTTGGGCAAGAGAGGGAGGATCTCAAATAAAAGAAAATGTCAATTATGAAGGCATGGTTTAGGGAGGGTGCCCCTTTTGCTGCATTAGTGTTATAGCTTATGTGTGCAGTTTCTTCCTTAAGTTAGTAATGAAAAGCTGTTTGCATGTAAATTTATTGTATTTGTAATTTCCATCCATCTATCCATTTTCATCCCCTGGTTGTGGGGGCAGCAGGTGGAGCGAAATACCACAGACCTCCCTCTTCCCAGCAACACTTTCCAGCTCCTTCTGGGGGACCCTGAGGCGTTCCCAGGTCAGATGAGATGTATAATCCCTCCAGTGTGTTCTGGATCTGCCCCAGGTCCTCCTAACAGTGGGACGTGCCCGGAACACCTCTAACGGGACACGCCCAGACGGCATCCAAATCAGATGCCCAGATCACCTCAACTAACTTCTTTCATTGCAAAGGAGCAGCAGCTCTACTCCAAGCTCCCTCCATAAATCTGAGCTCCTTACCATATGTCTAAGGCTGATTCAAGCCATCATTTGGCTAATAACACCAAAACTGTTTTCATGGCTAAATACATATACACTGAAGTGAGATTTTTTTGGGAGAGCAGAGCATTTTAAGCCTGTGACCTGTAAGCCTAAGACTTGAAAACAGCTCATTCAGTTGAAGGATGGTCTGTCTCAACAACTGACCACCTTACAGCCTTATATGTACAGCAAAAAAGTTACAGTTTAGTTAGGGCATGATGAAGAGGGTTTTAATCTGCTTCAGTGATTCTGTAACATAGGAGGAGATTAAATGTGCTGCCCCGCAGCAGCAGACTCAGTCTACCTTGCTGTCATTCACTACAGATGTGCTCTGTGTCTATGAGGCCTGTTCACCATGTGCTGGAGATGTTTCTGATTGGAGTTAAACACAGACAGGAAACCATATGTCTGAGCTCTCAAGCAAGGCTGGTCTACAAACACACACACACACACACACACACACACACACACACACACACACACACACACACAGGCTGACACTGACACCCACGTTTTCTTCTCAGCAGTGTGAGAGGCAGCAGCCAAACACACAGCGAAGTCCACACTCAGCTGCATTTCTGTGACCACACTGAGGATTCCCCGACCATTCTTTACGTGTGATGCAAACACCACATTTCAACTTCCTGTTTGTGATAACAGTGCACTATGCAGTCATTTCACAACACAGTAGCTGTCACAGTGAGACATAAACAACCAACAACAACTTCTGGAACACACATGAACAACTTTATATACCAAATACACACAGTTTCCACACAGTCAGTGGTTGGAGAGAAAACTTAGAGAAGGAGGGAGGGAAAGGAGTAAGAAGAGGACAGCAGATGGAGAAGTAATGGTTTACTGATAAATAGAAGAATACAGCAGCACTACAAGACTGGTTAAAAAAGAGGAAATATAAAGGCAAGAACACTAAATACTAGCACTTAGTTACTTATTTAGTTTAGCTGAAGTATGAGGAAGGGGTGGAGATTTGTTGCTCTGCTAAGCAAAATGTGAGCCTTGGCTGCCCCCAAACTGTGCAGCTGTCTGAACAGATAACCTGCTGATTAGTTGGTCAACCACACACAGTATCCTAAATCAGATGTGTAACAATGTCAAAATGATGTGCTCTTCTTTTGCCAAGCTTTAATGCAATTTATTAGTTGGAAGTGGGTGCAGTTAGTTTCTTCTTGTGCATGCAGTGACATCAAATACAGCCAGAGCAGCTGTAAACAGACAAAGGATAAGGATGGCATATTTTACATGGTTCTTACTGTCAATAAATCCCATGACAAGGCAAAAACTACCAGTAAATGTATCCATAACCACTAGTACTGTGCTTATCAGAGCCTGATTTGCCCTCTTCTTTTGTACCATCAAACTCCATTGTTGTTAACACACATCAGTGAACCAAACTGTTGCACTGGGTGACATGTTGGCAACTATAGGGTGACTATTGGCCCCAAATGGGAATTGGTGGGCAATAGTCCTGATGGTGACAGCAGCTGTTTAAAGTTCAAAACTTTGAAAATTCAGAACAAATCACCTGTATGGCCTATGGCTTCGCAGCTTTAACCAAACTGTAGGCCCAATTATGAAGACACTTTTTTTTAACTTTTAACAAAAGTTAACAAAGCTTTTGTTAACTTTTAACAAAAGTTAACTACATTTTTATGAAAAAATGCAGAAAAATTGGTCCACGCTTTTGTTACCTCAAGGCTGGATCACTGTAACTCTCTATTATCGGGTAGCTCTAGTAAGTCCTCAAAAACTCTCCAGCTAATTCAGAATGCAGCAGCACGTGTACTAACAGGAACTAAGAAACAAGATCATATTTCTCCTGTTTTAGCTTCTCTGCACTGGCTCCCTGTAAAATCCAGAACTGAATTTAAAATCCTGCTGTTAACCTATAAAGCTCTAAATGGTCAGGCTCCGTCATATCTTAGAGAGCTCATAGTGCCATATTATCCCACCAGAACACTGCACTGAACACTGCAGGGTTACTCGTGGTCCCTAAAGTCTCCAAAAGTAGATCAGGAGCCAGAGCCTTCAGCTATCAGGCTGCTCTCCTGTGGAATCATCTTCCTGTTGAGGTGTGGAAGGCAAACACCGTCTCCACATTTTAAGACTAGACTTAAGACTTTCCTCTTTGATAAAGCTTATAGTTAGGGCTGGCTCAGGCTTGCCCTGTACCAGCCCCTAGTTAGGCTAACTTAGACCTAGTCTGCTGGAGGACCCCCTGTAATACACTGGGCACCCTCTCTCTCTTTCTCTCTCTCTCTCTCTCTCTCGTGTCCTATTACTGCATCTCACTAACTCGGCCATTCTGGATATCACTAACTCGGCTTCTTCTCCAAAGCCTTTGTGCTCCACTGTCTCTCAGGTTAGCTCATATGGCAGCGGTGCCTAGATGGCGTAACGTGTGTGGTTGTGCTGCTGCCGTGGTCCTGCCGGATGCCTCCTGCTGTTGCTGTTATCATTAGTCATACTTTTACTGTTATTATACATATATGATTATTGTCACACATGTATACTATCAGATATTAACATATTATTATTAATCATAATTCTATTACTTTCATTAATGTTGTTGTAAGCTACTGTCATTACCCTCTGTCCTGCATCTCTCTCTCTCTCTCTCTCTCTCTCTCTCTGTCTTTCTTTCTGTCTCACTGTGTCATACAGATTACTGTTAATTTATTATGCTGATCTGTTCTGTACGACATCTATTGCACGTCTGTCCATCCTGGAAGAGGGATCCCTCCTCAGTTGCTCTTCCTGAGGTTTCTACCGGTTTTTTTTCCCCGTTAAAGGGTTTTCTTTAGGGGAGTTCTTCCTTATCCGCTGTGAGGGTCCTAAGGACAGAGGGATGTTGTATGCTGTAAAGCCCTGTGAGGCAAATTGTGATTTGTGATATTGGGCTTTATAAATAAAATTGATTGATTGATTGAACTCAAACCTAGTGCACATTATGAATCCCATCACTCCGTTTTATCAAAAACTGTAATACTAATTAAAGCTATCTTCTCAACCATTTTTTGCTCAATTCACACAAAACTTGCTCCCTCTGCATCTTCAGACTGTCTTACACAAACGCATGGGACACAATGATTGAAAACTGAGCCCACAGTGCATCAAAATGTGTCACAGTAAACAGCACTGTAAACAGCTGCTGCAAATTCTCACTCAATAAAGCTCCAATGTTCATGAAAAAAAGTTGACAATATTTGCTGTTGGGGTAGATAAAGTGTGTTAGATTTCAAAATTGTATATGAAAAACTGTATTTTGTAAGCATTTTGAAATCTGCCATCATGTAGACTGTAGCACTCGATGGAGAAAGAGCACCTTTCAGCATCATTTTTTCACTTATGGATCAATCTTTGAAAAAAAAAAAATATTCCACATGTTTTCTATGTTGTCCAGATGAAGTATGCAAATTCTCAGAATTTTGTCTTGATAGCTATATTTTTGACAATAGTTTGAAATCTGCCTGTAAATACATGTACAGCTGGTGGTTGGCTGTATCATACATAGTGTGAAGTCACCTCTAAATTCTATGCCTGTGAGGTATCTTAACTTGATAACAACTTGCCATTGGTGCTGTGAGGCTGTGAGTCCAAGACCTGGGTGGAACAGATTAAACATGCTTTTGCCTCCTCAGACCTGCTGTGTGGGGTAGAAACATATGATTTTTGGCTCGCAAAGTTCTACTGATGGATCCTCATGGATTTGTTATTTGTCTTCCTTCTCTTCTTTCTTTTCCTTATCCTTCACTTCTCCATAGGTATGTTTAGCTTAGCTATTAGGCTTTACACAGTTTGTTTATCCATAGGGGTTTACCAGCACAGATAGCTCAACTGGATCACAATTAGTCACGGGAGTTAGGGGGTTGTCAAATGAAGTCCCGAAGGACACTAATGTCATATAGTTTTGGCATAAACCATGTATGTCTTTACATGCAGTACACATGTGTTATTATCACCTATGTCCAATTTATGTAATCTTCGGATTACATAAATTGGACATTACAAGCTCTTTTTTTGGTCTCCACCGACTCCTGATGGAAATATTTGGCTATTTAGCTGCTAAATGCTGCATGTTCACCAGATGGTTGCTAGCTTTTTTATGTGCTGTTTAATGCTGGACAGGTAGTGTACAGTGAATGTATCAAAGAAAGTTCAGCATTGAAAAGAGCTCCTTGTTGTGGCTAGAACTGATGAGAGCAGTGAGCAATGATCCACAATGAAACCAAAACAATGAGCTGGGAGATGCTAAATGCTCAGTAGAGTTGATGGCAACTGCAGAGATAATTTTCTGAGTTCATCAGTAAAAGTGATCCCTTTCACATTAAACATAGGACTTTAATCTATGGATGAAATAAATACACTGATAAGTGCAGCTTTGACCTAGGGGGTGTTAGTTTCATGTACTCACTGGGGGAGAAAAACAGTTTGTCGTTACACTCCTCTTCATCAGTACAGGAGCAGAAGTGAGCCATCCCACTTGTTGTGTTCTTCTCCTTCATCACACAGGTGGAGCTGTTGTAGTCATCCAGCATAACACCATAGAGCAGCTTGGATGGGTCATGACACAGAGTTTCAATGGAGAAGCCCGTCTCATTCTTTCTCCTACAGACAGACAGACAGACAGACAGACCGACCCCAGATGCAATGATCAAAACTGTATACATTAACATCCATTTAGTTATCTTGTTAAATCCAATCTAAAAGATTAGAGGCATTGGTCTGCTGTCTAATACCTACCAGATAGAGACACAGACCTCGTTGCTGTCCCTACAGATGGAGGTGATGGAGCAGTTGGACATGCAGGTCCCTGTACCACTACAGGAGGAGAGCTCCAGATCACAGAACTTACAAAGCTGACTCATTGGGTAAAAAGGCGGCATACCTGCAGAGGACCACAAAAGTATCCATTAGGTTGGCTTAATGTTTCAGACAAGTTCTGTCATAGTGAAAATACGGCAATTCTTAATGCCAGTTCTCTGACAGTGCAAAACTCTTGCTCTGTTTGAAGCAGAAAAATGTTGATTGGTTGATGAATAAATTATGCAACAAATGGTGACAGAAATATATTTAACTTGATTTTGATTTGATTTGGCTTTATTATCAGAAATATGTCTTCCAAAATTTGTTTTGTATTCAACACATACAGTTTCACATCAATACAAAAGTAAACAAACCAAACAAACAAAACATACTACAAACATGTATCACAGCAGACATTATTAAAAAAAACTTCATTTAAAAGCCTAGTCCCAATTAGTCCCTTTTACTGGCCCGGTGTGGCTACACATTTTGCGGTTCAGCGGTTCGGCTATAAAGTCTACAGCTACTTTGAGCAAATGAGGATCAAGCATGTCAGGACCTGCAGATTTCTTTGGATCTAGTTGCTTTGGTGCTATAAACCCCCAATTACATTTCCAAATCAAGTTTTTATTGTTTCCCAAAACTTCTTACACTAATTTGAGTTACTGGTAATTTCTGAAAGATAGATCTCAGATTTTGCCTTTTTGAGGAGAAGTATAAAAAAATTTGGAACTGTCTAAAGATTCTAATTCTAATCAGCCTGAGATTTAGATTGCCTGGGCTAAGGCCAGGCATACCTTTCTTTTAGAAAAAAGTGTGAAAATGGTCAAATGCCCTGATGAAGGACTGTATGGCTGAAATGCGTAGGCGTTTCTAAATGACTTTGTAAGCCCATTTAATAAATGTCCCTCAGAGTGCCTCAGATTCTTGCTTTTGAAAATTCCTTCCTTTTAGCAGACTGGACAGCTGTGGGGAAAATCAAGGATTGTTACGGCCTTTCATTCTAAATTTGTGGCATTGAGCATGTTTATATATAATTTTAGTAAAAGCATCATGAAAGCATTTCCACGCCAATATTACATCATTGATGAAAGGACTGTTGTTACAATCAAAGTCCCAAAAATTGTGAAAAAAGCATGCTCACAAAAATGCCTAAAATCTTGTTTGAGACTCATTTGTGTTCTTGATTTTGGGAGCTTAGTTGGTGGACTGTTGCGGCAACACAATGGTCGTGCCTTTTGTTTCCAAAAATACCAATGTCTGAACATTAGTGAGCAGCATTTCCTGGGAATTTAATATTTGGGCAGGCTGAGCTATAAAATACTGTAGCTGTGCAAGATCAAATGTCACAGATACATTTTAAACTATCAAAGACAAGGAATCAGAAATAGATAACTGTGTCATCTGCATAAAAATGGAAAGCAGCATTTGATAAATTATCACAAGCAAAGGCGTAATGAGAGTTTACTCTATTCGCCATGGCAGAAGAGAGCAGCAACGTCAGACGGCCAAACTCGTCCCAGGACAAAACTGATGTTTTGGTCCGGGAGGTCCAAGCTCGCAGTGTCCGATTATACAGAACTGCAAGCGGACCTCCACGGACTGATGATGCAAAGGTAGCCTGGGAGGAGCTCACCACAATTGTAAATCAATGTTCTGTTTCTCTCATGTGCGCACTCTCTCTTTCTCTCTCACAGTCTCACTCTGTGTCTTTTCTTTTGACTTTTCTAAGATGACAGATGCTGAATATATGCTCCCTATCTGATGCTGTGGCTGTTTGTGGTTGGCTGAGAGGGATGTGAACTCATTAGTTTGCAGCTGTGTTAATCAAATCAGGTTTGGTTTCCATTACGCGTGCCAAACAGTGCCAATCCCCTTTGATCTGACATCAGATGTGACGGGACAGTCAATATAGAGATACATTTATGTGCTGATTGCAGATAGTTGCATTGAATAGTGGTGTTTGTGGGTATTTATTGCATCGTTAATGTGCCTGACATTCTGGAAACCTGCCTGTGAGGTTTTGGTGACGTGTGCGGACTGTCCGCCGGTCAGCCAAACTTCGGCTTACACCGGCTGCGCTCTGCCTGCGCTGACAGTAGACGTGGTTTCAGTTGGCGAGCTTTTAGCGCACCTTCAGCGAAGCCTTTTGGCACTGTGCCAAGCTGGATCTGTCAACACCGCCTCCTCCTGCGCCACCACACCCATCTCAGCGCACCTCGGTCTGCCAAACTACCAAACTGAGCGCACCTCTGGTTGCGCTGCTCGAAACTAGCTCTGCGCGGGGTTCACCACCCTGCACCACACTGTGCTGCGCCGGCAAACTAGAGCCCACTGTGTTCTACCTGTAAAAGAACTTCCAGTCCCCATAAAAATCAATGATGAAAAAGCCTCACTAGTATGAGTGTTGTCTTTACCTGGTTTTATCCACATTATTGAGGAGTGTCAATAAGTTTCATCTTTTTGCCATGGGGCTTGCAGTTTCTCATGTTTCCAGTTTTTGTGCATACGCATGGGTCAGAGCTTCTGTGGAAGATTGCACATTTTCTCTTTAAGTTTGTGTTTTGTAAATCTCAAAGTTTGCGTAGAAAGTGGTGTATGCCGTCTTTAGTGCGTACACCACATATATAAATGAGGCTCTTCGGACTTGAATCAGTCTGTCTTGTCTGGTATCCAAGTTATACTCAATGTTATTCATTGTTTTGAAGTTTTGTGTAACTTGTTCAACAAGTCATTGAAAATTCCTGCGGCAAATATCTAAAGAGACAGATTTACTTTGGTTCAGATGATACTGTAACTTACGTACTGTACATCACACAGTAGGTTGGAACCACAGGAAAACATCAGCTGCCTGATTGTAACCAGGTCAGGACTATAAAAAACTCTCAACACAGACAGCCACAACCAGGGAAACACCTCCACTAGGCTGCACTGTGGGTGACTATATCAATCAACTACTTAAAATGTACTGGATGGGGCCTAAGGAAACCATTGAGCTATACAAAAATAGGCCACAACCACACTCAACCACCAACACAGACGACCACAGCTGAATCAATGGGTAGCCTGTGCCAAGCTACAGCAATTTCTCACATCAACCACTTTAGATACATCACCCAAAAACCTCACGGAATCTTTTAATGTGCCTCCAAAAAGACTTCGCAAAAGGATTTCCTAAAAGAAGCAATACATTAGGTTCCATCTTTTTAAAAGTCATTCATGCATTAGAAACAGGTTGTTTTTATGTTTTCTGATCTACTGTCAATGCTCTAGATTGTCTGGACTTAACAAATCTGTCGTCTGGGAAGTCAATCCCATCTGACAAATAATTCACAAGGTCTGCTGAAGCATATCTAACATGGCTTGTAAACATAAGCACAGACTTAAAAGTGGTAATGATGTTCTTTTTATGTTTAACAGGTTATAGCTAATGTCATCATTCCATTCCTCAGACTCATATTAGAGGAATAATTAGCTCTGAGGTACAGTTAGATTGTATATCTTTACCCTTGGTGGTTGGAAGGTGTTGTATGTGGTGCAGTATGTTGCCTGGGCTGGTAGTGTAATCAGTATAATCTTATCTCTGTCATTCTCCTCAGCATGACTTCAGCTGCATACGCCTCTGTGATCTCCCTCTGCTCGGTGACCTGTTCAGACCTGCCTCTCTGACTCCGAACCCCCCTGACTGATTGCCAAGGCAATGTAAGAAACCTGAGTAAGCCATGTTAGCCTGTGTTAGGCTGAAGGTCTCACAGCTTTATTATGCCTTTTTATGCATTTTGGAGTCTAGAAAGGAAGGTTTCTCCTTGTGGCCTTTATGATCAAATTAGGCTGACCGAACAGAGTGGGATAGAAGCTCTGTATAGTATACAGGGGTTGTGGTGCAGAAGGGTGGTATTAGAGTTGAGGTGGGAGATCTGAGTTTAAGCCTCTGTGTCACCTAGTGTATACCCTGGTTCAGCTTCACTGAACAGTACACTGAATTCCTTTCTGCTCTGTGCCATGTTCATCAGCTTTTCCTGTACTTTTGGATGAAATGAACAGCAGTGACTGGTTCTGGTTCAAGTCCTGTTGATGCCCAGGCCTGAAGCTTGTTGCACAAGCTCGTTTAGCTTGATGCAATGATTCAATGAGAGTTTAATTCTGAAAATTGAACTCATTGTCACAGTTTGAACCCTTTGTGATTTGACCTCCTGGGTGAAAGTCAGTGGTTGTTGGACCCATCCACCACCCCCCTGCCCGCCCTACTCAGGCTTCCACTGCCTTAACTTCCATTGTTGTCCCACTGCATTTCCCCTTGATGCTGTAGGGCGCCATAAAACAACAACGGCGATCAGCCTTGTATCAAGGATGGCTTTTTTTGTAGTGTCTCACACGGGAAGTCACTGACCAAGCGCCAGATTTCGATGACTTCGGAGTGACACCGGGTTGAAATGTGTCAAACTCTGCACAGACAAAATTCTGCACAGTGAGGAGCAAACATCTGAGAGAAGGAACAAGCAGAAAAGCACATTTCTGAGAGTAGGGAGTCTTAAGATAAATATTTCAGTAATAGAAGCCTTCCTGTATTGGAGGATTAGTAACTGATGAATTTATACCAGCATTAACAGCACTGTGATCAATCAAATAGACTAATAAATTATCAACATCAACTTGATACATAAATCAATATCAAATCCTAGTTATTTAGGTGGCTTATAGGACATGTAGCCACTTTACCATGATAAAGGGGCCCTTTTCTTGCAAACAACAACAACAACAACAACATCCCTTACATGTCTGAAATCCAAGACCTAGACAAAATAACTGCATGCGGTGCAGTCTGTGCTATCACTAAATCACTTGACATGGCAGCGTGTCTGCAGAGCCAAGCTGTGAAACCTGACCAGAGGAGGTTTGACTTAGATGAATTCTTATTTCCCTCTCTTGTACTGTCAAACCCTACACAATCCCTTTAAGATTACACTGCTCCAGCCTATGTTTATATGGGTTGATGTGTGTGTTTGTGTGCATTAAGCACAGTTAATATACTTTCAAGACACATTCCATCACACAGTCTAGTTTGGAGCAGGACAGAGACTGAAAAGCAGAGCATGAACACCCACACAACCTCACAGAAAAATAAAAGCTGCTGATTTAGTGCTGCAAAGTGCCACAGAGACTGAATGAATGTGAATGAGTAACAGGGGTAGAGTGCAGCCAGTGAGCTCAGTCTTTATTGTACTGTTGTGCAATACTGATTGCACATTAAGAGCCCATTAACTGTCTCTTGTTAATAAAGCTTGGTTTTCACTCTTTACCGCTATTTATTTACAGGCTTTTGGCATGCTTGTTTTTTAAAGGAATAGTTCAACATATTTAGGCGCTAAACTTTTTTTTTCACTTTTAAGAATAAGATGAAATGAAAAATAGAAATCTACTCTCTCCAACACCTTTAAAGTTCATTCATGAACTTTTTGAGTGATCAACAGCCAGGCACACTGACTGTCCAATGTCTCGAATAATTTAAAAAAATAAAAAAAAGTTTGTTTTTTCCACCTGTGCTGTCTACGGGTTTTCAACACACCACAGATATTTGTATATGAATAGGTAGAGGACAGTGTGTTCAGGGATATATGCATGGCTCCCAGGTTGCCATATGCTGATGCTTTGTCCTCATAACTTGTGATATTGATCCCAAAGACACCCTTCAGTGTCTCGATGAGATGCACCAGACTTTCAGCTAACTCAAGTATGAACCCATCCACAGCAATAATGGACACTAAGAGCAACTGACATACTATAAAGAGCGAGATGGTCCATGTAGAGTGGGAAGGTGAATGGGTTAAACAAACACAGACTTTAGGTAAGTCTTGTGGTGACATTTGTTCCTTGACAAAAATGAGACAATGACAAGTTAAATATAGAGCTCGATAATAAAACCAACGATGAAATCTATGTAGATTTTTATTGACGAGACAAGATGTGTCGAAAATGTTAGTGGTGGACTGTCAAACACTGAAAACCGGGAAAGGTCGTGCTTGTAATTATTTTCAAATGCTACGGTTGACAGGTTGGCAAATTCCAGTAAATAGTCTGCGCCAGGATATGTTGCTAACCAGCAAACACCAGAGCAGCATCAGCTGTTGATCTGAGTTGTGATCTGTAATTTAGCAGACCATAAATAGAGAGATGCTGAGCTTTTCAAATGATGATCAGTAAACCTGTCAAAAACTGATGAATTTACCTAACTGGATTATTTTAAAGATTAAAAAAAAGAAACATTTACTAAAACTAAGACTAAATCTAAATCTAAAATAGCTGTCAAAATTAACACTGACTCACATAATGTAATTATTTCATGTTAGGGACGCAGAGCACAAAGAAGCAGTCAGAGCTACAGGCTACAGTGAGGCTAAAAACAGAGTTCATATGATGTTTTTTGAAACAACTTTTTATGTTGGGGCTGAAGCGCATTGGATAACTATGGACGAGCAGTATGGAGAAACTTTGTGGATTGAAGTTTGTGTTCTTGGTCTTAGTCTGGGGGGCCGTCTGCCATTCGGTGTGCTAGCCGCTGCGCCCGCAAGGGATTTGAGGACTCCAAAACTTCACCAGGGCCTCCATCGGCATATGGGTGAGTAGATAATGGCTGAATTTTCATTTTTGGGTGCACTATCTCTTTAACTACTACAATTCAAACAACAACAACAAAAAAACCAGCAGATTCAAGTGAATGTACATTTTGATTTGACCGAGTTATGAATTAGAGAAGGAGGGACATGAATTTGCATCAAATGGTTCAAAGGGTAAATGAAGACAAAAGAAAAACACCAATCAGTAAATAGGGACATTTACTTACCTTTCTGGACTTTTGATAAAATAACAGTGCTGTTGAACTTATACAGTTAGAAGCTGCAGCTTTATGCCCTTTACGTTGAAGTTCCAGCAGATTGTGCTGGTGCAGAGAGTTTAAGGGCAGCTCTGCATGAAGGTCTGTGGTTGTATATGAGTCACTGTTCCAGCTGTTAAAGCACTCTAACTTTCTCTTTTATTACAGCTGCACTTTTTCCTGCTGCTAGTCCATGTGTGGGAGTTATAGTATGAAAACACAAGTGACCTCAGTGTGTCACAGGAAAGTGGAGAGGGAGTGTGTGGACTATCATTAAACATGCTCTCGATGGCTCCTGAAGGGGCTGTAATTGAAATGAGAGATTTAATTGTGTTCCTTTAACTTAAGGACGGAAATTGTGCTACTGTGGCTGGCTTCAGTCTGCCTGTCAAACCAATAAATATCCTTGATAAATACCTATGTTTCACTTGAAAGCAGAGGAGAAAATGGAAAGAAATGTCTACATACAGATCAATGCAACATAAAGCTGTTTCTTGAGATGATATGATATAGCATTCACAATATTTATTTATATGTACCGTTGAACTGTGAATAAAGGCCAAAACACACCGGCGGCGTACAACGCGCGTCAAAACAGCCGCCCCCCTTATTTTCTATTGACAAACCCACACTGGTGGCGTCTCGACGCGCCGCGCAGCGGCACTTTACGCTATTGTCCTATTTTTCCCGTGTTGCCGCCTTTGAAAAAGCGCTATTTTGTACTTCCCAGCCAGTGGACTGGAGTGTGCAATAGAAATCCGGTTGACACAGCACAACGCTTTTTGTGTGTGTTGGGGGCGGCACTTGACTTACGTCAATGACGCTGCTGGTGTGTTTTGGCCTTTATACTGTTATGTTATACTTCAATAACACACACACAAGGCATTATTTGATAAATCCTATCACATGACAATAGGGAAAATGAATCCATGCATACAGTATAATATGCATATTTTCCAAAATGTCAAACTGTTCCTATTTAGATGTATCTTAGCTTGAAATATTTGCGTATTGACATTTTCTCCTCCTTAACTGTAACAACCCATTAAAATTATCAACATTATGCCTTGAAAATATTTTAGGATTTCCCATTCCTATGCATCTCCCCCTACTTCTATTCAATGATGATTCTGTTCTCAGTGGCAATACCGGATTAGCACAGAGGAAAGTTATATTTGCAGGATTGACTGCCGCTAAGAAGGCTATAATACATTCATGGTTTTCTCCGGACATCCCATCAGCAAAAGAATGGCTAAATCGTTTTAGAGACATTGCTCTTTTAGAAAGGTCATTGGCTGTCATACATAAAGCGCAAGCATCTACTGTGCAGACCTGGGACACTCTTATCAGTTCTCTTTCTGACATAACATTGCTTGCTCGTATATAAAGTGTTACTGTGAGTTAGGTTGTCTGACTGCAAGACTCTCTGTCATCTAATGCAACGAGTTACCACTGGTGGGTCTGCAACTGTCTGTACCTTTAATTTACTTATGTGTACAATATATTTTCTCTCCTTAAAAATTCCTAGTGGCAAGGCAATGGCACTATGTTTGAAATATAGTGATCAAATTGTTCAATAAAAAGTTTGTCACAAAAAAAAATTATCAACATTATCATCCTGTCACTTTCAACAAAAAATCTATTGCTCTACATTGTTTAGTGTATTTTTGTAGATATTCAGTTATTCAACTAACTATGAGCTATTCATGAATTAGCAGTTAGTTTCTAATTTGTGCCATATGCACTCCAAAGTAACCACACAGAAAAGTGTGCACCTTTTTAAAAAGTGTTACTCCTTGTAGGTTTGGCATTTTGGTTATTTCTATCATAACCCCCACATCCCTTCCTCTCCTAACATCCTCAGTGGTTTGGAAATCCACTGAGGATGTGAGCTCACAGTGGATGGAAGGAAGCTTGACTGCACTTTATCACCGTTACACAGAAAAGACTTCTCCTAACTGCTCAAATGTGACTGGAACAACAAGTGACAGTGTTTTCTCAATCGGCCTCTTATTATGAGCAACGGGGTCAATGTTTCTATTATAACAGTTTGGGATTTCACTGTATATGTGCTTTGTGTTTGTGCTCTTCTCAGTACCTGGGATAAGGTGATGTTAAATGGGCTTAAGCAATTTAAATACAACACAGTTATGGGGTTATGGGGTTGTTTTTGCAAAATAAGAGGTGGTCCCTAATTAACACCTAACATCTACCTACAGAGTAAAACTGATTTTCATGTTTAAATAATAAAAGGTGAGGAGCAACACAGAAAATACAACTGACAACTGTTGTAGCCTACTGCTGCTGCAGCTGCTGACCTGGATAGCAGCACCAGCTGTAGTTCAGCAAACTAAGGAAGGTGCTTTGAGTGGTCACGAAGACTAGAGAAGTGCTAGCCTATATAAATGCAGTACATGTACCATCTGAGAAATAGTCAGGTTCACTATGTCCTGATTTCACCCTTCGTTCAAAATCTTTGGGGAGTTTCTAAAATATACATTTTTGTAAAGTTTAGAGTCTGACAAACCCCAAAACCAATGTTGTCATTTTTTTTCCATCTTGGACTTTCAAAATGGCGACCACCCATAACCTGTTGTTAGCTGGGCTGCTAGTGATAAATCAAATGGGTTCTGAGTTTATAAGTTAATTACACATTTAATGCCAAAGAAACAAATGGGACCATTTCCAATACATTAAGAATTGAATCTGATACTGCATCTGCCTACAATGTGTTTTAATACGCAAATAATTGCTGTATCTCTTGTTATCGTACCTCTTATTACTACACTTGGCAACTAGCTAGGTAGTGTAAGCAGCTGGCAATGGCGGATTGGCCATTGGGACATTTGGGACGAATCCCAATGGTCTGGTCACCAAGTGGGCCAGTGTGGGCCTGTGGGGCTTGTGAGGCCGGCCCGGTGGTCAAAGAAAGAAAAAAAAAAAGACCAGCGAATGTCAAGCTAGTTGCTAGCTGTCAGTACTGTAATGCACGCCCACCCATGTTGTTTGTTTGCTGTGAGATGTTCAGAGGGAACATAGGTGTCAATCTCATGTTTTGACACTTGAAGGAGGAGACAAGAGCAGCCGCCCTTGTTTTTCTTGAAATCTGATTGACTCAGCCACAGTCATCAGTCATTACTCATAGCAGACCAGGCTAGTTTGACCGTTAGACAGAACACATAGATAAAGCCGGTAAAAAAAAAAAAAAAAGAAAGGATGGCGCCGAAAAAACTCGAATGAGGCTGAGGCTGCTGGTGTTGCTAACAACGGAGATGGTGCTGGAGCCGAGCAGCACCATAGCAGGTGTATTAATGTTAGCTAACATTCGTGAGTGTATCATGTGCAAGGCTGGCTTTGGCAAATCGCATATTTCTTCTAGGTGTCCGGTTCAAGAGGCCAACTAGACTACTAGGTATTGTAAGTCATTATAATTTAAATCTGTACTAGAAGACTATGTGCTTGTTTTTTTTTCTGTTGGATGGTGGATGGTGGTTACAGAGCAGCACTCCCTGTGTACAGGAGGAGCAACCATGCGACTGTCTTGTTGAGGCTGAGATATGTAAACATACTTCAATGCATCCCCCAGTGACATGAGAAATGGAGCCAATCAGAGGATAGAGCATGTTCCAGGACACCTCCATTGGTGTCATCAATTAATTCACAGAATCTGTGGTGAATTTCATTTGTAAAACAACAGATCTGCACCCAAAACTACAGTTGAATCATTCCACAACCAGAGACCATGGATTAACAGAACCATCCAGGATGCCATAAACACACACACTGCAGCCAGTCTGTAAATGTGGACGATTATAAAACAGCAGCCTACAATGAAAGAAGAAATTACTAACTTCCAATGCATATGCTAACGAAGCTGATGGGGTCATACCTTGCACTGTTTCATATGATAAATAAATGGTTGATTTATGTTAACTCTTTAACTAAATTAACACTTAAATATGGCGACATTTCCCCTAAATTGGTCACATTACCTTAACATGTGGTCGCATAAAGAACAACAAAGATGTTGGAAGCAAAAAACAACGATGAGAGAGTTGACACCTTAATGATCTGCTCTGCTGTATCAACGGCAAAACAAAAATCTGGAAATGTTCAACTTACTTTCTTCTGACACAGATGTCCTGCTTCTGGCAATGGCCAACTACAACTTGTTGGCAAAGAACACTGCAATCTTGATGGCATTAGATGCTCTGCAGATCCAACCTCTCTGGGATATTGTAGGTCCAGAAAAGGCAAAAGCATTATGCACTGATTGCATTCTCTGTTGCTGTAGGGTTTGCAAGAGTTGGTTTAAGCTCAGTTTACACTACATGACTTCCAAAGTACTTTTCACACTACACAACTTGTCTTGTAATTGGGAATCTTGAAGTCATTGTGGTTTTACACTACATGACTGACCAGCAACAAAGGGTCACACACGATAAGATCCTTCACCAGGAGGAATCTCTGATGTACAGGCTCAAGACTTGTGATGCGTGTGTCAACTCGTGGTGTTTACAAATATCATAGGTAATTAACAACTAACAGAGACATTACAGATTATTTATACATTGTATGCAATACTCTGTGTTCTCTGTCCCTCTCTTTGTTACTCTTTCCAAAGATACTCTATAACAAAATAATTGGTATCAACCCAATAAGATATCACGTCAGTTGTTGCCAGATCTTGACAAAGTGTGTTGCTAAAGGAGAGACTTGTCTCGATCAAAAGACATTTTCTGCTGATCTATCAGTCTGAAAAATGCCATTTTAGTGTCAGTATGCTTAGAAGGGGCGGTGCATGTGAAAAATGGGTCCAGTACTTACTTTAGTGACTATGAGGTGAAATAATTGTGCATAATCTGTCCTCATGTTCACTTTACCCACTGGAGTGAATTTAGTTTAGTTTACTTTATTAAATTTATTTGTAACAGGGACAGTGCACAAAGTACATTAATCTCTCTAGGAAAAAAAGATGTTTTGTACCAGATTTAGCTTCTAGCTACTTTCCATCTGTAGTCTCTGGGCACATGAACAAAGACAATAAAACACAGGACAAAATCTATGATCATCTCCACAAACAACAGAGAAATCGAACAGCTCGCACACTGCAGGGCTCCAATGTTCAGTCGAAATTCATTCAGGTGAGTAATGTTTCGAGCGTCAGGCTCTTCAGACTTTTTTAAGACAAAGGGTGCCGCCATCTTAAATACACACATGATGTGGTCACATGATGCAATGATACGTTACAGGCCCATAGAAAAAGGAGGAAAAACAATGACCTCCTGTCAGAGATGTCCGACATACTATAGATACCGCATAGAAAAATCAACATGAAAAAAAATAGAAGACAAGATGATAAGTACATGTGCCAGCGTGTACACACGGACACACACAACCCCTGTCTGTGAATGCACAATAGAACATACACGTATCAGCAGACCCACACATACACAGCAATAGTGTATGAACACCAGTGCTGTGCAACTGGTGCAAGTCAGGCATCTGTACCAGACATCAGGCTGTCAAGCGGTCATGAAGGACAGAAAAATGATGGGGGGGGGGGGGGGGGGGTGTTGAGAGTTGTCACGGTACCAAAATTGGGACCCACAGTACGATACCAGTGAAAGTATCACAGTTCTGAGTAGTATTACGATACCACAGCAAAAATGAGGCAGATGTGCCTTGTGTCATTTATAAAAACATAAATCACTTTTCTATAGTACATCAATGATATTTCAATGGAATAAATTACTTACTGATTCATACTTCAAAATAAAATAAAATAAAAAATAAAATATAATAAAAATAAAAATCAACCAGCCACCCTCCTCCCCTGACAAGTCCCTTCAAGTAAAGAACAGTCCCTAAAGTGCGATAAGGTTTGTGGGCTGTTATCTGTCACAAAGAGTAATGTGAATGGCTTGTTCCTCCCCTGAAACACCACATACTGTGTGCCACCATGGCTCGGCTGTACTTTTGGGCAGTCGTGACAACAAGTTACTCACCTGGAGCCGGACTTCACTATCGCCGGTAAGCGGTTATGATGCGCCGCCATATTTGACAGGAGTACGTATTCCTGTCCGTGTCTGAGACCCCCGTTCAACCCACAACCAGCGGGATTCACCGTTTTGTTTCTGATGCTGGTTGAAATCTGTACTCACACAGCGTGCTGAATGATTTATTTTGCCTGCACAAAACTATTTTTAGTTGCAAATGTGAGTGCGGTGACAGACGAAGTAAAATATCGCCACACTGCTGACATTTTACTCCGTCCGTCACCGCACACTGTTTGATTGCATGATCAAAACACGCTGCTATTATTCTGCCTTGCTTTTCACTTATTCCACCCTATATCAAATGTGTTTTTTTGCAATATTCGGCCGAATATATTCGGTGCATCCCTAAATAGGAGCCTTCCCCCACTACCCCTCCCCTCATCGCTGCTCTCCTCACTACACTGGCTGCTGTGCTGTGTAAGTGTACAGATGTCTCAGAGCAGTGGTGGTGCATTTGCAAAATAAATGTTTTGAAGGAGCAGTAGCGGCGGCAATAATTTAGCCACTGCTAAATGAATGTAGCGGAAACACTGCCTTCTGAATGTAAGAGTGGAATCTAAAGTGACATCCAGGTATTTAAACTCATTAACATTTTTTGTCCATTTACCTAAATATTTGGAAAAGCCCTTTGTCTTTGTTTATTCTTAAAATACATGGTCACAGTCTTCTCAGTATTCAAAGTGAGACATGACTAACTGAGCCACACAACTCTCTCCATAGTTAATGATATTTTGTTAGCTACCTCATCATGGTCTTTCCCATGTACATATAAGACTGTGTCATCTGCATACAACAGGATCTCCACACCATCGCACACAGTTGGGAGGTCATTGATGTATGCACTGAACAACAATGGTCTTAAGATGGAACCTTGTGGCACTCCTGTAACACAGGTTTTTAGAAATGATGTTTTATCCTTTATCCTGACTGTGATAGTTTAGCTCGAGTGTCAAGGAAGGTGGTAGGTAGGCAGACTCAGCAGACTTCTTGGCTCCACCAAAGTGTAAATTTACTTACAGTGCTCACAGAGTCCTCACAACACGTTTGGAGATCCAAGGGGATGAATTCTGTGTCCAAAAACGCATAATTGAAACCACAAAATATCTCCATACTGCTCGTCCATAGTGATCCAAGGGTCCTGAAGCGCCGACATAAAAAGTTGTTTGGAAAAAACGTCATTTGAACTCTATTTTTAGCTTCATTGTAACTGTAACAACCTCTCTGGGCACCACATTCACGTGTGCGTGCTTGCGAGACCGTGAGACATGAGCACCGCATCCATGTGTGTGCTTGCTTTCACTGGTCTCCCACTGGCTGGTTGGCACCATAGACATATAAATGTGTATATATATATATATATATATATATTATATATATATATATATATATATATGTCATAGGTTGGCACAGCCCGGACCAAAATGTTTTTGTTGCCATTTGCCGAGCCTGGGCTGCCTACAGAGAATGGACTTAATAGAGTTAACATTTGCCTCAGCAATAAATAAATAAAAACATTGTTTTTATTATAATTTAAAACTGTTATACAAAATACTCAAACACTTCTGAAAGGTGGCCCATTTGTGCCACTTTTTGACGTCCATAAAAAGACTCATATTTTGAAGTATTGTTTCAGGCACCGTTTAAGCATCGGTACCGTTTTAACACCAGTATCGGAAAAACTCCAAATAATACCCAACCCCAGTGATGTCCCTCCCACTGTCTTTGAGAATGTCCCAGCCAGCCTCATCAGGCAGTTGGTTGACATGGGAGGGTTGTTGCCTTGATTAGGCTCACCTAGGCTTCCAGGCCATAAAAGCAGCCTCATGTGTTCACTTGGTCTATCCCTTCCTTCAGCTGACATCCACTGGGCATCATTGCTTTTGATTTGCACCTTCAACACCTCCACAGTACACCTGACACGCAGCCATGCATGACTTTCATAACTGACTTTTCTGACCTACACACTCCATTGGTTATTTAAGTTAATTGTGGTTTAATAAATTCTGCTTGTTTTAAGTAAATCTTTTGTGTGGACTCCGAACTTGTCATATTCACCGAGCCAGTTTGTGACAAACTCCCCAAAAATTTTGAATGAAAATCCATAAGGAACTGGACTAAAACCTCATTGAAGTCATGTCTCTATTTATTCAACAGACAAATGTTCTCAAAGAGTCCATAACCTTGACCCCGCTGCTATTCTACAAATGATCTCAGTGTAGAACCTGTGCATCTTTCACAATAACCCCCCACTTTCAGAATAACTAACGGTAGTAATTAAAGCCCCCCCTCCAGCCAGTTTTACTTCTTTCTTAAACAGAGAATGGGTGTGCGTGATAGCTGGATATAGTCCATGACCATTGAAACACGAGCACAAATTCGACAAACTCTGCAAAACATGGTGACTCTCTCTTTCACTTGCTCTCTTCTTTACTGTCTTCTCCTGCAGCAGTTGTCGGTTGTTTAAGTGATGAGGTGCCACCTGGCTGCATGCTGCACCAGGGGGCCGCACTGCTGCATACTGGCCAAAGTCCAAAGCAGGAAGGCTAGATATGTTGCCAAGTTCTGCTGTTTGAAACTGAGTAATGGCCGTTTTGGAGGTGCACCGTTCACCAGCATGAGCAGCTCTCGCCTCAGCTAGCAACTCTGCCCTGGGCAGCATTGTGATTCTTTGAATTTTACGATCTTCAGATGGGACTTCTTGACTTTTTGACTGAAAGTTGTGTGCTTCCTAGTGTCCATACCTGTACAAATTGTGAGATTTTAGCAACCTTATTAGTTTAGTGCAAGCTAAAGCTTGGGTACGACACTAATTTGATGTATGCAGACTGTACCATGATAGCGCCTATTGAACCGCAGGCTATGACATATGATGCAATAGCTTCCCATACTGAGTAGGGGTTGTTTTAATTTAATGTCTAAATAATTACATTTGCAAGGCGAACATGAAGTACATTGTGAATACTTACGCCAACACCCAGAAACAAACATTAACGAGAGCAGCGGCGATCAGCAGTAAACCGGCTGACCAACACACGCTGCAGCATAAACTCAATAAATAAAACCTCTATAGTGAAGAAAATAACCCTCTGTTCAGTCTTTTTTGCCTTAAAAACCCTGTTCTTGGCCTGCTCAGTGTCTTGGTTTTCAACGGCGCTAATGAAGAGAGGCTGCTCGCAGCTCCTCTTCCGGCAATAACAACACAGCAGCTGTGGTGTAGCACTCCCCCCATGTTATTCTGGAGGACATATCATACAAGCAAGGCTTCTGCTGCCACAACTCCACAAGGTTTTCCTCTTTGCTGATATCCCACATATTTTTTTAGCTAGTTTTGCCTCCATGGCAAGCTGCTATCCGTCTGTTTGTTCGGGTTTAGCGCCACTGCATCATTTCATGCTGCAATTCTATTGATTGGTGAGTAGACATAGGTCATAACAGCAGCGACACAGTGAGACAGTCTTTGACCGCAACAATGGCCGACCTAGAACCTCTCTGACTGTGCGACATAGCATCACTGTTTTAGAGCCACGACCAAACATATTGCCACGTTTCTTTCATGATGGTCAACTTTGGTCTGGGACCACCAAAAATTACACAAAATTATACAAGGATTTAGAGGCTGGTGCTGGTGGACGGTGCAAACTTTTAACATGTCCCGAATTTGCATTTTAGACAGTGGACCTCGGTAATATGTCTATACATGCTGCAGTGCCCTGTGGCCAAAGACAGTAAAGAAGAGAGCGAGTGAAAGTCAGTTTCTGCCAGTGGGATTTTGTGTAATTCACTGTGCTGAATGCACGCATTCACAGCTATAGATGCCATTATGAACATAAACAACACATTTAACTAAGATGGAGGACACAACTAAACAGAGCGGTATTACTAAACCTATCATGCTACAGTTATGTAAAAATACATGATAAAGTGAGTGTATATTGTTTATAACACTACACCTACAGAATGATTTGCAGATTCTACATAGTCATATGTCATCTTCTCATTCCAGTAACAACCTTCTTGAGCACAAAATTAAGTTAGTCAAAGAACACTTAATTTCCATTTGCAGTATTATATTCGGCCTCATGGCTCTGTTCTGGGGCCTTTCCAGGCCCTTCTCTGCCCTTCCACGTGCCTACATGGAAATCCTAAGAGCAGCAGCAAAGACCCTCTGGGAAAAGAACTGAGCAGCATCAATGACAAACAGAAATGTCACTGATAAGTCAGACACAACATGAAAAGGAGGAGCTGGTGTGGAGGCGGGATGGAAAGTGGCTTGCAGAGGAAGCCGCAACAGTAGGCAGGCCAGAGCAGTTTAAAAAGGGCGCCCTGAATGAGATTTGCCAATTGGTTGCATAGAAAGGAATCATGTGATCTATCAGCTGACTTCCTTCCATTAATCAGCTGGTCCATCAGTTGATTGGGCTGCTTGAGATCAGCTGATGTAGCTGGGATGTGAGCTGAGCTTGACATCGTGTTCTGTCTGAACTAACGCTATGCACCATTTAATCGTCAAAAAATACTTGGCGAACAGTGTGACTAATCAAAGTCAGGACATGACTCAGAAAAATACAAAATATAATAAAAATGCCAAAATACACTTGAAGGTGGTTTTAAATCCTGGTGTAGTGACACAATAATTAAGTTTGTGCCAGCTGTGTATGATATTTTATTTTAATATATATAATAATTTATATATATGTATATATATATATATATATATATTGCAGAGGCTTTAGAGAAGCAAAGAACTGCCTTTTTCTTTATTTTTACCATTCATTAAATTCATTTAATTTTTATTTATTCATTGACTTTAGTCCACATTTAGAGAGTATGATAGTTTAATGAGTGTAGAGCCCTGTGTGAAGCCAAGGTTCTAAAATAGATAAAACTTCTCCTGAGCAGTGCAATTAAAAGATGTTCATGGAAATAAGAATCTTCCTTCTCTTTAGCTAGTCCTGTCACTGAAATGAGGGGAGACAACTGGCAAGAGGCTGCACAGGGCTACATAACTGCCACAGCAGGCGACTAGCTCTCTCCCTTTGCTCCTGAAAGTTATCCTCCCACCCCAACAACTCTGTCTTAATCCTCTCATTCCTTCTGTTTTTATCCTCCTCCCTTAATTCCCTCAGGTTCCCTCTCTCTCTCTGCCACCTTCGCCTCCACCATCTGTCTTTTTGACCCTGGAGTCAGCAAAGTGAATTAAGAGGGGAGAGCATGAGAGGAAGTTGACTAAAAATGGTAAAAATCAAAGGGAGACACTTCAGTGAGGCTAAAGTGGGTGACCCCTTCTCTCCTCCCCTCCCCTCCTCTGCACACTGAATCCCAATAAAGTCAGTGTAAACACAGTGGGACTGTGGGCTTAGCTGAACTGAACAGTGCCCACACACAAACTATTTCACACGGTAAAGAGAGCTCTCTCTCTCTCAAACTGCTGAATTCTTCTTCCTCAATAATATGTATGTACATAAGTCAATAAATCAGCTACAACACAACCCCTGCGGTTAAAAAAAAAATCTATTTATCCATTTCAACTTTTACACAGCCTCCTTTTCCCTTTCAGCTTTCATTTTTGATTGGCACCTTTCAGATAGTTTGTGTCCAGCACCATCTTGTTTAAGCCCAAGGACTGGGAGACATACAAGCACATAGTGGACCCTGCCCAGACACTAGGATTCCCTGGAAAAGGAAGGAAGGAATCTTCCTGTGACAGCCCACTGAGCGGATGGTTACAGACATCAATTGAAAGCAAACAAGGAGAGAAAAGATAAAAACAACAGAGTCCGGCCCTGGTGTTTGGATAACCAAAATGTCAAGCTGCTCGGGTACTGGGAGGGTGGCGAGCAGCTTCCTCTGGGCCAAGGTGCTCTGGAGGAGTCAGAATAACAGGGAGTGTGTGTGTGTGTTCATGTGTACTGGTGGGGACTATGAGGGCATGTGGGTGTAAGTTTGTCTATTTGTGACACATACAATGGAGCAAGACCACACTGTCCTTCTGGTATGTGGGATTTCCAGGTTCAAAATAGGCCCCACTGTGGGAGGAGGGCAGGAACAAACAGCAGACGGGGGGGAGAAAAAGACAAGGGTAGAAGGGAAGGAGAATGGGGACAGCACATAATGTGTATTCACAGCAGCTAAGGAAGAATTTTGCTTGTCATTTTCATGTTCAGTCTACCCACCTGTCAGCGAGCATGGGGAAGTTTCAGTGGTTAACTGAAATGGGAGGTGTTTGGTATGACAGATGGAAATTGGCCAAGTCTGTTTAAGTGCCATTGTTGACATACAATTACAGTGTATAGGAGGGTAAGTGAGACTAGTAGCATACAAACTTTCAAGGAGACTTAAACAAATAAACCCCAAAACATCACTTTTTACATATCATGCAGGAACCGAGGAACTCTGTGGAACATTAAATACAAAGTCATACTGTGAAGCCAAACACTGATGAACACTGATTTGTATTTAAAACTCTCCTGGTAATCCAGAAGTTTACAAAGATATCAAATATAAGGAAATGTGTTTAAATGATACACAAGACATCGCACATTTTGTCATAAGTGTAAGATGTTCAACAAAAGGCACAGGAGATGCAGAATAACATATTAAACTGGAAGTGTAAGGGTCCAATAAAAAGATTAATATCTTTACAAGGAATGTGTTTTACACTTAATTTCAAAATGTGACAACAGAAACAACCTGGAAGGTGTCATTGTTAGAAAATGTGTTTAAATTGAGCTTTTGATGTCCTGAAAATTACAATTACTGACCAATAGATGATCAGTTCTACCAATCTACTTTTCTCAAAGTTCTCAAATGTGATGAGATTTAATGGAGGGAAGAGAGTCCTGTAGCTGGATGAAAAGTTCTGTCATAGTGGAGAAGATCTGCCTAATGTTCTATGGGGAAAACACTTGTGCTGTTTTAAACGAAGGTAATAGTAAGCACATATAAGAGGCTTCCCAGCAGTTGGAGCATAACTGAGCAGTGTATCAGCCGCTGTCTGAGTCACCTGTTGCGCCTGGATGTTTTCGGCTCTGCGTAACGTGCAGGAACGTTTCCCAGGCTCATTACAACAACAGGCTCCAAGTTTGGTTCAGATATAGAGAGAGTGACATTAGTGAGCAGTGTAGTGAGCTCACAGCGATGAACAAACAGAACGTTGTCAAAGTTTAGGATACACATAACTCACCAGCAGTCCCGGGCTCCAGCAGCAGCACAGGAAGGAAAAGGAAAGATAAAGTTCCCCGTAAAAATAAAGACCGGCGCTGTCCATCCATGTTTCTCTGTCCTCTCCTCTCACATTGACGGTAAAGTAAACGACGGTCCAGCGGAGAAATGAGTTGGACGTGTCCGCTGTGCTGTGTGCTCCACTCCGCTCAGCAGCTGGAGACTCACTGCTCAGCTATCCAAATGCACGCACTGTACAGGCTACACACGCGCGCGCGCGCGCGCGCTACTCTGACAGGAAACTAAAGGAGGGTGGGAGGACTCTCTCTCTCTTTCAGTGTGTGTGTGTGTGTGTGTGTGTGTGTGTGTGTGTGTGTGTGTGTGTGTGATTACATATCCAAATATTAGAAACTGGACTATTAACCAGCTCTGTATACCGAGCGATATTTTTTTCAGTTGGAAAGACATCTAAAACACCTATGGTCATCAGTGAAGGTGTTTAAAGGTTCAAATGTGGAAGTTTTTTTTCACGACTATTTAAGGTTGATAACACGTTCACATTTAGACCATATTTCACCGTTTGCAATAGAGAGATTTTTCATCCTCTACAGTGTGCAAATAATGGTCTATTGTCATTTTGGAGCCTAAGAAATCACATCCACATTGTTATTGACCCTTTAAGGAGTGAGCAGAGACACAGCAGGAAAAATTGAGAAACCAGAGGTATTTATGTTAATGTTTAAGCTGAGTACACACAACTTCTGTCAGAGTCCCTGTGACTGTTTATTTTGTGCAAGGCATTGAGTTCTGAAATGCAAAATATTGCCCTGCCTTTTCCAGACTGACCTAATGCTTAACCCTGCAAACACACTTACTTCTACAAAAACTGTATTTTATTACTGAATATTTTTTTAACTATGTCATCTAGTTGTTTTGTTTGGCTCACCTTTTTCTAATAATTTCAATGCCTAATGTTTTCATTTCTTATGGATGAGACAGCACCAATGAAGCAGCACAACATGGACTGCAGAGGCACTAAGACACGAGCTGCAGATGGATGCCAGTAGCTGTGGGGTCCTTACTTTACAAGTAACCTATTTGGAAGATATTAATATGTGAGGTGTATAATTATGTACAGTGTTTATCTGGAGTGGTGCTTTTTTTTCTTTCAGTTTTCAGATGAATACCTAAAATATGGATCAATCCTTGATGTGAAGACTGATCCTGCATCTGTGACAAACCAGGAGTCACCGTTGGTCGCTTGGACAGTGACTTCCGGTGTCCAATGAAAGACGTCAGCATGATATGTTATTGTTTAATGATGCCTGGCGGTGTCAGGGGGAAATGCAGGGGGACAACAATGAAAGTAAAGGTGGCGGTAGTCCATGGGCCGGTGGGAGCGGTGGTGTATGGTTCCAGCATCCACTGACTTTCACCCAGGAGGCCAGTGTTCGCTTCCCATAAGATTGTAAAGCCAAACCCAGTTATTTTTTTCTAAACACAACCACATGCGTGTGTTGGGTAACTGTAACCATGTGCGCTTGTTGTTGAAGAAAAAAAAATGGAAATTTGCTGTGTTGAACCATGTGGTGCATTTATTTTGAAAGAGACTGTATGCAAACTCTACATTCCCTGTGAAAATGGAAGTTTATTTTGAAAACAGACAGTGCTTGTAACAGGCTGAAGTTGACACAGAGTCCAAAAACATCAACAACCAACGCACCCAGGGTACCTTGCACGTCATATTTCAATGTGGAAAGTCTGACCTAATGTCAATATGTGACAAGGTCAGAGTGAGAATGTGTGGTCTGTGAAGGCTGCCAGTATACAAACTGCCTGCAAGCTCACTGAAAATAGAGGCAGGTCCCCAATCTCACAGGATATTTCACCACTGTTTATGCTTTTCATATTTTCTGTTACTGTAGATAAGGTGTAATGGACAAACAGGCAATGTTGAAGACTACTGCATAACCTCAAACATGCTTCACTCTGGCAGAGAAAGTAAAATTGTCATGGTATGAACACAGATTCTGAACATTTACAGAAATAGCAATATTCATTTGTGCTTAATAGAGGATAGTATGGGTTTCCAGCACTTAATTCTAAATCAACTAGAAAAGCACTTGGAGAGCGCAGACCTCCGCCAAGCAGCTTAGATTTCCCGCCATTTTATTATTTTATCCACTTCACTTCAACCAATCACCACCAAACTTTTATCATCTGTTCCTTGTCCCATTATCAACCTTTCCGTTCAGAAATTTTTGAGTTATTTTGCAGACAAACAAACAGACAAACAGACCAACACCAGCAAAAGCATAACCTCCTTGACGGAGGTTATTACACTGTTGCATGTAATGTGTCTCACATGAGAGACATATGAGGTTGATTATATAAAACATTTTGAATAACTTCTGTCTTCTTTTGAGAAGGAGGAGTCTGTTAGGAATGCTCAAGAGGTGAAAAGAGTGTCAGACAGGGTGCTGAGTCTGAAGCTAGAAATTGAAGGTGGGATGTTCAGTGTTATTAGTGGTTGTGCCCCGCAGGTAGGATGTGAATTAGAAGATAAGGAAAAATTCTGGAGTGAGTTAGATGAAGTGATACAGAATATCCCTGGAGGTGAGTGAGTGGTGATTGGTGCAGACTTCAATGGACATGCTGGGGCAGGGAACAGAGGTGATGAGGAAGTGATTGGCAGGTTTGGTATCCAGGATAAGAACACAGATGGACAGATGGTGATGGACTTTGCAAAAAGGATGGAAATGACTGTAGTGAATACTTTCTTCCAGAAGAGGCAGGAACATAGGATGACTTATTATAAGAGCGGAGGGAGGAGCACAAAGGCGTACTACATCTTGTGTAGAAGATGTAATCTGAGGGAGATCAGTGACTGCAAAGTCGTGGTAGGTGAGAATGTAGCCAGACCGCATAGGATCGTGGTGTGAAGGATGTCTCTGGTGGTGAGGAAGATGAAGAGGACAAAGGCAGAGCAGAGGATGAAATGGTGGAAGCTGAAAAGGGGAGAGGGGTGTGTGGTTTTCAGGGAAGTTTTGAGACAGGCTCTGGGTGGCAAGGAGTTGCTCCCAAATGACTGGACAACTACAGCTAATGTTATCAGAGGGACAGGTAAGAGAGCACTTGGTGTGTCATCTGGAAGGAAAGGAGATAAGGAGACCTGGTGGTGGAATGAGGTAATGCAGGAGTGTATACACAGAAAGATGTTAGTTAAGAAGAAGTGGGACACTGAGAGGACTGAAGATAGTAGACAGGAGTACAGGGATATTCAGCGTAAGGTGAAGGTAAAGGTGGCAAAGGCCAAACAAAGGGCATATGATGACTTGTATGATAGGTTGGACAGTAAGGAGAGAGAGACTGAGGTTGGCAAGGCAGAGAGATAGAGGAGATGGGAATGTTAGGTTAGGGTGATTAAGGATAGAGAAATGAATGTATTGACAGGTGCCACAAGTGTGATGGGAAGATGGAAAGAGTACTTTGAAGAATTGATGAATGGGGAAAATGAGAGAGAACAAAGAGTAGAAGAGGTGACCATTGTGGAGCAGGAAGTAGCAAAGATTAGTAAGGATGAAGTGAGGAGGGCACTGAAGAGGATGAAGAGTGGAAAGTCAGTTGGTCCTGATGATATACCTGTGGAGGTATGGAAGTGTCTAGGAGAGGTGGCAGTAGAGATTTTGATTATGTTCTTCAACAAGGTCATAGAGAGTGAGAGGGTGCCTGAAGAAGGGAGGAGAAGTGTGCTGGTGGCGATTTTCAAGAACAAGGGAGACGTGCAGACTTGTGGCAACTACAGGGGGATAAAATTGATGAGCAATACAATGAAGCTATGGGACAGAGTAGTGGAAGCTAGATTAAGAGCAGAAGTGATTATCTGTGAGCAGAAGTATGGATTCATGCCAAGAAAAAGTACTACAGACGCAGTTTTTGCTTTGAGGATGTTGATGGACAAATACAGAGAAGATTAGAGAAGGAACTGCATTGTGTCTTTGTAGATCTAGAGAAAGCATATGGCAGGGTGCCGAGAGAGGAGCTGTCTTATGGTATGAAGAAGCTTGGAGTGGTAGAAAAATATTTCTCTGCCGGTTAGTGGTGAGGTGTGTTGTAGGTGTGACTCATGAGTTTAAGGTAGAAGTGGGACTGCATCAATGATCAACTCTGAACCCCGTTTGCTATGGTGATTGACAGGTTGACAGATGAGGTTAGAAAGGAATCTTCATGGACTATGATGTTTGCAGATGACATTGTGATCTGTAGTGAGAGCAGGGAGCAGGCGGAGGAAAATCTAGAGAGGTGGAGATATGCCCTGGAAAGGAGAGCAATGAAGGTTAGTCGTAGCAAGACAGATAACATATGTGTGAATGAGAAGGACCCAAGTGGAACGGTGAGGTTACAGGGAGTAGAGATAAAGGTGGAGGATTTTAAGTACTTAGGGTCAACAGTCCAAAGCAACGGAGAGTATGAAAAAGAGGTGAAGAAACGTGTGCAGAGTACCAGCAAGATTAAAAGGAAAGGTGTACAAGATGGTGGTGAGATCAGCGATGTTGTTTGGTTTAGAGACAGTGGCACTGAGGAAAAGACAGGAGGCAGAGCTGGAGGTAGCAGAGATGAAGATATTGAGGTTCTCTTTGGGAGTGACGAGGATGGATAGGATCAGGAATGAGTACATCAGAGGGACAGCTGATGTTAGATGTTTTGGAGATAAAGTCAGAGAGGCCAGACTGAGATGGTTTGGACATGTTCAGAGGAGGGATAGTGAATATATCAGTAAAAGGATGCTGAGGTTGGAACTCCCAGACAAGAGGCCTAGAGGAAAACCAAAGAGGAAATTTATGGATGTAGTGAAAGAGGACATGAAGTCAGTTAGTGTGAGAAAAGAGGATGCAGAGGATAGGGTTCAATGGAGGCAGATGGTTCGCTGTAACAGCCGAAAGAAGAAGAAGAAAATTGTCTTCATCTGAGAAATGTCTAAGCGGTATTATTTTCCTCAGGGGCTGTGTGACATTTCTCTCAGATGGGCACTTATGGAATGCCTGGAATCTGTCCCTGTGAATCTAAAAGACAATAATCATTACTTGAAATGCAAGTAAAAGCAAAAAATGTTACACTTCCCTGAGGTAAAAATGTTTCTTTGAAAGACATGTTGGGGTGTAACAATTCACAAAACTTATGGTTTGGTTTGATATGATACAGGAGTGTCATGGTATGGTATGTTTTAGATACCGCAAAAAAGTAGAAATGCCAGAGAAATGACCTTCAGACAGTTTTTAATTTTTACCATCATAGTCCATCCATCCATCCAGCCATCCATCCATTTTCATCCGCTTATCCATTGCCGTGTCAGCAGGCTGAGCAAAGCATCCCAGACATCCCTCTCCCCAGCAACACTTTCCAGCTCCTTCTGGGGGACCCCAAGGCATTCCCAGGCCAGACGAGATATGCAATCCCTCCAGCGTGTTCTGGGTCTACCCCAAGGCTTCCTACCTGTGGGATGTTCCTGAGACACCTCCAGCGGGAGGTGCCCAGGAGGCATCCTGGTCAGATGCCCAAACCACCTCAACTGACCCCTTTCAACGCAAAGGAGCGGCAGCTCTACTACAAGCACCCTCCGGAAGTCTGAGCTCCTCACCCTATCTAATGCTGAGCGCAGCCGCGCCACAGAGGAAACTCATTTCCGCCGCTTGTATCCGCAATCTCATTCTTTCGGTCACTACCCAGAGCTCATGACCATAGGTGAGGGTTGGAACATAGATGGACCAGTAAATCTAAAGCTTCACCTTCCGGCCCAGCTCCCTCTTTACCACAATGGACCGGTGCAGCACTTGCATCACTGCAGAAGCTGCACTGACCCACCGATCCATCTCACGCTCCATTCTACCCTCACTCATGAACAAGACCCCGAGATACTTGAACCCCCTTGCTTGTGGCAGTAACTCTCCCCCAACCCAGAGAAGGCAATCCAATCATATAAGCATTGATATGGACCAATGTCAGCCATCTCTGGGGGCCCCCTTCCAGCTCGGGGCCCTAGGCAATTGCCTAGTTTGCCTGCCCTAGACCTGCCCACAAGACCCGCAAGGAATGCTGTCATAAGCCTTCTCCAAGTCCACAAAGGACATGTAGACTGGATGGACAAACTCCCACGACCCCTCCAGCAGCCTCGCAAGGGTAAAGAGCTGGTCCACTGTTCCACAGCCAGGACAGAATCCGCATTCTCCTCCTGAAGCTGAAGTCTGACAATCAGTTGGAGCCTCCTTTCCAGCACCTTGGAGTAAGGTGCCAGAACTTCCTTGAGACCAACCGAAAGTCCTTCTCCATAGCCTCCCCAAACTCCCCCCACACCCGGGTTTTTGATTCAGTGACTGCCATAGTTGCAGCCCCTCTGGCCAACCAGTACCTGTCTGCTACCTCCGGAGACCCCTGGGCAAGCCAGACCCGAAAGGCCTCCTTCTTCAGCCTAATGGCTTCCCCCACCACTTACCATCATAGTTCCCTCTCTAATATCTATGTTATATTGCTGTGAAAATATGAAAAATTTCTATTTCAAAAAACTGCATTTATTGAAAAAACTGATGTGACAATACTGAGTTTACTGTGTCCTTTGCGATGAACTCTGTATGTCCCAAACATGTTTAACTGGGACGCTGGCTGCTACTAGCCATGTTGTCACACAACAGTGAAATCACAGAGGTGATTTGCTTAACAGTCATTGTATCCTTCTTGTACCTGCTCATTAATTTAACTTTGTGACTGTTAGTGTCAAGCCCTGCTTTTTAGCCAGTGCAAAACCGATGTGACACAACAGAAAAACATCGGCCACTGCCATCTTACTAACCACCTGGCAGTGAGCTAGCTAAGCAAAATGGCCTCCCCACTGTGTCTCACTGGGGTAGAATGTTTGGTAACACTTTACTTGAAGGTATTTACAGAAGGGTGACTATGACATGACACTGTCATGAACTTGTCATAAACATTATGTACATGTCATAAATGTACATAATATATACATAAATGACTGC
This sequence comes from Epinephelus cyanopodus, assembly GCA_026686955.1. Taxonomy (NCBI): domain Eukaryota; kingdom Metazoa; phylum Chordata; class Actinopteri; order Perciformes; family Serranidae; genus Epinephelus; species Epinephelus cyanopodus. The sequence continues at coordinate 4,507,627 of CM048919.1, forward strand.
TGTCATTAAGTGTCATTTGGGTTTTGTAATGACAAGTTGACATTGTTTGGGTTGTCTTGATAATGACAACTTAACATTAATGAAAGTGACATTACCAGAAGTTGTCTTTGTCAAGAAAAGTTGACATTAAATTTGTTTGGGATGTCCTTATTATGACAACTTGACGTTAACCAGGATGACATTACCAGGAGAGGACATACATAAGATCTCTCTTTTATGCTCTCTAATACAACAAAGCCAGCAGCAAAGTTGTGAAAATCAGCCCAAACAGCACTTCACAGAAAAACAGAAAAATGTGTCAAGAACAAGGCTACAGTACTGACAGTATGCAAAATGTCTTCAAATAAAATTATCATTAAAGCGTTCATTGGAAATTTTTATCATCATTAAATGAATTTCTATTTTTAGACCAGAAGATAAGCATCGTCAAACTTAATTTCTTTACAATACAACAAAATATATTAAAAGAGGTTATCTTTCCAACCATCTAATGCAAACATTAATTTGTTCAATATAATATCAATAAATAAAATAAGATACTGGCCTTCATCATCATATCAGACAATGATGAGACTTCAAAGGAAAACAACATTGCAAATGAAATGTAATTTGAACTGTGCATCTAACAGGCCAAACACACTCAACTCACTGTAGCTCACTCACCAAACTGGGGCTATACAGCACATTTTTCTATCTTGCTGGACATGCTTATCAAACAAGTGGTTATATCTCAAGTGGAGGAGTCTCTCAAATTCTTTGTCAGACAACCTTATCCTACTCGGAGTCAGCACAAGACTGCCCAGGCTAAAGAGCCTTTCCACCGGTGCACTAGAGGGTGTTGCTGTCTTAAATTTCATACATATAGTCTTTATTGTGGGGACATTGTTCAGAATCTCCATCTCTGACTCTGACTTCAAGTAGTCAATGATTGCTGGAGGTGGGGATCTGTGGCGTATGTACATCCTGCTCATCGTGGGGGGAAGCACGGCATTCGGTGGTCAGCAGTGTTCTTAAAGCATCTCTCCTCTCCTCTTCTTTCAGCCACCGCACTTTAAACTTTGGCAGTGTGACAGCTGCAAGGAGAGCATCTTTGCTGTCCAACACTGACCCAATTGTGTCTTGATGGCCTGTGAATGCAATATAGAACGATTTGATAAGATATACTTTATTGATCCCCCAGGGGGGAAATTCATGTATTACAGCAGCGCAAGGCAAAATCAAAGGACATTAAATAACATTAAAGAGAAAAAAAATAAAAAATAGAAATTAAAGATAATAATAGATAAATAAAAGATAAAATAAAAATGCTACATCAATAAAATTGCTACATCAGATAAATACAGTGATTAAACAATGGCAGACAAAGTGATGAATGAAATGAAGTGACAGGTGGCAGATAAAGTGTCATTATTGCTGATGCATCCAACTATAGAGGAGTCGTCAGAAAACTTTTGGAGGTGGCAGGAAACAGAATTGAACTGGAAATCAGAGGTGTAGAGGGTGAAGAAGAATGGTGCCAGAACAGTTCCTTGGGGCACCCCGGTGTTACTTGACACCACCTCAGATACGCGGCCGGCCCATGAGGTAATCCAAAATCCAGGCAGTGATGTCCGGGTGAAGTTGCATATCCAGCAGCTTGTCTCTCAGGAGGCTGGGTTGAATGCTGTTGAAGGCACTGGATAAGTCGAAGAATATGACTCTCACAGTGCTTCCAGCACTTTCCAAGTGAGAGAGAGCCTTGTGAGTGAGGAAGATGATGGCATCCTCCACACCAATGTGCTACTGGTAAGATAAACTGCAGGGGGTCTAGGAAGGCAGAGAGCAGTGGCCTCATGTGCTGAAGAACAAGCCTCTCAAATGTCTTCAGCGCAACCGTCCTGTAGTCATTGAGAGTGCTGGGATGTCCTTTCTTTGGTACTGGGAAGATGCAGGTCTTCCATAGATCAGACACCTTCTTCTGCCAACTGAAGCTGTCGATGAGCAGGGGTAGGGAGACAGGTGCTGGGGAGGGGAGCAGAGTCACAGCAGAGGTGTGAATGGGTACAGTGATGGAGGGTAGGGATTCAGATCCACAGACAGAGCTCACAGTGGGTGTTGTTGTGTCAAACCTATTGAAGAATAACTTTAGCTCTGTTGCAAATTCTGGACCACCTTTGACTCCGGGTGTGGCTTTCCTTCAGCCTGTCATCGTCCTCATCTCATTCCACACCTTTTTTGTGTTGCTCTGTCCCATCTTGGCCTCAGTCTTCAATCTTCCTCCCTGAGTCTCCTCTTCAGCTCCTTCTGAACAGCCCTCACGATCCTCATGATCCTTGGACATGAACGCCCTCTTCTTCCTGTTAAGAAGGCCTTTAATATCTTTGTTGATTCATGGGTTGTTAGAAAAACATGAACCTTTTTTGTTTGGACAATGTTGTTGTCATCACAGAATTGTATGTAGTCTGTAATGCAATGAGAGACCCTCCATGTCATCGCCGAAGTCTTCTATAAAAAGACCCCAGTCTGTGACATTAAAACACCTCTGCCTTCTCTGTGTCATCAGACCAGACCTTAACAGTCCTTTTGCTGGCCGCCTGCTGTTCCACCATCAGCCTGTCGGTGGTGTCAAGGAGTATCAGGTTGTGGTCTGAGTCACTAAGTGGAGGGAGAGAAGAAGAATTGTATTTTTTTTTATTATTAAAAGTTTATTTATTTGGATAAACCCCTTGAGGTGAATCACCTTGTTTTCGAGGGGGTCCTACAAACAGAAATACATAATGCAAAACAATATACAAAATGAACAGCAATAACAAAACCAAGACAAAACACAAATATGAAATGATACAATACACCATAAATATGACAAACATCCAAAATGCATCATAAAGATAGCTATACATATGCATCCATTAACCAGCCACAGTAGCAAAATGAATTACATTAGCATAATAAAGAGAATAAGAAAAGGAAAGTCGAGTCAGTGATATAAAATTATATCATCAGAAACAAAAAATAATGAAAAACAAAAATTAATAATCATCTGAAAAATGAGTACTTCATCTCGAGATAAGCAGACAGATTATTTTTGAAAAGGTGGAAGGAAGTTAGGGAGCGTAGGTTTGATGGTAATCTATTCCAATCAGGGGGAGCCTTGTACTTAAAAGCTTTCTTTCCAGCAGTCTTACGAGCTGGAGGAATGGAATAATAGAACTGTAATGAGCGCCTCAATTGATATGTAGTGGAATATGGAACAAATGATTGTTTTAAATACTGAGAATATTCAAAATCTACACATTTGAAGATGACTTGAAGCCAATGCATATCTCTTCTTATCTTGAGTGATGGCCATTTGAGTGAGCTATACATGGAGCTGTGATGAGTATCGAAGGGACACCCCAGAACAAATCTGCAGAGCTCATTAAAAGCTGTAGTTAGCGGTTGCAGGTTAGATTTAGATGGATTTTGATAAACAACATCCACATAATCAAGGAGTGGAGGTAGAAGTTGAGTAGCAAGCTTCTTCTTTTCCTAACGTTAAAAGTAAAACGGCTTCTTGACCGATATAGAAAACTGATTCCAAAATTAAATTTGTGTGGGATATAGTCAATATGTGGTTTAAATGACAGCTCTGAGTCAAGCCACAGACCCAGATATTTAAACTTTTCAACTCTATGCAGAGAGGTACCATCATAACACCTAATATTTAGGTTAACAGATTTTATTTAAACGCTATAGCTTGTACTAAAGACCATTGTGTAGGATTTTGATTTATTAAACAATAATTTATTAGATAGAAGCCATTCTTTGACAGTATTCAAAACTGACTGAAGGGCTGTTTGAATTTAAGGTAAATTGGAGTTGGAGGAGTAAATTAGGCTGTCATCTGCATAAAGTTGAATGGAAGATACAGAGCAAGTTAAGGGAAGATTGTTAATACAAATAGAGAATTAGAGTGGACCGAGTGTTGAACCATGGGAAATAAGTCCACACCATCTTTTCTAGAAACTGGAGGGGAGATTGTAACTAAACCCAAAGATATAGCAAATCACTTAAATAATTACTTTGTTAAAACAGATAGGTAAGTTAATAGGTACTGTACAGCATAAAAGTATAAATGTATCAGTCAGATCAATAGATCATCTCATGCAAAGGAAATATTGTATCTTGGAATTTAAAAAGTCAGTGTATCGAAAGTTGAATTAATGTTGATGAACTGCAAGAATAAGCCACCAAGGATTGATGATTTAGATGGAAGGCTGCTTCAGCCTATTACTTCAGTTATTGCTCCACTGGTTACATATATTATTAATCAATGTTTTAATAAAAATAAATGTCCACAAGCATGGAAAATTGCCAAGACAGTCCCTATACCCAAAAATAAAAAGTTACAGTTTTCTGAATCCAACAGTCGACCGATAAGTTTATTGCCTATTTTGAGCAAGATTATGGAGTGTGTGGTGTATGAACAAATTCAGCTATATTTTTCCAGTAACAACTTATTTACTGATTTCCAGCACACATACAGAGAAAAATATTTGACAACCACTGCTCTGACTCAAATGGTAGATGATTAGTACAAGCAGATTGAACAGAAGAAAAGTTGTTTTACTTGATTTCTCTGTAGCGTTTGATATCCTGGATCATGATTTATTATTGGAAAATTGAAATATTATGGTTTTTCCTCTGCTGCTTTATTGTGGATGTGAAGGAAAACAAATAGTTTATTTTAATGGAAGTCAATCAGATGTTAAACATGTGAAACAGGGGGTGCCTCAAGGAAGTTCCCTTTGCTCCTCTTCTCTACTCTATTTTTACAAACGACTTTCCTCTTGTATTAGAAAAAGCTCATATGTCAATATATGCTGATGATTCAACCATTTATTTAGGAGAAACAACAATTGATCATTTCAATACAAATTTAAGTCAGGAAATGAAATTGGTGTTGGATTGGATCAATAGTAATTAACTTATCTTAAATGTGTCTAAAACAACTAGTATGGTAACAAACCACTCTTTGCGCTCAAGTCCAAGTCTTGATCTTAATATAAACAATGTATTAATTAAACAGGTAAATGAAAGTAAATTGCTGGGTGTTATTATTGATAATAAATTATCATGGGACAAACAAATACAGAGAGTAGTGATAAACATGGGTAACATGGGTCTGTGATCAGAAGATGCATAAAATATTTAACACAACAAACTATTAAACACATAATTCAAGCTTTATTTCTTTCCCATTTAGATTATTGTTCTGTGGTTTGGTCCAATGCATCATCAGGTAAGATCAGAAAACTGCAACTGGTTCAGAATAAAGTAGCACGTGTGGCTCTTTCCTGTGGGTTTTGAACAAATGTTACAAAGATGCATGAACGTCTATCTTGGCTTGATGTAAAGAGTAGACTACTGTACTTTTTGATGGTTTTCATGAGAAATATTATCACAACATAGACGCCATTTATGTTTTACAAGAAGTTATCTTTTAGTTCAGAGACATAGTTATTCTATGAGACATGCTGCTAGTAGCTGCTTTACTTTGTCTAAATCCAATACGTCTATGAAGCATATGGAAATGTATAGGGCAGTGGAATTCACTCTCCAACTATACTACAAAACTGAAAAATTTCAAAATCAAGCATAGAGTATACTATTTATGATGGAACTTTAGTAATTAACTTAATATTTTCTGAAGCACTTTTCACAAGACAAGATTAATTGTAAATTAATTGTTTTGGGTTGTTTTTTTTTTTTTAAATTTATTATTATTGTGTGGCTAGGGTATTCCTGGAATGTGACAACATTGGATACGATGATTCAGTATGGAGCAAGTATTGTACGTTTTTTGTTGTTGTTGTTGTTGTTGTGTATGTGTATCTGTCTTGTTATTGTTTTAGTGATGTTTACTGTATGTATGTTTTGTATTCTCATGGGAAGAATCATGAAAACCCCAGGAAGAATAGCTGCTGCTATGCAAATGCTAATGGGGATCTTAATAAAACAAATAAACAAAGTAAAGCACCTCTCTTGGATTTTATCGTATGTATTGAACGACTTGCTTGTGCACCCTTAAGTTGCCTGGCCAATAACTTTTCAGGTTTGTCTCCCAGTTCAAAATGTTTCTGCTTGAGTTTAAGTAAAAGATTATTGACTTTTCCACTGAGAATATTATTGTGTTCATATTTCAGATTTAAGGTCTTATTGTAGTCTGTCTGAGACACTGAGTTTCTATATGACTCTTCAATACTTGGTAATATGTTCTCAATTTTTTCTAAACATTTATGTTCTTGTTTTCTTTGACACTTCAAAAGTATGGAGGTATTTTTGTGTCTTTTTGTTGCAGTCATATAAAACTGTTTTGAGAGCATATTTCTTGAACTGTAATCAAAAATCAGGTTTGTAAGTAAAGACATATGATCATTTTGCTTGTAAATCAGTACTCTGCTTGCGAGTTAAAAACTTTTGCTGGCAGATCAGTCCTCTTTGCTTGCGAGTTAAAGTTTTGCTTGCAAGTTCAACTGCACTTAATGGGCAGGGCCTACGCTGATGGATGAGAGAAGAGTTTCTATTGGTGGGTTTGACGTGGCTACATACAGAGCAGGCTACACCCACGATTCCCTCTCTCCCACTGCAAATGCTCTACAGTCGGCATTACTGCTACACGGGGCAACGATGGTAGTGACTGTTAAACCATCGAATAGTTCTGCCCTGGCTAAACTAAAGCAATTTACTTGCACCAGTTTAAATAAAACATTCTTGCTATTATTAGGCACACGGACCCGTGTACATCTGATACCGTGCATTATTCTATGCGATTTCGCTGTTTGTTGTTGTAGATGGGACAACCACAGTATTTTATTATCTGTTGCCATTGTTTGACGTCAGAGCGACGGTAAATAGCTCTTTTCTAAAAGTTTACTAATTACTAAAATCCCACATCCTGTGTTAAATACTGCACTTAGCCTGTGTGTGAATGTTTACCGTTGCTATGGCAATGCATGCTATCGTCCGACAAACAATAACCTATAAAATTCTCATTGACAAAACAAACAAAATCAACAACAGCTACCACCAGTTACAGTCCTTACAACCTTAGCTAATGTGTTGTCACAGGTTAGATTGTCAAAATTAAAGTAATAACAGCGTAAATCCCTGAGGAACTACGCTAGCATTAGTGACAGTTGCATCCACTCGTATGCAGTTACCTTACTTTATTTTTATTTTAATGTTTTATTCTTATTATTGAAGAAATATACAAAGATATGACAGAAAATATCGGGACAAAAAACGTTACATCAGTGAATAAAGGGAAAAAATAAATAAATAAAGGGGGTTCCATTCTCAACTGCTTGTGGCCTAGTTATGGCTTTTTTCCAATCTTTATTCAAGAGAGTGGTATATCAGTTTCAGAGCATTATTTATTGATTTCACGTTCAGATTTTGTAATATTGTCCCTCAAACCCTGCCTTTGTACTCAAATAGCCTCTGTTTGCGCTTAGATTTACTCTGTTTCTGCTCAAACTGTGTGCTCACACTCGGATACCATGCTGCTTGCACAGATTTCCTGCTCGCGCTTCAGCTTTTCTCCTCACGCTCAAACTGTTTCTGTGCGCTTGTGGAATTGCTCTCATATTTCTGCCCTGTTCTTGGATTTTTTTGTATAACAACCCCGTCAAAATTCCCCAACCAACCTACCAATAGAATGGCAGGTTTACTGTTGACCAATAAAATGATCCCTGCCCCCTTGCGGACGTGCTCGCTTTAGTTTTAGAGAGTCCTGTCTGGGCGGGTACTCTTTAACCGGTTTATCCACTCCCACCCTCCATGGCTTTATTAAATGTTCTTCTCTTGATTTCTTTACAACTTTTGGAATGACGATTGTCGTGAATTCGCATAATACCGCTTCCATTCAGACTGCAGCCAAGATAGCTAATGTATTCCTCCAATGTCAGTTTGTGCATATTCAATACGCACCTAGGAACCCTTTGCAAGCACTGGTTTCTTGTAGGACCGGTTGGAGTGAGAACTACATCCGGTTCATGGAAGCTAACACTTTGGTCAGCAACTGCTGAGTGTGGAGGCTGCAAATCTGGAGAAATTGTTTAATATGAGGTAAACTGTGCTAAGGTAACAATACGTGCCAGCTTATTGTTTGCTGCTACAGCTGACATATTGGAATAGACTTCATGTGGTGAGTATTTTTTACGTATTTGAAGATTTATGTTTGTTGTGACTCGCAAATTTGCTACATTCGGCTATAACGGCAGCATAGAAATTATGCTGTATTTAGATGGATTTCAGCACTTACATGTGTCTTCTTTGGGAAATGCCACTCTGGTTAATTTCTATAAACATCATAAAAATAGGATGCTGGGGTACAAATGCAATTTCTGTGCTTTTTCACAACACAGAACAAAATGAATGCATCAATGTTCTATGGGAAGTGACCAGGTGGACTTCAAACCAGGGTTCCACCAGTCGAAAGTAATGACAGCTGTCTCAGTGACAGTGAGGATAGTGATGAAGACTACACTCCTACACCAGGTGATGAAAATGTCAGTAACAGAGGTGTCCGCACTATCCACTAGGCTACCGACGCCCCAATTACTGCCAGTTTCATCACCTGGTTAGGAGTGTAGTCTGTACGCAGCATGCACAGGCCCCGTGCACAGAGGCGCCGCCTCACTGCAGCAGTCGCAGGCTCGATCCCAGCCTGCAGCCCATCATTCATACAAAAAAAAGTAATAATAATAATACTAATAATTTTGTATGGAGTGTCAGTTTTTTGCCATTTACATATATAATATATATAATATAATATGGCCAGATGTTTGTGAATGTAACCATGTGTACATGATGTGTATATAATGTAGATAAAAATGTCTGCAGTCTTCTATAGTGATTTCTTTTTCTACACTAGATGATGAAAGCAGCAGTAGTGAGAGTACTGACAACAGAAGCAGCAGTGATGAAGACTCCGATGGAAATCACAATGCTCTTCCTAGCACCAGTGTTCTCACTGAAAAGCTTGAGCTCTGTTTCACATTGGATTATAATAGTTGGTGTTATAGTCGGGACAATAAAAATATTTTTTAATTCCATTTATGCCTGTTGTCACTAATTTGCATCATACCTAAATGTATATCTATTGTATGTTCTAAAGACAAAGAAACAATCTCTACTTAAGTTAGCATCAGCTTAGTCTCACCACCAGACAATCAGAGATCTCCGGCTTCTGATAGTCTGGGGACACTCCTTTCTAAAGTGTGTTTAACACACCAGCGAAAACGGCTGGCAACAAAGCAACGCCTCTTGCATTTTTTAAAAGGACACGCCCTCCCGGAAATATGCGTTCTTCCTTTTCTCGTCCGTAAGGAAATAAACACACAGAGCTTGAAAATGGATGCCAAGAGATTTAACTCTGTTTTATCAAATGTGTGCTCAGTCCACAAGATTGTGGAAATGAAGGACTTACAGCGACTTGAGCCATTTTGTACCACTACACGTGTTTCTTCGTGTTTACTATGTTTACGAGCACAAGAGTTCAGACAGCCACCAAAGGACCGCCCTGTGGATTTACTATTGGTTCTGCAATGTAGGGAGTTGTTTTAAACTCTGAAATTGTATCCGCCCACCTAAACACAAAATCAGGGAGAAAGTCATCAGCCTATAGTTAAGCAAAGCATCTAAAGACTGATTTGTGAGTCTAGCATCAGCTTGAAAGCAAAAGCACATACAATTAATTTTTTTTATATAATTGTAAATACATTCAGGCATCAAGGGGATAAAGAGACTGTTAATTTACACACTTGCACTTGTATTTTTTTTTTTTTTTTTACTATAATACCCACTCTAAAACTAAAGCGAGCTCGCCCGCAAGGGGGCAGGGATCATTTCATTGGCCAACAATAAACCTGGCGTTCTATTGGTTGGGGAATTTTGACAGGGTTGTTACACAAAAAAAAAAATCCAAGAACAGGGCAGAAATCTGAGAGCAGCAATTCCACAAGCGCACAGAAGCAGTTTGAGTGTGAGAAGAAAAGCCGAAGCTTGAGCAGGAAATCTGTGCAAGCAATATGGTATCTGAGTGCAAGCAACATCGTATCTAAATGTGAGCACACAGTTTGAGCAGAAACTGAGAAGATCTAAGCACAAACAGGCTATTTGAGTACAAGGGCAGGGTTTTAGGGACAATATTACAGTACTTAGATACACCTTGTGGTGCAACCTGGACACATCTTCAGTGATGTTACCGGGGTCATTGGGTGTTTCGGGTCTTACATCAGACATGCTCACCTGGGTGACCCAGCCGGGGGTGATCAGGCCACGACTTGTGTCCAGGTAGCGCACTACGCCACGCATCCCCCCCTCCTCAACCAGAGCCAACGTGAGGCCTTTTCAGCAGCCTCCAAAATGTTCTTAATGGCTCTCCGCCTGTGCAGCCCACAGATCCCTAGGAGTCCCAGGACCCAGTTTAAAGACTGGCCTATGAAGCCCCTGCAGCCCACTTCAATAGGCTCACAGAGGGCCTTCCACCCATTCCTCTGACACTCAGCTACCAGATCTGCGTACTTGGCCCTTTTCCTCTCTTGTGCTTCCTCCATACATTCTTCCCAGGGGACAGTTAGCTGAAGTAGCACTGCTTACCTGCTTATTTGCCACGGACATCAAGGCAATGTCTGGCCGGAGTGCTGTAGTTGCAATGATGTCAGGGAATCTCAACTGTCTCCCTAGCTCAACCGGGAGCTGCCAGTCCCTTGCTGTTGCGAGCAGGCCCCCCTGTGTCTTTCTTGGGGGCTGGGGCTTCTCGCCTGCTCGAACAAAGGTAATGGTGCACTTGCAGGGTTGTCGCCGCTTGCTGATGTTGATGCCAGTGCAGATGGTGTCTGCTACTGCTCTCAGGACCTGGTCGTGGCGTCAGTGGTACCAACCATCTCCCAAGGCCTTTGAGCAGCAGCTGAGGATATGTTCTAATGATCCCCTTTTCTGGCAGAGTTGGCAAGCAGGTGAGTCCACCATGCCCCAGGTGAACAGATTGGCAGGGCTCAGGAGGACGTCATACACTGACTGGACCAAGAACTTGAAATGATGTGGCTTCACCTTCCAGAGTTCTGCCCAGGTGATCTTGCGGTCCGCTGTATGCTCCCACTTGGTCCAGGCCCCCTGCTTAGACATTCCCACCATTCTGCTGAAGCGGGCTTCCACCACCTCGGGACGAACCTCCTCCTGGATCAGCTTTTGCTTCTCCTTTCCGCTGGCTTTGCTGTAGCAAGGTTTTGGCTTGCTACCAAGCCTGGCCCGACCAGTGGCCACAGTGCCCACCAGGATGCTGTGCCGTAACCTTGCCTCCGCCCGTTCCACCGCATCCTAGGCACGCAACTTCCGTCCTGTTCTGACCTCTACACCTGCTGAGGAGACCTTGGTGTCAGCGGAATCTCGGTAGAGTGGACTTCTCTGGCTCGGGTGACCTTGAACTCCTCTGCCAGACTGCTGAACGGAAGCTGCAGCTTGTTGTTATGCCCAAACAGCGCAATGCTGCTTGGGCTCCGTGGCAGGCCCAGCCACCTCTGTTAGGAACAGGCTAATCTTCCTCTCAAGGCCCTCCACGATGGTAATGGGGACTTCATAGATTAGCAACGGCCAGAGGAGACGAGGCAGGATGCCATGCTGATAAATCCAGGCCTTAAACTTTCCAGGAAGCCCTGACTTGTCCACAGCTGAGAGCCATGTGTTGAGGTCATCGATGGTATCCTGGCGAGCAGCGGTGTCCTTCAGATTGCTAGTGAAGAGCTTTCTCAGACTCTTCATCGGCTTTTCTGACACTGATGGAATTCTAGTGTCTCCCAGAGTGAAGCGGAACTGGTCGGTTACTTTTCCTTTTCTTATGACCAAAGACCTGGATTTTGCGGGCTTAAAGCTCATTCTTGCCCATGTCATGAGCCATTCCAGACCTTGAAGGAGCCACCTGCATCCGGGCACTGAAGTTGTAGTTACCGTAAGATCGTCCATGAATGCTCTAATCGGGGGTTGTCAGGTGCCAGATCTGGACAGTGGGCCTCTGCACTCCACTTCCGCTGACTTTACAAGCATGTTCACGGCCAATGCAAGCAGGGACACAGAGATTGTGCAGCCGGTAATGATACCCTTCTCCAGATGATACCATTCTGATGTTGAAGCCCCAGAGGACACCCTCAGACTAAAGTTGTTGTAATAGTCGAGGACGAGGTCTCGGATCTTCTCTGGGACGTGGTATCTTCTCAGGGCCAATTCCACCAGCTTGTGTGGAATCGATCCATGAGCACTGGCAAGGTCCAGCCACAGCACTGCCAAGTCCCCCTTGCTCTCTCGTGCTTCTTGGATCAATTGGGTTACCACCCCTGTGTGTGTTCGATACACCCTGGAACCCCTGGGACTCCGCCCTTTTGCACCGAGGTGTCTATGTAGGTGTTCTTTAGGAGAAATCCCATGAGGCGATTGGCAACAATCTTGAAGAACACCTTACACTCAACACTGAGGAGGGAGATTGTCCTGAACTGCTAGATGCTGCAAGCGTTGTCCTCCTTGGGAATCCACACACACTCTGCGTATCTCCACTGCTGGGGTACTTTCCCTTTCCTCCAGAATACTCTGAAGATCTTCCACAGACTTTCCAAAAGCCTGGAGCAGTGTTTGAAGACCTTGTATGGAACTCCACTTAGGCCTGGTGCTGAAGCTGCTCTGGCTGATTTGATGACCTCTTTGACTTCCTTTCATTGATGTTAAACAGGGTTCTGGGTTCCAGTAGGCATATGAGGGCTGCACAGTGGCCGAGATCTTGCTCTCTCATGCCGTCGCTGTAGGTGTTACTGATGTAGCAGTTGATGTCTTCCTCGGGACATGAGAGTTGACCACTGTGTTTCTCTCCCAGCAGCTTCTTCGTGAACCCAAATGGATTGGCAATCAAGGCACTGTGCTTGCGGGCCCTCTCCTTACCCCTTTTCCTGTGCCACTCAGCACGCCGAAGGGTGATTAACCTTTCCCTTACCATGCCTCTTAGTTCTGAGAGCCATTGACAGACAAAATCTGAACGTGAAATCAATAAATAATGCTTTCAAATTTATATACCACTCTGTTGAATAAAGATAGGAAAAAAGCTCCATAGAACACAGCAAGTCTACCAACGTTCACACATTCTGCGTACAAAGCACGCATTTCTTTCTTTTTGCCTTTATTAACTGATATAACATTTTTGTCCCGATATTTTGTGTGATATCTTTTTATATTTCTTTAATGATAATAATAATAACAATGATAATAATTGCAAAAAACAAAAACAAACTTGGCTTCCTGGTCACGCAATGTGCAAGAGATGAAAATATTGAAAGTGTATGAAAGGTCCAAATCCTGGCCCGTTATCAGTTTTTTTTTTTTTCCATTTTCCATTTAAACAGAAAATCGGAAATCGGAAAATGAGTCGTTACCCGTTTTTTTCATTTTGGTTCTGGAAACAAATATTGAAAAAACAAGTCATTATTTTGTTTTTTTCATATTTGGTTTTATTTTGAAATACGAATGAACCAATGATACACGGATAACTTGAAAGATCCAATTTGATCGAAGTCGCCTCTGCTCAGTGGCTTTTATGTGTGTCTCCTGTAAAAATATTACATCTGAACAAGGGGGGGGGCATAATTTCAAGTCACGCGGAGGGGGTGGGGGGCATATGCATTAGGGGTGGGAATCGAGAACCGGTTCCTGTTAAGAACCGGCTCCAACTGGTTCAATTCATCGACATCATTAGCCTTTATGCTTAACGATTCCCTTATTGATTCTTTTCAGTACGCTGAATCTATGCTCGTCAGTCAGCAGCATGTTCAACGACAAAGAAGACGTAATCGCGGAGAGACAGAAGCGGTCAAAGCCGTGGCTTCACTTCATGCTGTTAATAGCCTCCCTGGAGCTGCTAGCCCACTGTGGAGCCTCGTGCATCCCTGCTCCAGGTAGACGGCGGCAGGACGCTGTTGTTGTTAGCCTCCCTGGAGCTGTTTGCCCGCTGTGGAACTACGGCAGATCCCCGCTCCAGGTAGACAGCGGGAGGACGCTGTTGTCGTAGCCTCACTGGAGCTGCTAGCCCGCTGTGGAGCCTCGGCATGTCCCCGCTCCTGTTGTCGGATTTCATGGGAACACCAAGGATGGTAAGATGAGGGCAGTTGAGTTGATTTGCACGCCATTTGTTGTTATAATATGCTAGGCTAGCTGCGTTAGCTGCCTCACCTGAGTTAGCTGCACTAGCTGCGTGGTGTTGACACACTCAGGCTGTGGGCCGGGATTTATCTCTAGATCACCAGCTAGCAGTAACATTAATGACACTCATTGTGGCTGTTGTGACATAGATAACTGTATGTCAATGCTGGCTTATGACTGTGAAAGCTGCCGGTAGTTTTTTGTGTGGTTAGACAGCGTGCTTTTTTTTCAAATCTTTCTCATTGTCTTTCTAAACTAGACCATGGCTTTAAGGTTCATAATAAAACGTTATGAAAGCAGGTGTCTTGTATTACAAACAACAGGAGGTGATATCATTAATTCACAGGAGGAATCGATAAGGGAATCGATAAAGAATCAGATCGATAAGCAGAATCGATAATGGCATTGATATCAATAAAATCCTATCAATTCCCATCCCTAATATGCATTGAAACAGACAATATTACTGGGGTATTAAATAATGTTGCAGAGCACTTTTTTTATTCCAACGCCACACAGTGACATCTACAGTACACGCAGCATGAACACGAACACATGCTTGCTCAGATTAACCCCTCTGATCCCACTCTAACATCCAAGCCTATTTATACATAACCTCACAGATGAGGCCACAGAGTGGAAGCTTGATCATTTTGTTTTTTCTGTTTACTTGAAAAAAATCAGATATCAACTTCTGTCTCTTCATTTTCCCCAATGCAACCAGTGCAGGTGCCCGCCGTTAGCTCGCGACGCTCATGCATGACGTATTGATAAACAGTGCACTTGATAGGCACACTAATATCAAATCAAAATGCAGCAGTCAGTGGGAGTTTTTTAATCGACAGCAGTTTGCGAGAGTGAGTGAAGGTGTGTGGTGACTTGGCTCGTAAAAACACAGATAGGCTACAACTTAGGCTTTTATTCACATAAACTAGTTTGTCAGAGTAGAGCCCTGCATTAGACTGTTTTCTTCATCCTGCTCCTCATCATTTTATAGGCTATTGATAAAGAGATTCATGTGTTTTTGTTTTTTTTTGTTAATTTTACTTTATTAATTTGTTTCGTTTCCCTGGCCTACATGTCTTTTGATGCACTGGTCAGGAATAGCACTCCTATTTCATTGTTTTCATTTAGTTTTTAATGGGTACCTGTCTGTAGGCTCTCCACCTATCAGTGAGACAAACATGAGAGACGTGCAGTCTAACTGACGAGGAGCGGTCATTACGTGCGACTTTTATGCACGGTTGTGACGGAGCATAGCTAATCGGTAACTGTCTGTAGTCTCTCCACCTGTTAGTGAGACAAACATGAAAGACGTGCGGTTTAACGGACGAGGAGCAGTCATTGCGTGCAACTATTACGCACGGTTGTGAGGTGCACAGCGATAGATCTCACAGCACACTGTTTATATCCCGGTTTAATTGCAGGAAATGTTTAGCAGCGGCAGGGAAATCTGCCACTGGACCCAGTGCGCCCGGTCAATCAACACCGGCCTCTGAAAGTTTTGCTCCCCCAACAGTTTAGGGATGAGGCTGGTAACAAAGTCAGTCGGCCTGCCCTTTTCCTCTCCTTCTGGGATGCCAATTATTTAATATTGTTGTGCCACGAGTGGCTTTCCAGGTCGTTATTTTGGCCTGGAGGCGTGTGTTGTCTTGTTGCAGTTTGGTGGTTGAAGCCTCTAACACTGCAATACGGGGCTCGTGATCGGTGACTGCCTCATCAACTAAGTCCATCCTGTTGGAAAGATCTTTTTGGGATGACTGGAGTGACAGAAAGTTCTCCTCAAATCTGTCAAACTGTGTATTAATGGTATTCAGGATCGAGTCTGACATCTCTTTCCACATGGTAGTCATGGCATCAGGAGTGTTGTCTTTGTCCATGGCGTCCGCTGCTGGCTTGCTTTGTTCTTTGATGCTCTTTGCCTTATGAGTAGTAGGCATAGTAGTTTGCAACTTTCAATTAAGCCACTTGTTTCACCAATCTGACTAAGCAGCAAATGTTTTGAGAGCAAAATTAACTTTAGACGGCACTAATCAAGTGAAGAAGAAGAATCAAGTCTGGTCCATACGCCATCAACTTCCCGATTCCTGGACTATCTTTTTAAGTGAAATTGAAAAGCAATGGTAATAAAATAAAACTCTTACTAAAATAAAATGAACCTACCTCTGCCCTTCTGAAAAATATGTCAGACATTAAAATAGGTGGGTCATTCATTTATGGCTCAGCAGCACCCAAATATTGCACATCTATTCTGTAAACAATAGAACATTGTTCCTGAAAACCTTTTTTTAACAATGGCAGACACCACAAGTCAGGGTAAAGTGCAGAACAAATAAAATCTTAAGTACTTAATCAACAGTAATACTTGCTTCCCTGGCATCTCTACATCACTCTTTACAGATTTTTTTTTGTCAAGAAAACCAGCATGTCAACCTTTGATGGTTTTAGACATGGCTGTGACATGTGACAACATTGCCACCAGCACTAAACAATCTCTCTGATGGCGAAGTGGTGGCTGGTATGCACAGGAATTTACGAGCCAGTTTGCTCAGCCATGGAAAGTTAACATTGTGCACTCTCCACCAGGCCAGGGCATCTTCCTCTCCATTGATAGTAGGAGTCATTAGGTAGCTGTTCAGCTCAGCTTTAATGGTATCCTCCAACTGCATAGTGGAGGAAAGAGGAGGCACAGCCCTGCTCTTGAGGAAGCTGCCCAATGATGCTTTCCCTTCCTACGGTGGCTGGCTCTGTCTCTGCTGCACCGTGGGGCATGGCATCTGTGGTGCTGACATGAGCCCTCTTTTCCTGAAAAACACAGAGATGAGAGCTGTCAAGTTCTGCAGTCTGATGTCATTTTGAGCAATCGGGCATTCTATGTAAACATTAAAAAATGACAATCAATGTAATGAAAATATGTGACATTGATGTGGCATTTTGTATTACTAAACTATACATAGAAACAGGACGTTACCTTTCGTGCCACCTGTTCCATTTTGATCTTCACTTTTTCTTTTATGTCTGGGATATTCTCTGCACTTATGTAGTCAGATCAAGAAACAAAGTAATGTCTAGTAGCTCCTGTTTGGCTGGGTCGCTGTATTTATCTTCAATGTAGCCAAAAGCTCTTGACTTTATTTCCCTGATAAGATCTGTGTCCTCATCACTTTCAATCAGGGTTGATGTTCTCAGGAGATGGAGAACTGGCTTCAGGTACACACTTCACTTCACTGGACAGGACATCTGTAAACTCCTGAAGAGGGCATTGTTTATTGATTCAAGGACATCTGTGTCCTGCCAAGTGGGGACCAGGTGACATGTCTTCTTGTCTTCAGACAACCTGAGACAACACCTTGCTCTGCTCCAACACCCTCTCAATCATTTTCTGCCTTGAGCCCCATCTTGTCAGACACTCTGTAATCAGTGAGTGCTCGGGTAAATTTAATTCTTCTTCTTCTTCTTTTTACAGCTATGAGAGAAATGACCAACCAGCTGTTTACAAAGTTCTGTTGCCTGTTTAAATCTTGCATTGTCTTTAACAGCATTTTCAGGACAAAAAAAGAACAAGAACGTAAACATTAAATGAGCATTACAGGCTGAAAATGTAATGATAATAATGGTAAACTTTGGAAGGAAGACTTTCTAGCAAGAAACAAAGTAAATCCAAGAAAACCATATTATAGGCAACAGTAAGGAAAGCAATGATCAAAAGCACATAATACATTATTCATCATTTAATACTGTTGATAAATAATCTGTTATCTGTTATTATCATTATTAATTATTCAAACTAGGTATTTGAAAGGGCTTCAGAGAAAAAACAATAAGAGAAAAACTATACTGACTATACTGAAGACAACAAGCACACATCTGTATCTAAATCTGTATAAATAAATAAATTAATAAACACACACACACACACACACACACACACACTTAGACTTATCAATCGCAAGATGCAGCCTTCAAAACATTGAAGTCTGGTCTACTGATTAAGTCCCACAGCTGTGATGACGTTTGGTCCATTGTCAGTTGTGATGCACGTCTGGTCCTCTTCTTTCAGACCCCAGCTTGACAGACCCTCTCTCAATCCAAGGGCAATATTCTCTCCAGTGTGATCAGTGGGAAAGTATGCTGTCTGCAGGCAGCGACTTTTCAACTCAAAGTTGTCATTTATGAAATGCACAGTCAAACTAAGTCGTCTAACTTCTGTCATTCTGCTTGACCACATATCAGTAGTTGTGGTGTAATACTCATCACATTTTTCAGCTCTGTTACAACTTTTTCCTTACACTCCGCGTACATCTGTGGGATGGCAACCTGGTTGAAGTAGGTGCGGGAGGGAATCATATATCTTCTGTCCAGCGTGCGGAGGAGGTTTTGAAATCTGTCTCTGGTGACTGTGTTAACAGACAGCATGTCTTTGGCAATGTAGTGTGTTATGGCAGTGTTTTCGGCTGCTCTTTTCATACAGAGTTACACTAGCAAACAACGTTGTAATTCAGTCCCTCCAGGATCTCACAGCAAAAAAAAATGTAAAATGTCAAAAATCACATAAAAATTGCAACATTTTTATATGATTTTTTTGCGGGACATTGCGGCAAATGACAAAAATTGTGGCAATGACAAAAGGAGAAAAAATTACCTTAAAAAAAATAAGTCATGTAATTACTTGCTATAATAATCATACTGAATATTACAAAAGCAGCTGCAAATGTTTTTTTTTTTTATAGTTCTATAGTTCTAGTTTAAAAACATGGACTCCAATAATGTTGCAAAAAATCCTGAGTGAATATTGTAGCTCTCAAACCAGACAATGTGATCTACATCTTCTGTAAACATAACATTTACATTCAACACATATTGTAGGCATTTAAACATTACAAATTCTTATGTCAATACAGAGCGTTTCTACATACTGCAATGCCATTAGCACATTTGATGGCGTATCAAATGATGTTGCGTGCGCGAAAACTTCCATTTGGTTAGAAAATGTGGAAAAACGTGAGAAAAACACAGGACTTGAAATTGCAAGCCCCTGCAAATATTACAGACTTTCATTGAATTTGCGTTAATTATTGCAATCTAAAGATCACAATTTTCTGAAGGGACTGGTAACTGTACTCTGTTTGCTACAATGGGCTTGAGCATCACTTTCACTTGACTTTTCACTGGACTTTTTGGTCATGCACTTGTCATTCGCCTGGCTGGATGTTGCAACTTTTGCTCGACAGGTTTTGCACAGTACCTCTTTCTGGTGCACGTCTGCAGTCTCAAACCCGAAATACTCCCATATGACCAACGTGCTGCTTTTCTTTGGGATTAAATCCCCTTATTCCACTTCTGATTCTGCTGAAGCCATTTCAAAACGCATTTTTTTAGGGACATCAGTTTGTTGTTACTGAGTGTGTATGCCATCGCCTGGACAATGGCCGCTTCTGATTGGTGAGCGTGGCTTGCATGAGGAGCAGGCTAATTCTGATTGGTTAGCGTGGCCTGTCCACGAGTAGCTTCTGATTGGTGAGTTTGACAGGGCATGACGGCAGGATGGTAGGGAGACACATATGTGTAAAATAGTTGACACAACAGATCCTGGGTCAGTCAGGAGCACTGCAATAAAACGCAGGTTTTGCAATCACAGAATCGTATTGCCTGAAATCGCAATTTCTGTCAGAAAACGATTAATCGTTCAGCCCTAGTTAAAATTAATTAAAAAGGGTCTGGAACTGAACACAATCCTTTGTGTCCTACATGAACAATGAAGTTCTTGATGTCCATTCACCAACCAGACGTCCACTATGGGCTGAAATATGTGCCACCAGAAACTGAATTTTTATTATTTATATTTGAATTTGAATTTCTAAACTTGAATAATTGCATTGAAAAGTTGAATTTGAATCACATAATTTGAAATTGTATTGTTAATTTGAATCATTGCATTGAAAAACTGAATCTGAATAGTATAATTTTAAATTGAATTTATTTTTGTATATCTTCACATTCAGTTCTCATAATTCAATTTCAATTTACTGTGACAGACATCCGGGTAGCTTAAGGATGAAGGAAGAGCAATCGAGCGCAGATTCACAGGACTCCTCTTCGGCCAATCAGCACCTATAATTTTGAGCACGTAGGAAGAAGTGCTCGCCTTGATCCATAGACCATAGACAATAGGCCCGTTCGAGATGAACTGCGCCTCGCCTGGAAAATGGACGATAGCAGGCGGCCGCAGCAGGGGGGGGGGGCGGTGACAAAAAGCTGCGATGAAGTTGGACAGTTTCCCGACAGTTTCCAGCAGCCTTTGTACAGGAAGTCACAGACCCACTTACATCCTGTCTGGAATGATGTCAGTTCATTAAAAAAGTGATCAGACCCATATATCAGTTTGTTTTCAGTCTCCAGTTGTTTTAATTATGATAGATTAATTTATTAAAATGCTTTACAGGTGATCTGTAGTTTATGTTCATGGTTTATCCTCCATTTATGAATTCTCCTGTAAATCAGCATCATATCAGTTTGACCTGTCCCTTCAACTACACAGGCTGAATAAACTGTGCTTGACTATAAGGTTCATATTTTCAGAGGAAAAAAAGAATACAAGTTTCAAGTTTAGAAATTCAAATTGAAATTCAAATTCAAATATAAATGATTCAAATTCAGTTTCTGGTGGCACATATTTCAGCCCGTACTCCACACTCTTTGTCTACATAAAAGGTGATGCAATGGCACTGAACATTGTGTATGAACATAAGGTAAAAAGGTGATCTGGCAGCCTTTCAGAATCAAGAACAACAACTCTGTCATATAGCGGTAAGGTATAGAGAGAGGTACCGTGGGTGTGTTTGTTGTTGACATTGTAGAGCGTTGTGTCAACTTCTGTCAAGTTTTCAAAATAGGCTACTCTTCAGTTTTATCAGGCAACGTACAGTTTGCATACAGTCTTTTTCAAAATAATCACACTACCTTGGTACAACACTGCAAATTGATGTTTTTTTTTTCTCAACAACAAATGCATGTGGTCATGTTTAGCCAACAAACACACATGGTTAGGTTTAGACAACGAAAGCGCAGGCAACCAATGCCAAGACATCAACAACAGCACATGGTTATGTTTAGGGAACAAAAGCATGTGATTAGGTTTAGAAAGAAATAACAGTGTCTGACTTTACAATCAAAATGACCGGTGGTTGTTGGACCCATCCAAAACCTCTCCCACCCACCCTACTCAGACTTCTGCAGCCCTAACTATTTTGGTTGTCCCGCCTCGTTTCCCCCTGACGCTGCCAGGCACTGTTAAACAATGAGGGAGACCGGCCACATATCATACCAACGTGAAAGGACAGATTTTTGTCAATGTTTGATGCAAGAAGTCACTGACCAAGTGTCGGATTTCAACGACTTCGACTCCGGTCTTTCAGCAGGGAGTATTCATGTGGGGCACAATGCTAACAGCTGTACCCAAGTGTAAACAATGGATAGATCTCCCGATACAGTTTGTAAAAGTCCAAAAATAAGCAAAAGGCACATCGCTTATCTCACCAGTTGCACATCCATAACTGCATTCGTATGGAGGAGATAAGAAATTAGATTATAATGATTGATCTGGTAAGAGTCTGAGGTAAGCAGAATACATGGGTGAGTAATTGTTTATAACAAACTGTCTGTTGTAAAAATCCACCACGGTTTACAGACAAACCTGGTTTAACTTTGACCTACAATACTGACTGCAGTTGTGCATGGTTTTTCTGTGCAATGGAGAATTACAATGATTTTTTTTTTTTTTTTTTTTTTGGGTGTGCCCATCTTTCAGTTTTACCTCCAGATGGCTTATTTACAACCTGTCTTGTGCTGAGTGCTCATGCTGTTAGTTTGTTTGTTTTGTTAAATTGCTCTTGAATCATTTCCGTTATTATTTTTATTTTTATTTTTTTCTACTTCATTATTAATTTTTAACCTTTCTGTATGTTTCTGTACTTATTTCTGTCTTCCTGCACCACCTGAATTTCCCCTCTGGGGATCAATAAAGGATAATCTTATTACCAACAGCCTCTGTTGTACTGTGTGTTGAGAGCTAAATTGTAAATGTTAGCATGCTAATAAGCTAAATTAAGATGGTGAACATGGTAACCATTGTACCTGCTGAACATCTGCATTTGGCATTGGCATGGTGAGCATATTTGCACACTGACTTTTGAATTTAGTTTGAGGCAACACATTGCTTAACTACTGTGTCTGGAGACTCTTCAACTTGTTTACCCTGCTAATTATGGATTTATCAAACAATTTGGTTCTGATTGCACAACTCTCATAAGATTTAATTTGAATATGCATAACCCCCTGATCTTTCCTCCAGCACTGTCTGGTCTAATCTTCCACTTGTGCACATGAAATATTCAAATCTAAGCAGAGTGCAATGGAGCTGTTTACTCACCACATTCATGTTCCCCAGAAAATGAACCTTTGCCATTTTGGACACTGTTTTTTCTCTAATGCCACCCTCAGCACAAAATGTCAACACAATATATCTCATGATCTTTACTGAGCACAATCATGTTCCCAAGGGGATAAATCCTTTGGATTTTAATGACTTCATGAGGGGTGCTTCTGGAAATAGAACTGAACAGAAAACAATTACTTTCTGTGTTGAACTGTATTCCTCATAGAGCGTTACATGGAGAGTCATTTGAGTGAACAATGCTCCTTCCTCAGTACTGCTAGGAGGAGGATACTACTGGGTGGGTTAAGAATTAGGGCTGGGGTGGAGGGTACTTCCCAGAGCATTAAGAACTGCTGAGTGAGAATATGATGAAAGGGTCTTGAGTTTCCACTGGGGCCAATGTGAAATGAATGACCTCTATATTCTTGTGGAGAATGACTCTTTTTGGGACTCGGAACAGCACTGTTAACAATAAACAGAGAAGCAAAACATGGAAAGACAGGAAGGTGAGCAAGGATGGTAAATGTCAGGTGAAAGTAGTCAGTCCATTTTTGGAAGTAATAAGCTTCTATTGTTGTTCTATCTCATTATCTCACAATTAACCACGTATGCTTTTTCCAGTCATGAAGAATGTGACATTGTGTTGGACACAAATGAATCAGCTCTATGAGCCAGCTTTCAGACAATTTATTTTTTTCTTTCTTTATATTGTAAATTAATCGAAAACAAAATCATAAAATAATCATACAATGTATTTGTTAAATCAAAGGAATGTCTCACTTTGGTAGTAACATTAAGAAGCCAAGCATGGAGACTTTTGTATGTTGCGTGGAATTCCCATTATTATAAAGGCAGACTGACGATTAAGTTATGATTGAAGAATCTCTGTGAAGACGAGCTGCTCAACATAACAACTTTTAAATCATTTCACTTGTTTCTTCCTCTTTGCCTTGTTTTCTGATTATTTAATAGACATATCAGTCTAGAGCCACATGCTGCAACATTAGCTTCCCTTCAGTCCACAAGACAACAGGTGGACAGGCACACACACATACTGTGTGCATTTCAACGTGCTGCAAGCGGCTGCTTTCAATTAGCAGTGTGAATGTGTGTATGTGCCTGTGTGAGACACTGGGGTTTACATACACGCCCATTTTTGTAACCCCATGTGTCATACCAATCACCTCAAGATGTGTGTCTGTGTGAGTGTCCATGAGTAATGGAGCCACTGTAGGAAATACTGGTGGAAACAGGGCTGTAGAGTCTTATTACAAGGTCCCCCCAAGTCTTCCTGCCACCTCCTGGCCTCCCTCCCTAGGTCGTTACATTTTACCTGCTCTATGGGGAAAATGGGAGAGTTATCCAACGTCATGTGAACCCTAAACCACGCTGTATAACTGTCATGTCAAAATGACAAAAGCTCTCAAGTGCCCACTCAACTATCACTACACTACTGACAGGAGTGGATGTGGAGAGTCAGAACATAAAAAGAAAAAATAATCTGTATTGAAATCAGCAGGAGAACAGCTAGTTATCTTTACCTCTAACCAGGCAGTGGTCACAACCAGCACCTCACGGAGGCTGCATTGATTTACATTGTGAAGCCATCAGGCTCTATTCAGTAATTCAGAGGAAGGTAAATTATAATGTTTTCATGATGTAAAATGTAGCTTTTGGTAAGAAATTGTAACACATCCAGCTGTTTGAAGGAGAAATTTGTCTATGTTATCACAGCACTATAAAATAGATATTGGAGAGAGAATTATGACGTTTCATATATAGTAAAAAGGCTTTTTTAAAGATGTTTTTCATGTGAAAGAAGGTTATGTTTAAGGTTGTTTCATAAATGTATTATTTCATTTCTGCTTATTCAAAGGTAGTGCGATGAAGGACTGAATGCTTTAAGCTGTTCATTTATTTTTTTATTGAGTGGATTTCTCTGTTTCCCTGGCACTGAAGAAGAGTTAATAACAAAAAAATGAAAGAAACACCAATATAAAAGCACTGGTAGCTATTGACAAAATTGGTATTTTAAACATTGATATCAGTATCTGCATAGAATTTCAAAATCGGTGCATCCCTAGATCAGTTAGAAACTTAATTTGTACATTTTATTATTATTTTACAATGTCATACTATTTTATTGTTTATTCTTCTGAACAGGTTAATTTGTTATTCCTTATTACTGATTATTGATGACTGATTGACTGTTATAACATGTACAACATGTTACTGAAAGCAATTTAGCAAATATTTTCTTTTTTGTTTTATTGTTAGCTAGATTGTTTATTTCCATTTTGTCACAGTGGCCACTTCTGACCTGCCATACATGCTACTCTCTCAGTTAACCCAGTACATTTCCAGTCACCCACCTGTCCACCACACCTACCTGCCAGCCTATCACCTGTGGATCATTACTCCCTGCTACTATGAAGACTGATGCTTCACAGGCTCTCCTTGCGACTGTTCTTTGTCATTCAGTGCAAGACTTTCCAGCGTGTGTTCCTGGACTGCTTTCCCATTGCTGACCATGCCTGTCTCTCCTGCTTTGCCTGCTCCCCGGTAAACTTCTCAGTATTCTGAGTGCAGATTAAAAAAGTGCCCAGACTAGCCAAATCATTGTTACACACTGAAGAGGACTCTTCTGATTTGATGTGTTTGTTTAAGTAGCATCACCTGTTTTGCTTCCCTGACAAGTCTTTCCATCACTTTGTTTATATAATGATTTACTTTTTGAATACATTTTATTCTCTTGATTACTGGCAATCTTCCAAGCATCAAGCACGTTTGTTCCTTGTTTCTACTGAATCAGGTTCCTTCAAATTATAACCAACAAGATAATGATTAAGTGCAGTTGTAGTTTTTCTATTGTAGCCCTATACTATTTAGTAATGTGCATACAATTTATTGTCTTTTGTTTGTATATTCTGAATAATAATAATTATTATTATTATGTCAATAATTATGGTCATGCCAATAATGCATATTTGAATTTAAGAAAGAGACAGAGAGGCAGACAGGAGTGTTAAGAATACATGGAAAATGAATGGCTACTCCTTTAAATACTTGACATACTCAAGTGTGTGTGTGTGTGTGTGTGTGTGTGTGTGTGTGTGTGTGTGTGTGAGTGAGTGAGTGAGTGAGTGAGAGAGTGAGAGAGAGAGAGAGAGAGAGAGAGAGAGAGAGAGAGAGAGAGAGTGATACCACCATATGGTTAGGTTTCTGTGTAAATTGTTTCGGTCATGTCCACAGCTGTTCTCAACATTCCACACTGTCTGCTTGACTTCCAGGAGCTTGCACACATGCATGCACGGATGCACGGACACACACACACACACACACACACACACACACACACACACACACACACACGCACACACACGCACGCACGCACACACACACACACACACACACCAAAGGTCCGTTTTGTGCTTCGCCTGCCTAAGTTATAGTAATACCACTAATACTGTGATTTACCATGATTGTGTGTTGTCCTATCAGCCAACAGTGAAGCACAGTGTCTTTACTTTATGAAGGACGACTTTGTATTTGCATTGGCTGTTAACATACTGTATGTGGTTTGAAAGCAGAGGTCAATAAGTCACTGCTTGTTGAGCTGGTTGTCATGGTGGCAAATGATTTCAACCAATAGGAATGCAAGTGAGATGGATGGAGAGAGAGAAAGAAGGAAAGAAAGAAAGCAGGGAGATCTGACTCACTTAAGAGTCATGTCTGTGATGTTTTGTGTTGGTTTATGCATGCAGTTGTCAGTGGGTGGGTTGCTGTATATTCACCATGATGAATGGTGCAAATAGGGACTTACTTTACATATTAGACACACTTCACACCACACACTCACCTGATCAACAACAAAAAACACTTCATGCAGGCTTTCACACACTTGTTGCATCAATCACACAACCTCTCCATAGCACCTCAAAAAAGTGTTAGAAACTGACACAATACTGTATCCTCTGCATTATCACTGTGGTCTGAGACAAAACTGTCACACAGACAGAAGGGTTAAGTACAGTTTGTGCCCAAATGTTCCCTGCTGTTTGCCTTGTTAGGGACCTCGGCCGCACTGTTTTTGGTGCGTTTATTATTTTTATTAGGGATCTCGGCTGAAGGGCGAGGACGCTAATGTTTTTGGTGCCTTTATTAATATCAATCAATCAATCAATCAATCAATCAATTTTATTTATAAAGCCCAATATCACAAATCACAATTTGCCTCACAGGGCTTTACAGCATACGGCATCCCTCTGTCTCAGCGGATGCATGTCAGGAATGGCAAAAAATTTGATAAAATGAAAAAAATAATTAGAACAACAGGAAGTGAGCTAGTGCCTCTGAAAGTAACATGAGCAAATGAGTCAGCTGTGAGCTAGACATCTTTAACTTGCGACTAAGATCACAGTTTTGACTCCACAAACATAAAAACCTATATGTCTGCGTTTGGGACAAGTGTAGCTCTCTGCTGGTATGCTCAGATTGACGTTGGGACCCATGGTTTTGGAATTAAAGGGAGGAGTCTGAGAGATTTTAATCCCATTTTAAAGTGCTTGGGCTGTCACCATGGTCTCTCCCTCAACTGCATGCAGCTCATTAATCAGCATAACAATGGCTTCACTCTGACACACACAAGCCTGTGTGTGCGTGTGGTTACAATCTTTAATGGACAGATTACAGCAGCACAATCTCCATTTGAAACAGCATCTACACATCAGTGTTTTCCATCTCCCACACACTACTACTACAGCCTTTATTACTGATAATACTGTTGCTAATTTCGTGATTATGACTGTTAAATACATACTGTAATGTACTGTAATATAATACATACATAGTGCTCAGTAATTGTAGCACATGTAGTACACAGCATGACAAGTGACTTACTTATCAGAGTATGCCTTTGGTCAACAGTCAAGTAACCACACACAGCAGTACACAATCAAATACATGTTGGCCTGCACAGTTTTTCCACTGAAATTAACTGGTATATATTTGTGTCTGCCTGCTGTTACTTATATCCTCACAGCAGCCAAAACACATCAATCAAGATTCCACTAGGTCACGTGAATTCAAATGAATATGGATGTCGTTTGATCATCACACATGTCAAAGTTTCATTAGGTCACATGGCTTATGTCTACAACTTTCAAAATATAAGCTCACACCATCTTCATAAGAAAGAAAGTATTTCCATTTATTTTCATCAATATCATTTCTCTGAACCCAACTAAATGACCAGGGGCCTCATTTGTAAAGCTTGCTTATGCACAAAACGGGGCTTGGAAGTGGCGTACGCCACTTACCACGCAAAGGTTGTGATTTATAAAAATAAACTTGCCGGGAGAATGTGTGCACCTGTAAGCAAACTCTGAGTCATGGTGTGCACATTTTGGAGACACAGGGAAGTGGTGACGCAGACGGCAAGGTGGAGAAATGGAGTCAGATTTTTATTGATGTCTCACACAAATTTAATGCCACGCTATATCCACCTTAGATCATTGAAATTAAATCCAGCAGCCTTATTTTGCATTTAGAGTAAGTGATAATTCTTTCATAAAAACGTTGTAAAATCCAATCCAAATCCTGAATTGAAATTCTTTCTAAATACGTATTTAATCCGCACTGCCTCTAACGTCTCATTGTCCACTCTGTGAGCGCAGGAGGGGAGAGGACGGCGCGACTGCATGGAATATATTTATTTATTTAGCTAAATATTTCCAGTGCATTTATCATGTCTCGAAATACAGCCATTAAGCACAACCGTTACACTCATTTCATCAGCCCTACTTAGACATTTACTGTTCATGACAAAATCGGCATGAAGAAACGTGTTCGCCTATTACACTTTCATCTTTGAATTGTATTTCAAATTACACGTTGTATTTTGGGACAGGGATACGACTGGTTCATGCTGTAATTCAGGCCAGGTATCTGATCAGACTAATTGCCATAAACATATAAATACTGCGGTGACCCTCGTGCGTAATTGCGCAAGATGGCACTGGCACATACTCTTTTTTGCCTCCACCTTTAATAAATGTGATTCTTTATGTCGCACATCAATGTCAAACATCCTCAAATTTAAAAGCAACACAATAACTACATGTTGGTAAAGGAGTAGAAATATTTGGTCTACCTTTAGATCAGACCACTTTTTTTTTTTGGTTCTGTCACTGTCCGTGCAGTCCCACAGACACAGCTGACAGGGCGTGTAGAGGGCGGAATATGAGGCGGATCTGGGTGCGCACAACTCCAGGAGGTCTGTGATTTATAAAGAGAACATTGCGTGCAAGTGTGCGTGCACACAGTTTTATAAATCAGATTATATTTTGGCGCACGCCATTTTCAGCTTTTGGGCGCACGTCAACTTTTAGTATAAATCCTAAGCATTCTTTTATAAATGAGGCCCCTGGAGCATTACAACAAATTACCTCATTTCAAGTACAAGTCCAGACTGTTACAAACATCAGGAGAGTACACACATCTTTGAAGAAATGTTACACTCCAAAATTACAAGCTCCTTTGTTTAATCACCACTTTAGTCTTTGCAAAAACCATTTTCTTTTATGATTTACTCTCCTTTATAATTCGTGTTTTATACGTAAATTTTTGTTATCCTGTTAAAATTTACATTATGTATTTATATATTCATGTACATGACAATGTGTTACACAACAAACCAGCAGTACTGTCACCACAGACCTTTGTTTTTTACTGTAAATGGGGAACACTTAAATTCTTAACAGTGACACCATGTTGTTGCCAAAAATGACCTTGCGTACTCTTGACATTGCTTGTTTTATCGACATTTCGACTCTTCCGAATAATTTGCACTGTCTACATGAGCTGGAGGCCGACAGCGGCCACCTCTTTAAAGGGCCAGTGTGCAAAATGGGTTGAAAACCATTGAAAACAGTGACATCAGTGGTCAAATTCTAGATTGCAGGGCTCACTCACTCACCCCTCCCATCGGGTAAATGACGGTGGCCTCGTAGGACCAAAAGCCTTGCGCAGACACAAGTTTTTCAGGAGTAGGTCTATCTAGCGAAGAGGTGAATATTAATTTAGAAATCTAAGCCATGTTACGATATTGTAATGAATCCCTCACGAGCAGGAGACCAGAGTAGAAAAAGGCTTGTTTATTTGAGCACTCCAAAAACTCTGGTAACACTCCAGGGGGTATAGCACGTAAAAGACTCCATTCAAAACTCTGACTCTTCTCGTGTAACACACACACTTCATACACACATACTCAATTACAGTACCCAGCAGGGCAGCCCTCCCCTCTCTGCTCCACCAATCTCCAGCCCGCACACTGACTGACAGCTTACTACACTCACCACTGGGTCGCCCTGCAGTAAATGTTCTGTTATAATGTCAATGTTCTGTGAGTTAATGGCATGTTTGGGATTGAATGATTATAGATAGGGGGTGGGGTGCGAGTGTGACAGGGACGAGGGCTGTGTGAGTGCGCTTGCTGGTGTATGTATGAGCGAGCTGGAGGCGAGAGCAGGAGTACACAGTTGGAGTTACAGCTAAGTTGTTGTTTGTTGGTTGTTTTGGCGTGGTTACAGCCAACAGTAACCTGTACTGTTCAGTAATAAGCGGTGGTTTTAGCTGTATTGAATCCAATCAGCAGGGCACATAGGAGTAATGTTACTGCTATCCCATTGTCTGTTATTGACACAAGACTAAAATTTTCAGTACATCCTGCGCTGTGATCTGCGGAGGGATACACCGGTGAGCCGGCACAGACGTAGCCTGTAAACAAAACTCAGCTGTTTATTTAGCCTAGCAGTATCTCCGGACTATAGTAGCTGCAAGGGACAACTATGCACGCGATTTTGAAGAGTTTCTTGTAGCTGACACAGACCCAGAGCCATACCTGTTTGAGCCAGAGCATACAGATGAGGAACTCCATATGCTGGATGCTGAGCAGGCGAGAAGAGAGGCTGAATCCTCCGCTCCCATTTTGCTGCACAAAATGGGATTCGGTGCGACCATTATTGGGGATATAGGAAAAGCGCCGCAGAGAGTGCATCACAAGGAGTGAAGTTGCGTCTTCTTTTCCTCGCAGATGACGGTTCGGGTTCATTCTCTCCTGTTGCGTGGTAAGTGTGGTCCATTCGCAAACTTTATAACTAAAAACACTTTTCACTACTCTCTATCGACGAACTACTAACACTCTGCTGTTTCCTCCTCCTTCTTCCTTCCTTCCGCTGTCTTCGTTGGTTTATTTATACATGCAAAATGCGTTCTCTGGCTTGCTGGATTGTCCGCTCGGGCTGCCGCAAGATGGCCATCTCTCTAAAGCAAGGCCCTTGCTATATATATATAAAAGCATAATTATAAGGCTACAAAAACCAAATAAATTTTATTTTATAGCGATTATACACTTATATAAACATATTAATGGGTAGAAGATTCAGATTCATATTCAGATTTGACAATAAACCATGCCAAATATTACACACTGGCCCTTTAAGGTTGAATTTGACCCCCTAAACATGGTCACATTAGGGCATTAACAGAAAAGTCGATTTGTCAACGCGTCGATATCAGTGGCACAAGTCGACACCCCCCGGGAGGAGTCGACAAGTTGTGTGTTTTTCCCTCTCTCTCTCTCTGTGTGTGCTTACGCTGATACTTTATCCTTGACTAAGTGAACATACTCGGGGGTACTATAAGCGGAGCAAACTCCGCGAGGAATGTCTGCAGTCATTCGGGCTTTCATAGTCGAGTGCAGTTCCGCGTTGTAGTTTCCTGTAAAAATGTCCGTGACAAATCCCCCGATGTGAAAAATACATGCTGAGCAGTCACTGGTGCGTGGAGCAGAGTCCGCAGAGGTCCGTGCGGACTCAAAGCAGACATCCGCAAGCCCTGTGCACGCAAAGCTCAGATTTTACGATTTACGCCGACATTTTTACAGGAAACTACGACTATGGAAGCCCGAATAACTGCGGAGTCCGCTCTGCTTATAGTACACCCGAGTATGTTCGGGCCTTGAGCTTTGCGCACACAGGGCTTGCCGACGTCCGCAGAGTCCGTTCCGCATACGTTCCACCCGAGTATGTTTGGGCCTTCACGGACACACATCAGATGTGTGGAGATACTTCACCTTCCTCCGCTGTGTCAATGTGATGACGTAATCAAATGACTTGTCGACTCGACTTCAACTTTATTGACAGATAAGTTGACGAAAGAGATTAAAGTCGTTAATGCCCTAGTTAACATCCTCACTAAAATTGGCACGCATGTCGGGACTGGCGAAAAATTTGATTAGATAAAAAAAATGAACTCCAAAAGTGCCAAAATGGGCTCTCTAGCACCACCTAGGCACACTGAAATGGCCGCTGCAGCCCGTAGGAATGTTGTAGAAAACCAAAACTGGCTTATTCGACTCATCGAGACCTACAACTCAAGAGCTGACACCCCTGACCTAAACCCAACAGGAAGTGAGCTACTTGCCCTTTCAAAGTAAGATTTTGCCTCAAAATGCTCTTTTTTCAAAAATTATCTTCTCCTTGACTGCGGATCGTATCAGCTTCAAGCACGCACACATGGCAGGCCAACTCCTGCTGAACAGATCTTCTTCATAACTTTGTAATTACTTAAAGGGCCTGGATTTTATGGCCTCTTCAAGGTGATGTGCCACAACCTCCTGACAATCTTTGCACCACCTAGACACACTAAAATGGCCACTGCCGCCCATAGGAATGTCGTAGAAAGATCTAACCAAATCTGGCTTGTTTGTCTCATTGAGACCTAAAAATCAAGTGCCGACACCCCTGACCAAAATCCAATAGGAAGTGAGCTATTTGCCCTTTCAAAGTAGCATGTCATTTTTCAAAAATTCTCTTTTTCAAAAAAC
This sequence comes from Epinephelus cyanopodus, assembly GCA_026686955.1. Classification (NCBI taxonomy): domain Eukaryota; kingdom Metazoa; phylum Chordata; class Actinopteri; order Perciformes; family Serranidae; genus Epinephelus; species Epinephelus cyanopodus. The sequence goes on from CM048919.1 coordinate 4,540,146, forward strand.
TATGTCCTCCTACACTGTTTATTGTATCAGCTTCAAACACACACATATGAGAGGCCGACTCCTGCTGAACAGATCATCTGAATAACTTTGTCATTACTCGAACGGTTTGGATTTTATGGGCTCTTAAAGGTGACGTGACACGAAACCTCCTGATGATCTTCATGCCACCTAAACACACTACAATGGCCAGTGTGGCCCGTAGGAATGTCGTAGAAAGATCAAGCCAAAACTGGCTTGTTCGTCTCATCAAGACCTACAAGTCACGCATTGACACCCCAAACCTAAATCCAACAGGAAGTGAGCTAGTGTCTCTGACAGTAACATGAGCAAATCTGTCAGCTGTGAGCTAGACATCTTAAACTTGCGACCAAGATCACATTTTTGACTCCACAAACATGAAACCTTTATGTCTGCATTAGGGAGGAGTGTATCTCTCTGCTGGTATGCTCAGACTGACGATTGGATTGTCTCTCCTTCTCAGTGACGGACTCAGGATGTTTGAAGGGCGGGGGGGAAAGCAAAAAAGGGCACCTACTACATGCAAAAAAAACATTTTTTCCCCCAAACATGCTCAGAAACTCACCAAAATTGGCATGCATGTCAGGACTGGTGAAATATTTGATAAAATGAAGAAATTAACCCCTAAAGTGCTAAAATGGGCTCTCTAGTGCCACCTAGACACACTAAAATGTAAATGGCCCGTAGACATGTTGTAGAAAGATCAAACCAAAACTGGCTTGTTTGTCTCATCCAGACCTACAAATTACGCACTGACACCCCTGACCTAAAACCAACAGGAAGTGAACTAGTGCCTCTGAAAGTAACATGAGCAAATGTGGAGATATTATCAGCTGTGAGCTAGAGTGGAGTGGGATCTAAAATCGTCTACAACTTTTGTCTTTAACTGTCTACATGAGCTGGAGGCCAAAACGGCGTGAGTCTGAGGTCCCGCCCAACGCTGCTTGCAGCTTTAATTCTGAAAGATTCTGTATGCACACTGCACATTTCCTGTAAAAATGGAAGTGTATTTTAAAAACAGACAGTGCATGTAACAGGCTGATATTGGCTGTTAAGTTGACACAGCCTCCCAGGATGTCAACAACCAGTGCACCCAGGGTCCCCGAAAGTCCATGACCAAATGTCAATATGCAGTGAGGCAGTAGCGCGCTACAAGTAGCGACGCTACTAGCGTTAGCTACATTTCTCCGTAGCGACACGGTAGCGCCGCTCCGTTTGATCCAAGTAGCTTTTTCTGTAGTGTAGCTATTTTTAGACCCTGTAGCGACGGGCGCTACACGCTACTGTCAAGTGTCCAGGAGAAGACTGCTGAATAAAGTTTTGTGGGGGGGGGGGAATAACCCATGATGATTGGTTGGTTTAGATATTACGACTGTGCCGACTCACGATTGGGTAAGGACCGTAAGGTTACCCAATCAGAGGCAAGATAGGGCGGGTCATGCCTCTCCAAGCAGGAAGCAGAGTCAAAACACCCCAAACACACACATGAATGACTGACCACACGCTAAACAAGGGGAGAAAACTCGGCAGAAAAATGGCAGAGGCAGAAAGACTTGCATCCTCAGATATTTCCAGACGTCCAGGAGGACAACAATAATAATTCCTCTCCATGGCCGTATCTGGACAAGTTTATGACTCTAACAAACACAAAGGCTAAAAAGTTTGTGTTCATGTGTTTACTGTGCAAGCCAAAAAACAAGCTGTTCTCAACCTCAAAGACATCAAGCACAAACCTAAAAACGCATATTAAGGTGAGCTGATGAAAAGGCTTAAGCTACATAATCAACTGCAGCACACAAGTCAGTGCACTTTTTGTCAACAGCTAAGTAATATATAGCTGCTTCGCTGTTAGTAGAAAATGAATAACATGGGTGTAGTGGGGGAAAGAAAAGGCTATCTATCTATCTATCTATACTTCCATTAATTGATTGCAAAAAGCACATTTTACTCAAAAAATGGGCTAAAAGTAGTGTCAATGTAGCTAGCTACTTTTGCGGTGTAGCTTGTAGTGTAGGTTGCTACATTTCTCTGGAGTAGCTTTTGCTGTAGCTAAGCTATATTTAATCAAGAGTAACTTGTAGCTTAACTTACTACATTTTCCAAGTAGCTTGCCCATCACTGTCAATATGTGATGAGGTTGGATTAAGAATGTGCTGGTGCCTATCACTTAAAGAAAGCTATGTGAGGTAAGGAGCCACTATTGTAATACTACTGTACCATCTACAACATCTTCAACCAAGAAACTTTTGAGGCAAGCGACTCATTAGACAACGCTGAACCAGCAGGAGAACGTAAAGGTCTCGACCTCCATGCCTCAAGCCCCCCATTCATTCCTCAGTCTCTCCCAATCACATCTCAAACTCTCCATGCTTCAAGCCCCCCATTCATTCCTCAATCTTGCTCAGTCACCACACAAATTGTCCATGACCCAAGTCCCCCAGTCACAGTCCAAGCCCTCCATGCCTCAAGTTACCCATTCATTCTCCAACCTTTACCAGTAACAAGTCAAGGTCCTACCCCCCAAGGTCTGCAACTGGTACCTCAAGCCTCACCAACTTCAATGCCCATGACTCAAGTACAGCTTTGACTTGGTCAACGTGCTAGTAGAAGCCATAAGTGCCAATCGTCTTCCAGCGCCAGAGCCTGCATTATTCACTGGAGATCCTTTGAAATTCAAGGACTGACAACTCTCTTTCTGAACAATAATAGACAGGAAAAACATCCCTAAGAAAGAAAAACTGTACTACTTAAGAATGTACCCACCACAAAGAAAGAGCTGTTGAAGGATTCTTCTTCCTGGGCACCGAGGCAGCATATAACTCAGCCTGGCAACTGTTGGAGGAATGTTTTGGTGACCCGTTCATGATTGGGAAGTCCTTCAGACAAGCTGGGGTCCATTTCACAAAGCAGGTTTAGTGAAAACTCAGAGTCTGTTAACCCTGAAATGAGGGAACTCTGAGTTTTCCATTTCAAAAAGGGAGGTAACTCAAACCAGAGAAAGAGGGGTAACTCTAGCCTGTTTCAGAGAGAGAGGTAACTTAAGCTCTCGGTCAGTTACCACAGTAACAGACTCTATGAACCTAACCTGGTCGGGACCAGGTTTTTCTCAATGAAACTCGAGTTTCTCTCTGTCTCTGCCCTCTTTCAGAGCCACACACTCCATTTCATTCATTCAGACAGCAGGCAAGTTTTGGCGTAGCCTAGTTCTGCTGTCTGTCATTTAAAAATTTAAAAGAATCATTAATGGCATGTCCTTTTGATAACGATCCCGTGGATGAAGGTGCAGCATTACTGCACAGAGAATTAAATATTCGTCGGGAGATGGTTATCAGACCGCGCATAGATGTTCTAGCATTTCCGCACAATTATCTTTTTGAGCTGTACCGTTTCACGTCACAGTCCATCATCTACATACACAACCTGATCCGTTCTTACATTTGCAACATTACCAATCATAGTCATGCTCTCATCGCAGCAGATATTGTGTGTTGTGCTGCATTTCTTTGCAAATGGAAGTTTTTTGTACAATTTCGGAGATGCTGAGCACTTGAATAAGGCAACTGTATGCAGGGCGGTCAGAAAAGTGTACTCATTTTACAGGCATCTGCCTTCTTTCTGTTGGCTGAGTAGAAGTCTGTGTTAGTTTAAATAGGCTTAATTATTTAACAGAACATAATATAGATGAGAAGACATTTATGTGTGAGAAAACAGCATTATGTTGGGGATTAAACAACTGCACAGTCAAACAGCCACTTAATATTTACTTTACAATGTAAAAGGTGATCAAAATGAGGTACCCCCATGAGATTATACCAAGGTCTTACCTGTTTGAACAATGTTTTTATATTTCATCCTAAGCTGCTGCCAAGTGCGCTTCTCCCCCGCGGGATTGCACATAAATGAAATAAATTAATAGGCTACCATTCAAGCAGTTTTCCCCTGTTATATTATTGTAATTGCAAAGGACTACATTTAAACTTACACACTTCTTTTTGAAAACATGTGCAAACTCGCCGTATGAGTGCATTAAGATTTCTAATTCTAGTGGGGTGAAAAACGCAGCCCTCCTCTTCCCTGTTGCCATGGTGACTCGTCGAATCGGGGCTCCATTGATGCTGGCTTTTTGTAGTTGTGCTGCACGCGCTTAACTCCAGGTGAAACTACTCCGAGTTGATTAAACTGATTCAAATCAGCTGTTCTGGAACCGGAAACTCAGAGTTTACTATCTCAGAGTAGGTCAACTCAGTTCAGGATTAGACTCAGAGTTTCTTGAACCTGCTTTGTGAAACGGACCCCTGAATGCATGGCCAAAAATAAGCTCCAAAGATGGTTGTGAACTAAGAGAGGTTGCAGAGTCTTTCAAGAGCTCTGAGGCTGCAATGCCCCACATTAAGACATTGGAAGTTCTCAATGACTGCAATGAGACTGCAATGAAATGACTGACTATCCACCATTCAAAGAGTTTGTAAACTTCAAAGGAAGCAGATCTTGCGTGTGACCCCATATCTTCAATCCAAGCACTCAAGAGTGTAGAGTGACAAGCCAAGGCATCCACGAAACCAAACCATTCATGCAAAAACACTGTCCACAAACACATCACAGAACAGCATTCCATCATGTGTCTTCTGCAAGAGAACAAGACATGTACCTGCCAAGTGCAGAAAGTTTGGTGAAAAGACAGTTCAAGATTGTGTCAAGTTTGTGCAGTCAGAAAAGCTTTGCTTTGGATGTTTAGAGATTGGTCATCACTCAAGGTATGATAACAAGAGTACATGCAAAAGGTGTCAGAGGAGACACCCATGACATGTCTACATGATGATAAGTTCAAAGAACATCGAATGTCAACACCACCAAAAGGAGACGACAACGGAGACAACAACCAAAAAAATAGCTGCAACAGCAACTACCAACAGAGTCATACAAGAAGGCTTAAGCACATGAACATTCTCAATCGTACCAGTGTGGGTCTCATCCACGACCAAGGTCCTTGTCTACGCACTCTTAGACACACACAGTGATACGATTTCATCCTGGATGGAGTTGCCCAAGACCTCAACTCAAACAAAGAGAATGTCAGTCTGCAGTTTTCCACAATGTCTCCAAGGTCAACAATTATATCATGTCTACAAATGAGAATATACAACTCGGAGAAAAGGATTCCGTTGCCACTACTTTTGACACGAGAGTTCACTCCAGCAGACAGGTCGTACATTCCAACTTTGGGAACAGCTCTAAAATGGCCTCATCTGGAACAATTGGTGGACCATCCATATGCCCAGCGTATGGATCTTGGCTGGAGCATTGTTGGCTGCTCAAGCCCAGCAAGTAACTATAGTGACACAATAGGAATCAGTCACAGAATCATAGTGCAACAGGTGATGCTGGTTGCATAACCATCTGCTAGGCTAAAGAGACAAGCGCACTCCGTGTGCAGAACGCAAGTCAAACAGACATAATCAAGGCTCTCAATTTCAATTTCATGGAGCACACTACATATAATAATCCAGTTTCTCAAGAAGACCTTCTCTTCTTGACCAAGGTGAAGGCCAACCAGATCCAACGCATAAGATCTAGCACAAACCTTGAGCAATGGTGACACGTTAGGTCTAAAAATAATCCAGCTGATCACTCTTCGAGAGGGCTGAGTGCAGCAAAATCTGCCACATGAGAGGGAAATGGTGGGAGAAATGGAAACTACCGACCCAGAGCTTCACAAAGCCTGTGTTCACGCAGTCAAAATGGGGGACATGAATTCAATGGCAAACCGCATCACTAAGTTTTCTGAGAGCCATTGACCAACTCAAGAGATTTATCAGCGAATTCAAGAGACTTCAACCAAGAACAAACGTAACAGAACAAAGTAATTCATCTCAAGGAAAGAAGCGAAGCAGAAATCTTCATTATTAAGCTACTGCAAAGAGAAGCCTTTGCTGAAGACATCCCGAAAATCAGGCTTCAGAAAGAGGACACCTTGAGTAAGCGCAACAACTCCGGTTCAATGCCTTTCTGGACAAGAACAACGTCCTCAGGGTGGGAGGACGCTATCCCAATCAGCCTTGCACTATGATGTGCACAAATTTCATGTGTCAGCCTTGCTTGTCCAACATCATCATGAGCATGTACACCACCAAGGAAGAGGCATGACCATGAATGAATTGCATGCAAACGGAATATGGATCTTAGGATGTGGAAATGTGGCCTCCTCATACATTTACAAGTGTGTAACTTGTAGGAGATACAGAAGAACTACCGTGGTTTAATGAATGGCAGATCTGCTGGAAGAAAGGATAGAAGCATCCCCTCCCTTTGCTTTGACCCCTTGATCATAAAGGAAGGAAGAAAGGAATTAAAATGATATGAATTGCTATGTACCTGCTTATGCTTCAGAGCAATATAGAATCACTAGACGACTTGATAACAGACGCATTCATTAATCCACTTCAAACATTCGTGGCTATCAGAGGACCTGTACGCCAATTGAGGAGCGATCAGGGAACAAATTTCATGGGTGCCAGGAAAGTGTTTTCTGAGTTGCTCAAAGGAATGGATTGACAACGTCAACGAGCAATCGGTGGTGACTTTGTGATGAATGTCCCATCAGCTAGCCATATGGGTGGAGTCTGGGAGCGTCATTTTTGAACGATCCGAAGCATCCTGACTGTCATGCTCGACAAATTTGCAAGCAGACTCTACACCACAACTCTGAAACTGTTTCTTTATGTAACAATGGCTATAATCAACAGCAGGCCACTAAGTGTTGAACATCTACACCAGTGGCCCTCAAATGGCGGCCCATGAGCTGAACATGTGACTCCTTCACTGTTTTGGTGAGTGTTTTGGTTTGGTCAGCACCTGTAAATGGGCTGTCATCTCCATGCTAACGATGCCCTGATAGGCTGTTATCGAGAACGGCACTTTTTTTACTTTTGCTTTTGAAGAAGTATTGATACTTAGCCAGCAGTCGGAGCCTAGATTGAATGAAAATGGCATGTTCCAAGTTTGAAAAGAAAGGTTTTGTTTTATTTGAGTATTTATTTGAAATTATGTCAAAATGGTAATGGAAATTTATTTTAGTATGTGTTTTTATTGTTGTTTTGAATACGAAGGACATGGCTTGTGGCTTGACCAACTATAATAAATGGACCTTTGACTCAATGAAAAATGTGGCGTGCATGTGCACGACCATGTTGCGTGAGCCCTCCTCCTTTACTCGAGGCCACCTAAGTCACATACGTAAGGTTAGATTCATTCAAACTAAAACATTTCGTCAATTCATTTGATAATCTTTGGTCTAAAGGAAAATCCCACGTTTTAAGTTAATGAGTGATTTGGTGGGAGTGTAAGTGCTGTTACATAAATTCTAAATTCTGTCTGTGTTGTTGTGAAAAGAGCTACAGTCACGGTTGGTTCTATAAAAACTTTTTCAAGCACAGTCCCTAACTCCTTCTCAATACTAAAAATATACTGATTGCTTGGAGAAGAGATATGTGAAATGGTTCACTAAAATGAGCTGTTTGGTGGGAAGTAAACTAGTAGACTCCTGACTGTCATAATTCTGGGTTGTTGTCTATTTTCTGTTATCTTGTGGACTTTGTTTTGGGGTTTTCTGTTTGTATTTTTTGCGTTTCATGTTTATTCACGTTTCATCTGTTACCTGATTTATTTTGTCGATTACTCTTAATGTGTCATGTCCAGTCTTACTTCTCAGTCCTCGGTAGATTTCGAAGGATCCTTGACACTGGAACAGTCCTTTGGCAGGATTTGATGATGTAGCCTTCTTAAAATTCAGCAATTTAAGGATAGTTCCTTGACTCATTAGTAATGCAGTCCACTCACCTGTTCTACTTTTACCTACCTGTTAGCCTATGCTTTTGTTTACCCCCTTATCTCAGTTCCCACCTACTTGAGCTGTGTCTTGTTCTTCTGATTGTTTCTTTGTGTATATCTATACCTGTGTTTCCCTTTTGTTCTGTGTGAATTCATGGTCAATGTTTCCTGGTGTTGTAGCATTGTTTTTTGCTTCTCATCTTGATTCCTGAATTTCAAATAATGCAGTCATGTTTTGTCTTCAACCCTGAATTCTAACCAAGACAGGCATATGCTAAGTGAGCACACATTTGTTGGGACCTCAACCACGTGTTTTAAACAATAGAGAGGACTTCACAAACCTGCAAGTCTAAGAACAATAGTAGCGCACCAAACCACCATCGGCCCAGTAAACTACACCTAGGTGTAATTCACTCCCAAAGTTCAAATAAAATCCACTTGACATCACTGAAACCTTAATTGGGACTGTGCACCATCGCCCCCCGCTATCCCTGTGTGATGTAGGGCATTAACGACTTTGATTTTTTTCAGGTCGACTTATCTGTCAATAAAGTCGAAGTTGAGTCTACACGTCATTTGATGACATCATCACATTGACACAGCGGAGGAAAGTGAAGTATCTCCACACATGTGATGTGTGTGTGTGTGACAGCCCGAACATACTTGGGCGGAACAGACTCTGCAGACGTCCGCAAGCCCTGTGCGCGCAAAGCTCAAGGCCCAAACATACTCGAGCGTACTATAAGCGGAGCGGACTCCGCAAGGAATGTCCACAGTCATTTGGGCTTCCATAGTCAAGCGCACTTCCATGTTAGTTTCGTATAAAAATGTCCGTGAAAAATCCCCAGTGTGAAAAACACATGCCGAGCAGTCACTGGTGCGCGAAGTGGAGTCTGCATGGTCGTAAAATCTGAGCTTTGTGCACACAGGGCTTGCGGACCTCCGCGGAGTCTGCTCCGCGAACCAGTGACTGCACACCTTTGTGCACATATTCACTTTTCCACCAGCTGTGCTGGAAATATCCCCTGCTGCTCATCCTTCAATCAATCAATCAATTTTATTTATAAAGCCCAATATCACAAATACAATTTGCCTCACAGGGCTTTACAGCATACGACATCCCTCTGTCCTTTGGACCCTCACAGCGGATAAGGAAAAACTCCCCAAAAAAAAACCCTTTACCGGGGAAAAAAAAATGGTAGAAACCTCAGGAAGAGCAACTGAGGAGGGATCCCTCTTCCAGGACGGACAGACGAGCAATAGATGTCGTACAGAACAGATCACCATAACAAATTAACAGTAATCTGTATGACACAATACAATAATCTGTATGACATCCTCGATAATGACAGTAGCTTACAACAACATTCATGAAAGTAATAATATTGTCGTTATAGTTCTGGCTACTGTGGTACAATATGTTGAAAGTATATATTAGTATCTGGCAGTATACATGTATGATAATAATCATATGTGTATAATAACAGTAGAAGTATGACTAATGATGGCAGCAGCAGCAGCAGGAGGCATCTGGCAGGACCATGGCAGCAGCACAACCACACACGTCACACTATCGAGGCACCGCTGCAATACGAGTTAACCTGAGAGACAGTGGAGCACAAAGGCTCCGGAGAAAAAGCCGAGTTAGTGACATCCAGAATGGACGAGTAAACAAGATACAGTAATAGGATACGCAAGAGCGAGAGCGAGAGAGAGAGAGAGAGAGAGAGAGAAGGTGCCCGGTGCATTATAGGTGGTCCTCCGGCAGACTAGGCCTAAGTCAGCCTAACTAGGGGCTAGTACAGGGCAAGCCTGAGCCAGCCTTAACTATAAGCTTTATCAAAGAGGAAAGTCTTAAGTCTAGCCTTAAATGTGGACACGGTGTCTGCCTCCCGGACCGTAACAGGAAGATGATTCCACAGGAGAGGAGCCTGATAGCTGAAGGCTCTGGCTCCTGATCTACTTTTGGAGACTTTAGGGACCACGAGTAACCCTGCGTTCTCAGAGCGCAGAGTTCTGGTGGGATAATATGGCACTATGAGCTCTCTAAGATATGATGGAGCTTGACCATTTAGAGCTTTATAAGTTAACAGTAGGATTTTAAATTCAATTCTGGATTTTACAGGGAGCCAGTGCAGAGAAGCTAAAACAGGAGAAATATGATCTCGTTTCTTAGTTCTTGTTAGTACTCGTGCTGCTGCATTCTGAATTAGCTGGAGAGTTTTTAATGACTTACTAGAGCTACCTGATAATAGAGAGTTACAGTAATCCAGCCTTGAGGTAACAAAAGCGTGGACCAATTTTTCTGCATCTTTTTGGGTCACGATAGGCCTAATTTTTGCAATATTACGCAGATGAAAAAATGCAGTCCGTGAGGTTTGTTTTAAATGAGAATTAAAAGACAAATCTTGATCAAATGTTACTCCGAGGTTTCTTACGGTAGTGCTAGAGGCCAGAGCAATGCCATCGAGAGAAACTATGTCATCAGATAAAGAGTCTCTGAGTTGTTTGGGGCCAAGAACAATAACTTCAGTTTTGTCTGAATTTAACATCAGGAAATTGGTGCTCATCCAAGTTTTTATGTCTTTAAGACAATTATGAAGTTTAGTTAATTGATCACTTTCTTCTGGCTTCATCGATAAATACAGCTGTGTATCATCCGCATAACAATGGAAATTTATAGAGTGATTTCTAATGATGTTGCCTAAAGGAAGCATATATAGAATAAATAGGATTGGTCCGAGCACAGAACCTTGCGGAACTCCAAAACAAACTTTAGTACGTACGGATGATTCATTGTGAACGTCAACAAATTGAAAACGATCAGATAAATAAGATTTAAACCAGCTTAGTGCAGAACCTTTTAGGCCAATTAAGTGTTCCAGTCTCTGTAGCAGAATTTCATGGTCAACAGTGTCAAACGCTGCACTAAGATCTAATAAAACAAGTACAGAGACGAGTCCTTTGTCTGAAGCAATCAGAAGGTCATTTGTAATTTTAACTAGTGCTGTCTCAGTGCTATGATGCGCTCTAAATCCTGACTGTAATTCCTCAAATAAATTATTATCATGGAGAAAATCACACAGCTGGTCTGCGACTACTTTCTCAAGGATCTTTGAAAGAAAGGGAAGATTAGATATTGGTCTATAGTTGGCTAACACCTCTGGATGCAGGGTGGGCTTTTTTAGTAGAGGTTTAATTACAGCTACCTTAAAAGACTGTGGTACATAGCCTGTTAATAAGGATATATTGATCATATCTAATATATGAGTGTTAACTAAAGGTAAGACCTCCTTGAGTAGCCTAGTTGGGATGGGGTCTAAGAGACACGTTGATGATTTAGATGAAGAAATCACTGCGGTCAATTCTTGAAGAGAAATTGGGGAGAAGCAATCTAAATAAATATTAGGTGCTACAGCTGAGTTTGAGGTTAGATAGGTACTATCTGAGGACAGGAGGTCATGAATTTTGCCTCTAATAGTTAGAATTTTGTCATTAAAGAAGCTCATAAAATCATTACTGCTAAGGGCTAAAGGAATACAAGGCTCAATAGAGCTTTGACTCTCAGTCAGCCTGGCTACAGTGCTGAAAAGAAACCTGGGGTTATTTTTGTTTTCTTCTATTAAAGCTGAGTAATAGTTTGCTCTGGCATTGCGGAGGCCCCTCTTATAAGTTTTGAGACTGTCTGCCCAGATTAAACGAGATTCTTCCAGTTTGGTTAATCGCCAATTCCTTTCAAACTTTCGCGATATTTGTTTTAATTTACGGGTTTCAGAGTTATACCAAGGAGCGAACTTTCTTTGTTTTGTTAACTTCTTTTTAAGAGGAGCTACAGAGTCGAGTGCTGTTCGCAGCGAGCTTACGGCGCTATCAACAAATTGATCAATTCGGGAGAGGTTAAAGTCGGTACGGGAAACCTCTGTTACTAAAGGACTTGGTATTGAATTTAACGACGGAGTAATCATTTCCTTAAATTTTGCGACAGCACTATCTGATAAACATCTGGTATAGTAACTGTTGCTGAGTGGTGTGCAATCGAGTAAAAAGAAATCAAAAGTAATCAAATAATGATCCGATAGAGAGGGATTCTGTGGAAAGACTGGTTATCAATTTCAATTCCATATGTCAGAACTAAATCGAGGGTATGGTTAAAACAGTGAGTGGGTTCATGTACACCCTGACTGAAGCCAATGGAGTCTAATAATGTGATAAACGCGGTAGCCAGGGAGTCATTATCAACGTCGACATGAATGTTGAAATCGCCTACAATAATAACTTTATCTGATTTAAGAACTAAACTGGATAAAAACTCTGAGAATTCAGATATAAATTCAGAATACGGGCCAGGAGCACGGTACACTATAACAAATAAAAGTGGCTGCGAGGTTTTCCAGGTCGGATGGAAAAGACTAAGAACGAGGCTTTCAAATGAATTATAATCTAGTTTTGGTTTAGGGCTGATTAACAGACTAGAGTTAAAAATGGCTGCAACTCCCCCTCCTCGGCCGCTGCCTCGAGGAATGTGGGTATTATTATGACTGGGAGGAGTGGATTCATTTAGACTAACATATTCATCTTGACACAGCCAGGTTTCAGTGAGACTAAGTAAATCAATATGATTATCTGATATTAATTCGTTTACTAACACTGCTTTAGACGAAAGAGACCTGATATTTAACAGTCCGCATTTAATTCTCCTGTTTTGTCTTTCTGTCACAGAAGAGGTTTTAATTTTTATGAGGTTGTTATGCACAACTCCTCTTTAATTTTAGATTTAAATAATTTAGGTGGTCGGGGGACAGACACCGTTGGTATAAAACTATGGAAACTATGGCTGGGTAAGTGAACTAGAAGCTCAGAGAGGCGTATAGGACTGTGACTCTCTGTCCTGGTCTCAACTCTGGGTTGTCAGGGATTTAATTTGCTAATAAAATTTTCCAGGTTCCTAGAAATGAGAGCAGCTCCATCCAAAGTGGGATGAATGCCGTCTCTCCTCATGAGACCAGGTTTTCCCCAGAAAGTTTGCCAATTATTAACGAAACCCACATCGTTTGCTGGACACCACCTGGACAGCCAGCGATTAAATGATGACATGCGGCTAAACATGTCATCAGAGGTCAGATTAGGGAGGGGTCCAGGGAGGGGTCTGTATCTTTTTTCAAATTATCTTGACCACAGTCCCATTTTCATAGTTACAATACCAATACCAAAATTAATTTCAGTGTTTATGTAAATATTGAAAATGGTTTTTTTTACTACTTTTGAGGGATCACAGCAGTCAGTGTAATAAGAATAAGAATAACTTTATTAATCCCCAAAGGAAATTTCAAAGAAGTCTGTAAGATCATTTATTTAACAAAGAATTATGAAGTCTGATGGCTGTGGGTATAAAAGAGTGAGTGTGTGTGAGAAATAAACTCAACCAACAATCAAGCATTTTCTTTATTAAAATATATTAATAAATGCATTAATATGCTATACTATGTTTTGTATTGGTATATTGTGTTTATACAGTATGTTTGTACAGTATATATATACTGTGTGTGTAAATATATATGTGTGTATAAATATGTAAATATATATATATGTCCCTGAAACGTCCCACTCAGGTTGAGGTAACGTGCTGTTGCTATCTGCAGAAAGTATTAAAGCATGAAATCCCGCATTTTTAATGTACGAAAGCATCCTGTATCATAACTACATGTGTGCCGTTTGTAACAAACGAAACCGCGTGAAAATCAGTTGAAAATTCAGTGAGTAATTCTATTTTACTTATGCAAACAGCTCCTTCCTCAATAGAAGTGAATGCACTGTGGAGGCGAAGCGAGACCCATCCAAGATGGTGGCCGGCTGGAACGCGCTCAGGCAGTCAATGCGGCATCTATGTGTCTATGGATGGGATCCATGTAAAGGAGTAGCATCCAGCTGCAGCCCCGGAGCAGAAGCCCCTGACGTGACACAAGCCCCTGGCATGACGGAAGTGACGTGTTTTGCTGGATATTATTGTCGCGGTCTTTGTGTAGAACTTAGCTTGCAGGACACAGCATCTCAACGCAGCAGGTTTCAGTTAAGCTAACTGGAATAAATTGGCAGAAAATAGCTATGTTGTTTATTCTGTGACCGTTAGAAGAGGATCCTGGTGAGTGGCGAGGGCAGGGCTTGAGACTTGGGATCCACTCACCTATGGTCCCGCCCGGGCCTGACATCCGCAGCCCTCCAGCCTGACCTCCACGGCCTGGACGGATGCTCAAGCGTGGGTGAGAGGAGCGGAGAGGAGCGCGGAGGTCAGGCTGGGCGGGCCGACACCGTGTAGTCAGGCCGTTACAACGCTAAATTGAGCAGAGTGACAGACCAAAAGCCTTCAATCTGGCTATAAGACAGATGAAATGCTAAACAAAAAAAAACATACAGTGGTGAAGTTGGGATTTGTTTCTTGAAGTTGCCTGCTCATTGTCTTTTCTGTCTTTTGCAGGCTGCCAGGAGAAGCAGACTGGCAGTGGGAATTCGAAAATAAAGTTTGTCAAATTGACTTTTGTCTCTTCATTGTGCACACTTACACACAAAATAGGGTAACAGTCAGCTATTTTTGAATGTTAGCATTGATTTCTCACATTGAATGGTGAAATATTTGTAGTTTGAAAGGTCTGACCTAAATGAATACAGGTTGTAGTTAACAAAGCATATGAATATTAATGAAGGAGCGCCCACTGAATGCAGCTTCTTGATGGTTTGAATGTCGCGATGTGGTCAAAAACAAACAACAAAAAACTAAGTTGACTTGTATGATTAAATAAAGGTAAAATAAATGGACAATTCATCAATTCATAGACGTTATGTTATGCAATTTCACTTCTGGCAAGCCAGGGGCTTGTGTCACGTCAGGGGCTTGTGTCACGTCAGGGGCTTCTGCTCTGGGCTGCAGCTGGATACTGATACTGATGGAGTACTGATGTAAAGGCTGAAGTGTCCTGCTTTCATTAAAAAAAGAATTACGTCGCTCTTATTTTCCGTTCCTGAAATAGACGCGAAAGAGTATGACTATAGTCAGTAGTGGGAACCAGCCTGGGTTCACGTTTGTGTGTATTAACGTTAGTGTGTAGCCAAATATTTTATGCAATGTAATAAGCTTAGCAATGTTTGCAATATTTTCCTAGCTTTCCCTAGCTTCCTAGGGTTTGTTTGAGAAACACTCCTTTCCTCCTAACAAAAAATAGTTTACAGGCAAGGTGTAGATGCGTTAAGTGTGTGTGTGTGTGTGTGTGTGTGTGTGTGTGTGTTTGTGTGTGTGTGTGTGTGTGTGTGTGTGTGTGTGTGTGTGTGTGTGTGTGGATGGAGGGGGTTGGCTTTGAGTTTGAGCCCTATCCAACCTCAAGGCGTTGTGCAGCAGGGACCTAAAATAAATGATTTGAGGGCATCCTCCCCAAAAATTTGTGCGCGCGCATAGCGCACAAACCCAATCCACTGTGCCCCCTCACATTTTGGGGTTGCATGACGCCCCTGACCACAGCCTCCACACACACATGTAAGCACGGCTACCTTGTTAGAGCATACTGTGTCAGACCTACCAACCATGGAGAATATTTTTGAGGAAGCAAACTGCGCAAGCCAAAATTTTTAGCACATCAAAGTCTCACTCAGATACCCAAAGCTGGAAACCCTGACCACCAGCGGCAATATTGTTTGAACACTGGCATTTTTGAGCAATTTGTGCTCATTCTGCATCAATTTGGAACTATATTTATGTAAACAAAAAGTGGGAGCAAAGGTCCCGCACACTGTCCACACTGGTAAATACAAAAATGTATTTCCAGATAAACGTTTCAGAACAAAGGGCCTTCGTCTTCCTACGCACCAGTCATAAAATATTTTATGGTGTGCATTAGCCTTTTTTGTTGGTAAACAAAAAGACAAAATTCTGGCCCAGCAGATATTACTGCGTTCTACTGAATTTCTATGCACCAATGTGTGCCCATTCTGCATCAATTTATGGTGGTGATGGTGAGTATTTTATGTAAAAGATGCACCTTTGGGAGTACAGTGTACAGTCTATAGACAACTCACCCGCCTTCTCTTCCTCTCTCCCACTGCTCCTCCTCACTGACCTTTCTCCACACCCCCTATTTAGTCCAAACAGAATAGTGTCTTTTTGACAGAGGGATGTCGTATGCTGTAAAGCCCTGTGAGGCAAATTGTATTTGTGATATTGGGCTTTATAAATAAAGTTGATTGATTGATTGATTTTTTTTAGGGGCGCTCTCTCTCATCCTCCTCCTCGTCTGACGTTGTTGTCTACCTGCAACAAGCTTGCTCATAAGTCTAAAACCTTTCAATGCTGGTCACTTTTTGCCCCAGCAGTCAGATAATATTTTCACTTTGGTCATCTTAATCAATCAATCAATCAATTTTATTTATAAAGCCCAATATCACAAATCACAATTTGCCTCACAGGGCTTTTCAGCATACGACATCCCTCTGTCCTTAGGACCATCATAGCGGATAAGGAAAAACTCCCCCAAAGAAAACCCTTTAACGGGGAAAAAAACGGTAGAAACCTCAGGAAGAGCAACTGAGGAGGGATCCCTCTTCCAGGATGGACAGACGTGCAATAGATGTCGTACAGAACAGATCAGCATAATAAATTAACAGTAATCTGTATGACACAGTGAGACAGAAAGAAAGACAGAGGGAGAGAGGGAGAGAGAGAGAGAGAGAGAGAGAGAGAGAGAGAGAGAGAGAGATGCAGGACAGAGGGTAATGACAGTAGCTTACAACATTAATGAAAGTAATAAAATTATGATTAATAATAATATGTTAATATCTGATAGTATACATGTGTGACAATAATCATATGTGTATAATAACAGTAAAAGTATGACTAATGATAACAGCAGCAACAGGAGGCATCTGGCAGGACCACGGCAGCAGCACAACCACACACGTTACGCCATCTAGGCACCGCTGCCATATGAGTTAACCTGAGAGACAGTGGAGCACAAAGGCTCTGGAGAAGAAGCCGAGCTAGTGATATCCAGAATGGCCGAGTTAGCGAGATGCAGTAATATGACACGAGAGAGAGAGAGCAAGAGAGAGAGGGTGCCCGGTGTATTACAGGGGGTCCTCCGGCAGACTAGGCCTAAGGAAGCCTAACAAGGGGCTGGTACAGGGCAAGCCTGAGCCAGCCCTAACTATAAGCTTTATCAAAGAGGAAAGTCTTAAGTCTAATCTTAAATGTGGAGACGGTGTCTGCCTCCCAGACCGTAACAGGAAGATGATTCCACAGGAGAGGAGCCTGATAGCTGAAGGCTCTGGCTCCTGATCTACTTTTGGAGACTTTAAGGACCACAAATAACCCTGCATTCTCCGAGCGCAGAGATCTGGTGGGATAATATGGCACTATGAGCTCTCTAAGATATGACGGAACTTGACCATTTAGAGCTTTATAAGTTAACAGTAGGATTTTAAAGTCAGTTCTGGATTTTACAGGGAGCCAGTGCAGAGAAGCTAAAACAGGAGAAATATGATCTTGGTTCTTAGTTCCTGTTAGTACTCGTGCTGCTGCATTCTGAATTAGCTGGAGAGTTTTTAACGATTTACTAGAGCTACCTGATAATAGAGAGTTACAGTAATCCAGCCTTGAGGTAACAAAAGCATGGACCAGTTTTTCTGCATGTTTTCGGGTCAGGATAGGCCTAATTTTCGCAATATTACGCAGATGAAAAAATGCAGTCCATGAGGTTTGTTTTAAATGAGAACTGAAAGACAAATCTTGATCAAATGTTACTCCGAGGTTTCTTATGGTAGTAGTAGAGGCCAGAGCAATGTCATCAGATAAAGAGTCTCTGAGTTGTTTGGGGCCAAGAACAATAACTTCAGTTTTGTCTGAATTTAACATCAGGAAATTGGTGCTCATCCAGGTTTTTATGTCTTTAAGGCAGTTATGGAGTTTAGTTAATTGATTACTTTCTTCTGGCTTCATCGATAAATACAAATGTGTATCATCCGCATAACAATGGAAATTTATAGAGTGATTTCTAATGATGTTACCTAAAGGAAGCATATATAGAATAAATAGGATTGGTCCGAGCACAGAACCTTGTGGAACTCCAAAACAAACTTTAGTACGTACGGATGATTCATTATGAACGTCAACAAACTGAAAACGATCAGATAAATGCGATTTAAATCAGCTTAGTGCAGAACCTTTTAGGCCAATTAAGTGTTCCAGTCTCTGTAGCAGAATTTCATGGCTATAGTGTCAAACGCCGCACTAAGATCTAATAAAACAAGTACAGAGACGAGTCCTTTGTCTGAAGCAATCAGAAGGTCATTTGTAATTTTAACTAGTGCTGTCTCAGTGCTATGATGCACTCTAAATCCTGACTGTAATTCCTCAAATAAATTATTATCATGGAGAAAATCACACAGCTGGTCTGCAACTACTTTCTCAAGGATCTTTGACATAAAGGGAAGATTAGATATTGGTCTATAGTTGGCTAACACCTCTGGATCCAGGGTGGGCTTTTTTAGTAGAGGTTTAATTACAGCTACCTTAAAAGACTGTGGTACATAGCCTGTTAATAAGGATATACTGATCATATCTAATATATGAGTGTGTGTGAGCTTAAAGATATGTAAAATATGTTCAAGTGTCTTATAGCCTACTCTACCCTACCCTACCTAAATCGCGGAACTGGACAAATACCAGTGATGTCAATTCAGTGATTCTTGGGAGAACTAACATGTTTTGAAGACTAATGATGGCTTTTGAGGACTACTTGTTATCGTTAACAGACAGCGATGATGAGGATCCTGGGCACACAGGCCTAGAGGAGATGGATGATGAAATGGACATGAAGGATAGGATGGATAAGAGAGATATGTCGTCTCTGGTCACACCCTATCTAAATTACACCCACAAAACACCTATCCAGAAAAAAGAATACATGAAATAGGCTATGAAATAGATCCAGAAATAAATTTCTTCCATACCATTCACAACTGCAGATATTTCACGGACCAACAGTTTAATTGCCATAAATATTATTTATGTCATTATTTGATATGTTTTGTTTACATATATTATTTAAACGATTTATTTTCCTGAATTTTGATTTTGGTTCGTATCAGGACTGCGGAGGTACTGGGTGTGTATTGTGTTGCGCAGGGGATGCATTTGGGTGTTGCGCATGATGTTTACATGAGGTGCAGAGCAGCAACAGAGATGCTGCGGTTGCAATCTCCTCCAAGAAGGAGTTGAGAGTGGAGAAAGTTAAGAGTATAAGGTAACATTTCATTATCGGACAAAAGAAGAAGAAAGAGTAACTATCATTGCCGTTTTTGGAAGTTTTATTTTTATATTTTTGCTCAAGTGGACTCATTCCCTCTCGGTTGTGTACAGCCAGCGAGGTATGTTTTATTTTGGGATTTACTGTATGTATGTTCATTGTGCATTTTACTGTAATGTTTCTACAGCTTTTAAGTAATATTAATATGTTGTTATTCTGTAAACTGTCATATATTTGAACAGTTTGATGGTGGATTTGATGATGGTGATAAAGGGTGGAGAAAAGAGAATAAATCCATCAGTAACTGAAAACTAATGGTGTCGTCTAATTCCTGGAGGGAGTGATAAACAGTTTAATGCTAGTGTTGATATGGAAGGAGTGTTGTCCATTGTAGGGGAGACCGTGGCTTGTTGTCACACGGGTAAGTTGTCACATTGCAATTATCTTCACCACCAGACGGCGCAACTCAAAAGTGGAATACTAGTTTTCTTCCTTTACAAGGTCAGGTGTCATGTCCTTTCTGAGAAGAGAATAGCACACTGTGAGCTGAGGTGAGCACCAATTAACCATTCTGCACAACCCAAAGTAAAAAATAACTTCATATATTTCAAAATAAGCTTCTTTCAGATAAAAATCCTAACAGTGATACATGTGGACTTGTTAGAGGAGGGATTAAGGCATCCTGTCATACCTCAGTCATTGTTCTGTTTTAAGGTAACTTTAAGCTAAAGCTAGCGTTAGCAAACATGGTAGTTTTGGGCAACATGTCTCAGTCATTTTGGGGTTAGTTGTCACATGTGACAACTTACCCCAGAATAACAAGTTTCAAATAGGATTTACATTAACACAGAAAATCTGCTTATCAGCAGCTGTCATAATGAAATTTTGACTTTATTTTTACAGAAAGAAGGGTGGTTTAAAGGAGAGGAGAAAGCGAGACAACATGGTCAGGAATTACAAAAGAAAAACAGAACATGGCAGTGCACCACCTGATGTGATGCTGAGGGCAGTCAGAAAGGTGACCCTAGCTAATAAATCAATCAGGAGTACAGCAAAGGACTTTAATGTTAACTACCGTACCTTGGCTTGGTACTGCAAGACATTCACCCCAGCCAAAATAGAGTCAGACAGCTGTCCCAACTACAGTGGTTGGGTACAAATCACCACGGCAGGTGTTTAGCGCAGAGTTGGAACTGCAGCTTGAGAAGTATCTTACGAGATCAGCTGACATCTACTTTGGTTTGTCTCCAACTGAGGTGAGAAAGCAGATCAATTGGTAGCCAGGTGTGGGCTCAAGCAGGTGGGGTCACTGACATCTGGTGAAAGGAGTACCCTGGAGATGCTTGCTTGCACAGTCTCAGCCACAGGGAACAGTATCCCCCCCCCCACTTCATATTTCCTCAGGTGCACTTTTTGTGAGCATTTCATCAACAATGGGCCACCAGGCTGCAAAGGAGGAGCAAATCCCACAGGGTGGATGAAAGAACCACACTTTGTTGATTTCCTCAAGCATTTTGTGGAACATGTCAAGTACTCAAAGGAGAAGCCCTGCTTACTCCCTCTGGATAACGACTGCTCACATCTTTCTAATGATGGGCTGAATTTTGCCAAAGAAAATGGTATCATTATGTTGTCCTTCCTACCCCACTGCTCCCACATTCTGCAACCTTTGGACAGAAGTGTTTATGGGCGGCTTAAAAAGCATGTAAACTCTGTCTCTGATTCCTGGATGAGGAACAACCCAGGTAAGACATTCTCCATCTATGACATCCCTGGGATTGTGGCAATTGCTTATCCTCTGGCTGCAACCCCACTGAAAATTCAGTTCGGCTTTCAGGTGACAGGGGTTCAACCTTACAACAGGGATGTGTTCTTGGAGACAGAATTTGCACCATCTTATGTGTCAGAACACCCCTATCAGGACCCAGCTCTACCAAGCCCAAGCACAAACCCAGCCGTTCCACGCTCCGAAACTGACCCATCTTTTCCAGGCCCCAGCACTAACCTATCCATTCTAGGCCCAAGCACCAACCCAGCCATTCCAGGACCCAGCACTGACCCAGCTACTCCAGGCCCAAGCACCAACCCAGCCATTATGAGTCCCTGTGCCTGGTCTGTGTAGAGCCATTTGGAAACAGCCGGCCAGGAGAAACCTGGGTGCAGTGCATAATATGCAAAGGATGGGCCCATGGGGAATGCACCCCTGGCAAATCAGTTGACATATGCCAGAATTGTGATTAAGATGATGAGTCTGACTAGTGAGGAAATTCATTTGTCAGGTTTTGTTTGAGTTTTTATGAATGGATCTTCCAGTTGTTGTTTGAACTATGGCCACGCTTCAGGACTGGTTTAAGTTTCATAATGAACCAATGCTTTCTTTTTTGTAGTTCAATTCAATCTGGAATCTGAGTTTAAGAAAGGTAAAAGAGGCACTTGAGGCTGAGAGCCATAGCCCTACATGACAGCAGTTCCTAAGGACTTTAATACAGTGCATGTTGCATAATATTTTGTGTGAACGTTTGTTCAATGGCCATGTTCAATGACTTTTTCAAGCTCAATGATAAACATTTTCTGTGCCTGACTTCAATGTTCACTTTCAAGTAAAAAACAGAACAACAATAATTTTGGTCTTGTTTTATTAGTTGCAAAATCCAGTGTGACATCTTACTCCGTATAGTGAGACAACTTACCTGATGGTGGGGCAACATGTCACATGTTCACACTCTCTATTTGATTGTGTATAACTCTGCACTGACACAAGATACGAAAATGACATGAATACAAAATATATATCTGAGACTTTGGTATTTCATCTGGTACACATTTTTTTAATATGATGCACTGATTCCAAGAAATATACAAGAATGTAAAAAGTGTGACAACAAGCCCCGGTCTCAACTACATTTTAATAGTAGATAGTTGACTACTTGAAGCAGTTTAATTTGATGTTTAATGCAATTGCAGTCTCTGAAACATGGTTGTGCGATAATAATGTAAATGCATTTAGTATGCAAGGATATTAAATGTTCTACATTAATAGGACAAACAAAAAAGGAGGTGGTGTGGTCTTATATGTGGATGCAACTCTGAAATGCAAACAGGTACTCTCTATGTCAAAAAGCATTGAGGGTATTTTGGAAATAGTCACAGCAGAAATGGAAATAGAAAAGGGCAGAAATCTAATTATAAGTTGTGTGTATAGAGCTCCTGGATCCTGTACAGACATCATAAAGGATCAGATAGTTATCATGTACGAGAAGTTAATTGGAAGGAAGAATGTTTTTCTGTGTGGGAATCTTAATATTGATCTTTTTAATCCCCAAGGGCATAAAGGAACTACAGACTTCATTGACACAATAGCTAGCATAGGGTTATTTCCAAAGATCACCAAACCAAGTAGAATCACAGCTCAAAGTGCAACTTTAATTGACACTAGAAAAATTGCATTTCCTGCGGAAATACAGTGTGAATGCTAAAGGCTGAAGCGATTTCGGAAATCTGTTGAATGAATGAAAAAAAGAATCAACATATTGATAGCTGAACAATTTCTGCAGCTGAAAATGAAGCTGAATGTTTGAAGGAGTTCAAAAGGCAGAAAGATTAATATTTTAAAAAGCTAAGAGGGCAGAAAGTTGAAGGAGGCTGAAAGACTCGAAAAAGTTGAACATTTTAATTGCTGAACATGAAGTTGAATGTTTGAAAGAAATGAAAATAAATATAAAGAAAAGATGAAAAGCACAAGGCTGGAAGAGCTTACAAAATTGAACATATTGATAGCTGAACACTTTCTGTAGCTGAACATGAAGCTGAATGTTTGATGGAGTTGAAAATGCTGAATGAGCAGACATGCTGCAGCAGGAGCAGATCCTTAAACTTTGAAGCGAAATCTGCTGAATGTACTGCCGAAAAGCTGAAAAGGCTGAAAGAGCTGAAAAAGCTGAACATTTTAGTGGTAGAACGGTTTCAATAGCTGAACGTATGCAGAAGTTATAGCAGAATGAAATTTGAAAAATTCCCCATAAGCGGCAATGTTAAATTATTTGCAGAAAAAGCTGAATTGCTGAAAAAGTTGAAAGGTTGAAAAGCTGAAAAGCAGAAGGCTGAAAGAGCTGAAAAAGCTGAACATTTCAATGGTTGAATGGTTTGAATAGCTGAAAGTATGCCGAAGTTATAGCAGATTGAAATTTGACAAATTCCCCATAAGGATGAATGGGGGAAATTTTGCAGAAAAAGCTGAATATTTCCAAAAGTATAAAAGGTAGACAAAAGAAAAATACAAGCAGTAATGTCCTTAAGAAGCTGCACATTTTGATACTTGAATGGTTTCTGTAGCACAAGATTTGTAGGAGGAGATAGGTGCCGAAAAACGTACGGAATCAGGAATAATAACTAGAAAAATTGCATTTCCTGCGGAAATACAGTGTGAATGCTAAAGGCTGAAGCGATTTCGGAAATCTGTTGAATGAATGAAAAAAAGAATCAACATATTGATAGCTGAACAATTTCTGCAGCTGAAAATGAAGCTGAATGTTTGAAGGAGTTCAAAAGGCAGAAAGATTAATATTTTAAAAAGCTAAGAGGGCAGAAAGTTGAAGGAGGCTGAAAGACTCGAAAAAGTTGAACATTTTAATTGCTGAACATGAAGTTGAATGTTTGAAAGAAATGAAAATAAATATAAAGAAAAGATGAAAAGCACAAGGCTGGAAGAGCTTACAAAATTGAACATATTGATAGCTGAACACTTTCTGTAGCTGAACATGAAGCTGAATGTTTGATGGAGTTGAAAATGCTGAATGAGCAGACATGCTGCAGCAGGAGCAGATCCTTAAACTTTGAAGCGAAATCTGCTGAATGTACTGCCGAAAAGCTGAAAAGGCTGAAAGAGCTGAAAAAGCTGAACATTTTAGTGGTAGAACGGTTTCAATAGCTGAACGTATGCAGAAGTTATAGCAGAATGAAATTTGAAAAATTCCCCATAAGCGGCAATGTTAAATTATTTGCAGAAAAAGCTGAATTGCTGAAAAAGTTGAAAGGTTGAAAAGCTGAAAAGCAGAAGGCTGAAAGAGCTGAAAAAGCTGAACATTTCAATGGTTGAATGGTTTGAATAGCTGAAAGTATGCCGAAGTTATAGCAGATTGAAATTTGACAAATTCCCCATAAGGATGAATGGGGGAAATTTTGCAGAAAAAGCTGAATATTTCCAAAAGTATAAAAGGTAGTCAAAAGAAAAATACAAGCAGTAATGTCCTTAAGAAGCTGCACATTTTGATACTTGAATGGTTTCTGTAGCACAAGATTTGTAGGAGGAGATAGGTGCCGAAAAACGTACGGAATCAGGAATAATAATAAAAAATTCCAGAAGAACAATAGTATGAATGCCTTTAGCATTCACACTAATAAAAAATTCCAGAAGAACAATAGTGTGAATGCCTTTAGCATTCACACTAAATATATATACCAATGTGATAGATAACGCTGTAATTGGTGGCTTACCAATTGAACATCTAAGTGAGCATCTGCCTGTTTTTATTACCTACCACTGTAACTTAAAGGGCAAGCCAGTTGAAAAAGGGGTTAAACAATGGAGACTGAGAACTCCAGAAACTATGAAAGCTCTTAGGGTAGACTTAATGAAACAGACATAGAATGATGTTTATGTTAATGATGTAAATGTAGCCTACAATTCATTCTTAACTGTCTTTATTTCACTGTATGAAAAAACTGCCCTTTGAGGAAACACAATGATAGTATTGACATTGATATGTCATTAATTAAGGAAACTATTGATTGTGTGGTTAAACCTCTGACACATATTTGCAATACTTTCTTTAAAACAGGGATATTGGCCAAAGTAATACCATTTTTCAAAACAGGTAATAAAAATTAAATATCAAATTACAGGCCAGTCTCACTACTTCTGCAAATTTCAAAGATTCTGGAAAAAGTTTTTGTTAAAAGATTGGATAGTTTTATGGATAAGCACAATATTCTGACTGACCATCAATATGGTTTCAGACAAAACCAGTCTACTGGACTTGCATTAATGAAATTAGTGGACGAATTAACCACAGTCATTAAAATTACGGTAGGAATTTTTATTGATCTGAAAAAAGTCTTCAATACCATAGACCATACAGGGTCCGACATTAACGGTTGCCCGAATGCCCGGGCAAGTAAAAATATCTGGCGGGCCAGCAGACCATGTGCAGACATGCCCGATCGGGCAAGCAGCACCGACTCAGATTTTTTATTTTTATTATTTCAAATCACAGGGCAGGAATTATACCACGGCCAAGCGGCCAGTGCCGTAATGTCCCTCCTACCCATACAGCCAGTGTAGCATGCCCTGTTTTTTTATGACAAACAGCATAGCAAGGCTACGGTTAAGTAAACGTACTGACACTCTGAGACACACACGCACACACTCACACACATAACGTTACCGGACAGCCTCTCAGTCCTTAGCCGATAACGTTAGCTCATGTTAGCTCATGTTAGCTCATGTTAGCACAGGTACCACACAGAAACTTTTTACAAAGGGTCATAATGTGCTTCTAGTGACTGTCACATTGCCAGCGAAAGCTGTTTACACTGAGGACACGGAGATGGGACAAAGATCCTCTGTGAAGGAAGATGATTCACTCTGCTCTGCCGCCAGGAACATACTGGGAGGCAAAGATCCTCTCTGAGGAAGAGGGCTCACTTTGCTGCAGGGTTCACCAAAACGTTTTTTGTTTTTTTCTTTTAATAAATGGAACACACATTAAAGAACATACAAGATCCTGTAGAGAATTAATACATATAATACAATACAATACAATAAACATTGTCTAATTAAATGAAAGAAGAGGATTTTTTAAAGGAAAATTAAATATTGGGGATTTATGTAAAAATATACAAAGAGCCATATAAATAATTATATAATTACAGATATGTAGGCTATGTTAGGTGAATACTCCTGTCAGTGACCCTGACCACTGGCATTGGTAAAAGAACTGGAGTTGGTCCCCGGACGCTGCACTGCAGCTGCCCACTGCTCCCAGTGTATACAGTAGGATGGGTCAAATGCAGAGGTCAAATTTCGTTTCAATGTATGTAATGTGCTGAGAAAGGTCAATAAAGAATCTTATTCTAATAATAATTTCTTAATAACTAGGAGATAACAAAAGAAAAAGGCGATTTCAAAGACTTAAAAAACAAGGGACATGAATCAAAACAATGAGAGAAACGAGATATATCCCCAGTCATGCACAGCCAGTTTTAATAAACTCAGTACAGTTTTTCAACACATATATTGTTTTGTCTTCATTCAATGTAATTAGCACATATTGTTATTGCGCCATTGGTTTTGGCCTTGGTGCCCCACATTTTGGCTGTGATGCCCCAATAAATTTGTATTTATCAAAGGCCAAAGTGGCCTTGCCCTAAAATGACTGTAATCGCGGGCCTGTAATCGCGTATTTCCTCTCCTGTTTCTGTCCTCGGAGGAGCCAGTTGCAGTGTGCTGCTTTTTTATGTGCTGCTGCCTCCATTGGCTGATCGTCTCTGCTGACCTAAGATATAAGTTATGAGCAAAAATATGCACCACACAGCCAGAAAAAGAACTTCTTCAGCAGGGCAAGTAAGAATTTAGATGGGGCAAGTAGATTTGAGAAGTACTTGTCCAGCAGGGCAAGTAGGAAAAAACCTTAACGTCGGACCCTGCCATAAAATCCTAATGAGAAAACTGTTCAAATATGGTGTCAGAGGAGTGGTCCATTCTTGGCTTTGACTCCCTGGAAATCCTCTGTGGTGTACCACAGGGTTCCGTTCTTGGACCAAGTTTAATTTGTATGTAAATGATCTTTGTGTCCAGATGTTTAAACAGTATTCTATTTGTGGATGACACCATTTTTTTCTATTCTGGGAGTAACTTAAAAGACATTGTTAAAACTGCTGAACAGGAAATGAAACTACTCAAGAAATGGTTTGATATAAATAAATTGTCCTTAAATACAAGCAAAACAAAGTTCATGATCTTTGGAAACTGCAAAATGAATGAGGTTAAAATAAGAATCGATGATGTTGAAAAAGAAAGAGTGAACAAAACAAAAATTTTGGGTGTCATACTTGACAGTAAATTGAACTGTAAAATGCATATTAATCATGTAAAATCAAAAATATCACAGTCGATAGCAATACCATATAAGACCAAGGATCTGTTAAACAGGCAGACTTTGAACATCATGTACTGTTCATTAATTGTTCCGTACATCACCTACCGCCTGGAGATTTGGGGAAATGCATACAAGACACACACTCAATCAGTCTTTATTTTACAGAAAAGAGCCATACGAATCATCACAAGATCACAGTACAGACAGCATACTAATGGTTTATTTGTAAAATTAAGAGCACTTAAATTCCAGGATTTAGTAGATTACAAGATTGCGCAGATAATGTATAAAGTTCATAACAACTTGTTGCTGAGTAAAATTGTAAATATGTATAGGAATATATATGTTTAAAAAAATAAAAGCTAGGACTAATATTAAATGTATGTCCATCTCTATAAACGGGCTGAACTTATGGAACAATCTTGAATTGTAAGCCTCCATTAGGTGGAGTTGTGTTGCTACCCCCTCTCCCCTGGGATCTCCATAAGTGTTGTGAGGACTCTCACAAAACTTCACCTGAGCCTCCATTGGCATATGGGTGAGTAGATAATGGGTAAATTTTCATTTTTGGTTGCACTATCCCTTTAACACATTTACTCCAGTCAGCACTCTGCTGCTCCATCTACCCAAACAGAGTGCCCAGTGTGCGCTCTGCCACTCCGAAAGTGTGGTACTCTCAATAACTGAACTGTACATTCTGACAGTGCAGGTCCAGTTTGTGCCAGAATGCGCTCTGGCTCTGAGTATTTTTGATTGCACCACTTGCATAATTTTCCTCCAATGTCTAAAACAAGCCAACAGAATTTGCTAGCACTAGCTAATGTCTGTGGAGAAATGTTTTGCCTCCAGCCAAGCCCCATTCATCAAAAAACATCCTACTGTTTACTATCAATATCAGTGCTGAAAAGAATGGGTGGAGGAGCATGTTTGCGCATGTGTGCGCATGTGTTTATATTTGTGTGTGTGTGTGTGTGTGTGTGTGTGTGTGTGTGTGTTTTAAGTTGTATGTGTCAGTGTAGAGGGCGAGCATTTGTTCTTGCAGGAGTCGTCTAGCCCCCGCAAGAATGGAATGTGCCTCTATGTACTGCACAGCACATACCATCAACGTGCTCTTTCTGTCTGACATATATGCACACACACCCATTCATGCACACATGCATACACACATCATTGTCATCATCATCATTGCTGTCCAGTGCATTAACACCCCACAAAGCAATTTACAGGTCACACTTGGGTACAAAGGTCATAAGCAGTGTTGTGAATAAATCACTTTATCATCAGAAAACTGTGTGTGTGTGTGTGTGTGTGTGTGTGTGTGTGTGTGTGTGTGTGTTTCACTCAAATTTAAAGGGAAATGACCAAAGGAAAGGATGACACAAGTTAATCATATTTTACATTAAAAATTACACTTTTAATGTAACACAATTATCTTCATCTCTACTGTTGTTTAATTCATTACAATAAAGAGGTGCCTGTTATTGAAAAGAGGTTTTGAACAAATCTCTTTTTGTCTCTTCCTGCATTTCCTCTTTCACTTCATCGCAACACAATCTGGGTTTTCCTGGCACTGACGTAGGAAAGACAGACGTCAGCAACATAGTGCAAGGCGTTGTTGGGAAAGGCTGCAAGGAGGGCAGGGTCTTTTGGATAGAGACAGATTAGAGGATTTAGTGCCAAACACTACATCACTCATAACAATAGGGAGAGTTTGGATGCAAAGTGAAGGGCTATTATCATTAAGTTTAATGGATTGGAATCACTGTGAAACTGCACACTTGTTGAACATTTTTACCTCACTTCAAGAGACAGGTGGATGAAAGGTGAAGGTGAGGAGGTGAGGGGTAAAGAAGGAGGAAAGGAGAGGAAAACCAATGCAGGAGGTCAGATTTAAGCCCTGGGAACTGCAGAAAACTTCCTGTATTTGATTTGAGAAAGTGTTTTAACAGTTATAATGAGTTTATTTCTTCTTAGATTGCTATGTAGTATTCAGCTATGGAGTTTGATTTAATATGCGCAGCAAAGAAATCTGACCATCGCACAAAGGAAAGCTAAGAAAATCTGTGAAAACTTTGCGTGTAAAGGCAAACGTACTAACTGGATGCAGATGCGCTATTCTGCATCTTTTAAAGATGCAATCCTTAGTGCGCACTGTTAGTAAATCAGTTTGTAAATTTTTTGCAATGAGTTTGCACACATTTCTATACACGCGAACCTTTAGTAGATCTGGCCCATAGAGTAACAAGATTTTCACATTTGGAATGGGCCTCCATTTGCCTTGTATTACAATATATGAAAGACACTTATAATATTGGACACAATGCAAGGTCAGTGCCAGAAACATATTCCAGTATATTTTTGATACATTTTAATAATTACATTTTTTCAGAAGGATAAATTGTGGCAACCATAACATTTAATATTGCAGTTAAGAAGTTGCTCCAGAAGTTCTCCAGTACATTATCTACTTCCAAAACAGGCCATATTCTGATTCTGCACTCCTATTGGTACACTGTAAATAATTTCACTGTAAAATAACAGTTAAGAGTCGGAACACAGGCACCAGCCATATACTGTAATTTTACAGTATCCATACTGTTAATATTTTCACAGTCTATTACCATACAAATTAAATGCAGCATATTTCTGTGATTATTTCAATTTACAGTAGCATTCAGTTTTCAGTGTTACTTTAAATCTTAATTTAAACTTAATTTAGCAGTTTAAAGATTATCTAAAATATTAGTCTTAAAAGCATTTAACATTAGATCTTTATTATATTGTGGGCTACAGACATCTTCTTAAAATATACATTTTATAAATATTATGTGTAATCAGCAATAAAAACTTAGGGGACATTGATGTTAAATATGTTCATTTAAAAGGAAAGCGTCAACATGAATTCTACTACTGTCCTCTTGGATGATCCAGTGAAATGAGCCCATGACATTTTGAAGAGCAAACAGAAACAGCCTACTAGTGTCTGCTCTGAACTCTGGTAATAAACTAAAATTCTTAAATTCAGCTTGTCAGAGATATCCCCTAACCCTTACCCTAACATGACAACACCTGAGATAAGAGCCTCGTCCATACTTGATTTTTTGGGCTGATGTCGATCTTAGGAAGTAAAAAAATTCCTATTTTAATATATATTAATGAAAATGTTATTTCTTAGATGCAGACCATTATAGCTGCCCTGTGAAGTTTTTACATATAACGGTGCACGAGTGTCACTCATATTGCCGACATCATCGAATGGCGCACGCTGACTGTTATTGTTGAAACGGGTGTGGTATGGACCCAAATGCAGTACACAGGCGCTCAGGAACAGTTGGTAATGACCTTTATTTTCACCACAGCAAACATGGTACGGAGCAGGGAGAATACACACAGAATAAAGTTCGTTCTTCGGGCTGAAAGCCCTCACATAGTCTCTGGGGCTCAGACGTGGGGAAGAGACGCGGCCAGAGTCGGCCGTGGAACCGAGGGGAAGCTCCTTAGCCCCTGGCTCCAAGCAGTTCAGTTCTCTTTTGGTGTGAGAGGAAGAGAAATAGCTTACTTCAGCCGATGACGATGAGGAGGAAGCTCCGTGGCCCGAAGAGCCGGCTGCACGTGCTGAGGTGTTGACGGGGAGAGAACAGAGGAGTGGTCGGAGGCAGGTGGGGGGGTCGTAGCCAGATGAGCAGTCAGCGAAGGCAGAGGCACCGATGGGGAGCAGGCAGGAGGATAAACAAGGCCAGGCGGAGGAGTCGTTACCAGCCGAGCCATCAGATACCAGAAACGCTGAGGCAGAGCACGAGGTCAGGGACAGAACGCAGGTGAGTTTACCGGGAGGCAGACGAGGAGAGCAGGTTGGGAACAGGCAGAGTCGGCAGCGGGAGGTCAGACAGGAGATGAATGCTGGAAATTCTTCTGAGGCCTCCGTCCCAGCCTCCTCGTCCTCTTCAGAGACTGATCCCCCGTCTTCCTCCTCAGACCCAGATGTCTCAGATGCAAGAGGGGACTGAGGGTCGGTGTTGTGACCCCCTCGTGCCGAGGCGATGTTGGAGGGCTGATCAGGGTGTTGGCGATGGAACTCCTCAATGAGTCGCACATCCAGGATCTGACGGGCCGGAACCCATGACCGCTCTTCCGGGCCGTACCCCTCCCAGTCGACGAGGTATTGCAGACCCCTCCCACAACGACGAGAGTGCAGCAGGCGGTGCACCATGTAAGCAGAGGCCCCGTCAATGATGCGAGGAGGTGGAGGTGGCAGGGAGGCAGGCTGCAGGGCACTCTCCCGGAACGGCTTAATCCTGGAGACATGGAAGGTGGGATGAATCCGCATGGTGCGGGGCGGCTTGAGCCGAACAGCCACTGGGTTTACAACCTTCTCAATGGGGAATGGTCCAATAAACTTGGGAGCCAATTTCTTCGACTCCACCCTCAGAGGAAAGTCCCGGGTTGACAGCCACACCTTCTGTCCCACCTGGTAAGGGGGGGCCTGGGAGTGGTGGCAGTTGGCGGCAGTCGAATAACGATCTCTGGCCCGTAGGAGAGCGGTCCTGGCCTGTGTCCAGGTCCGGTGGCAGCGGTGGATGAAGGCCTCCACTGATGGGCAGACGGTTTCCTTCTCCTGGGAAGGAAACAGGGGAGGCTGGTAGCCATAAGCGCACTGGAATGGAGAGAGCCCAGTGGCGGAGCTGATGAGGGTATTGTGGGCGTATTCCACCCACAGCAGTTGTGTGGACCAGGAGGCAGGGTGCTTGGAAGCCATGCAGCGGAGCGCCGTCTCCATCTCCTGATTCATCCTCTCGGACTGGCTGTTGGACTGGGGATGAAACCCGGAGGACAGGCTGGTGGAGGCTCCCAGGAGGCAGCAGAATTCTCTCCAGAATGCAGAGGTGAACTGGGGGCCTCGATCGGAGACCACGTCGGACGGGAGGCCGTGGAGCCGGAACACGTGCTGCAAGACCAGCTCAGCAGTCTCCTTGGGAGCTTGGGCAGGGGCACGAAATGAGCCATCTTGGTGAACCGGTCTACTACTGTCAGAATGGTGATGTAGACTCCTCACCACGGCAGCCCGGTGACGAAGTCTAATGAGATGTGAGACCAGGGTCGATGAGGCACAGGCAGAGGGTGCAGGTGACCGGCGGGGGCCCGTCGCGGGGCCTTGTTCTGGTTACAGACTGGGCACGTGTTAACAAAGTCTCTGGTGTCATCATCCAAGGTGGCCCACCAGAACCGCTGTTGCAGAACCTCCTTGGTTCGATGAATTCCAGGATGACAGGTGAGTCGGGAACCGTGGGCCCACTGCAGAACCTCAGACCTCAACTCCTGAGGGACGAATAGGCGCTCTTGGGGGCAGGAGCTGGGCCCCGGCTGGTCCTCCAAAGCAGCTCTTATCTGCTCCTCCACCTCCCAGGTGAGAGCGGCCACCAGACGGGAAGTCGTTGTCTGGACTGGAAGGGCCCTCTTCCCCGACCATGAACTGTCGGGACAGGGCGTCAGGTTTAACGTTGCGGGAGCCTGGCCGATAGGAGAGGGTGAAGCTGAATCTGGCAAAGAACAGAGCCCACTGGGCCTGACGAGAGTTTAGTCTTTTGGCCAAGCGGATGTACTCCAGGTTCTTGTGATCGGTCCAGACGAGGAAGGGGGTCTTGGTTCCCTCCAACCAATGGCGCCACTCCTCCAGCGCCAGCCTCACCGCCAACAGTTCTCGATTACCAATGTCATAATTCCTCTCAGCTGGAGACAGACGCCTGGAGAAGAAAGTGCAGGGGTGTAGTTTCTGGTCCTCAGCAGAACGCTGGGAGAGGACGGCCCCCACCCCCACATCAGAAGCGTCAACCTCCACTATGAACTGTCTCTCGGGGTCAGGGATCAGGAGGATGGGGGCTGAGCTGAATCGCCCCTTCAGGTGCTGGAATGCCTCCTCGGTGGCCGAAGTCCATCGAAAGGGGACCCTGGAGGAGGTGCTGCCACCGTGCTGTAGCCCCGGATGAACCTCCTGTAGAAGTTGGCGAACCCCAGGAAGCGTTGCAACTGCTTGCGAGAGTCAGGGACAGGCCAGGAGGTGACGGCTGAGACCTTAGCGGGGTCCATCTCCATGCGGTCCTGGCCGATGATGTACCCCAGGAAGGAGACAGCGGAGGTGTGGAACTCGCACTTCTCAGCCTTGACGAACAGGGAGTTCTCCAGCAGGCGTTGTAGCGCCGTCTGGACGTGATGTATGTGTTCTTGCTTGGACCGGGAGAAGATCAGGATATCGTCTAGGTAGACGAACACAAACTTGTTGAGCATGTCCCTTAGTACGTCATTGATGAGGGCTTGGAAAACAGCCGGGGCATTGGTGAGCCCGAAAGGCATCACCAGGTATTCATAGAGTCCTGTGGGGGTGTTGAAGGCTGTCTTCCACTCATCCCCCTCTCGGATCCGAACCAGATGATAGGCGTTGCGGAGGTCCAACTTGGTGTAGATGGTGGCCCCTTGGAGCAGCTCGAAAGCTGAGGCGATGAGGGGGAGAGGATAGCGGTTCTTTACCGTGATGTCGTTCAGCTCTCTGTAGTCGATGCAGGGCCTCAGGGAACCATCCTTCTTGTCGATGAAGAAGAACCCCGCCCCAGCAGGTGATGAGGAGGGTTCGATGATCCCAGCGGCCAAGGCATCACTGATGTAGGTCTCCATGGCCTCCCTTTCAGGTGCGGACAGGGAGTAGAGGCGACCCTTGGGGGGAACAGAGCCGGGAAGGAGGTCGATGGCACAGTCGTAGGGCTGATGAGGGGGCACAGAGGTGGCCCTTGCTTTGCTGAACACCTCCCGGAAATCATGGTAGTCGGGGGGCACCATGGAGAGGTCTGGGGTGGAACAGGAGCTGGCAGGCGGCGTGGGTGCAACTGCCGGTCTGAGGCAGATCTGTTGACAGGAGGGGCTCCATCCCAGGATGGACCCCGTAGACCAGTCTATATGGGGGCTATGGCGGCGAAGCCAGGGGTAGCTGAGGATCAGGGGAAGGTTGGGAGACCTCAGGATATGAAACTGGATGGTCTCATGGTGTATGCCGGACAGGAGCATCGGGATGGGGGTGGTCTGATGAGTGACGGTCCCCAGAAGATGACCATCCAGAGCGCTGGCTGGCATGGGACGAGGGAGAGGAACTTGACCAATGTCCAGCTGACGGGCGAGTTCCTCGTCGATCAGATAGATATCTGCCCCCAAGTCGATGAAAGTGGCGAGGGTGTGGGACCCCCCTGCCAGCAGGAGCTGGACATGAAACAGTGGTCTTGGGTTGGGGGCAGAGTTCTGGGATCGGCTCAGCAGAGTGCCCCTCTTTACTGCTGAGCCCTCCCTTTTACTGGACACCGGGAGACAAAATGGCCAGCCTGACCACAGTAGAGGCAGAGATTTCGTCGGCGCTCTTGCTCCTCCGGCGTTAGGCTGGTGTGCCCCACCTGCATGGGCTCCGCCCACCCATGCATGGGTTCAGAGGAAAGGACAGGGGTGGCTGGAAACCCACACTGACGGGCGGAAAGCCAATGATCTCCTCCCTCGTGGCGTTGCTCCCTCCTCCTCACCTGTATCCGTCTGTCTAGCCTCGTGGTCAGCTCGATGAGCCCGTCCAGGGAGCTAGGGAGGTTGAACGAGACCGGCTCATCCTTAACGTAAGGAGCTAGTCCGTTGAGAAAGGCGTCGCATTGGGCAGCAGCATTCCAGTCACTGAGGCGAGCCCGGGTTCTGAAGTCAATGGCATAGTCTGAAACTGTCCGATCCCCCTGCCTCTGACTCATGAGTCCCCCTGTAGCATCAGGACCCAGGGAAACGGGTCCGAACACCTTGCAAAGCTCCTCTGAGAAGGCCTGGAAAGAAGCACAGGCTGGCGTGCCTCTCTCCCACTCCGCTGTACCCCACAGACGTGCCCTTCCAGTGAGGTGGTTGATGGCGAAGGCGACTCTAGCTCCCTCTGTGATGAAGGTATGGGGTTGCAGGGCAAACAGAATTGAACAGTTCGTCAGGAAAGGCTTGCAACCCTCAGGATCCCCAGCGTAGCGTTCTGGCGCCCCCACCCAGGGTACAGATGTGGTGCTTGATGATGGCCCCGGGATCGGAGCCCCTGGGCGGCTAGCGAGGTTAGCGCTCGTTCCAGAGCTGACGCTGACTGACGGGTCTCTGCCGTGTTGGGCGCTAACTGAGCCTCATGCTGCTGGAGCATTCCCTCCACCCGGGCTAGGCGAGACTGAGGAGAAGCGGGGTCTGCTGGGTCCATTTCTGGCCAGATTGTACTGAAACGAGTGTTGTATGGACCCAAATGCAGTACACAGGCGCTCAGGAACAGTTGGTAATGACCTTTATTTTCACCACAGCAAACACGGTACGGAGCAGGTAGAATACACACAGAATAAAGTTCGTTCTTCGGGCTGAAAGCCCTCACACAGTCTCTGGGGCTCAGATGAGGGGAAGAGACGCGGCCGAAGTCGGCCGTGGAACCGAGGGGAAGCTCTTTAGCCCCTGGCTCCAAACAGTTCAGTTCTCTTTTGGTGTGAGGGGAAGAGAAATAGCTTACAGAGGAGTGGTCGGAGGCAGGCGGGGGGGTCGTAGCCAGATGAGTAGATGAGTAGTCCGCGAAGGCAGAGGCACCGATGGGGAGCAGGCAGGAGGATAAACGAGGCCAGGCGGAGGAGACGTTACCAGCCGAGCCGTCAGATACCAGAAACGCTGAGGCAGAGCATGAGGTCAGGGACAGAAGGCAGGTGAGTTTAATGGGAGGCAGACGAGGAGAGCAGGTTGGGAACAGGCAGAGTCGGCAGCGGGAGGTCAGACAGGAGATGAACGCTGGAAAGTCTCGCATGACGCTGAAGAACAATCTGGCAACGAGTGAGAGTGCTGGAGAGGCTTATATGCAGGGCTGATTATGATGAGCTGCAGCTGTGTAGGCAGGTGAGCAGAGTTGGGCTGATAAGGTGGGCGTGGCTGGCAGGTAGAGTGGAGCAGAGGGAGGGAGAGTGGAAAATCACTGCAGCAGAGTGACAGGAGGGGAATGAGAGACAGGGACTGTGACAATTGTTGCAGTACTTGGAAAAGATGGCGCCAATGGGCAAAACTCCACAGGGCAGCTTTAATGTTACCAAAATAAATTAAAAAAAAAAAAAAAAAACGCCTATAAATATGGGCTAAGTGTTTGAACTATTCAAATCTCCATCTCTTTAAATCATAATCTGCACCATCACTAGCAGCCGTTTTTTAGAAAAACATTTCCTGTCAATCTTCAGCAGTTATAATCGGCTAATAATCTTCCACTGTGGCTGAGAGGTAGAGCAGGTCGTTGACTAATTGAGAGATCCGGTTCGATCCCTGGCTCCTCCAGTCAGTGCATGTCGAATATGTCGAGTGTCGAGTATCCTTGAGCAAGATACTGAACCCCAATTTGCTTCTGATGGCTGTTCCATTGATGTGTCAAAAACTGAGTAGCAGGTTGCAGCTTGTAGGGAAGCCACCAGTATGTGAATGTGTGTGTGAATGGGTAAATGTTACTCGCAGTGCATTCTCAGAACCCATTCAGCGTCTGACTTCCGGCAGACCCCCGATTTTTTGGCATCCTGGTTTGATTTGGGCGGAGGAGGTGAATTTCCGTTTCCGACTTCCGTTTATATATAATAAGTAAATATGCTGAACCATCGCGATGGATTCAGAGTTTGCAGTGACGCCAATTGTGTTCCGCCTTGTTAGTTCACCGCACGGACCATTTAACCTGGCAACAACTGCAGCAGTTTCACTGGAGGAACTGCGGCCATTTGAGAGTGAGGCAACACACAGTCCATATGGAGATCGCCATCTCCAGTCACGCTTTGAGGATCTACGGAAACAAAGTGGTCTAAGGCAGCCAATGACCTGGGAGACCTGTGTGGAACTCAATATCACATTGAAGAACATGGCTGATTTGTAACAGAACTGAAAATACAGGTAATAACTGTTGAACTTTAGACACTAAAGGTCAACCTAACAGTTTGTTATACAATAAAGAAAATTAGTACAGTCCAAAACCAGGTGAGTTTTGTATTTCAAAGTCCATGTCCTTTTGAAACTCTTCATAAGTCATTGACAGTAGAATTTCCATTGTGTTTGCACAGGTTCTGCTGTATGGGAAGCGAAACACCCTTTGAAACACCAGCTTTGGTCTTGGGTTAATCCAAGATGGGGACAGAGAACTGAGTCCTGTGGTGAACATCAGGATGTCAAGGAGGGAAAGTCCTGTTTGTTTATCTGAAAAAAAAAAATGTTATAAAAATGTGTTTTATTAAACCTGTCATTCATAAAAGATGAGAGAAATGGTAACAATTGTATGATATGCTACTGTAATAAACCTTCTGTATCGAGGAGATAGTCTCTCCAGAATGCTAGTACTCTGGTTTCATCTTTCTTGTGGTGCCTTGTTCACTGAGTTGAACCTCAAAATGGTTATCCGGTGTTGTGGATGTCAGCTGTTCCACACTTGAGCACATAAATGCCTTGAATATGGATGCATGCTGCTTCAAAGCATGAATCACATTAAGTGCTGAAAGCCCATCCTTGAACCTACAAAATATTCAGAGAGAAAAAACACTCTAAAATGCTTAGAACAATAGCAGTATCAGAGAAAACTGGGAACATTTAAGAGGTATTTCAACAGTTTGGCAAAATGGTCTATTGCTATAATCCCTATAGTCATATGAGTAGGTACATTACCTTCTGTTATCAGACCCTGTTATGGCAGTAGGTCAATTTTCCAAAATGTTGAACTACCGCTTTAAGCATACTAATTACTAGATACTTGATACAATTAACTTAATGTAAAGTCTTAAAAATTTGAATGAATATGTGAAAATAAAGCATATTACCTTTGTATTGAGAAATGGTTGCGGTAAATGAAGTACCACTGCATGAAATCCTTAATGATTATCTTCTTGTCCAGCACAACATTTGGGTACTGAGGACAACCAGCAGTCTGCAACAGACCTGAATGTTTGCATGCAGTTCATTCAGTGTTGCTGCACTGGATATCTGGGAGACAATTACCATACATTTAGGTGAAATGCCACCAACTTCCCATACTGAAAGATAAATATGGAAAGAAATCAAACAATTTTCATATTGTCCATGCTATAAAATAGGAAGGAGGCACTTAATTAAGCTAATGTTCTGAGATGGTGCAAACTGGATTTTACTACAAAGGGTTGGGTTGTTAGATTACAAGTATTCACTATTCATGTTTAAAAAAAAGATGGAACAAATACCTGAGAACAGATATTTGGTTTTAAAAAAGGAATTCAGGGGCAGAATTAGTCAAAATTTTGTTTTAGGGGTTGAGATAGACTATAGATAGATAGTTGAGAAAGTTGTGTGGTAACACTTTGTGAGCTTTGTTGATTTGACAACATACCTCAAGTAAGGAAGCTCTTATGGTATCATCTGTGATGTCCTCAATCCTTGCTTCAACATCAACGGTCGATTTTCCCGTGAGGTGGTCATAGAGCATTTCCGACAAGAATCGAGGACCTGGACCACCATGGACTATTGATGTAGCGATCATCTTCCCAACCTGAAAATATTCATCATCTCTGGCAGCTGTTGATATTTTACCATCCATTAGTGCCACAATTAAAAGTTTCAAGTCCACATGAAAATGCATACCAGAGTTAATTTCACTGAATCCAGGTGCAGAGCTAAAACCAGACGTTGAATTTCCAGTATGAATTCCAAAATTATTTTCAGAAATGCAATGTACTTAATTTAAGTCTGAAACAATAAAATGTTTACCTGTGAGAAAACGTGAGAAATTTCCTATCTTCTTCTTCTTCAAAGACTCTCCTTGATCTAAGGCAGTCTATCAGCAGGGTGAGGAACTCCCGTATGGGAACACCAGTGTCCACTGCATCCTCTGCTCGCCCCTCATCATCAGTAAATTTAACCAAAATTTCATGTGATGGGTCGTAAGATGATCGCTTAAAGCCTCTGAGTGCTCCATCCCATATATTTGTTGATGTTGAACCTGTTGTATGATGTATTGGTAATCTTGGAGGCTAATTCTGAAACAATGTTTTCAGCACTTAAGCTCAAGCCCTGTGGACTGTAATATCAGTGTACATGATTTCCAATATTGGAGCCAAAAATAACAATGAGGTACTAACTAGTAATACATCATACCTTTCCTCTGCAGGGTAGTCTGTGTGGTCATCTGAGTCAGACTCACTGTCAACAACCATAGGCACATACACGCTGGTGTAGTTGCTGCAGGGAAAGAGTTCATAGACTCAACTGTAAAATGCACAGTTAACTGTTTTTGTTTGTTTTACACAGAATGACAAGCCAATGATACCTGAATAAAAGGTACATTCTTACATGGCCCAGAAATTAAAAAAAATGTGTTTGTTGGAGTTCTAATTTTATTTTGACTTTTGGGGTGAGTTGGGGTAGCTGTTTGAAAATGTAGAAAGACTAGTCTTTAGTAAGCTTTTTGTAATGATGCAATCTAGCAATAAAAATTAATATTAATAAACAGTTGGACATTCCAAGAAAGAAAGTATAAACATATAAAGGGATTGCAGGAACTAGGCTAAATGTTGGCATAACACCTTCCATTTTTTAACTATTCATTATTTTCTTCATTCAACACATATTTACACACATTAACCAAACATGTTAAGGTTGCAACTACCATCTTACCTATAGCAGGTATTCAGATTCTGTGAAGATTTTAACTGTTCCTGGGTGGGTGGTTGCTGTCCATCCTAAATAAAAATAACACATTTTTAAGTTAATCAGTTAGTCACTCAGCATTGTTACCTGCACATCATAAAGGATGGATACAAAGGACTTAGGATAACTAAGTGAATTTCCAAAATTATTTACTGGTATTTCACAAATTTATGTGAAGACAGTCAATACTATTGGGTATAATCTTTTTTTTTTTTTTTTTTTTTTTTTTTTTTATTCAACTTACTTGATGAGATTCTGGTTGTAGGCACCTGGAGGGTCTACTAATAACACATAATGCATGAATTTCCCTGCTCCACTACTGATTACTTGTTTTGTTTATAAAGCAAATACATCACTTGACAAAGGCAATTTTTTACCCTGCAAAAATGTTGTCCATTTCTTGGGGTGCTCACATTATCTGTAATGTCTCAGACCTGCATACAAAACATAACATAAACACATAACAAATTAGATTAAATGCAATTTTCTAACTTAAAGGGATAGTTCAACATCATGGCAAATTGGCCTATTGCC
Organism: Epinephelus cyanopodus; assembly: GCA_026686955.1. NCBI lineage: Eukaryota > Metazoa > Chordata > Actinopteri > Perciformes > Serranidae > Epinephelus > Epinephelus cyanopodus. The sequence continues at coordinate 4,580,674 of CM048919.1, forward strand.
ATATTCTCTGCAGTCATGAGTAGGTACATTACCTTCAATTATCAGTGCCTGTTGTTTTAAGACCAGGGGGCAGAGGCACAAGCTGCTTAGCGAACAAAATGGAGGTGGACAGAATGAGTCTGTCTGTCCTTCAAATCATCAAATACATGATAAAACAACTCCAAAATGCTCTTGTGGACAAGTTGTGACCTGTACATTCACCTATAGGGCATATAGTGCAATTTATTTGCTTCATGTGTCATAATGTTACATAATTATGCATTATTATTTCATAGTGTGGTGAATATGCAGGTCACTACTTTTCCACAAGAGCATTTTGGAGTAGTTGGATTGCTTATTTGATGAGACGGACTCATACCATCCACTCCATTCTGTTCTCCAAACGGCTCACGCCCCTCCCAGGATCTCAAAACTGATAGGTAAAGGTCATGTACCTAGCAATAGGCCAGTTTGCCAAAATGTTGAACTATCGCTTTAACATGTATGCACTTACCACAGTGTCAGAGAGATCACTTTCCACAGATGGCAAGTTCACATGGACAACACTGTCATCTTCACTTGAAGACTGTTCAGTACAACCTTTGAAATCATGAAACCATTTAGACAAAAATTACTATAATGTTTTGAGTAATTGGCAGAATTTATCTTGCACAGATAAGATATAGTGATAAGATGAGATATAGATAGATATCAGATAAGTGGAAAGACTCTGAAAATCAAACCATGAATGAAATATGAAATGGAACACTTACAACTGGTTTCAAAAATCCTCTGCAGTGCAAATGTATAGTGTTATCTTCTGGTAGGCCTTCCCTATTGCCTCCTTGTACTTCCGGACAGTGAAAGGGTCATCTGTTCCTGGGATCTTTATCACTTGTCTGCCATCAGGGTACAACAAAACATGGACAACATCCTGGGAGTGACTTCCCTCTTACAGTTATGTAAGAGGGAAAGTTATGTTTTTGCCACATACACAGCAAAAGGCAGGGGAAGCTGTAAGTGCAGATCCACAGAATGGACAGTACATCTGCAAAAGGAAAAAAAGGACAGGGAATGTCCTTTTTATGGAAAACTGTGATAAGAGGGTTTTTTAATGTACTATTAAAACGGGTGCTTTATATCAATCTCTAATCATTTTATCTTAATAAGCAGGCTAATCTACATGCAAATGTGCAGCCTTGTGACATCTGGTGTAAAATACAATAAAATAAACGTTATGTGCAGCGTTGTACAGTGATATAAACATAATATATAAATATAATCAAATAAAAGTCACATTACCGTTCCCGCTGTATGTTGAAACACCGTGGTTCAGTCAGCTGTTCTGTCTCTCTCTCCATCCCGTGTGTCTTTCCATTGAGCTGTTATGCTGAGAGCGCCCCCTGCAGGTTTGGAGCACTTCCCGGTTATGAAGCGTTTTTCTTTTGAAGATGGTTTCTTGGTTTGTATCGGTTTGTGCTTTGCATCATTTCTCTATTTGCAGCGCGTTTGATGATGATGCATTTGTCTTAGTTTTTTGCAGCACGTTTTTTCATTTGCACCACGTTCCTCTTTTTGTACCTCGTTTAGACTTCTGTTTGAGTTTGTGAATTTGAATCGTTTCTGTACTTGAAGCTGTTTTTTCTAACATAGACGCATTTGGCCGTTGCACTGCGTTTGGCCCTTGTCGGCCACCATCACACAGACAGTATTTTCTAAGGGCTGTATTATGAAGTATCCACTATTTATTCTTTATACCCCCTTCTTATCCTTCACTTCTGGTTTAAGACTTGTGGCAATGTCAGTATTATAAAGCATCCACTGTTTCCTCTGTGCTGAACTCATGTGGTGAAGAGGGAGCTAAGCCGAAAAGACAAATCTTTCGATTGAGCGATCCATCAGCGTCCCAACCTCCACCTATGGTCATGAGCTTTGAGTAGTGGACGGAAAGAATGACATCACGGATAGAAGCGGCTGAAATTAGTTTCCTTTGTGGGGTAGCTGGGCTCAGCCTTGAAGATAGGATGAGGAGCTCAGACATCCAGAGGGAGCTCGGAAAAGGAGGGAGAGGGACATTTGGAGGTCTTTGCTCAGCAGTTCAAAATAGATTGAAGGATGAATGGATGTTTCCTCTTCTTATTTTTTACTTCACTTCACTCTCAGCATATGAGAGGGTGCCAAGAGAGGAATTGTGGTACTGTATGAGGAAGTCAGGAGTGGCAGAAAAGTATGTGAGGGTGGTGCAGGACATGTATGAGGACACTGAGACAGTAGTGAGGTGTGCAGTCGGACAAATGGTTTCAGGGTAGGGGTGGGGGTGGGCTTAAATCAGGGTTCGGGTCTGAGCCCTTTCTTGTTTGCAATGGTGATGGACAGGTTGACAGACGAGGTAAGGCAGGAGGCTCCCTGGAGCATGATGTTTGAAGATGACATTGTGATCTGTGGTGAGAGTAGAGAACAGGTGGAAATGAACCTAGAGAGATGGAGATCTGCACTGGAGAGAAGAGGAATGAAGGACAGTAGAGGCAAGACAGAATACATATGTGTAAATGAGAGGGAGGCAGGTTAGAAAGGTGAAGATTCAAGGAGTAGAGGTCGTGAAGGTGGATGAGTTCAAATACCTGGGGTCAACCATCCAGAACAGTGGACAGTGCACAAAAGAGGTGAAGAGGAGAGTGCAGGCAGGATGGAGTGGGTGGAGACGAGCGTCAGGGCTGATGTGTGACAGGTGGAAAGCAGCAAGAGTGAAAGGGAAGGTTTACAAGACAGTAATGAGACCTGCTATGATGTATGGTTTGGAGACAGTGGCACTCTCTAAAGGACAGGAGGCTGAGCTGGAGGTGGCAGAGATGAAGATGCTGAGATTTTCAGTGGGAGTGACCAGGATGGACAGGATTAAAAATGAGCAGATCAGAGGTACAGCTAAGGTTCAGCAGTTTAAGGATAGAGACAGTGGATATATTGGACAAAGGATGTTGGGGATGGAGCTGCCACTCAAGAGGAAAAGGGGAAGACCCCAAAGAAGATACATGGATGTAGTGAAGGAGGACATGGAGATGGCTGGTGTATCAGTAGAGGAGGCAGGGGATAGTGTGAGATGGAGGCAGATGATACGCTGTGGTGACCCCTGAGGGGAGCAGCCGAAAGACTAAAAGAATTATTATTATTATTACATTCAACGATTATTAATTTCTTATTGACTATAATATATTCATATTGTGTATTACTTATTTCTTTGCTTTTAGGGTTGTTGTTTTTAAAAGATATTTTTTGGAGCATTTTTGCCCTAATTGATTGAAAAGCTAAGCATGAAAGGGGGAGAGAGAGAATGACATGCAGCAAAGGGCCACAGGCAGCAACAGCCTTGTATATGGGGCGCCTGCTCAATCCACTAAGCCACCAACACCCCAAGGGTTGTTTTGACACTTTTCTTTGACTTGTTCATTTCTTCTACTCCTCCTCCTTTGGTAAGAAAGCTGTACTATAGCCTTAATATTTAAGTAGTACCAGGGATGTCATTGTTGTCAGCCGTTTAGCTCTGTAACAGTACTGCTCCCTGTCAGTAACCCAGTACTTAGAAAAATACTTACAGTCAAAGCCCATCTCTCCTCCAAAAACCTGTTTGAACTATTTTAATCCAGCTTCTGCTCACAGCACAGCACTGAAACCACCCTCCTCAAAGTCACCAACGACTTCTTCCTCACCTCAGACTCTGGTCATTCTCCCTAGGGGATAGGGTGAGATGGAGGCAGTTGATCCGCAGTGGCGACACCTGAAGGGAGCAGCCGAAAGACTAAGAAGAACTATGCCTATCACCAACGACTTCCTCCTCACCTCAGACTCAGGTCCATTTTAAATCAGCTTCTGCTCACAGCACAGCATTGAAACCACCCTCCTCAAAGTCACAAACGACTTCATCCTCACCTCAGACTCTGGTCATACCAACATTCTCCCACTTCTCGACCTTAGAGCAGCCTTTGACACCATCAACCATACAGTTAGTTCTCCTCTCCCGCCTTGATTCCTCCCACAACATCACCAGCAGTTACCTCTCCTGGCTAAGGTCATACCTCACAAACCAACAATTGTTCATCAACATTAACAACTTCACTTCTTCCCTTGCCCCTCTGTTCCAAGGCGTCCCCCAGGGTTTGGTGCTTGGTCCTCTCCTAGTCATTCTCTACATGCTCCTCCTTGGAAACATCTTTCACAGCAATGGTATCAACTTCCACTGCTGCGCCAATGATGTCCAGCTTTACATCTCCACTAAATCCATTACCACTGAAACTCACTCCACACTGACCACCTGCCTCAATGAAATCAAATCCTGGATGCAAGCCAACTTTCTCAAACTTAACTGTGCAAAATTTGACATAATAAGCATCAGTCCAAAATCCCTCACAAAACACTCGCAGCGTCTGCCTCACTACTGATTCCACTCTACATTCCTCCCCACTCATCTGCAGCCTCTGAGTTATTTTTGACAGCAACCTCTGCTTTTAAAAACATGTCAGTCAAATCACCAGTGCTGCCTTCTTTCACCTAAAAACCTAAGCTTGTCTCCACCCACATCGCTCTACCCCTCTGCTGCCAAAACTCTCATCCTTTGCTCATACCTTCATCACATCCAAAACTGATTACTGTAGCAGCATTCTTTATGGTACATCATCCCAAGTTCTAAATAAACCTCAATATAGCTAGAACTTTGCCGCCCTCCTGCTCACCCATTCCTGCTCCCGTGATCACATCACCCCTGCCCTCCAGAGCCTCCACTGGCTCCCTGTCCCACAATGCATCCAATTCAAAGTCCTTCCCATCACTCATAAAGCCCTCCATAACCAGGCCTCCTCCTACCTAAACAACCTGCTCCACCACCACACTCCCTCTCACAGTCTCGGCTCCTCTGATGCAAACCACCTGACTCCACCACTCAGGACTAAGCAGCAGACCTGGGGTGACAGAGCCTTCTCCATAGTTGCCCCCTCCCTCTGGAACCCTCTCCCCAGACACATTCAAGACTGCACTGACCTCTCCCAATTCAAATCACTCTTCAAAACAATTTTTTTCAAAATGCGTGAATAATGTTGTGTGTATTTTAATGTATTCTATTTAATGATCATTTTTAAACTAATGTAAAGTGTCTTTGAGTACTATGAAAAGTGCTTCACATGTATTTTTATTAGTATTAGTATTTATACTATATACTGTAATGAAATGACTTGTAAATCATTTGTCCTTTTCTCTAAAACTCCCAGTTGTTACTCCCTTTTTCCACTGCACCAACATTTAAGTAGGAACAGTGAAGTAATTTATTCATAGATGATATTATGCTGCATTAAGAGTACTTAAAGTGTCAGGTAAGTACACTGTAAGTTGCAGATAATATTTTAACCTGTTACTTTATTCAGGCAAAAAAAGGCCTTAGAAAATAATCTCTAACAAAGTTTAGTAAGAATAAGAACAAAGTAAGGTCTGTGGTAAAAAACAAAACAACAACAACAACAACAACAACAAAAAAAAACAAGTGCATGTATTTCAGGTAAGGCAGTATGTTGACAATAAAGTTAAACAGAATAATTAAGCCATTGTGCATCTGGGCTCCATGTGTGAAATGCTTATGGTTATGACTGATAATGGCTACAGTCATGATTGTGGTTATGACTGTTCTATTATTATGTAAAATCCAGTCCAGGATTATTCAGCTTGTTGGAATGTGTCTACACAGTCTCTGACCAGATGTGAGTTTGATCTTCAAATCTTCAGGATTACAAAATGCTTGTAAAAATAAATATAAGCGCTATAGAGAATTCATAAATCAAATAACTAAAGAAGCAGAAGATAAATATGAAAAAATATAAAAATAAGTTAACTAATATTATGAGGATATGTAGGAAGGAATATTATATTAAAATATTAAACAGTAACAAAAGCAATACTAAAGGAATATGGGAAATATTAAACAATCTTATCAAAAATGGTTCGAGACAACAAAGTTACCCTCAATATTCTACTGATAACGACATAAAAAATGACAATATGGAAGCTGCGCAGTATCTTAGCACTTCTGGACAGAGACCTCAGTTGTACCTGGAATCTGCTAGCTACCAAAGCTAACAACGACCAAGTAAAAAAATACACAGCATACCATCATCAAACCACAAAGCACCACTGATTTGTTTATGGTAAGATTTAACATTTGTATGGTAGGCTAATCTTACGTTAGCTAATGTGTCATCGTGTTGAAATAAATGTTAGCATAAAACTAACGTCACTGTATGCATCTGTCCCGACTTGTGAAACACAATATTTATAAATTATATTTCACGTCTTCACAAGACTAAGCTGGGCCTTTTTAACAGTAATGCAATTATGTGCAATGTGGTGAAACACCAATTTATAGCACCCAGGCGGGAGTAACATTATATGGAGGAGAGGGGAGAGGGAGACCCGAGTGGGGGGCTGGCTGCCCGGGGGTTCCGGTGGGAGTGTGTGTGGGGCCGGGAGGGCAGGCTCTGGGGAGAAGGAGACCCAAGCAGGTGGCGAGAGGTCGGACGCTTCCAGAGAGGGGAGAGTGTGAAATATAGCTAAATAAGATGAAAATAGAAAAATGTCTGTCTTTTATTTTCGTTTTCAGTGTTTAATTAAGGTGGAAGAGTAAAGACGCGATTGTAGTTGTTTTTGCGTTTCATGTGCTTATTTTTTAGAAAAGAATTTGATTACAAATGAGAGAAAAATGAAATGCATATAATAACATTAATAGATTGATTCACAACCTACCTACCATAGCTACTTTTACATTTTCTGTTCACAGATGCTTGGTGCAATCAGATTAAACAGAAGGAGCCGATTATAGATGCAGTCTGCCACAAGGTGTTCAACAGAATGATTAAGCTTTTCGACATTACATACCACATAGCTAAGCATGAGAAGCCCTTTGCATATTGAAACTGGAAAGGACACCTTGTTGGGTTTGGTGCAGATGGAGCCAGTGTCAACTTTGGGTGTCGGCAGGGGATCTATACAAAGCTACAGAACTAGATGCCGTGGCTGATGGGCATTCACTGTGTGGCTCATCGTTTAGAACTTGCGTGCAAGAATGCATTCCAGGGCACCTACTTCAGTCAAGAGGTTGATGGTTTCTTGTCCTTTTACACAGCTTTTTACAGAGGTTCAGGGAAACGACTAAGAGAGTTGGACCAAATGGCAGACATTCTGGAACAAACAGTTATGACCGCTACAAGACTTGATGGGGTACGATGGTTGGACCATCATAGAAGAGCACTTAAGTCCCTGGAGGCCAATCTCCCTGCTGTAATTGCCCATTTGAGTGAAATCGGGAGTGACCAGCACAAGGACATACAAAAATGTGATGCTGCAAAAGTGAGAGGTTGGCTAAATAAAATTAGAATTCACAATTTCCTTTTACGAGGGTGGCACAGTGGTGTGGTGGTTAGCACTGTCGCCTCACAGCAAGAGGGTTGCCGGTTCGATCCCGGGTGTGTGAGCCGTTCTGTGCAGAGTTTGCATGTTCTCCCCGTGTCAGCGTGGGTTCTCTCCGGGCACTCCAGCTTCCTCCCACAGTCCAAAGACATGCAGTTTGGGGACTAGGTTAATTGACAACTCTAAATTGTCTGTAGGTGTGAATGGTTGTTTGTCTTTATGTGTCAGCCCTGCGATAGTCTGGCGACCCGTGACCCTCAAGAGGATGAAGCGGTTAGAAGATGAATGAATGAATGAATTTCCTTTTACACATGGGAGTCTACATTGTTGTTTTGGCTGAGCTGTCACACCTCTCACTTACTTTCCAGAAAGATGGCCTCTCTCTCCCAACAGCTGTGGAGGCAGTTATTCTCACAGGGCAAGTTTTTAAAGACATGGTGAAGCATGATGGACAGACACTAACAGCCATAAAGATGACATGTGAGACAGGTGTATACAGGGGCATTGAGCTCATAGGACAATACACTGAGGCTAGACAAAAATTGAAAATGTCCAGAGAGGACCTCATCAATGATCTAGCTGCCTGCCTGGATGAAAGGTTTCAGTCAAAATTAAGTTCAGCCTGAATCTGATGAAGATTTAGCTACATATGGCAATGAAGAGATACCACTACTGCTGGAACACTTCAAGGAGGTTGTCATTTCCAATGGATGTGATACAGAGCATGTAATGCCTGAATGGGCACGTTTAAAGAAAATAATTAAAATAAACTACAGGGGTGTCACATGGGGAGACCTGTGGCCTCAGATCTCGCAAATCTGGTCTGAGCAGTTTCCTAACTTGCTTCATGTCATTGAGATTATTGAGGTCTTGCCAGTGTGGACATCAAAAGTTGAGAGAGCTTTCTCTCTTCTGAAATGTATAAAGACAGACTGGAGAATAAACCTCAAAACAAACACAATAGAAAATCTCATGCACATCTCTCTTGAGGGACCACACGAAGAAGATGCTGTTAGTGGAAGGTGCAGTTAAGAAATGGTTCCAAAGTGCACAAAGGAAAAGGTGCCCATTAATATTACCATATGGGAAAAGGACAGTCCTCCACATCAGCTGCTGCAGCAAAAGCAATCCCAGATATAAATAACACAGAGTCTAAGTCTGATATTGAAACCTATGAACAATAAGATGAACTGCACTTGAGAAGCCCAGAGTCTAACTCAAGCAGTGAAGTCCATGCACTATAAGATACTGCACTTGAGAAGCCTAGGTGGTAGTCTAAAACTGACATGCACAATTAGATGCCCTAAAGTAGTCGCACACAAATTAGCTTTTTGAGTCAGCTATTGTAGCTTATTTGAATGTGTAATGGCTATTACTGCAGCAATTTCCATTGTTGATGAGTTCAGTTTCATTTGTAAGGTACCTGTTTAGACTTTAAGTTGGGAAAATCATTTTATTTTTCTACATCTTATTTTATTAGACCTACAGTTTCTAAAGAAACAATCTGTTTGCACTGCGCTGTTTTTAAGGTTTTGTGTTATATTTACAGACTGTTAAGAGCTAAATAAACCCTAAATAGTTTGCCTACAGCTGTCTCCTGCTTTCTGTCATAGCTACTACTTGCACACTTCTCTCTGAAAAAGAAATGGTATGCTTTTCATTTATTTGCGTTGGAATTTGGCAGAAGCCACTGTGCATCTTAATCTATAAAAATAACCAAGCTCTAACTACAGTTTTTTCCATGGCCCCCAATCATTTAAAAATTGCCCCCAAAATATTTTCTTAATTTCATACCCTGCCTTCAGGCCAGCCTTTTCTAGCCACTGGTAGGATTTCTTGATGGCAGCCACTTCCTCTATCTGCCAATGGTACATTCTATGGAGTGGTTTGGTCTTGGTTCTTGTTCTGGGAGGTTGCTGTGGTCTGCTCTTGCGTCCACCAGCCACTGGTCCATTGGTATTGTGTGATACCTCTTTCTCCCAGATGCCCCTCCAGTAACCTTCTTGTTTTGTTGTTTACTTGCAGTTGGGAGTACACTCTTAATAGACCTTTGGTTTGCATACAGCCTCTTTCAAAATAAACGTGCTGTGTTGACACAACACCGTGACATTTCTTCTGGAGTGAGACCAAGTTGATTATGTAAACAGCATATTATTATATATATCTCAGGAGATTTTCAACATACTTAATGTGCCTTGTGCTTTCCTTCTGCTTTACATTGGGTCATGTTTTTTTGGGTTTTTTTAAAGGGGGTGTGGCTCTTCTGCAGTCCACCTAGGTGATGTGGAACACTGTCATTGGCTTATAGAGATCCTATCAAATAATTCTGTGCATTTGATCGGAGTCTTGACAGTAATCGCAGCTCAAGACATCCTGGAAAAGTTATGTCCATTTGAATGGACAGGGGATCTGAATGGGTTAAAATAATTACAGAAACATTTTACTTTAAATACAATCATTTATTTATTAAATATTAAAAAAGACTGTAAATGTGTCAGACATCCACTTGATATATGACTAAGTCAGCCTGCTGAAGAGCAATGGAATCTTGCCCTGGTAGGCCAAAGCCAGCCACACAACACAACACATTAGCAACAGTAACAACAGGAAAAGATTAAAGTGCATGACAATAAAAGACAATGTTAACAATATTGTTGATCGCAGACCAGAAACATTTACCACAGCGACCAGGATGTGATGATGATTAAAGTACTAAGTGTTGATGTTATTGCACAGTACCTGATTTCCATTTCTTGTTAACTTTATGTTTTGGGGGCGGCAGTAGCTCAGTTCACCTCCTGGGCACTGCCGAGGTGCCCTTGAACAAGGCACTGAACCCCCCAACCGCTCAGGGCGCCTCACCAAGGGCAGCCGCCTCACCCATCTCTCCACTTTTTGTGCATGTATAGGCCCTGTTTGTGCATGTGTGTGTCTTTCGGACCTGTGTGTAATTGACAAGCAAGAGTGAAAACATTGAATTTCCCCTCAGGGGGATTAATAAAGTAAATAAACTTAACTTAAAACTTAAACTTATCTCCTTGTCTTTGAAGTATGGCAAATACACCATCATTGAAGTGAAAATCCAGTGGATGATCTGTGTTCTTCAGGATGGCCTCCACCATCACCACATCCCCCTAGTGAGTTAGGGTTGTCAAAAATGTCAATACTCCGGAAAGTATCGATATTCAAACGCTGTATCCGGATATGATACTAATTTGCCAAGGTATGAATACTACTACTAGCATCCGACCAGCAGGCAGAGAGCCCTCACCGCGACCCAGCTTGTTGTTGTGCATGCACCAGCACAACTAACTTGGCCAAACATCTTAAGGACTGACACCCTGGCCTCCATGATGAATTCTGACAGGTTAGTAAACCTCCCATTCACCATTTAACTTGATGTATTAAACTTATTACAGATGTTAGCGTGGCTGGTGGCCTGCATTAATGTTGACTGTTTTGTGATTAGCTGTGGCTAGCACGCTACTAGGCCGCGCTAGTCGCATTTAGCTTGCTGCTCAGTTCATGTTGGTTGTTTTGTAATTAGCCATTAGCCACGGCTAACAGCCTTTAGCTAGCTTGCGTTACTCAAACGTGTTGTTTTCTCTTAAAGTTGCAGAGTGAAGCAGAGAAAACTTGACCTGCAACTAAAGAGAAGAAGCAAGCACAGCCAACTCTACCACTTCTGTTTGACAAGCAACGAAAATACGACCCTAAGTCACCAGAAGCTGTGAAACTAAACAGCTGTGGCAGAGTACATCTGTGAGGATCAGGTTCCTATTTATTTATAGTTCTTTGCAGTTTGCATTACCTCAAAAAAAAACAGTTTCTTTTTGCACTACCTCAGTGCAAATAATCCAAAAATCTATATGCAAACAACACTTGTCTAAGTTAAAAGAATAATACCTCGGACAACCTTAAAATATTGTCAAATTGTGTTATATTTGGGTTATTCATTTTGCATTTATTTGCACTCAGTGAGAACAAAATGTGATTTTTTAAAAAAAAAAAATTTATATATTTTTTTTTCATTTTCTTATTATTTAACTGTGGTTCTGTTGAGAAAGCATGTTCCATGTTGAGATTGAAAAAGCTTTTTTGAGTTTTTCATGTTAATAAAAATTATTGTTATGGCTTTAAGTATTTGTCATTTTTTTCCCCCGCGGTATCGAAAATGGTATCGAGTATCGAATATTTTCCTGGGTATCGATATCAAGTTTGAAATTTTAGTATCACCTCTTTAGTATAAAGAGGTGGCTCTGCCCCTTTTTGTAGAGTGCATCTGTGTTAAGGGTTTTTTCATTCACAGAAAAAACAGCACATACAAGGAGAAATTAAATTACACAAATATAGAAAAATATCAAAGGATAGTTATACACAAATTATAAAATTGAGACAAAAACATGTATGTAGGGGTCATGTCTCTTGCTTCAATAGAACTCGATGACGTCATGAGTAGCGTGGGGTCATGGGGGGAGTTTACATTCATGATCTGTGAGACAGACAGGGGTGGATCCCAAGTCTCTTATTTTATACTGCTAACTCCTGGTGCCTTGCTTGAAAAGGAAGTTGTTACTGTAGAGGTCCGCCAAGTCTCTTATTTCTGCAGTGAGGAGCAAGGAGTAAGGAGCTAGGAGCGATCTGTAAGGAGCGATGAGCGAGGAAACACGAGACCTTCCTACCCGGAAAACTTTTACCAGCCAACACGCCCCCGTGTTGGATATCAGTGTTTTTGACCGAACACTGCAGCTGAACGGACTGATCTGATACATTATAACATCATTGGGTGGAGACAAATGTTTCATTCCCAAATGTTAGATTTTATAAGTGTATATTTTATGTGTTTTCTGATTCACCATCTGATTAAAAATCTGTCTGAACAACAAAAGATCCATAAACTTATGCATTTAGGCTATTAGAAAGATTTTTCTTTTCATGTTCTGGTATTTCCCCCATTCACTTTTATTATGGATCAGAGAGAGTCCATCTGTCTGTTACACAAACTGTAAATATTTATATTTGATGTCATTTGTCATCATTTCCATTCACTTTTCAGTATTTGCCTGAATTATTTCTTTTTACTACAATAGCCACATAGAATATATACACATATATATATATATATATATATATGTATATTAGCATGGACGTCACCAACCGTCCACGCTAAAGCCTGCCCTCCTCCCTTTACTCCTCCCCTTACTATAAAACCACTCTGTCCGCAGTTCTCAAACTGATAGTGAGTAGGTTGGATCAGAGTAGAGAGAGTAGTAGAGCAGAGAGAATAGCTAGTAATTTGTTGAATTGTATTGTTAGCATAGTGTATTTAGTGTGGGTTTACAGTTGGTAGTGTGTTTATAGTATGTTTATAACCCACTGTTTATTTCTTCACAGTACAGGTTACTGTTGGCTGTAACCACATTTTTTTAAATCAAGATGTGGGCGGAGTAATGCCCAGAGAGGGGGGTTTAGTTCCCCTTTAATTTTGCATCAAATGGTGAATTGCATACTATATGCAGACTGTTGCATGTACAATTCACTAGCCGTGTGTAAGTAAGGAGGAAGAGGAAGGTTATTTAAGTGTGGGTGTGGCCTAGTCGAATCCATTTGGTGGCCATTTTGAGGCCATGCGGCAGGGTGAGTGTGTTTGCTGATCCTGTGAGTTCATTTATCTCCTTTAACTTTAGCTTACACTGTAGTTATGTTATGTAGTGTGTGAATTAGAGTGAAGGTTATTTAAGTGTGGGAGTGGCCTAGTTGAATTCATTTTGTTTGAGGCCATGCAGCAGGTGGGGAGGTAGACTGTACTGCCTAACCCGGCGGGGGAGGGAGATAGCCTAACAAGGTTTCCTTCCCTGGGTCTACCTCCTGTGTGGTAGTATAGGTAAGGCAAAGGAGGTTGTGTGGTCAGTGTGTGGAGCAGTGAGACCTGGCATTAGGGGAGTGTCTCTGGGACGCCAGAGTTCACTGTCTAGCTTCCTGGAGGTGTCGTGGGACCAACTAGACGAAACACTGGTGAAAGGAGGTTCCCACCCGATGACCCCAAAGACATGTTAGTTATCACTGCTCATTGGTCTGTATAGTTAAGCCTTGCCATAATAGTGTATCATAGGGTTTAGGAGATTATTCACTGAGTGTTGATCCTTTTCTAGAGCACAAACTTCTTGTGTTTATTTGAATGAAAAAAACTAGCAGTAAATATTGTACTGGTAGTATTGAACTACAAGAAGCAAGACAGTCGCAAGCCTTCATAGTTAGAGTTATGTAAGCTTTTAATGGGTCAGTTAGGTCCTAGAGATGTGGTGACGACAACTGCGCAGGGGGGGCCCAGTGTGATTTTTGTTCATGGGGCCCAAAATTCCTGGTGGCACCCATGATCACCGCCACTCCTCTCTGCCGTTCTCCTCCTCCTCACAGCTCTGTTTGTGCCTGTTATTTGGCCTGTCCCCATGTCAATGAGTCGGGCCCCTCAGACCAACATCTGGGAACAAACATATCAGGAGAGAAAGAGTGGAAATGAAGAGGAAGTGAGACAGAGGAAGCCTGTAAGAGAAAGAGAGAAAAGGAATAAGATCCAAAACCATCTCCAGACATAGAAGCGAAAAATCAATCTGTCTGGGAAAGCAAGTCCAGCTCTCTATCTTTGATTATCTTTAAACACACACATGGGGCAAGTGAAAGATTTCAAAATGTATGGATGAGGAGAGAGGCCAGGGATGTTCATGCTTCACGTTCCTATGACTTTTTCTTTTTCACAGCAAATGCTGTCCACAGAGTAGAAGAAATGTCTAACAGTGGTGAAGGAAGAGAGAAGGCAAGAATAACAGCATGTGAAAGAGACACCCACAGAGTAAATAAAGAAGGGAGTGCCATTTTAGTATCATCATCTACCAGTTAAACATAAGAGAGGAGAGGCCTTACATGAACCTGATGTGCAGAACTGCATCTCTTTGCCAGAGAGCAATATCCTGGACCAGAACAACACTGAGATCATTGTTATTTGTCAGGCCTTGCTGGGCTCCAGCAGTGGAGCTTCCTGTGATAGGGCCTTTTTTTTTTTGTTTATTTATTTGTTTTTTATTTTACATTTTTTCCAGTTTTACACTAAAATACACCATTTTCTGTCTACTTTTCCTTTATATGAGCAACCCATTAAATAGATGTCACTTAGAAATCATTGTTCTTAAGCATTTCATTTTTTGAAGAAAGGAAAACTGGTTGACAACTTGACAAGAGAAAAATGGAACTGATAGGTAAGCAAAATTTACAGAGGTCACAGCATGTAATGTTGGGTTGGTTTGAAAGGCACAGTAGTAATGAATCATCTGTCTTTCCAGCAAATGGTTCATACCTTATTGCAATGTGCCACCAGGACATCACTGCTCCATGACACATTACGCATATCACATGGTGCATATGCACATGGTGCCTAGAACACCCACGTGCATAGAGCTGAATGTTATTCTGCAAGTTTCAAGCCTTTACCTGTAGTTTGTTGCCCTAAGTAAAGCTCACAAATGTTGCTGCTCTGTAGCACTTTATTTCATTGGGAATTCTACTACATGGACAACAGAGGAATATAGGGCAATGTAGAGAGTGATGCTCGTAGTAAGTTTGAGTCTAGATAAATTCCCTGGCACATTAACTAACTTAGAATATTTTGTGTTGGAGTGTGTTTTGGTATTTTGTAGGCCCATTAAGCAGAGGCATATGAACCAACTTTGAAAACTTCGAGTTTTTATCTGGTTACTATTTTAGAAATGATTCAGAAAATCAGTATATTGTACTGCTTCAACATTTGCATAAAAGAGAAAAAATCATCAGTGTCAGGTATGCTTTACAAATATGTGCTTTAGTTACTTTGGAGATTCAGATTAATAATACAAATATAATCAACAAATAAACTATAATGTGTGACTTTAAAGTGGACTGCAACACATTCTCACTGCGACCTCATCACATGTCAATTAAATGCAGCATGAGCAGATGGGCATACACATGCTGCCGTGTTGTGATCTGATGTATGCTGCTGGATAGTGCAGCAAAGCAGCCAGCAAGAAGCAACAACTCTTGCACAGTTTCTTCCAAACATACCGTGTAAGTTGAGTAATGCTGTTCCATGTAGATAATGTTAGCTAAATGATGACTAATTAATAGATGCCAATGTATCAAGTTAAGCTTGTTAACAAGAATACTAATGTTATTGTTACCTATGTTAAATTGCTTGCTAGCTAGTTTCATGCTAGGAATAAACCCACTCCTCCTTAATTTCTGCGCAGAACTTGTGCTCACTATTGCTTTGCACATATATTTTTTTATCTTTATTGCCACAATAGAAAGAGCAGGGTCAGGGAGGAGACAGTGGACCAGAGACCACCAAGTATGATCATGCAGGGTTTTCACAGGTAAAGAGAGATTATAACTGGCTGAGGGGAAAAATCTATAGCATAAATGTAAGCAAAAGGTTTTGCACATCTGTACTGTCATTATTTGACTAAAATGTAAAATACATCTTGATGTTGACATGTTTAGTGTTGTGTCACTTTCTGTCTTCATGCCATTAAATTAAATTATGTGGCTTACTACCCTGTTACCTTGTCACTTCCATTGCATTTGTGTGCTAATAACTTGCTAACAGGAACGGTGTTATCCTGAACTTTTCAGTGTTGTCATTTGGCACTTAATTATCTGGCTACTTACCCTGTAGATGCTCGAGGGTCATTCTGTGTCAACTCAACAAGAGCTTGGCAGCTAAAAGATTTTGATAGTATATAATTTTAAAGAACTAAAGTCGGTCTCCCTGGTGCTGTGCTGTGGCTGTTTGTGGTTATATGGTTCTTTAGCCGCTAAGAAGACGTGCAATTGAATGCAAGAGGATGATATATCACTTAATAGACCTCTGAACAATTTGTCCCCCTCACTTCTGTAATGATGGCTATGCCCCTGCCCTGGGTGCAATGGTTGTTAACGTTCTGGGACGCCTTGTCAACTTCAGCCTGTTGAATGCATTGTCTGTTTTCAAAATACACTTCCATCTTTACAGGAAATGAGTTAACGTCGCTAATGTAAGAGTAAGATACATGTTAAAGCGTAACGTTACATTAAAGCACAGCGGCACCCCATGCAATTTATCTTACTCTTACGTTAGCGTCAGTTACACGGTGCAATTATACCAACTAAGCAAGTTTCAGATAATTTGCTGACTAACTGGGCTACCACACACTTTAGGAAAACCAGTCACTAATAATTCAATAAAGAGTCATGATTTACAACAAGTGGATACACTTACAGGTGCACGATTGTCGGCCGCCATGCTGCAGACTAGACCTCTTGGCAATAGTATCCAGCTGCAGCCCCGGAGCAGAAGCCCCTGACTTGACACAAGCCTCTGGCTTGCCAGAAGTGCCCCTGGCATGACGGAAGTGACTTCTCTCTTGTTTTTAACAACTTTTTTTTAAAGTAAAAATTGCATAACATAGTGTCTATGTGTGCGTCATATCAGTAAAAGAAGCTGCGCTCATTGGGCGCTCCTATATTAATATTCATATGCTTCGTTAACTACGACCTTTATTCATTTAGGTCGGACCTTTCAATCTACAAATATTTCACCATTCAATGTGAGACATCAATGCTAACATTCAAAAATAGCTGACTGTTGCCCTATTTCGTGTGTAAGTGTGCATAATGAAGAGACAAAAGTCAATTTGACAAACTTTATTTTCAAATTTCCACAAACAATATCTGATGGCCAGTCCGCTTCTCCTGGCAGCCTGCAAGAGACAGAAAAGATAATGAGCACATAACTTCAAGAAACAAATCCCAACTTCACCACTTTATTTTTTTTTTGTTTAGCATTTCAGCTGTCTTATAGCCAGATTGAAGGCTTCGGGTCCGTCACTCTGCTTAATTTAGTGTTGTAACGTTCTGACTACACGGTGTTGGCCCGCCCAGCCTGACCTCCACACTCCTCTCCGCTCCTCTCACCCACGCTTGAGCACCCGTTCAGGCCGCGGAGGTCAGGCTGGAGGGCTGCGGTCGTCAGGCCCGGGCGGGACCATAGGTGAGGGGATCCCAAGTCTCGAGCCCTGCCCTCGCCACTCACCAGGATCCTCTTCTAACGGTCACAGAATAAACAACATAGCTATTTTCTGCCAATTTATTCCAGTTAGCTTACCTGAAACCTGCTGCGTTGAGATGCTGTGTCCACACAAAGACCGCGACAATAATATCAGGGAAAACACGTCACTTCCATCATGCCAGGGGCTTGTGTCACGTCAGGGGCTTTTGCTCCGGGCTGCAGCTGGATGCTACTCCTTAAGGTGTGTTCACACCGGACCTGTTTTTTTTTCGCTGTCGCTCGGTTCGCCCCTTTGATATCGCTTCATCGCTCAGTTGCAATCGCTCGTCAATGTGGCAGAAATCAACAGACTTGCTTTTTCGCTTTGATGACGTCATTGAAGCAATCAGGGTATTTTGTGTTTGTTTGGGGGTTTTTTTGGGGGGGGGGGTGCTTGACTGTCATGACATGTCAGCTTCTTAAAAAGTATAGCTGCAAATTAAAAGCAACAATAGATGTAAAAACACACAGAGACAATACATCTGTCTGAGCATTTATACCTCCGACCGCAGCAGCAGCCGAAAATTCTACATTTTGATACAAACATGTAGCTATACATATTGCAAAAGTCTGTCAAAGTACACCAACGCATACATTTTTGTTTCCAAATATTTATTTGAAAACGAATCCATTCATAGGGTCAATTAAAAAAACATTTTGTTATTAATAAAAAACGAATGTACAGTGACCGCACAGCCGTGTGTCTGCGTGCGTGCGTGCGTGTGTGTGTGTGTATATATGTGTGTTAGTATATCAGAGAGGATGAATATCAATTTTAAAAAAGTTTCCATTAATTATTTCGGTGATTACTTCTTTTATTCTTAAGGTTTTTTCATGAAAATGCGTAATATATAAAAACAATATTATAGACCAAAAGTTAATCTAATTTATTATTGTAGAATGTATTTAGCAAATCACCACTTTCAACTGGAGACACGGCGCAGTAGCGCAGTAGCGCAGCAGCAGCAAAAAAAAGAAAGAAAGAAAGGCATTATAAAAAGCCGACAAATAGTGTTAATTAACTGACATGAGACATTGGAGAGGTTGTCAGTCCTATTCTATGGTCTGTAATATTTTTTATTTTATCATAACGTCTTGGAAATTACTCAAATGCATTTACTGTGTGCCTCTGAACACACGGGCAGCATAAACATCTCCATCTCCTCTCACATGCTCTGACTCAAGCCTGATTTATGGTCGTGCGTTGAATCGACGACGTCGCTACGTGGTTGCCGTGACGCCGTCGTGAACCCTTCGAACTTCTCCGTCACTCCATTTCATCGCGGTGCAATTCACCGCCAGAGTGGTAGGAGGCTGCGTTTTTCCTGAGTGGTTAACGTCGTCTCTAGTTGATTCTTCGTTTAGCTTCCGGCTTTTCCGGTCACAGAGAAATGAACGCGGAGCACGGACAGACGGCTCCGGCCGGGTATCCATATCAGTATTGAATGTTGAGCATAATGGCATATATATGATGAGCCTTAAAACACTGCAACATCTACATCGCAACAGAAGATGTTTAAAGACGGCGGGGCTGCCGGAATCTGGAAATACGAAACCGGAAATGTGTTGCTACCAAGCAAACCAATCACAGCCGTGCCGGTCTGTGCTGGGTCTGCACCGCCGCGACGCGTAGTTACATTTTTGGGGAGGTGCACGTCAGGCTATGCCGGGGGCTACGGCGAGCCTTCTGCGTAGCCCCGTACCCTACGACGTCGATTCAACGCACGACCATAAATCAGGCTTCAGGCATCAGAGCCTCTGAGCTACAGCGATAGATGCATTGGCGCTGTCCGTGGTGCTTTACACTAGGATCGCCAGGATTACAGCGCTCCTCCAAGCGCCGCCGGCTGGCGCGGTCACTGTTGAAATTACATTCGTTTTTTTATTATTAACAAAATGTTTTTTTTATTGAACGTATGAATGGTTTTGTTTTCAAATAAATATTTGGAAACGTAAATTTATGCTTTGGTGTACTCTGACAGTTTTGCAATATGTATAGGGATAGCCTACCTGTATGTATCAAAATGTATAGGTCGTAGGTATAAATGCTCAGAAGTGTAGTGAGTTTCATTTTTGTAACTTAAAGGCT
Source organism: Epinephelus cyanopodus (assembly GCA_026686955.1). Taxonomy (NCBI): domain Eukaryota; kingdom Metazoa; phylum Chordata; class Actinopteri; order Perciformes; family Serranidae; genus Epinephelus; species Epinephelus cyanopodus. The sequence goes on from CM048919.1 coordinate 4,600,299, forward strand.
CTAGGACAAGTGCACTTACATTGATCACTTCCATAAAATAAAACGAGAAATTGGAGAAGATTGAAAAAATTGTTAAAATTAAATTAGGGGACTGATCACAGATGTATTGTCTCTGTGTGTTTTTACATCTATTGTTGTTTTTAATGTGCAGCTATTCTTTTAATGAAGCTGACATATCATGACAGTCAAGCACCCCCCGGAATTCCGGGATTATGGCAGCCAATCACCGTTGAGCTGCAAGCGACAGGACCCAGCGAAAAACTGCTCCAGATGAGAGTTCTCATCTCAAGCGAGATGCCTGAACGATTTTTCTCCTGGGCGAATATACGCTCAATCGCCCATTTGCATTGACTTTGTATGTAAACTCGTCTCTAGCGAAAAAAAAACAGGTCCGGTGTGAACACACCTTTACAGGTGCACGATCGTCGGCCGCCATGCTGCAAATTAGACCTCTTGACCATAGAGTGCCGACGTCAAGTGACGATCATGGGACCTTAGATCGGAAAAAATATGAATGGCAGTGAATGAGGAGAGCAATGTTATCTTTTGGTCCCGTTTGAGTTGTGACATGAAATCCAAATATGTTGTTAATGAATTTAAAACATAAATTTTAAGGTCAAGAAAGTCATACTTTGTGGTAAAACTGTTGAGATGTAAGCTTTTGAAAAAACGTAATTAGAAAAACTCTTTCTTCCTTATTAATTTGGCTGTCGGCAAACAATGTAGTGCTGCATTACTGCCACCTTCTGACGCTACGACGTTAAAACATACCCAACGAGGGGGTGGTGGCGGGACGCTCATGTGATTGGCTGAAAACAGCAATCAGCCTGTATGGAACATCAAAAAGAACTTGCACAAGCTATCAGGAAGCGAAGCCTACCAGCATGCAAGAGACATTATGTCTGGCATTCAGTGCTGATGGCTTAAAGTCTACTGATGAAGACAGTTGTGTAGATCCTTAACTACATGCAGTCTGATACCTTACTTAGTTCGGAAGATGAAGGCATTAGCCAGTTACAAATGTTGAATGATTTGGTGTGCAATATCATTGATATTTATGATACAGCTGCCATCATAAATGGGGTAACAGAGGAAGTTGAGCTACCTGCAACCATGTCAGCCAGAGGAGCAGACCACACTATGTCATCACACGCTAACAGTGACACATGCCTGCCAGACACAGTGCTACTTTTCCATAAACAACTACCAGTGACGGACTGGCCATCTGGCATTTGGGCAAATGCCAGAATGGTTGCATGGTCCTGCGGCCGCTGGCTGCCAGGCCCAAAACATTTTTATCGGCCACAATATACATATAAGTAATAGCATAAATATAATTTTAAATAAATATGAGTGAAATGGGGCTACCGGTAATATAAAGTGTTTTTGGTCATCAAGCATTTTCTTGCGATCATTGAGTGATGACATTTGACATCTGACAAGTGACAAATGAATGCTGGGTAATGCACTCAACGTCAACGGCAACATCACAACAAGAAAAGAAAATGGATCGAGACACGAAAAGATGGGTGGGGAAGAGTGGGGCGGAGAAAAAGAGAGAAAAAAAAGAAAGCTCTGCTCGCGGAGAGTGAAAAGTATGCGAAAATATCAAATATATATCAGTTATTTACAAAAATGTGTTTACCCGGCAGTGACAGACAGAGCACCTCTGCAGCAGGTGCAGCTAGCAGTACGGCCTCTGCGTTCAGAGAAGAGCAAACTCCTTCGCAGCCTGCTAACTACTTAAAGGTAAGACATAATAATAATAATAATGATGATAATAATAGTTACTATAATAATAATAATAATAATAACAAATAATAATAACTTAATTTGTATAGCACCTTTCAAAATGGAGTTACAACGTGCTTAACAATAAAAACAATTACACAATAAAAACAATTAGTACATAAAACAATAAAACATCAAATGATTTAAAAACAGTTACAATAATTAATTACCATCAGTTAAGAAAAGACCATACGATAAATGTGAGTCTTAAGAAGAGATTTAAAAGAAGACACTGAGAGAAACATTTATTTTTATACTCTAGCTGTGCAGTGCTCTTGTCATGTTTTGGTGAAGCTATTGTAATATGCATTGTGGCTGCTGTAACATTTATTATGGCTTATAACACAAAGGGTCCTTCTTGTTTCTGTTGTAACTAGTGCTTTTGATAGAGCTACTGAAATGTGCACTGTGGCTGTGTAGTGCTCTTTTCATGTTTTGGTGAAGCTATTGTAATATGCATTGTGGTTGGTGTAAGATTTATGTTTCTGTTGTCATAATTTGGTTGTGCTGTATTCTGTCCAAGAGGGGGCGCCTATGGTTAATGGTGGAAGTAGGCTAAGCCTTTAGGATAAAGTTGTGTGGTGTTTGATTTCAGATTTTCGTGTTTTGGTAGGCACAGAGCTAGTATTATTAACTGAGGTTATTAGTCTGACCTTTGAACGTGCCTGGATTTATGGGGGTTCTGCTGCTGCCTTATTATCTTGGGTGCTGTGCAGCAGGGTCGCCCCTGCCTAAACGCAGAACACGCGCTGTGCGTAGGGCCTCATCTTCCATGGGGGGCCACACTTTGTGCGAGGGGATGCATTTGCGCATATGCGCAATGGATGCGCGCATGCGCTACCGTGAGGCGCGCGTAGAATCTGCTCGAGGAAGGAGAGAAGAGACCTGACCGCCCATGCCTCGCTGCAATGATTGACAGCACTTGACATCTGAACAATCAGAGGTGTGCGCCGGCAGACACTTGCAGAGCTGCAGCAGGTGAAGAGTTGTCGACATGTCGTCCAAAAGAGCCTCAGGAGTACGTTCGGGCGGGCTCCACGGAGGAGGAGACCCGAGCCTCGGGGGTATGTGCGGGGCGGGAGGTCGGACGCTCCCAGAGAGGGGAGAGGGAGAAATATAGCTAAATAAGATGAAAATAGAAAAAAATGTCTCTGTATTTTATTTCTGTTTTTAGTGTTTAATTAAGGTGGGAGAGGTGAAGGGCTGAGGGAGATCGGACGCCTCCAGAGAGGGGAGAGGGAGAAATATAGCTAAATAAGATTAAATAGGAAAAACCTTTTATTTTATTTTCAGTGTTTAATGAGTGAGTGTGTGTTTCAAATGTAGTTGTGGAACAGTCTGTGTCTCTGTGGTGCTCTGAAACGTTCTGCCAATGGTAGTGTTTTTTATGTTAGTATGTGTAAAATCATCAGTCATAGTACCTAGTAATATGTGGGAGGGGGGATATGAGACACCACGCCTGTTCTTTCACAAATAAGGAACTGATGATCTAAAATGACGTAAAAATGCATATTGTTTTGTAAAATAATATGAAAATTTTTCACCCTTGGCTGGCCGATATGCTGCCATGGGGCCTCTGTGTCAAAAATGCCAGGGCCTCTTTTTGGTCCCAGTCCAACACTGACAACTACCACAATTCATAACATACAACAGCCCACTAACCTCAACACAGACACTACCACTCAGTGTGTAGACTAGCTGCAGATAATGTATGAAGAGCTAGGCAAGAAGCTGCAACATTATAAAGATATGGCTAGCACAGTGCACAGCAGATGACACAGCCTAAGTTGTCACAGCTTGCATTCTGCTCCCCTGTTCTCCCTGTGTCTTATCAAGACAACTCCACTCACCTGTGCACACAGCTGCCTCTCATCAGCACCCCCTGCATACAAGCAGCCCTCCCTTCCTTTACTTTTTGGTCAATGGTGATATTCAACTTTTACTGCCAAAAAGTTTAAAAAAAAAAGAAAAAAGAGATCATTAATTTTATTACTACTATATTTGAATTAATGATGATAGTTTAATAATTTTATATTAATTTTTACCTATTATTTTTACCCTGTCAGTCAGGGGCCCCTGGAATTGTCCTAACTTTTCTCCCTGTACGGCGCCACTGCCTGTACGCAGAGACTGCATGTGGGCTCTTAGCCCTGAAGAATGTATATCTTGGTCAGTTTCTGGTAAATCTGTGTTAAAATAAAGGTCAATGCCAACTGTCTGCCTGCCTCTGAGTGCTGCATTTGGGTACAATCTCACCCTGTGACATGAGTGAGGCAGCACCACATCAGCCACCCTGTCACACATCCTTAAGAGTTGACGCAGAGAAAATGGTTTCTTTAAAAGGACCTCTCTTACCTAGCAAAGGGAATTTAGGATACATGGGGGACATGTAATAGTATTTATAAAAAAAAAATTGGGAGTCAGGAAGGAAAAAAATTGGGAGTCAGGAAGGGCTTCACAGAGGCAGAGGTTATCCGGGTTGTGCTGAGATTCATCAAGCCAGGTGCTTTCAAGAACATGCTCACCAATGAAGATGAAATAACCATCTGTGAACTTAAGGGCTTCCTCAGGTCTCATCTTGGTGAAAAGGCAAGTACAGAACTGTTCCAGAAACTAATGTGTGCAAAGCAAAACAAACAAGAAACGCCCCAGCAGTTTGTGTATCGCTTGATTGGATTCAAACAGAGAATCCTCTTCCAGTCAAAGCAGGCCATCACAGACATTCGTTATGACCCAAAAAACATCCAGGAGGTTTTCCTCAACACCATTTACCAGGGCCAAGGGTCCAAATACATAGACATCAGGCAGCAACTGAGGCCACTCTCTGAAACAGCCAAGCAACTGATGAACAGATCGTCAGCCAAGAAAGAAAAATAATCAATGACGAAAGTGAACATCAGCGAAGGCTGAAAAAAAACTAAAGTGCACCAATTGGGGGACTTTGAGAGCAACTTTGCAAACACAGTGTGAAACAATGCACTGATCACAAAGAATATAGTGATGTTGCACATCAAATGAAACAGCAGAACCTGGGCTACAAGGCTGTAAAAATCCTTTTTACATGCCCCAAACACAGCTCAAACAGCCACCAAATAAGCAGCAACAAATCCAACTCCGTACAGCACTAACTTGACCACACCTTATGCAAAACACACGCCTTTAATCTCAAATGAAAGCTGAGACTCCGTGTCAAAGCACTCTACTCCAAAGCTTCAGAGAGATAGAGGCCAAAGAACAATAACAACAACAGAAATAATTTCGCCTATATATACTTGTAATATTTCTCTTACTTTGTTGTTTTTGCCATGAAAAGCTCATTCTGCTGTTAAATCACGCTTCATTTACCGACATATCAGTCATTCAAATGAATCTGGGCGAAAAACTTGAAGGCCGGAGGTTCCGGGTATAATAGCATGACAATGACCACTCACAGAAGCCGACATCTCCCCCACAATGCGTTCTGCTGACTCTGATTGGCTTACAGTGCTGTCAATCTCGTTTTGGTGGGTATAGCATCAAGGCTATTGGCTCTAACGAATCAAACAAGGTGTCAATCACTCAAATCGACCAAGCCTTCATGGAGATACAGGCCTCCAAAGCTCAGAATAGAAGCTCAGTTTCAAATGCAGTAGGTGTGTGTATTGGTCAGTTTGGAGTGGGAAATAAATGAAAAAAACCCTGAAACAGACAGTTGTATGTGTATATCCTAAACATCAGTAGGGATTTACAGAAACAAAAAATGAAAGATTGTACATGACAAAAATCACATGCAAACATGGTGCAATTTTGAAGAGCTTGTCTGAATTTTCTGTACTGAAACCTCTCTAATATTCTTCTGCTTCATTTTATCAGAATCAACCTTTGCAGAGTTAATGTTCACATATTGTGCTATGATTTGATAGAGGTTTAGAGCTGCAGCTGCATCATTCCAAAGGGATACTCATCCTGAAAATGCTGGTTTTTTTTAAGGCGAACCTCAAAAATTTTCATTTGTGCTGTGTGCCATCTTTCAAGTCCTTCACACCATTCTCAATGACATCTATTTGGTGTTGAATGAAGAGGAAAAAAATTCTGTTTTTTCAGTTAGGCTCACCTTTGGTTGTTGCAGCAGCTCTTAAATATTCAACACTTTGTCAGAGTCACTCTGCTGGAATCTGCTAAACTACTTTTTATGTTTAATCTCTTAAAGGACTTCCTGCTGGTACACTATACAATTCCAGATTGATGGATGCTTTTGCTAAACTAGGTATTCTCCTCTTTCCATAGAGGAAACATTGGGTCTGCTTCAGGTAAGAATATCCTAGCATCATCTTAGATAGCAACCTGATGCAAGCTTCCCTGCCTCTTGAAAAAATAAACTGCATGAGAGAAGTCATGATTTCAAAAACAAAATTGCTTTTTTTTTTTAATTTATTGGGTATCTTAATTTTGTAATGAGTGTTATTACTGAGGGACATTCCAATATATATTCCAAGACTGCCTAGGGAAGCTTGGACAAAGCATCTACACGTGCATTAAGTTTCGTTATAATTACTTTTTCCATTTTTGCTGTATGAGTATGTAAAACTGAACTTAAAGACAAATGTTTGAAAATGCCTAACTTCAAACAGATTGATTTATCGAATTCTTTTGATAACTCCGCTAGCTCCTCTGCTGGCACTTCCATGTACGTGCTCTGGGTTGCCACAGACGTTTGCCTAGCATGGTCATTTTGGGGGTCTTTGCTGCTGCTCTCTCTCCCTTTGATTTTCCTTTGTATGCATATGAAAGGGCAAGGGGGGTTGCGCTCTCTGCCTCTTGCTTTCCACGAAAGCATGTGATAGGGCATTTAGGTGTGCTGTCTCCACCTTATTACAGATTTGTGTCAGCTTCATACAGAGCCTAAGCCAGGGCTATTCAATTACAAATTCAATTGGGCCAAATTTTATACAAATGCAAATTAATGTGGTAAAAGTAACAAAGTATATCGTTGCACATTTAAAATAAAAACATATATTTTCAGTCATATATCTAAACGAGGAGCACAACATAATGCAGAACTAGAATAAAAAAGAGCAATCAATGTACAGAAGCATAATAAGTGGCAGTTAACAGTAACTAATAACACACACCATCTCTCTACCAGCATCTCCCTCTCTCCCCTCTTCCCCATAACACACATGCGCACACCTCACTTCCTGATGTTTTTCTTTGAGGTCAAGTACACAGCACATAGTTTTATATAGTCTATGGCAGCAACAGTCATGTTTACAACAACAGAGTCACAATATCATCTCAATAATATCTCACCGGAAACAAATCTCAAACTTAAATAAAATAAATATTCCTCCTGACATCACAATACTGAGTGAAAAAAGTAATGTTATGTAAGCATGAAGAACACGGATATTAGTAGCAGTTATTCAGCCTGCTCCCCCTCTGCTGCCCCCCCTTCACTGAAGAGACTCACTGTCTGCAGGTCGGCTACCTCAGGTACATTTTAAGATAAAATGTTAGCCTACATAGAGACAGGTTTCACTATAGAATGTTTTTAACAGTTTGCTGTTAGCCCTACTAACGCGCTGTGCGTGTGTAAACTGCAATTGTAAACTATAATAGCAGTGAATGAGAGACTGCGCACAGAGCAGATTGAAATATGGCTTTCTACATGCTAAAAACATGTATTGATAAAGTGTTGGCTTTTTACTGGCAGAGGTTTTATTGCACTTACTTACAGTAACAAGCATGGTTGTTGTCAGCTAGAGTAATCGTGAAAGTTGCATTCCCTTCATTTGCACCGTGGCCTCTCTGCTGTTGTCTGACTTCACTTTATTGTCTTAACAACTGGTTGTTTCTTACTTGTGTAATAAATGTGAATTAAAGCTTTGTTTCCACTGAGGAAACTGGTTTTCAGCTTACAAAAACAGACATGTAGTTACATTTCTAGGGAGGTGCACTTCAGTAAGTATAAATCCCACTTTAGGCTTTCCACATATGCATGTGAAAGGGCATAGAGGTGTGCTCTCTCCACCTTAGGCATGCAGACTCATGGAAAGGCAGAGAGGTCCCTGAACAGAGCCATGCCTCCAAATATCATACTGCACATAGAAATAAAGTTTGTTTTTTTTTTTGACTGAAATGGTCCTGACTGAAATACAGAAGTGTAAAGTCCGAGGAATGCTGCCAGGGAACAAAGCTCTCACTGTGTCACAGGGAAATATCTTCTCTAACTGCCTCTTTGTGGATTGGAAGTATTCTTCCTCTGTCTTCTACAAAGCCTTTGCAGTCAAACAGAAAAGAATGATGCAGTTCAAGTGAGCACATATACAGCATGTGTACACACCCAAATACTTGATTGGAAGTGCTCTCTGCTGCACAAATATCCCCACTTGTGTTTTACACACATGCACACACACATGCACACACACACACACACACACACACACACACACACACACACACACACACACACACACACACACACAGCATCGTGTTAAAAGGACCTTTCATTCAGCTGAAATGTCATGGCAGTTAGAGCCATAGGGGTCACATGGCTGGGGGATCAGGGCTCAGAGGTCAGCAGAGTCAGATGAAGCAGCTGATTGTACAGTGGGATGGCCATCCTGAACATTAGGAATGAGTGAGTTGGCGGCAAGGCCGCAGAGAGGCAGAAAGGTCAGAGATCAGATGAGCATGATCAGCAGAGCTTTGTGTTGTCACACTGTTTGACACATACATGCGTGCCCACACACATATGCACACACAAGCATGAACAAACATGTACGCACACATGCACATGCACGCGCTCACACACACACACACACACACACACACACACACACACACACAAACACACACCTTTCCTCTCGTTACGTCTGAATTTCTCCACACACCAGGGGCTGCATTCACAAAGCTTTTTAGTACTAAGAGTTGCCTGTGGTGACGAAATTCCAAGAAAATTCTTAGACTTGTGATATATATATATTTTTTTTTTTAGAAATTCCACTTATAGTTAAGACTAGGTCCTTGTCAAGATAAAAGTTATTCACAAACCATTTTAGCCCTTAAAAGAGCTCCTATGGTGAAAAACTGTTAGGAGCAGGGAGGAGGACTTTCAAGAGGCTGAAGAGTTTCTGTATCAGAGGAGAAAATGGTGGAAACACAAAGAGGCCGGAGAAATATTCTCCTAAAACTGAATGACACTGAGTAAATGAAATGCCGCAGATTAGATCGTGTCAGGATAATATTTGTGGCTGATCTAATTAGGGGTATGCATGCCTTTCCCACCTAACACACTATAATTATAATGCCAGAAATGGAATAATCACAACACTGAGATACTTGAAAAACTGGAAAAATGCAACCGTGCAGCAGTGATGACTTGGATCTGTCTAATCCTTCCATCAGCAGTGATCACACTAACACACTGTATCACAATGACAACACTTTCTGAGTAAGCAGTTCATCTCATTTCCACTGAGTGTCCACACCTTGCAGGTCCGCAAAAGGGCGTGTCTGTGACAACAAATCACATCTGTTAAAAGAAAGCATCACGCCTCGCAACAGGGTCAACCTCACCTCCTCCCTAAGATAAAAGTTCCTGTCTCTTCCTTGCTCAGAGTTGCTTTGAGAACTTTCCTAAATCATTCCTAAGCTAAGACTCCTTACTAAAAGTTTTTAGGCTAAGTTAGGAGCTCTGAGAGAGTATTCTCAGAATGTTTGTGAATACGGCCCCAGAACTTCATGTTTCTTTAAACCCACACTTGCATAGCTTGAAATTGTTTTCACATGGGTTTGAGTCAGGAGCTTATCTTGAGGGATGTGCTGTGGCACGCTCTAGTGGTGTGATTTTAATCATGCAGAATAGGTTAGAATTTTAAAAAGGAAGCACTGAGGACACTAAAGGATCTTAGACAGAAAGACAGTAATCCCTATGTCTAATCAACCTGTTAAGAACATGTCTCCACAAAGTAGAATCTTAATTTAATCTTATTTGAGGTTAAAAGGGGATTTCCATTACTACAGTAGCTTTTTAGTTGTAGCAATTGTATTTGTGAGAAACCATTAAAAGAGCTAAAAAGGACATGCTTAAGTCAGTAGGGGAGATGCTGGGTCACCAGCCACTACAAGCACAGACTAGGGGCTCAGAGTTGATCATTGATGCAGTCTGACTTCAACCTTAAACTCATGTGTCACACCTACTATATAAGATAATCCGCATTCAGCCTCAGCCAGCACTAACCCTAACCCAGTACAGCATCAACAAATAGGCCTACTAACAATAATACGATACAATAATAAAAGTAGAATTTTTTTTCTTTCTCATTTGATCACTGTACAAGACTTTGCACAATATTATTAGATACAGTATTTGTAAAAATGTAATTTCTTTACTATATGGTTTCTTTGTGCAATACATGTTTTTTGGTTGTCCTTAATAAGGCAGGTAAATTCAGCCCTTTCCAATTACAACATAATACTAAACTAATACATAATAATACTAATAACTAATATTTTAACTAGGTCAAGCAAAGACCCTAAGAAGGACCATTGGTGGCATTAGGGGGTAATTAACAAATGCTTTTCAGTTGTAGTTCTTTCATTTATTATAGTTATATATTCAAAACAAAATGTCCCTTTTGTTCAAAACAACAACAAAAATACACAATAAAATAAAATAAAATGCCATTTCCATTTTGACATAAATTCAAATAAATACTCAAATAAAACAAAACACCTTAATTTTCTTTTCGTACTTGGAACATGCCGTTTTCATTCAATCTAGGCTCCAACTACTGGCAAAGTATTGATAAACGTAAAGTAAAAAATGTCGTTCTCACTGACAGCCTATCAGGTAACAGCCTATCAGGGAATCGGCATGAATATGACAGCCCATTTACACGCACTGACCAAACCAAAACACACACAGTGAAGGACTCAAGTGTTCAGCTCCAGGTACCCCAAGTGGCGGCTCGCGGGCCAGATGCGGACTGTGGGCCGCCATTTCAGGGCCACCTACGCCGGAATTCCACTGGATGCGTGTCTGTTGTGGAACGGCTGTGCTGGTTATCCGCTGTATGCTCCGCTGTCCACCCACCAGCTGCGTTTGCTGTGCAGAGCGGTGCAGCCCCGCCGGACAGTGGGAGTCACGAGGATCTACGAGATCTCGCGAATTCACACATAATCGAGTGATATAACAACATGTAGTTTCTTTAAACAGAACAACAAAACCACAGGAGAAGTAGAAAGCCATCTTGGTGCACCTCCATGATTAACATCTCCTTGTCCACGGTGTCAACGGGGTGAAATGACGTCTGAAAACCTCTAACCTGTTGACTTCAGGCCTGCCTCTGCCCATTATGACATTTTTAAGGTGTAGTGCAGGGAAATATGATCCGCCGTGAAATTAACCGGATGTTTTATTTTGTTTCTGTGCACGACTTCCAGCCCCGCATGATCTGTTCTGTGCTGGATTGCTGCGTTGTGCTCCGGCGTCCGGCAAAAATAGAAGTCCTGTGTATCTGTTGTGGAGGGTTCCAGAGCGCCGTAGCTGTGACGGGGCCGGAACGCAGCACAGCCACAGTAGGCGGTGGGCCGAAGCCGCATATCTGCGTTAGTTTAACAAAGTAATGATCCCCGTGCAGGGACAACCTGGATTTGTAAAATTGTGAAGATTATTTTATTCTTCATCAGATCCGGGTTGTTGCCACTTGATATTCTTGCACATTTTTCCACAATTCACTGCATGAAAAGTGGGATTTTCGGCAATCCTTGGCACTGTAAATTGCTTTGGAAGTTCAAGTTAACGACTGTTCGCAGGAATTTACAGTTAGCACAGAAAACTGCCGATAACTGCCTGGAATTGATGTGGATTTTCAATCCCTGGCAGTTTCAAGGTGAGAAAGCCTTGGCAATTGACCCCCCCAGCCCCTTGGTTTTCACATGTACAGGTACAGTACATACACAGGTACACAAAACTTAGAAATTTATTCTAATCATGGTAATTTAAAAGTAAATTTAAATTATTTTATGAGCACATACACCAAAATGTTCAGACTCTCAAAAGCCTTAATCTTAACACTTAAATTGTTCAAATAAATTTAATTGTGAAAAGTAATGAATCTATTTATACTCACAGCAATGACATGTATCAACATTTTGTTCATTTTTACCAACTGTTCATGATAACATTGGTTGTATAATTAACGCTTGCTAAATTCCACTATGGTAGATAAGGGAACACAAGAAAATAACTTCTCTTTTTTAACCTTTAATAAGTTTAAAACAGTTTACGTAGAACAGAAAGTACAGTAGTATCTGCATCAAACAACAAAAAATGTTAAATGAACAAAGGGTTCAGATTATCTTTGAAGAATGTTTACATCAAAAAATATTTACATATTTACATTTAAGAAAGCTTAGTGCTTATGGCAACGCATTTCTTTTACTTTTTGATTTCGGATCAACTCTGCACAAACAAATATAGGACTGGGACACAAGGCCTAGAACTGAATGTCCTAAATTTCAGCCAGCGTGCAGAGTGGCATGACTACAGTTACCCTTTCTCTAGTGTGGCTTAAGTGCACAGTGGATGTGTTTACCACACATCTTCCAGCAATGCGTTCAACAGGGGGAAATGATGCTAGGTGAGAGGTGTCTGTTCCCTGCAAACTCCAAACTTCTACTGGCTTTCCATAAAAATGTCTGTCCGGATGGGGATGAAGCCAAGACACTTTGCAACGACATCTTTGAATGCAGTACCTTTTGACATGACATTAACAACCAAGAACTGCTTAATAATGGCTGGTCTTGGTTCAGATAGAGGGTCAATGATGGGAGTGGCTACAGAAAGACAGCCTCCACCAAGTCCCACCACAGACCTTGAAAGAAACTGCTGGGTGCCATCAGTGGCTGTCTCGCCAGTTAAATCAACACATGACACAGTTCACGCAGTTTGCAGTTGAGGTGAGGCAGCAAATGGCTGACATCAATGCCAGACTGATTTCCCTGGAGGAGCACAGCCGAAACTGTTCTTCAGGAGAAGAGCCCACCAGGAAAAAAAGATGAGTGCATAATCCAAAAATTGCGGTAAGTAGATATTAAATTGTCTGCTATTTTTAAGAGAATTTCCTCTTTGCACAACTCTTCAGTAAATTAAAATTGATTGTGGAAAAATATTTAAGCCTGGATATATTTGTTCACCAAAGGGACTTTTATTTTGTCTTATTTATTTATACAATACTTATTTTGTATTTTATAGGAAACGGTCTGGCGCCTTCACAACAGTGAAGGAAATAACAGGCGTTATGAACCGGAGCAAGAGTAAGATTTAAAGAAAAAAGCTGGATGTATTCTGTTGAATGTCAGTAAATGTATACCTTCTCTTACCTATTCATTTTGTTTTCACAGACTGAGCTCTCCCCACAATGAGGCAGTGACCTGACATTTGGTGGCAGCCCTGACTGCAAGTCCAGACATGGACATGTAAGTACATGTAGGTTTATGTGTTTTGTTTGTTGTTTTTATTTAATTGCCTGTGGCTAGTTTTTATTCTTTCTAACATATATATTTTTTCTCCCAGCGGCCTGTAAGACATACTATGAGACTGTCCGGAGGAACTTCAGGTACAGTCAACCAGACCTTGTGGACCAGGCAGCAGCCATTAAGAATTCAGCCCGCAGCAGACAGAGAAGGAAGAGGGTAAGATTTATAAGAATTTTACTATATTGTCATTGCACAGAGGACTTGTGTGTGTGTATGTGTGACACATACACAATAATTGATGAAATGCATTTTATATATAAAATTATTTTGCACATAAACATTAACACATAAACATTTAAATACAGAAAAATAATCATACAAATATGTAAAGAAATGCATTAATCAAAAACTGGATAGAAGCAACTGGAATAGGCTGCAATGCAATAGACTGATAGAGTTCACTGTAATGTAACTGAAAATATATTCAAACTGAACAGGTTTTATAGTATATGGCATATATAGTCATATATGCCATGAATTGATTTAATTGTTTTAAAAGGAAATATTGCACTCAGACACAAAAATATGCATGTCATGTCATTGACCCATATATCAGCAGAAATGTCTATTGTTATTGTGTCTACAGAGCAGTACTAATAGCACTACTTGTGTTTACAGCTGCTTGAAGCGAGAAGGAGTGTCTTGGCCACCACAGAGAAAGTGGACTTCTGGAGGGGCATCACCATAGAAAATGATGTCTGATGAAGAGGATCACTCCATTGACGGGGAAGTTGGATGGATTGTCAAGCCTCCATCCTTCAGGAGCCACAAGCTCTCCGACCTATGTGGAAGACTTCAGGAGAGACTGGAGATGAACCCCAAATATGTGGCGACACACCACAAAAGACTTCATATTGGGTCACCTTCAGATAGACTGGCACCGACCCAATATGACCCCGATGCAGCAAAGCGACATTTGATGAGGCCTGAAGCATAGCCCTCGACCTGCGGGCCGAACGCTCCTCTGCTGTTGTCAACATGGGCCCAGTGTGTGACCCAGACCAGGGAACCACTGGTTGTTCCAAGTGTTGAGACTGAGTGTTTTCTGTTTTTTGTCATGTTTTTTTAATAAACCATTACTTTTTTTCAACATGTTCCTGGCAAATGTGTTTTTTCTCAGTTAATATTGGTTGCAGTGTAGTTTTCAGCAACATATATATATATATATATATATTAGTATTATAATTAATATAACTGTTATTATTATTATTATTATTATGGTAGTAGTATTAAATGGGAGGGGCATACAACACAGGTATTATAATGAGCCACATGTGACCAGTAGGAACAGATTTACTGTCCAATCACAAGTGATCTTTCCTTTCAAATGTCTGTGGTGTCATCCAATGGGTGTCTGTGTAAGGCTAGCCAGGCCACACAGCAGTAACATTGAAATGCTAATTACAGCCATTCATGAAGGTGTGACCCCCACATCCTCATCAATCCCCCCACCCCCCACCCCCGGTGTTCCTTTCCGGCAGTTTAAGGCACAGGTAAACTTCTCTGTAAACTGGTGTGAATTGCCGGGAATCATGGAACTTTGCAGGAGTTTACAGGGTCGATAATCTGGTTTTTCATGCAGTGATTATAATTTAAAGTTTGTTTATTATTCAGGCAAACGCTGCAGTCTACTATAACAGTCTGACCAATAGAACGCTAAGATTTCGAGGGAGGGCCGTCGTTAGCCTATCAGATTTAGCTACTGAGCACAGCTGTTCAACGGAGGAATCAGCAGATGGACACGATGGAGACAAGTAAGTAGCGTTATTTTCTTATTAAAAAATGTTTGCAGCTTGATTGTTTTGTACAGTAATGAGTTCAACCTTATGGTGACGTTTTGCAAGTGTAAAAGTAACGTTAGCGTTAGCTTTTGCAAAAGGCGCTAGCTAGCAGCTTCACACACTTTACGGGAAAAGTGAAGTTGAAGTGATTTGCATCTTATTGGGTTACGTTATGTCTGTTAAGTCCTTGTGGCAGAAATAACCGGGATTGTTACATGTTTATTAGAGTATCTGCTGACCAACATCACTGAGTCTCATAAACCAAGCAAACACGCTATGATGATGTGTAAACAATGTTGTCATTTAATCATTGTTTCCTCACATAACCTTCATGGAAACAGCAGAGGAGAGCTAACAGCTAAACGAAAAAAAGTAAGGTTTTGAAAAGAGCTTGAACTGATTGTAAATCACACATGTAACATTAGAGAATTTGTAACAAAGAAACATAGCATAACATATACATTATATAGAAAGTTAACGTTACATAATTTTCTTCCCTCCTGCAGGAGTCATCACACAGGATGAAGCCATATGGGCCTAGTCTTCTTCAAGAGGCCCATTATCACAATTTGTGCATTGACACAGGTTTGTACATGGCAGCTCATGCAGTTTACATGTGCATCTGCCCTTAACACTGTTGTTTTTTTTACAGGTGCAATGTACAAGCTCCAGTATCGCCTCTGGTGCTGGGGGGAGTGTCATCCATTCCACCTCATACAAATCTCCTGCCATCCTCCAGCCATGACTTATGGAAGGAGGAATGTCTGGCTTACACTCAAGGCTCCTCCTGTGTATTTCTTTATTTTGCCCACATGCCAGGAATTTTCTCCACTGCTTTGGTGTTTTTTGGTCATCTCCATATATTTTGATTTTTTTGACAACCCTCTTCTGCCCTCCTACTTCGCTCAGCATTTTTGATGCTTTGGATTCTGTATGTGTCACATACAAAATGAAGCTGAATGAATCAAGTGGGTGAAAATGCAGTGATCTGATTTATTAAATAGATTTTGACTAGGGTTTTGCTCATTTGAGTAGAATGAAATACAAAGTTTATGTCTGAACAATGAATTATGCACAATAAACTTGAGTTGTCAGAACCTGATCTTGTGAGAGGATGTCATTGTAGCTCCTAATTTCTTTTCTTTGTTCACAGATTCAGCATTCAAGATTAAGATTTGAAGTTCAAGATCCACAATTACAGTTTCACACTGCATGTTTGATACCAACCTTCTGTTGCCTTTTTCCTTTTGAATTAAAGCTTCCTTTTTCTTTCTTCTGGCTCGTTTTATTTTGTTATGTTAGTAAAATGGATGTAGCAGTCCCTGTGATAGCCAGCATTAGCTGGTATTGCATATTCAGCAGATTCCTGGCTGTGAAGGTTAAATCTGCACACTGCCTCTTCAGCTATAACACTCTCTTCAGTGCCTAAATCTTTCCGGTCAAACACTGATTTAACAAATTTTTGCCATCCTGTGTCTGTAAAAGGAGTGATTGGTTCATATCTCTGAATTAAATGCATACAGCACTCCATTTCTTCTGCTAATGTGATCCTAGCAAACAAATAAAAAAATAGCAACAAAGATTAATGTAGTGGCGGGAGAAGGGTCGTTTTTTATGACGTTTCATCATTTTGACAGATAAATGACAGCTGAAGTTCCCAAGCAAGATAACAGACCTCAAATTTGTGAAATCAGATGTTTATTTTGTGTAAAGCTCACAGAGAAATATACATGGTATCTTAACAGACTGTTTAAAAAAGCCTGTAACGTGTAAAGACCAAGTTATGTATTGAAGACATAAGAGACTTATTAGGCTATGTAACTTAAATATGGCTCTACATACAGCGCCATTTTTCCAAGGTTTTTTTTTTTTTTTTTTTTTTTTTTTTTCCTTTTTCCAAGCGTCCCATTGGATGATAACTACAAACACGTCATGCATGTCGGACCCCGAACGTAGCTGTCTGGTCTGTTTGCCGGAAAAAAGGTAACGTGATAAAGTTACCGATCTACAAAAATGCGCAAGAAGTACCGGTGGCAACAAATTTCTTTTGATTTATTGAAAATCTAAGAAGTTGTCAACAAAAATCTGGGTCCTCCCCCGATAGGGATCGTTTAAGTACAAGGAATCGCGGCTTCGGCCCACCGCCTACAGCCGGTGGAGGCACACACATTGACTAGGCTATAATTGAAATATATCGGGTCCGTTGCTGGCCCGGAGCGCAGACACAACCAGCACGCATCTGGTGGAATTTGTGGGGTAAGCTATATGAAACCTATTTCTATGTGAATAACATAACATGATCACTTGCACCTGCCCTGCAAAATGTCTGTGCCTGGCACTGCTGTACAGGTTCAATAAAATTTCATATAAAAGCATTTTATACCAGACTATTCACTGACTTTGTTCACTTTAACAAGACAGTAATGGGCATCCGTGAGATCAGTAACAAACAAACAAAAAAAATCTCGTACCAAGGTTCATTGAATTGAGCTTTTCTTTTGAATGTTGTTGTATATGGGCTAAGATTTTAGTCTATATATTTGTGAGTAGGATTCTGGTAACTTAACTGGTGATTTTGGACTAACAAAATCTAGACAAAATCTTTAAAGTATTCAACCCTCCAATTTTATACATCTATATGAAAGTTACTCCCAGAGGTGGGAAGTAACTAACTACATTTACTCACGTTACTGTAACTGAGAATTTTTTTTGTGTAATGTAATTTGTAATTTTTTCAGTAGTTTTTGAAATCTGTAATTTTACTTTTACTTAAAGGGACAGTACACCCAAAAATGAAAATTCAGCCATTATCTACTCACCTATATGCCGATGGAGGCCCTGGTGAAGTTTTAGAGTCCTCACATCCCTTGCGGAGATCGGCAGAGGGAGCGGCTAGCACACCTAATGGCAGACGGCGCCCCAGACTAACATCCAAGAACACAAAATTGAATCCACAAAGTATCTCCATCATGCTCATCCGTAGTGATCCAAGTGTGCTGCAGCCCTGACATAAAAAGTTGTTTCGAAAAACGTCATATGAACTCTGTTTTTAGCCTCACTGTAGCCTGCAGCTCTGACTGCTTCTCTGTGCTCCGCGTTCACGTGTGCGCACTTGCACGAGACCAGCGAAGGCATGAGCTTTGCCCACCCATGTTTACATCACGTGACACGTGCGCCACAGGTGGAGACAACAGTAACCACAGTGGCTAAAAGATAATTTGCACTACGGTCTTTTAGCAAAGGACAGCCCAACATGTCTGAAGACTTTGAAACTGAGGAGGAACAGCATTTCTTTGTAGAGCCGTAGTTGTACGGCCTAGTTGTTTGCAGCCGACAGGACCGAATGAGCCTAACCCTCAGCCAGATGGAGAATACCGGAGTCGAGCACTGGAAACCTGGTGGTGTCGTTGTTTCAAATGCAAAGCAATGCCAATGGATGAGGAAAGTCTTTGCTGCTCAGACTGGGAATTGGCGATGCCTGCACTTGCGAATCTGGACATGAGTGCTGACTGCTGCTCTTCAGAGACTGTGCATCACTGATCAACCTGAGCACGCACACGTGAGCGCGCAGCACAGAGAAGCAGTCAGAGCTACAGGCTACAGTGAGGCTAAAAACAGAGTTCATATGACGTTTTTTGAAACAACTTTTTATGTCGGGGCTGCAGCACACTTGGATCACTATGGATGAGCGGTATGGAGATAAATTTTGTGTTCTTGGACGTTAGTCTGGGGCCCCGTTTGCCATTAGGTGTGCTAGCCGCAGTTACTGTAGAGAGAGATGGAGGAGGGTGGGAGTGCTTCAGCAGAAGCACAAGCAGACGCAGCAGTTGAAATGAATGAAGAAACAAACGAAACGAAAGAATAAGACGGAGCCCTCTCCTCTCCTCTCTATGCTTTACTCACAAGTGTGTGAATTGACCTGGATATGAAGCGTCCATTGCACCAAATAATATAATGGTAGTTTCTAAAGAGCTAAGACAACAAAAAAAGAAAAATAAATCAGCAGCGGCGGTCATATTTCAGCCAGCAGCGGAGTACCACCACTGCTAGTTGCATATAGGGGAAACACTGTTGCTCGATGGATTTGTTCTGTTTTGGAATACACAGTATTCTTCCAAATTAGTGCTGGTGTATTTTAATATTGAGAATTTCACTTCAACAAGCTCACTCTTTTTGAAGAGTCTCAGTCTCTCAGTCTGAGTCTCAGTCTGTGGTGGCAAGTGTGTTGTTTTACACCTGTTTGCCTCCATGAGAATAAT
The DNA here is from genome assembly GCA_026686955.1 of Epinephelus cyanopodus. Taxonomy (NCBI): domain Eukaryota; kingdom Metazoa; phylum Chordata; class Actinopteri; order Perciformes; family Serranidae; genus Epinephelus; species Epinephelus cyanopodus. The sequence goes on from CM048919.1 coordinate 4,619,653, forward strand.
GCCCAACAACATTGCTCAAAAAATTGTTCTGTGTATCATCAGTCTAACAGTTGTAAGTCAAAATGAATGAGGGCTGCGCAATATTAGACAAAACTGAAAATGTGACAACAATTTTGTATACTGCAATATATATTGCAATATACAGTGTATTCCAATAACTTGAATAGCTCTATTTGGAAATGAGTCATCATTAGGGCTTTGGAAAGGCTGTATTTGCATGAAATATACATTTTACATCAAACTGTCCTAGAAATTGAGAATCTTACAACCTTTAGTTTTAACCAGCAAAATAAGTATGGCATATTGCCTTTGACTAATATTATATTGATATGATGAACTTATACTGCGAGTCTCACAATGTGACTATTGCACAAGAACACATTGCAGTGGTGATGCTCTTATGATTTTGAGCAGCCCTAAATTGAATTGAAATCTATGGTTCATCATACAAAAATAACCAGTTTTCAGACTGGATTTATGACCCTTGGACCATTTTTGCACTGCATAGTGACCCCCATCAAGTTATTGGAAGTAAGTAAGTATGGAGATAATGACAGTGAAAGTATGGCATGGCAGGAGATAACCAGAAAGAGGAAAGAAAGGAGCAACAGCTCTGGCAGTGCGACTTCTAGGAGTGAGATGATATGAACAAGAAAGTTAAGTCAGCCAGTCTGAGGAGAGAGGATGAAGTTGAATGGAAAGTAATAGTGACACTCAAAAAAGAAGGAGGACACTTTCATCCAGTTAAAATTACAAAAGCAATCAAAAAAAGAAATGGGTAAAATCAAGTTTGCTAAATTCTTAAGCAACAAAAGACTACTGATATTTGCTAAAGATAAACTGCAAAGAGATAGATTTCTTAAAGCTGAAACACTGAATGGAGAAAGGATCAGTACTCATATCCCTGGAGTAGCAGCAAAACTTAGAGGAGTGATTTATGATGTCCCATTGGAAATGAAGATGGATGAGATAATGGAGGGAAAGTTGTGAAAGCGACAAGAATGAAGATACAAAGAAATGTTGTGAAAACGGACAGTTTATCAATACTCCTTGAGTTAGAAAATATGACGCCCAAGAGAGTAAGAATGGGATATTTGAGCTATGATGTCAGGGAGTTTATACCAGCACCAGTGCGTTGCTTCAGGTGTCAAAGAATGGGACACACTGCAGGACAATGTAAAGGAAATCTAAGATGTGCAAGATGCGGAGATGAACATGAACATGGAAAGTGTGATAAGATGCAAAGATTAAATGCTGTAACTGTGGTGGTGATCATAGTGCTGCTTATGGAGGATGTCCTGTTCAAAGGCAAGCCAGAGAAGTGCAGAGATATAAGGTAACTAATCAGGTATCTTATGCTAATGCAGTTAAAAATGTGAAGGAAGGGGAACTAACCAGATCCAGCAATACACATGTGGTACATAGTGGTAGGAAGTCTGAGACTACACATATAATGGATACACCGTCTTCCACAACAAAACACAGCCAGTGACAGAATTAAGTAGAGGCGGTGATAGAGATATTGGAGATAAAAGAAGTTACAACTGAACTGATTCATGAGGTTTTGAATCCTGCAAACTTTGATGGATTGTCTCAAGGTGATTAGTATCCTTATACATTTATCCTCCAGTGGAATGCCAGAAGTTTAATTTCTAATGGGCAAGAATTTAAGAAGGTTGTAGCTGATCTGGAAGCTAAACTTGATGTTATCTGCATTCAAGAAACATGGTTAAAGCCACACTTGGAATTTATTGTGCCAGGCTACAGCTCTGTTAGATATGATAGAATCAACAAACAAGGTGGGTAATGTGTGACATTTATTAAGGATGCTATAGCATATAGAAGAGTTGAGGCAACAAATGAACATGAATGTGTAGCAATAGAAATGTGTAGTCCCAGAGGAGACATTGAGATAGTCAATTACTACAATCCTTGTAAGAAATTGTCAATGCAGACATTCCATGAAATCTGGTGTGGAGACTTTAATGCTCATAGCACTCTCTGGGGAAGTGAACACACAGACATAAATGAAGAAGTAGTTGAAGAACTCATACAGGAGAGATCATTGGTTTGCCTCAGTGATGGTAGAGGCACCCGGATGGATATTACAAGAAACTCAGTAACCTGTATAGATCTTACTCTGGTTTCTGGGAATATGAGTAATTTGTGTGAATGGAATGTAAAGAATGAGAACAACACAGGGAGTGACCATTTCCCAATATGGTGTTCTATACATTTTTATGTTTATATGCAGGAAAACTATGTAATTAGGGGCCGGGCAGCCTAAGCTGCCAGGACCCTATTGTTTTGCTGCTGCTTCTTCTTCTTCTTCTTCTTCTTCTTCTTCTTCTTCTTCTTCTTCTTCTTCTTCCGAGGAAATCATACTTCCCATGCGCGAAAAATCACAAAACTTTGCACAAAGGTCCAGTCCCATGCCAGATTGCCTCAGCTGCAAAAACAGGCCAATAGTCCTGATGGTGGCGCTACAGCAAGCCTCTAAAGTTCAAAACTTTGAAAATTCACAACAAATCAACCATATGTGCTACAGATTTGCAACTTTCACCAAACTGTAGCCCCAATACTGAAAAAACGTTTTTACATTTAAACCTATTGCAAATTATGAAGTCCATCACTCTGTTTATTGCAAAAACTGTAAAACTTATTAAACCTATCTCCTCGCACAATTTTTGCTCAATTGACACCAAACTTGCTACAGAGCATCTTCAGACTGTCCTACACAAACACAGATTTTTGATTTATCAGAAATTGAGCCTACAGTGCATCAAAATGTTTGACTGTAAATGGTACTGTAAACATATACTTGCAAATTCTTGCTAAATACATTTTGAATGTTCATTTAAAAAAATGACAAAATTTTTGGTGTCATGGTAGATGACGTTTGGAAAATATCAGAAGTTTATCTCAAAAACTGAATTTTTTACAGCATTTTGAATTTCGCTCTCATGCCAACAATTGGAGTCAATGCAAAAATGGCATTTGTAAACATTAGTTTTTCACTTACGGAGCCAATGAATCATTGTTCACTGAATTTTTGACAGCTGTTTGAAATCTGCTTTTACTCACTAACAGCTGCTGTCTTGCACACAGGTGACTGGCTTAGTCAATTTGTGAAGCTATGTATGATGTTTCTGTTTGCCAGTTAGCTCAGTGAGATAGAGGGTGGTTCTTGGTGTTGAAGATTGTGAGTTCAAGCCTCAGCTCGTGCAACATTTCATCATGAGAAATCTAGCCAAACTTATCACAAAGGTCCAGTCCCATGCCAGATGTCCTCAACTGGAAACACAAGACAATAGTCCTGATGGTGGCGCTACAGCAAGCCCCTAAATTTCAAAACTTTGAAAATTCATAACAAATCAACCATATGTGCTACAGCTTTGGAACTTTCACTTTGAAATTTGCTTTTCCATGGCATGGATGGCTACTGTCTGCACCCTGATGCTGGGCTTAGTCAGTTTGTGAAGCCACACATGAACTGTCACTTGCCAATTAGCTCAGTGAGATAGAAGACAGACCTCAGTCTCAGAAGTTGTGAGTTAAAGCCTCAGCTAAGGCAGAATGGACATTCTAATGTGAAAGTCCTATGTTCAGGCATCATGCTGTGTGGAATGGAGACAATAATAATTATGATCCAGGCAGTTTCGCGGAGAGACAAATACTTTTTATCAACACTTTTCCCTGTTATCCCTTGTCTCTTTTCCCTGTTTATTTGGCTTAGCTATCAGTCAATATGCAGAGTCTATCCAATAGCTACTTTTACATTTTAAAAAATGTTTTCATCTTTGTCACCATGGATAATGTTTAGCTTTAAGCTACATCAGGCCAGTTTGTTCATAATGCTAGCAGTTAATGTTATTCTTACTTTCTTGTTCCTGAGTTTTTTCTTTCCTTTGTATATTATGAGTCTGATCACTTCAGCCACTCATTCACAATTTGAAGGGCATGCCATAATTATATGGTGTAACTTCTATGTTGTGATATGCTTTGCTTTAGTGTGTATGTTGCTCAGAATTGCCTAATTTTGCCTAAAAATGCCCGGCCCCGACCATTGCTGCACAGCAGCTGTAAGTAAAAAATGGTGTTTCGCTAAAGCTGACTGGGAAAAATTCAGGAAATGCGGTAATGAGTCTGCTGAAAGAATATCGATTGAAGGTGACATAGATAGTTGTGCGGCAGCAGTGACATCTGTTACTATAGATGCTGCATCAAAAGTACAGTGAGTGGGCAAAAGAAAATGGTTTCCTGGTGGAGTGATGAATGCAAAAATGCTATAAAAGAAAGAAATCGTGCATTCAGCATATTAAGAAGTCATCTTAGTCAAGAAAAATTGATTACCAACAAAAGAAAACTAAGGTATGAAAAATAATTAAGTCAACTAAGAGGAATGAATGGAGGAAATACTGTTCCACCACAGGCAAAAAGGTAAAATTGGGTGACATCTGGACAATGATTAAAAAGATGAGTGGCAAAAGGAAATCTGCTAAAATCCCAGTGTTGAAAGGTGGAGATCATGTAGAAATTACAAATTAGGAAAAGGCAGATCTAATGGGAAAAATGTTTGCAGGTGTACATAGTGGAAATCATTTGGATGAGAAACATAAACAACGGAAAATAGAAATATTAAGAACTAATAATGATGTAACAAAGAAGAAGGATAGCAATGGATCTGTACTTGACATGGACCTGACATCTCATGAGCTGGAAATGGCCTTAAAAGGAACTGGATATACAGCTCCAGGTCAAGATCAATTATGCTACGCTATGTTCGGACAACTAGATGAAGGTCTAAAAATAATATTAAATCTGTTTAATAAGATATGGAGAAAAGGTGTAATACCTAGCAGCTGGAAAAATTCTCTGGTCCTACCCTTTGTTAAACCTGGTAAAGACCCAAATAGTGCAGGAAGCTATTGACCAATAGCTTTAACATCACGCTTGTGCAAACTGATGGAAAAAATCATTGTAAGGAGATTATCATATTATTTAGAACAAAGAGGACTGTTTAGCTCATGCCAAAGTGGATTTCGTAAAGGAAGATCAACAGTTGATGCTTTGGTGAATGTTAGTAATGAGGCGGAAAAAGCAGTTAGTATGAAACAGGTCATGGCTATAGTATATTTTGACATGGAGAAGGCATACGACTCTATGTGGAGAGAGGGACTGCTAACCAAATAGTTTAAAATGGGTTGGTCGAAGAATGTATAACTGGATTCTAGACTTCCTATCTAATAGGACATTCCGAGTTAAAGTCCAGGATGCTATTTCAGAGGAGTTTGGAATAGTAAATGGTATTCCCCAAGGTAGTGCTATTAGCCCAATCGTGTTTAACATAATGTCTAATGTCTTTCAGAATATTGGTGGAGATATTGAGTCATCACTTTATGCAGATGACGGGGTGATATGGAAAAGAGGAAATATCATCCATGTGATCAGTTGCATTCAGAGGGCTATACAACAGGTAGAGAGATGGTCTTATGATTGGGGTTTCAAGATGTCTGATACAAAGTCTTGCTACATGCTCTTTACCAGGAAAAGAAAGCTAAGACATATACAGCTTAAATTATATGGGCAAGACATGGAAAGGGTAAGTGAGTTCAAATACTTAGGATTGTGGTTTAATGAGAAATGTATATGGAGAAATCATGTTAAACAGGTGGAGACTAAATGTAAAAAAGTATTGAATCTCATGAGATCAGTGGCAGGATATGCATGGGGAGCAGATAAGCAATCTTTAATGGATATTTATAGGGCCTTAATACGATCTAGCCTTGATTATGGTTGTATGGTGTATGGAGCTGCAGCTAAGAGTGTTTTGGAAAAGTTAGACAGAATACACTTAAGAGCTACAAGAGTCAGTATTGGTGCAGTTAAAACAACTCCAATTAATGCATTACTGGTGGAAGCAGATGAATTACCATTACACCTAAGATGATTAAATTTGTTGTTAGCCTATTGGGCTAAACTAAATGGATCTGGAGAAAATCAGTCTGCAAAAGCGGTAATTTCTGATTGCTGGGAATATTCACAACAACATAAAGGGAGAGGGTTTGGATGGAATATCAAGTCTATAGCAGGAAAATATGGATTAAATCATTTAGAATTTGGACCTGGTGTTGTATGGGGCAGTGTTCCTCCTTGGATACTCCCAGTACCCTATGTAAATTTACAACTTGTAGAACAGAAGAGGGAGTGGAGCAAGATGAATATGGATAACATCAAGTATTATGTTGAGGATTATTTGAAGAGGAATTATTATAACTTTCTCCCCATTTTTACAGATGGGTAGGAACAGGAGTATACATACATATGTTTTGTCTATGTCTTGTTTTTGAACTGTATGTTGGCCATGGTGGCAATCCAGTTTCCCTCTTGGGGATTATTATTATTAAAGTTAATCCAATACATACCAGAGTTTAATGTAAGTATTTGTAAAAGAATCAATAATAGACTGTCTGTATTTACTGCAGAAATAACAGCCATAATACTAGCATTACAATGGATAGAAGAGGTTAGGCCTGAGAGGGTGGTCATTTGTTCAGATTCCACTGCAGTTCTTCCAAGCTTAAATACAAATGAATCAATAAGAGAGGATCTCGTGATAGAAATATTAATGATAATGTGTAGATTACACAGAAGTGGAATTTTTGTTCAATTTTGTTGGGTTCATGCACATATAGGTGTTAGTGGGAATGAAAAAGAAGATAATATTGCCAAATAATGAAGAGAGTAATGAGGAGATAATGATAATTCCCTTTGGAAAAGGTGAGGCAAAATCAATAATCAGAAAGGCAGTGATAGATTCATGGCAGAAGAAGTGGGATACGGATGCTAAAGGGAGGCACTACTATAAAATACAAAAGTCAGTTAACACAAAGGCTTTTAAAGGGAAATGCAGAAGAGAAGAAGTAATCATTTCCAGGTTAAGTCTTGGACACACTAGTTAAAAATCAACTCTGTATCTAATGGTAAAGTCTGTGTCTGATAAATGTGATAAGTGTGATGCTCCAGAGAATGTTGAGCATGTCATTTTTAAATGTAATAAGTATGAGTTAGAAAGGAACAGGTTGCGTGATAGGATGTATGAGCTGGAGCGGGAATGGAGCTAGGAAGGAATTTTAGGGATGAGTGGGAAAATGAGGGAATGTTATAGGGCAGTACTTAGTTTCCTCAAAGACACAGGATTAGAAAATAGAATATGAGGGAGCTTTGCCCTTTTTTTTTGCTTTTGTTATTGTTTGTTTGCTTGTTTGTTTTCCTGTTTAGAATGTAACCTGAAGTATGATTCTACACACTCCGATACAGCAGGTGGCGGTATACATCTAAAAAGGTGGTTGTAACCCGCCATTAAATGAAAGAAGAAGAAGAAGATAGAAGCGAAAACAGTGTCGGCTAAGCTAGCGGTCCTACGGTGAGGGCGGAGAGTGGCTGTGCTCCTTGTCCTCAGTAGTCAGTTTACCAAACAACCATCACTTGTAACGTATTTTGAGCCTTTGGTTGTCAGGCAGAAGGAACTGGCGGCCAAAATTGCTGCATTGCTAATACTTTACATGCCAGCCGGAGTCGCTAACAGGAGCCATGTTACGTAGCTGTCATTGACTCTCGTTGAAAGTCACATAGCAAACAACGTTGTAACCTCAACTAGCCGCTCACGTCAAATCGACTCCTGCATGGAGGTTACTTGTTATTTTAGTTTGATATGTTGACTCATTATGGTCATTTAGACCCAATTTGATCTTTGTTTTGATGAGCGAGCGAGTGTATTATCCATAGCGCTCAGTGCAACTCGTATAGACATTGTAGCTAACATAGTTGATAATCCCTTATGTAACGTTAGTCTAAGATGCTTGTTCCTTGTATATTTAGTTTTGAGGGTTTATGTATTTGTTGCTGACACTGAAGAACATAACAGATAAACGTTAAAATTGATCTCCCTTTGTGGGGCAAAATGAGTCATTTCCTCCTGGTTGCCCAAAGGTAATGTAACTGCATGACTAGGTGCTGTGTCATGCTGACGAGAGACGCTGGGTGAAATTGGTGAAATGATGTTCTGTGATATCAGGACTGCCGATGGACTGGCTGCATAGGCCATGGTTTAATGCTCATCTGTTGTCAAGCAGCACCAGCAATGTCAGCCAGCTCTCTCCTGAGATACACCATCAGGTAACACTGCTTTGAGATGTTATAGGACTTTGTGCATGGTGTTGGATGTGATGTCAGCTCAAGCTCAAGAACAGATGGGGCTGCCATGATTGTGGTCACCTCAAGGTGTTGATGCTAAAAACCCCAATAACCCAAAAGTTGTGACACTGTCAAAAATGTAAATAAAAACAGAACGCAATGATTTGCAAATCTTTCTGAACCTGTGTTCAACTGAATACAGTCCAAAGGCAAAATGTTCAACATTCAAACTGAATACACTTTTTTTCTTTTTTTTAATTTAATGTAATTTTATACACTCATTCTGAATTTGATGCCTGCAACACATTTAAAAAGAAGTTGAGATAGGGTCATATTTACCACTGTTTTACATCACCTTTTCTTTTATCAGTGTTTAGGAATTGAGGACACTAACTATTAAAGTTTTGAAAGTGAAATTCTTTCACATTCTTGATATTAGGGATGGGAATCATGAGAGGATCCACGATACGATGTTATCACTATGCTTAAGTTACGATACAGTATTATTGTGATTTTAAATATGTGGTGATATGCTGAGTATTGCGATAAAATGTATTGCGTTCCATTATCTTTTTTCAACTGTAGATTAGGTCCCAAAGGGAAAACTTAGTCAACATGTGTTTTGTCTAATAAGATAAAGTTTTTAGTCTGTTCATCTCACTTCAGTTATTTTTTTGCAGCAACAAAATGTATCTAGTGGACTGAAAAGGCAATTGATTATATTATTCTGGTAAGCTACTTAAATGTGTCTCATTGTCTTGCTGGAATAAGCAGGGATGTCCCTGAAAAAGACGTCGCCTGGATGGCAGCATATGTTGCTCCAAAACCTCTATGGACCTTTCAGCATTCATGTTGCCTTTACAGATGCGCAAGTTACCAATGCCAAAGGCACTAACACACCTCCATACCATCACAGATGCTGGCTTTGAACTTTGAGCTGGTAATAATCTGAATGGTCCTTTTCCTCTTTAGCCAGGAGGATGCGTTGTCCATGATCTCCAAAAACAATGTGAATTGTGGACTCGTCAGACCACAGCACACTTTTCGACTTTATGTCAGTCCATCTTTGATGAGCTCAGGCCCAGAGAAGTCGGCTTTCTCTTTTGATGTTGTTGATAATATGGCTTTCACTTTGCATGGTAGACTCTGAACTTCATGAGTATAAGTATGATCAAACAACTACTCTCTTGATGTTCACTGGTGTGATTGAGGGTTTTTTTTTTGTTGCAGAGAAAATCCACCACCTGCCCCTCTGTCTTGTTTGCATTGAGCTTGAACAGTTCCGCTACCACCACTGCACAAAGTCCTGCATTCACCTTCTTTTCTAATGAGAAAATACAGTTGATAGATTTTTTACAATAAAGGAGATTATGTATTAACATTTGTGCTCAAATGATTAGTTAATTGACAGAAAATTAACTAATTAGAGACCACCTTGCCATGGGATCACATCAGCCCTTATACAGCAATCTGTGACTTGAAATAAATGTGGGCCAGGGGCGTTAAGTTTCCCCACTGACCCCTTCTCTACTTCCCAACCCTCTACTTACGGCATCCTTGCTGGGACCACACCCATTTTCAAACTCTGCCTTCACTATGGTCTCAATAACACATCTGTAATGTAAACTTCTGTGACTACATCTTTCATGGTTGAGTATGACAGTATCCCCCCCACAGCACTGAGTATAGTTCTTACCACTATTACTTTATCCCTGTCTTTTTCACATCATGGAATAGCACTAAAAAAATAGTTATCTTCCATGTCTTTTTCTCTGCAGGCTGGAGAGGAAACATGTAGCTGCACGTTTAGTCCAGCAGAGAGCTCTGTCAGGGGCCGATGCTCTCAATGCACTCAGACCTTTTTATTTTGCTGTACATCCCGACTTCTTTGGTCAATACCCCAGGGAACGGGTAGGTCTCTCATATAACATGACTTACTTAGATGAATGAAACATAATGTTGTAAATGAAACAAATGGAAGACTTGTGGGTAGACTGACATGAGGCGTTTTGATGTGCTCAGATTGTCAGTAGTGTTTGCAGCAACAGGACTACACCAACACAGACAATTGTAGTGTTTTGCTAAAAGGCTGCTGTTGGTCAGAACACACAACTTAATATCATTGTGCAGAGATTTTTTTGAAGAGGAGGCTTCACCACACAGTGTAACATTCAAGTGTTTCACAGGAAGTGAATGAGAATTCATTAAAGAGGCTAAATGGCTATCTGGACAACCTGCAGAAGCCCGGCTCACGCTCACTTCAGCCAATGAAGCTCACCTTTTATGTCAGGGACACAAAGGACAGCAGCGATGTGGGGCCAGACCTTCTTGTCTCAGGTGAACTTTCTATTAATATTAACTTTAATATCTGGGAGTTCTGTCTTTGCAAATTTAAAACCTCTCCCTTGGTTCTCAGGGTTCCGGTCAGTGAGTTTCACCCTGCACACAAACGATGTCTTGAGCACAGTGAAGAATGTCTTGAAGTCCTGCAGCCTACCCATGGAGCACATGAAGGGACTGAAAGCAAATGCAGACATATCTAAAAGTCCACCAGAGACAGGGTTGCCTTTCTACAGACCTATCAAATGGGATAAAAGTTACTACACCTTCACTGGATTCAGAGACCCTGAGCAGGAGCTGCAGCAGGCCAGGAGAGTGGAGCCTACACTCATGTTAGTAACACTGGACCTCAGCTCTGTATCTCAACTCACAATTACAACTGCCATACATACAGTACATTATGAAGACCTGGGTGTCTGGTACAGACTGAAATATCAGCAACAGTTAGGCAGTGAGCTTTAGAGGTGCTTTTGAACGTTTGACAGAGCTAGGGTAACTGTTTGATCCTGCTTTCGTTCTTCATGTCAAAATAGCCTAACCACCTACTGACTCCAGCTGTATGATGAACACGTAAACATGACATTTTCATTTTCATCACTTGAAGTCGATCTTCACACACACAACTCCTCTTTTCTGTTGTCAGGAGGTGGGCATCATTTCTAGTGAACATTTTTGGAACTGCCTGTGTATGCAGAGCCCATATTGTAGTATCTATAGAGGCCAGGATGAGAAGTAAAGTATAATCAAAGTTTAACTGTGTTTGCTGCTGAATCGGTCATGTACAGTGTGTTTGTGGAGGTTTTTGACAGAAAGTAGCAGCTGCAGCAGAAAACAAACATAATCCATATCAAGTTGAGTAAAAACATTAAAGTTACGGTCTGGAAAACCAAAGCAATGAACTAAAAGATGTTTGAAAGCTCCATAGAGCTTAGGGGAACTGTAGATATGGGTATAACTCTGTGGATTTTTCACTACTAATAGCCAGCTCAGAGTGGTTTCATGTTGCCTTTTCTTCTTCAGCTTGTGGCTGAGAAACAATGAGCCTGAGGCAACAAAGAAGCACAGTGCTAGTCTTCCCCTGAGAGAAGAGCTCAACAGACTGAAGAAGGAACTGTGTCACAAATTTGATCTTGCTGATATCAGGTACACTAAACTCTACTGTTTGCCCTAACACTTAGTAAGGGAATAAGCAGTCAGTAGTCAACCCTGAAGTGTGTTCCTCTGTATTGTGAGTAACTGTGGAGCATGATTTAAATGACACAATAGAAAAAGTTGTTAGAGGAACTGGGACTTTTGAGCTTTAATTCAAGTCTATGCATGAACTTGTTGTGTGGTGTAGGTGGCAGCGCAGCTGGGGAGTGGCCCATAGGTGCTGTCAGCTTCAGAGTTTGAGCCGACTGTCTCAGCAGAACCCTGAGGCCCTGATCAACTTGCAAGGTAAAGAGTCTCACTGAGGACAGGACATTTGTCTGTATGTATTACCTGTCTGTGCTTCGTGCACCTGCTATGGAAAACTATGTTCTTATTTAGGACAAATAAACTATTGTAACTATTAATTAACATTAGATCCAGATAATTAATGAAGTTAGGCTGCTGTGTCTCGTGCGTAAATGCGCACAGCGTGTCTCTCTCAATGGGGAGACGCACTTATCATCTCTGACGCATCCAATTTTATTAGATCCTGTGTTTTGCATAATGTTGGATGTTAGATTTTTAATAAAATGGCCATTCTATCCTCTTGGATTTTATTTTGATGTATTTACACGTCACTTCCGCTTACTGACTGTCTCAAATGAGAAATGGAAAAAAAGAATTTGCAAAAACCAAAATCGCAGGGTCTTTTGAATTTGGTTTTCTGGGGGGTTTTTTGGAAACAAAAAAGGAATAGATCACGGGTCAGGGTACCTTCAGGCAGTTAGTTTTTTCGTTTTAAACCAAAAACGAAAAAAAAAAAGGAAATACCATGGTTTTCTTGTTTTTCATTTTTGGTTTAAAACGAGAAAATGGAGCCATTTTTTCCGTTTTTGTTGTCAGAATCAAAAAAACGAAAAACGACAAAGCCAAATTCAAATAACAGCCCGATTTTGTTTTTTTGCAGATTCATTTTTTCATTTATTGTTTCGGACAAAGAGTAGAACTGCGTTGACATCAGAGGCTGAAGTAACTTCAAAATAAAAGACAGGAAGATAAGATTGCCTATAAAACTTATAAATATCCTATACAACTTTCCCGTGTATCTTTTATTTCCACTTACACCTGATGTTTTGCGCATTTTGAAAAGCTGCCTGCCATTGATGTGAGACACTTTTTATTCATAAAAATAGCAATAAAATGTTATGATCGCAAATTTTATGGCTACAGTAAAACTTGTTGTTCAACCATAACGTTGCTGTTCAGACTAATAAGGGAAATCGTCATGCATATTGTTCCCATGAAGGACGTACAGAGATTCCCTCAAAGGCTGTGTTTTGATATTCATTCGCCGAATTGTTTGCAATACAGTAATCGAGGATATAATAAATTATTGTGTGTGCTGCGTTGTTACTGTTAATACTGGGTTTTTCCATAGCGCATCATTGCGTCAGTGAAGTGTCAAGCTGATGTTTGTCCTTTTCACCAGCAGATGGCAGTAGGCCAATGGATTTATTTGCTGTCAATGAAAGCCTGGTTTTCTCTTTGTTTCTGTTCGATTATACAGACCTGCAATTCTTCAGGTTAATTTAATCAAATAAAATAATGAATGATTAATCCATTATTTTTTTAAAATATATAAGCTAGTGGCAGCCCTAACTGTATGCAACACATCTGATATTATACATATATATAATATGTGTATATATAACATTACACATATTATTTTAACCCGTTAGTGTTTCTTGCAATGTCCTTCACAGATAAACTAATAAATACATTAATACAAACACCTTAGCTACTGCTGAACATTTGAATGTGATGAGGATCCTTAAATGTTCATTTGAAGGCAAGTGAAGGAGCTGCAATGTTACGTTCTAATAACCTTTCCTATTTTAATTTGAACTTGTTTATGTCAACCTCCCAATGAGGTGCAGTTTCCTCATTGCTGCCCTGTGCATTGAGGCCCTCCAGACTGGACCGCGATGGACGGAGTGTAGGGTGGTCCTCCTTACTGCTGGGCCTAACCTGTTCTGGGATAACATAGTCTTGCAACAGTGAGCGTCGACAAATATCCACTTCATGAAAATTTGGATTAAAAAGTACAACTATTTTATCACTTATGACCTAGATGTAATTGCAAGTCCATAAAACCAAGCAACTTTGTTGATGTCTGTGTTGTATTTGTTTACATAGTCCTATAGAATGATGCTAGCAGCATTGTCACCCTTACGCGCCTCAGTTTGTTAATACTATGAATATAATCTGATAATCCAAACTGAATAATATTGAAGCGGCACAGTAATGACAGATTCAAAATGTAGTGTGAACCAGTTAAAGTTACTAGTATTAAGGCCAGGCTTGTGTTGACCACAACATGTGTGAAGTGGGGACCACAAACAGTTTGATAACAAATCTTCAACATATCTTTACTTTTCAATGAACACAAGAAAAAAAACTCCTGTTTTGTCCTGGCTAGAAGTAAATATGAAACGGTCAGGAGACTCTTGCTGTGCTCAGCGTTGCCGGGGTAGTGCCCATCGAGAGGTTTGGACCAGTGATTCTCGGGAGCAGCACATACTGTGTGGAGGCCTCATCTTCATCCTGCCTGAGCCATGATGACTAGGGATGTGAATCTTTTGGTACCTCACAATTCCATTCTCGATGCCCAACCCTAAGCAGCACTTTTAATTTATTTTTTGATACCTTGAATTTATTATTCTTGAAGTTACTGAGAATTCAGTTTTCATTTGTGCAAATTAAGCATGAATAAATGTTATGTTTTGTCTTAAGTTTGCCTTTGTATGTTTGATTATTGCAATCAGTTGATTTGACTTTTTCAAATAGAAAAATTACATAATTTTCCACACTGTCTCTCTTCGTGCACAGCAGACTGGAGTAGAAATTAAACACCCCGAAACCCAGTATAAACAGTAACAACGCAGCACACACAATAATTTATTATATCCTCGATTACTGTATTGCAAACATTTCGGCGAATGAATATCAAAACACAACCCTTGAGGGAATCCCTGTATGTCCTTCACGGGAACAATATGCATGACGATTTCCCTTATTAGTCTCTGAACAGCAACGTTATGGTTGAACAACAAGTTTTACTGTAGCCATAAAATTTGCGATCATAACATTTTATTTCTATTTTTTTGAAAAAGATCCTCACATCAGTGGCAGACAGCTTTTCAAAATGAGCATAACATCAGGTGTAAGTGGAAATAAAAGATACATGGGAAAGTTTTATAGCAAATTTATAAGTTTTATAGGCAATCTTATCTTCCTGTCTTTTATTTTGAAGTTACTTCAGCCTCTGATGTCACCGCTGTTCTAATTTTTTGTCGAAAACAATAAATGAAAAAATGAATCTGCAAAAAGCCAAAGTCGAGTTTTTCCATTTTTATTTCCAAAACAGAAAAACGCTGAATAATGAAAGAATGAACCATACACAGATTACACAAATAACAGATTTACCATATTTTGGTTTTTGAATTACAAATGAATTACAAATTATCCGATGATACCCGGACCCAGAGGAAACTCATTCAGCGGCTCTTCTGGCATAGCGTCTCTACCTCTCCTCTCTTGCAGTGCCCACACGAGAGTCAGTGTTGTCAAGTGATTTTGTCATAAACCTTTGATAATGTAAACCTACATGACGCCTGGGGTTTGACAAAAAAACTACATATATGTTAATGTGCAGTAGTTATTGTAGCATAACAGCCTGTCACAGGTTACAGTGTGATGATTAGAGGAGAAAAGGCAGAGTATAAAGTTCCAGATGGAAAAAAATGACTCTGTCATTTAGGATTTTGCTAAAAGAGAAGGAAATCACCTATTGATTTATATATATATAGATCCCAGAGTGCATTTTTGCGTTAACAATATTCTTGACGATATGACAAATTGTAAAAAAATATATATTATTGTTGTATTATTGTATTATTGTGGGCCTGCGAGACAGGAGAGGTAGAAATGCTGTGCTGTTGCCAGAGGAGCCGCTGAATGAATTCCCTCTGAGCTGCAAGTCACTTAAAGAGTCTGAGAAGTCCGGGGCTGTTCATAAAACATTCAGGACGCCACAGCTAATCAGACATTACTGACTCTGCTCCTCTTTTTGGAACCACCACCGAGTCTGTAATAATTTAGCTTTCAGCCATGCTTGTTGTTGCCATGGGTAACAGTATGATGTCAATATTTTAAGAAGTCGAAATATTGCAGTTATCATGAAATTAATCATATTAAAAATAATACCAGTATTATGAAGAATTATATGATACAGCACACCGCTAATTTTTACACTTATTTTTCATGTATACACATATATTTCAGAGAATGTGTGGTCATGAAACTTTTCCTCAAAGGAAAGGATAAGTCATGAAAAAGCTATGGAAACATGTGGTTAAAATGTGCATAAATCCTGCTTGTAATTACTTCAGTACAAGTTGGGTTAGCGTTGTGATGCTGTTGGCACAGCTTGCTGATTTAGGTTGCTTTTTAAGTTGTCAGTGGGTGACAAATGCTGGCTCAGTCAGTTTGCATAAAATCAAACTAGTTTAAGCTCATAACCGGACTGGACTGACAAAACCAAAAATGGACCTAACTCTACATGGCATATAAAACTTAAGTATTATTATTTGAAGATGCAGTGTCAAAGCAGCATAATTATTAACCTTTAATGAAGTGTTTTCTACAACTGATTTCACTTATTTAGCTCCACTGCTTGAGACTAGCAAAATGGACTTATACAGGTGTCTGGAATTAATCTGCTCCTTTGCCTTCCCAATAGGACACACTGTGGTATTTGCTGACCAGTCAGGGATGAATGCCTCTGGAGACATCACGCTGGGAACCATGGATGTTCATCATCAGTGGACCAAAGTAAAGCAGCCACAGTGCTCCTGCTCTCACACATTCTGTGTTTTCCTCTTTGTTTATTGACCCCTTCTCTGCCTGTGTGTCTCCAGCTGTTTGACCAGCTACCTAGCTATCGCAGCCTGCAGCAGCAGACAGACTGGCTGAAGGAGAGAATCAGCCTGCTCCTGGGTGGGACTCAAGTGGTTCATGTGGAGAGGCTGGGACCAGTCCAACCCATTACCGAGCACTACAGCACCCTCAGCACCTTTCACAAGAGCCTGATGTCCCGACGCCTTCGCCTGCACCCCAGGAGCCTGCAGGGGCTCACCATGTTGCTGGATAAGTATGTTTTCACATTACCACTGAACACCTCAAATAATGTGGCACGCTACTATTTAAGTACTATTTAAGTACACATCAAGATATGTTATTTGTGTCAATCACAGTGACCGCTCTAACCCCAGTCTTCATGAGATGGGGCACTTCATTATTCCCACCATCTGTGATCCTCCCAAGCTGCAGGTCTTTCTTCAAAGCCACGCACCTGAGGCCAGAAAGCGCACCCATCGCAAAAACCAGTGAGTCAAAAATCTCACATTATTCTAGAACTGCCCACTAACAGGACCCAGAGTCAACTTGCATTTAAGTTTTTGAATCATTGCATTTTTTTTTTTAGCAGCATCATTATGCACAGTGTGGCAGGCTACAACCGAGTATTGCCTCAAAATGACTGTGACGAGGTAGAGAAAGAGTTATGGCAACCGAAACAGTTGGGAGTTGGAAGTTTTCCTTGAGAGCTTTCTACTAGCAAGGGATTACTTGGTTAAGGTTAGGAAGAAAGTCATGGTTTTGGTTAAAATGAAGAAAGAACCATACGGTTCTGCTTTGTGATGGTAATTTTAAAATGCCGGACAAAGATCTCTTGCCAGGTGGGTCAGTGACTCAGATTGTGACCTTAATGACTCTGAAACTAAGAGCTCATGTTACCCCTACGAGAATCTTCACCGACATAATGGAACCTTGAATACAATGTGCAGATATTCTGTCTGCTTCCTGCTTAAGTTTGATTTTGTGATCCAGCACCTGTAAAAGTTTTATAAGGGAATATAAGGGAAATGTCTCCCATGTGTGAAACAGAAGGCGGTGCGAGGCAGAGCAGCACAACTCATGTTTGTTGGCTGCTCTCATGCTGACAGTCTCTCAAGTTGGCTAAACTACTTTTGAAGAAAGTCCTGGTACAAACACTTCTACTTTCTCAAGGCAGATACCTGGTCCACACACTTACACCAACACAGGCGCCTCAAGCTGCGCAAGATTAATTTCACATGTTGTCTTGTTCTGGTGTGCGTCACTCAAAAATCACAACACACTGCGAGCTACAGTCTGAGTGTTGCTGCCAGGGGGTGCTATAACATGAAACAAGAAGAGAAACTTGAAGGCCAAAACATATCGGTGGCGAACGCCGAGCATCAAAAAATATGCCCCTATTATTGTCAATGTAAAACCCCACACCAACGGCAGTTAGATACATGTTACGCCTGGATGTGTTCCCCCACTGCACTTTATGCCTCTGTCCTACTCCCAGCCCCGCCACCCCTGGAATGAAATGCATTTTTCCCCCACTCGCTCTTTGCTTGTAGATTCCAGCTCCCGTTGCAGCTCTTTTTCTCTGCTCCTGTGGCAACTTGACTCCTCTGCTCTCAGTGAACTCTGTAGCTGTTGCTGTCTCATGTGTGAAGAAGAATGGATCAGGAGAAGCTTCTTTTAGAGGCTGAGAAATATCCTGAGCTAATCGACTCATAATCCTGTCACAAAGACAATGGCCAAAAAGATACTTCCTCTTGAGTCATAACTCTAGTGATTGGCTCTTCAGATGAGAAATCAACTTTTATAAATGCTATCCACATTTGATTTTAAGCTATTGCAGAGGTGGAATAGGTGGAGTAGGTACTGGTCTTTCGGTTAAGTGGTAATAACTTTCCGTGGTCGCCTGTTGACAAGCTATAATGTGATGTGTCCAATGTGTGCTAGGGGCAGCATGTAACGCGTGCCACATGATGTATTACTCATATTTGTAGGTATGGTGTATTGAAGAAAAGGCATCAGTAATAATTTTGGGTGTTTATAAAAATGAAAAATATTTATACATATTTCTCCCTGTTGAGGTTAGAAAGAAGGTATTGATTACACCGAGGCCAGCATGGAGATGCCCATAAAGAGCTTCTATCCTCAGTTCACAAGGATCCTGAATGAGGACCAGGAAGCTCTTGTGGCAGAAATCCTTTCATTTTAACACAATGAACACAAAAACAAATATCATCAGCTTTGTTACTGACTCATGCTTGTTTGTGTGTGTTCAGGCTGCAGGCAGAGGAGGAGGCTGTGGTGAAGCTGTGTCTCCACGGTCTGTCCCTAAGGAGTCTGTCCAAGGAGCCCAGTGTCAGCTCCAGCCAAATGATCCTGTGTTGTAAAAGGCTGGTAGAGCAGCGCTGTCCCCTCATGCAGGGCCTCCACATCTGTATTTCTCACTTTTACTCGGTAATGCAGGATGGGGACTTGTGTATCCCCTGGGACTGGAAGAGCTGAACTGGAGGGACAAGGCCACTCACAGTGTTGGAAATAAATATTTTTAGTAGTTAACTGTTGTTCAGGCAGCAAATATACAAGTTGTTAAATGGGATCATTTGTTACATGTCCGATGGCCACAATGGATTTCCTATCTTTTCATTCTCAAGGGAAACCTTTGAAAAAAAGAAATCATCTGTTGAGTGGTTCATTCAAGCTGACCACTGTGGGATCATCCAAAGGGAAGCACTTTATCCTCTTACAGCAAAAGCCATATAGAAGAATCTGACCGACAGTGGAAGTAAGTGGCACCCAACATGGGGTGAGGACCAGCAGGAGTTGCAAAATGATAGACAAGAAAGGGAAGAAGAAGAAGCTGCATAAAATTATGTTGTTAATGTTTTCAGATTTTTCTTACTTGTTTGCTTTTATTCTAAAATGCTGGAGACTTTGATCTCTTCAGGAATCAAAAATCTGTGAGCCAAAGAGTGTTTGGTTGAACTGTGATAAGGGATATGTAGGGAGGTCTTGCTTGGCTACTAGAAGTCACAAGCCAATAAGTTTGGAACCACTAGCAGATGTGCAATATGACTTTTATTTCAGTTGTTTTTTGTTTGTTTTTTTAGAATTTTTTTAGATTTATTTATTTTATTTTTTTTTAAATTGTGGAATACACTGAGAAAGATTTAAATAATGGTCCTGTTGAAGGCACAACCTGTGCCATAATTGCAAACTTCAGCACAGTCAGCAAACAACCAAAATGTATTACAGACGATTAGAACTTATCAGTCTGATTGACAGACTGTAAACCTGAAATGAAAAAGTTTGTACAAAGTGGAGCCTGACCATGTGTAGTTTCTCAGTTCTGACTCACTGGGAGGCATGGAAAGCCCACTGTCAGAGAGGAGCGAGACACAGTGAATTGTGAATAAAGAGATAACTGCACTTCTTAGATGAAATAAAGAAATACATCATCTTCGTATCTGGAGCTTACTGATTTTTTTTAAGGGAACTCAGGCCTCTCTGAAATGAACCATACTCGGAGCACCTATGATTCACTTCATCCGTGTATTGTGAACACAAAGTGCTCCAGGAATGCTTTGCCAATTGCTTTTGTATTTTTGCCCTCTCGATTACATGTTATTGCTCTGGGATGCATGGGAAAAAATAAAAAAAAATATGGAATAAAGAAAACATCAAGTGGCAACCGTCTACAACACAGAAACACTAACAACTTCATTAATTTTCAGTCCATACGAAAGAGAGGGACTTCATATGTGCAAAAAAAAGGTAACGCATCAAACAAAGGTACTACACGCGATTTCCACATCTGTTACCCTCTCTCAATGTAATTGTTATTTTATTTTTGTATTGGCACACTGCATTTGACGTAGTATGTATTGGGACATATTAAATTGTTTTCTGGCACACTATATAATATGGTGGTATGGCCATTGGAATGTACAGATAGATTTGCCCTTGCACACTTTTAGTCTGTCTAGATAGATAGATAAATAGACTACAAGTGTGCCAGGGCGGCTTTGTGTGTGTGTTTGTGTGAGCTCCAGAGGAACAGTAGTGTAAACAGCTGAAGTTGACCCGACAGAGAATTGAGTCCTCTTTCGAATGAACTGACAATGTGAATGCAAAAAGACACGCCTCCCATTTCTGTTGCTCCACTCATCAGTCCACTTTAAGAGGACTGAATTTGGTTCATTTAAAAATGTGAAAACACCCATAGTCTCAGTCCTCAGAAGCATTTGAAGCACTGTTACTGCTGTACACACAGGGTGGTGGAGTGTTCTGGTTTTGTAATTTGAACAACATATAAATGTGACAGTGTCCTTCAACAATTACATAACGTTCAAAAACACTGAATTTCTTGTCCTCACTGTTACATACTGGGAAATCTTTAGAGGGGCAACCCAGTACTGTCGGTAATATCACTAATTTTGTATTACCTGAGTCAAAATATTTTGAACATACTATAGTCAATCTTTTAGGCTACCAGAATGTCAAATTTTCTGACCTCATATCCTGTTGCACCATGTGCTGCTGCACAAGATGTATTTAACCAAAACATCAAACTTCATGTCTGCCTAAATTATCAGGTACAGTGACTTCATCTTGCAGATGAGCATGGAAACAAGGATAAAGTATGATGTTTTATTCTGCTACTATATTTCATCCCCCCAGCTGGTACAGGCTTGTAGTCATTAATTTTCACTGCGGTTTGGATGAAGCATTGTAGATGTGTAGGCCCTGTAGGAGGTTTTTTTTTTTTTTTTTTTGTTACTTCCTTTACTTGCTTTGCTCCACCCATGACTCCACCTGCTGCATGCCAGATTGCCTACAAACCACAAGAGACGTGGGGCATTTTTCATCCTGAATGCAGAGCTAATCTTCTTCCAGGCGCTGTTTGTGTGTGGGCCTGTTGTCCATGGGACAGATGTTAACCTCTGGCAGCCTGAAGCATCCATCCTGTCCTCTCTTCTCGAAGTAAAATCAGCACTTACTAAATGCAAGCTCGTGTACTTGCAGCATAAACAACCTGGGCCCATTCATTTCAACTTTCAATATGGCTCAAGCTGCCCCGCTTCCTGGATGTAATATTTGGGGCCGATAAAGGCATTTTTTAACTGATCAGGATCGGGTATATTGACCTTCCTAGAGGATGCGACTCTTTGTATAATGTTAGCTGTTACATTTGTTTTTCCTCGCGAAGATTTCATGCACAGTACAGCCGTCTCCAACTCTCCGCTGTCCTTTTCTCCTCCATTCAGCTGGTCAATAGTGTATGACATCTGAGTGGTATACAGCACCTGGAATGAATTTGGTGGGAACCTGAAGAATAGTTTAAGCAGTTCAGCACTGTGTCAAGTTTTTCCCGATCATAAATCTATAATAAAGATTTTGCCCGACACTTCAAGTGAGAGGTGGCGTCATGCGCACCTAGAAATACAGGTAGCTGGCCACTCCCCTTTTCCTTTTGCTTCCTAGTAGATCCTAGTTCCTAGTAGTATTGATCCTCATAGTAGGAAGATGAAATGAGAATTAGATTGTAAAGACCTGGATTTTATTTAATTTAACTGTAGCATTACTCTCTAATATTTGTTACTCACAGTAAACTGATTTTCACTCTGATTGCTGTTTCTGCTTGTATTTATATTAAAAAACCATTATACTTACAGTGATCAAATCTGGCCTAGATTAACATGGAGACTCGAGAGAATCATAAACACATACATCGTTTGTGTTACAGTCAGCATACAGTGTGTATTGAAGGCCTCACCTCCCGCTCAAGTTTTTTTATTTCGAGGTCCAATTTTCTAATTGTCCTCCTTTTTATTTTGGACTCCAGTGCGAGGTCTTCCATCTTTTTTTTCTTGTACTGTATTTCCACATCTGCCAGTTGTATTTGCCGCCTTAGATGGTTGACATACAGCTGTCTGATAGCTTGTGAGTTCTGTAAACACATGACAATTAGCACAGCGGTAATTTTGTATAATGGGAATGTCCTTCCATCAATACTCACTATGTTGCCAGGCTGGCTTTCTCTCTGTACAGCATCTAGGTCCTGTTACAGAAATGAAATTTTGTATGGGCACCAAATGATGATTTCTCACCATTGTAGACTGAATAGTACTTCCATAAGCTTGACATGATACCACATGCCTTCTGGAATCCAGAGAGATGGTCTCCTCGTCATCGTCGCCGTCATCTGCTGCTGCTGCACTGGTGCCTTCACCCTATCACATTTAATGGGATTCATATTGAAGCTAGTAGACGAGACATGCCAGGCCTACAGTATGCCTTTGATGGAGTATTCACTGGAACAGCATTTTCTGGAGTTTGTGTTGGTGACCCTGGTGTTGGTGGCTCCAACAGCGTGACAGTGCTGCCAGAAACTGCAAGGCAACAAAAAGCCAGATAGTCCAAATGGATTCGATATAAATGTGGTTATGTCCCATGTAGAGATGGAAGAATGTACCTTGTATGAAGCAGGTGGCATCTTGGGAGGGACATATGTTCGTGTCTGTCCCCCCAGGGATCCCCTCCAACACAGGCCTGCCTTGGTTCTGTGCCAAGGCCATGTCCTCTGCTGGGGTGAGGTCAGCTGGCGGTGACCCACCACCCGTGCCTTGCTTGTGGGTTTTGTTTGGGGTTTTTTTTACCGCTAAAACGGTACAGACAATGTGTGAGCAGGCACCTTCTGGGTACAATGTACGCTTGTGCAAGCATTAGTCGGGGCACTTACCATTCTGCAGAATGTTCTTATATTTAACCTTGACTTGCTGCCATGTTCGTTTCAGCCCCGTCATGTTTAATCTATACACACACATATATATACACTTACATAAATATACATCTCTCTCTCTCTCTCTCTCTCTCTCTCTCTCTCTCTCTCTCTACATATATGTGTGTGTGTGTGTGTGTGTGTGTGTTTGTGTAGATATCTCAAAGAGTTATACAATCTGATGGAGTTACATTTACACAATTTCACTCACATCTGCAGTCAATTTCACTTACAATTTCAACTAATAATCAAAGTACAACTACATTTTCGGAGATGTTAATTAACTATTTGGATTGTAATTGTGGTGGTTTCAGCGGATCAGTGAGTGTGCATTTGTGCACTACTTATGCATTCAGGCGGTCTGCAATACTTTGCCATGCTTTCTCTCTTTGTTTTATGATTGTGGTGGTGTTGCCTTTATTTTTTATTTGATGTTTTACCTCTTCGTATGCTTCCATGAGGATTTC
Organism: Epinephelus cyanopodus; assembly: GCA_026686955.1. NCBI lineage: Eukaryota > Metazoa > Chordata > Actinopteri > Perciformes > Serranidae > Epinephelus > Epinephelus cyanopodus. Next base: position 4,643,518 of record CM048919.1, read on the forward strand.
GGCATCTGAGGGGGAAAAGTAAGCCGCTCTTTTTGCCATGATGAATTGGTGAATCTGTGATCTCTGGCAGGGTCTATTTGAGGAAGCGCATGCACGCACTGATCCAAGATTGCTTTCACCTGGCTTAATGAATCCGTGTCTGCTCATCCTGGCGTGGTCTTTGTGCAACCAATTAAGCCTGGACGCTCTTGTTTTGGATTCGTTGAACCCAGCTCAGTCATTTATCCTGGATGTCTGAATCCTACTTTTGTGCAACGGGCGTCGACAGTCCTCTTTTTCTCCCCTTTGATGATGCCACACCTGCATTCTCCGAGCGCAGTGTTCTGGTGGGATAATAGGGCACTATGAGCTCTCTAAGATATGACGGAGCCTGACCATTTAGAGCTTTGTAAGTTAGGAGAAAGATTTTAAATTTGATTCTGGATTTTACAGGGAGCCAGTGCAGAGAAGCTAAAACAGGAGAAATGTGATCTCGTGTCTTAGTTCCTGTTAGTACACGTGCTGCTGCATTCTGGATTAGTTGGAGGCTTTTCAAAGACTTACTAGAGCTACCTGATAATAGAGAGTTACAGTAATCCAGCCTTGAGGTAACAAAAGCGTGGACTAATTTTTCTGCATCTTTTGAGGACAGGATAGGCCTAATTTTTGCAGTGTTATGCTGATTAAAAAACACAGTCCATGAGGTTTGTTTTAAATGAGAATTAAAAGACAAATGTTGATCAAATATTACTCCGAGGTTTCTTATGGTAGTGCTAGAGGCCAGAGCAATGCCATCTAGACAAACTATGTCATCAGATAAAGAGTCTCTGAGTTGTTTGGGGCCAAGAACAATAACTTCAGTTTTGTCTGAATTTAACATCAGGAAATTGGTGCTCATCCAGGTTTTTATGTCTTTAAGGCATTTTTGAAGTTTAGTTAATTGAGCCATTTCTTCTGGCTTTAAAGATAAATACAATTGTGTATCATCTGCATAACAATGGGAATTTACAGAGTGAATTCTAATGATGTAACCTAAGGGAAGCATGTATAAAGTGAATAGAATTGGTCCGAGCACAGAACCATGTGGAACTCCAAAACACACTTTAGTATGTAAAGTGGGGCTGCATGATTTTGGCTAAATATAAAATCCCGATTTATCTCTCTGACAATTCGATCTTCGATTTCGATTTTTTTTTTGTATACCTCAATCCCAATTGGTTACCTTGCAAATTATTTACTCAGATTTTACCTTCAGTACCTATATTTGTAATCATGAAATATTACAACAAGTAGGGCTGCATGGCCAACATAGAAACTGCCCAAAACATCACTCTTAATGCTTCTAACATTTTAACAAGTTTAGATATGTGTTTTTATCATTTACTATGAATTAAGATGAATTACTTATTTATTTATTTATTTAACTGTATGTATGAACCATGAACTATATACCCCAAAAGGCTACATATAAATGAGATGAGAATAAATTATTTCAAATATTTTGTTTTTATTTAAAAAAAAATATTGAATTGCCTAAAAATAAATGATTCCCCCTTGGGATAAAGTGACAAAACTTACCTTAAAAAAATTAAATGGTTTTCCTATCCTTTTAAATGAAGATGAATATTCAAAGTGCAAAACTTTAACATTTTGTAAAATAAAGCTTTAAAAAAAATAGGTGCTGTACCCCAGGCAAAAAACACAAACATTAATTGCTATTTGCATGCTATATGCCTAATGGGGGAAAAAAAGCACAAAAATGTTATTTGCATTTTGCTTCTGTAATGCCAGTCTTACATTGTTTGTCAGTCAGTCAGTTTGTGTCAGTCAGTCAGTCAGTTACATTGAGGCGGTCTGTCTGTCTTTCTGGTCTGTCAGTCAGATAGATTGTGTCAGTCACTCATTACACTTGTTAAGTCACATTTGCAATTGCACGCTTTTTGCAAGGAACACAAGCCTGTCTACGACATCTGGCTTGAGGGATGCCCTGTGGCATGTTACAATGTTCCCTCCAACACTAAAGAGCCTCTCTGACGGGGCACTCGTCGCAGGGATTGAGAGGTATTTCTTGGCTAGCTTGCTGAGCCTGGGGAAGTTGTCTTTGTGTTTCTTCCACCACTGAAGTGAATCAGCATCCTCGCTTATCTTAGTGGTCAACATGTAGGTTTCTAGCTCAGTTCTGATTTGGTCTTCCTCTGACAGGTAGGAAGGTAAAGGTAAAGGGTAAAGTTCCACTGATTGTCACACACCTGAGTGTGTGAAATTTGTTCTCCGCATTTGACCCATCCCCTGAGGGAGCTGTGAGCAGCTGCGGTGCCGCACTCGGGAATCATGTGGTAATCTAACCCCCCAATTCCAACCCTTGATGCTGAGTGCCAAGCAGGGAGGCAATGGGTCCCATTTTTATAGTCTTTGGTATGACCCGGCCGGGGATCGAACAGCACTATCTGATAAACACCTAGTAAAGTGACTGTTGCAGACTGTTGCAGAGTGGCGTGTAATTGAGTAAAAAGAAATAAAAAGTTATTAAACTTTGCGAATAAATATATTTTTATAGGATCATACCTGCTGTCTGTTTAATGTTGCACAAGAGTGGATGAAAAGTCAACCTCTGCTACGCCAAGAACTCCGAGATCCTTCAGGTTTTTCTATTAAATTTGGTTATGGTTTTTAATTTGATTATTAATCGAAAATTACAAATTGATAGTTTAGTGAACTTTATGAGACTGATATTTTTAACTGGCTTTCATTTTTCCCTTTTCGGGAATGGTGCCCCACGAGGTGATTTAATGAAAATTAAGTCACATTATTTAACATAATTATTAATTATGTTAAATAATTAATTATTATTATTATTATTATTATTATTATTATTATTGTTAATAGTTATTTCCGATAGCCAATTCAATACTGTAATTGGAGATCTATTACAAGGTCAGGCCCGTGTTAAGGCTTCAGTCCTAACAAAGCCTAGATCACAACAAATAGTATCCCCTCTTTTACAGTATCACCAGTATAATTTACAACATTAAGGGTGCCGCCACATGAGGCTCAGTATTGTTCCTACATTAATGATGCCCCTTGGTGAGGCCTATTATTATAATTCCCAGCAACTGTAGTATGTGCGGACCATTCCTACACTAAGTCTCATAAGTTGTTGTAGCAATTTTTGGACTGATACCTGCCTTCAGTGAAAGGTTTCTGAGATGCCAGGTCAGGTTAGGCATTAGAAAAACTCAGAAAAAAAATTGGAATCTAGGAGGGTTTGCTAGAAATTGTTCTGACAGAGAGCGTCCTGACAGGGAGCATCACTGCCTGGTACTGAAACAGTACCAAACAGGAATGAAAGGCCCTGCAAAGTATGGTTCATTCAGCTGAACTCAACATAGGTGCTGTTTACACCAGATGCTGCAAAATTTAGGCCAGTAGAATCATTTAAGTTCCCAGATGCCACCCAGATAACTGACTTTTCACCCTGCTGAGGGGAGAAGGTAACGGTTACACCAGGCAGCACTGAGAGGCTCAGAAACAGCTTCCACCCTCAAGCCACAAAAATACTGAATGATGACCCTGCCTCATCCCAACATTGATATTTATGTGTTTATTACTACTATATTTGAGACACTGACAGCTATTAATTTTACTGAAATCATATTTATGATTTCATTTCAATCATATTTATGATTTCATGTAACAACTGAATTCAAGCTGTTCAAGTATCTGTGCTCCTATCTGTACTCTCGGCCCAGGTTCAAATGGTGCCCTGCTCCCTGCTCCACTCCAGCTCCACTCGGCTGTTCTGATAGCCACAACTCTACATCCTATCCACCTTATTCCTAGCCCCTATGATACCTTGCATGAATTATGTGCGCAACTTCCTGTGTTGAACCAAAACCGGCAAAACCGGCAATTTCCAAACAGTTTGTTTAGAATACTCTATTCTTCTTTCCAAGAGCAGTTGGGAAACAAAACATGATGGAACACGCCACCTGTTATAGCTCAAATGGAATTATGTGATCATACCTCTGCCACCTCTGACAGCCATCTCAAAGCACTTTTTTGTTTTTTTCTTTTCAGCTGAGCACGCTAGCAATTAGCTTGCCATGCTCTGTTTAAATATTGTTACTTTTAACATGGCCTGAGCTGGCTTAAGGTAAACGTTTGCTCCTCTTAAAGATGATTTCTGATTCTTGATGACTTACTAAGAGATACTAACATGTTTGGCAAACACTTAATTCAGTTTTAATTGTAGCTCCATGTAAAGTGAATGAATGTGATGTTTCCCAGCTAATCCTCCGCTTGTCTGCATTAACGACCCAGTTTACATGTTTTTCTAACTTCTGATTTATTAAGAACTGTGTTCTGAGTGAAACATGATGCTGAATTTAGCAGCAGACTTCAGTAATAGTAATATAAAGTAGAAGTAAAAGAATAAACTTTTGGCATTCATTTTTGATATTCATGATATGAACAAAGTATGGTAAATCATTAACACATGCTCAGCCCTAATGACTAAATACATATTTCCATCTATGTTGCTGAATTTATTTTATAATGAGCAATTTTCTAATGTAGGTCGAGAATGAAGTCAGATGGGGAAAAACAGGGATATCATGTACTGACATTGAGTGACAGACTTGTTAGTCTAGGCGTCATTCTCTTCTGCAAATTCTGATTTAATATTTTTTCACTATGTCTGGTGAAACTCTTGTGGTTTTATTTCTCATATTAATGGTACCTTTGGCAACAGCAACAATCCCTTTTTGTTCTGGTCACATGTTCAACACACAGTTGCTGAAGACAGCAACTGAGCTTAGACTTAGTCATGGGGGACAGTGCAACAGGTCCCAGAGCTCTGCAAATACATCTTAGAAAATGTATATATTAGTTAAATATTTGTTAAAAAATAAATCAGTATTTGCTAAACTGAAGGCAAATTACTTTCAAAAAGAACCAGCATTGGCAGTTAGCCACCAAGGGTAGCCCCTGGGACTAACCACAGATAGTCGATGTTTAAATCTACATGTGAACAACAGTGTTTTCATCTGGTCTCTATTAACCTACGTACAAATTTCTTCGGAAAAAGGTGATACTTAACAGTCTGTTCATTAAAGAGCGAAAGTTAAAGTATACTAGAAGAGGAAGAAGTTAGACACAGCATGCAGGAGTGAGATGGTATATCCTTCGAGAGTGTGGGCGCTGAAATGACCTATTTCACAATTTATACCACTTCCTGTGTCCACAATGTGGTGCTGGAGAACACACTAATTATATGTCATGTTGCTGTAAATGACCACGATGACACCATGTAAATTCCATGTAAATCAAAAGATAATTGTCTACCAAGTCATCTATTTTGCATGTGGAGGCTTTTAGGCGAGGAGGACTGTAACCAGATCCACATAAATGGCTTGTAGAACATCAGACACCCCCCCCTTGAAAATTCAACAGGCTGCCATTTGTTTTCTAATACTGCCATCTAGTGGTCTTGTAGGAGAACACATTATGAACTGAATAAGATGACCAGTATGATATTGTAAACAAGCTACATTCTCATTCTAGTAACCAGTAGCCTACAAGCTGAACAGAGGTTGGTTTATTGTTATGTTATGGTTTAGTGTGTTTCAGTTTTGTGAAAAGATGTTTTTTTTATTTTTTATTACTCCATAGTGTTTTAAGGTGTGCACAGTGTGACACTGTTTTCTATGTTGTTGCCTCTTATAAATAAATGATAACTGTAGACAGTAATTGTGAATATGTAGCAGGTGCTAGGTGTATTTAGTATAGATATTTAGACACCTCATAAGTGAGCTAGACAGACATTCCCCTGCTCATTACTGTGCACAAATGTACTGTATGTACTGAGGCCTCAGCTTCAAAACACCCTCTGGTGCTGGTGGATACAAACCTCCCGGAGGAGTTCACATTATGAGCACTGTTGTTTTTTTTTAAATTATGTGGAAGGGATGCCCCCATCTTCCACTTTAGCACCTGCCCTGTGAATGTGTATGGCACTACTGCAGAGACATACACATAAGCACACTGGCACATTTCCCTGTCCTTCTGTGTTTCACTGCATGGAAAAAGATGAGAGCACCTTTAATGAGAATGTCTAATAATTCCATGGACAAGGTGAGAAAAGTGGGATAAGTCCACTGGAGCAGTTTTCTTGATTGAAAGAGCAGGTATGACAGCAAAACACTGAATAAACTAACAGAACAAGACAAAACAATGCGCACCATCATGCTGAGGCAGCCATCGGCGGTGCCATCTTGACAGCAGGATGAGAAGAAACCATGATAGATGACAGATGACTTTGGTACAGGAATGCTGCCTCACATGTGACACTGGATAGCAGCATAGTGAAGATGTCATGGAGATAAGGTCAGGATCATCTGGAGGACGGATACAAAAAGGACAAACCGGTAGTGGGTGTGTCCTGTATTGGCTGCTGTCATATAAACAGGGAAAAAAGAAGCACTTTCAACCACATCTTATGACTCACAGGAGTGCTGTCAACTCACTTAAGACTCAGGTCCGAAGAAAGCCTGACATAACTCCTGGGGAAGAGGATTCTTCAGTCTACTGCCCATCACAGAACAACATGGCACCGACTAAACTGGGTAAATCTGCATTTTCATTCATTCATTTCAGTTTTTTTATATTATTGCGTTGCATTCATGGTTGCTTTCTTTGTTTGTGCAAACTGTGCTTCAAAAACACAATTAGTAGTGTAAATGTGCTTCTCTTGTAATTATTCTTTGAGCTATTTTATTTTCTACATGCTTAGCATACAAAGCCTTTATAATGACTTTGGAGGGCTTACGATTTAGACCTTTTTTTGTACTTTTACAACCACGGTCGTAACACACATGCACACTCACATGCAGAGTGAGAGCAGATAGGAATCACTGTTGTATGCGGTCTCTGCTGGGTAAACCTGATTAACCTGTCAGTTCAGAGTCTCTGATTGCAGGCTTGTCACACCTAACAAGGGCGACTTTACTTACTTACAAAGCTCAACAGAAAGTCATTTAAGTCTTTCAGAGGTAAATATTAGTGAAAATATAGGAATATGCTATTCTGTTAATCATTTGGCCAGTCACTGAAAGGTTTCACATTTCATGTATAATCATGTCAACCCAGGGCACCCACTAGCTCACCTGGTAGAGCGGTCCCCTCATATACAAAGGCCATGTCCTTGTAGCCCTTTGCTGCATGTCATACCCTCTCTCTCCCCCTTTCCTATCTAATAAAGGCAAAATGCCAAAAAATAATCTTAGAAAATCATGTAGACCAGGGGCTGTATTCACTAACATTCTAACACTCTCAGAGAGCTCCTAACTTAGCCTAAATACTTTTAGTAAAGAGTCTTAGCGTAGGAGTGATTTAGGAAGACTCTCAGAGCAACTCTGAACAAGGAAGGGATAGAAACTTTCACCGTAGTGAGGAGGTGTGGTTGACCCTGCCGCTAGGTGTGATGCATTCTTTTAATAGATATGATTGGTTGTCATAGACACATCCCTTTGTGAGCCTGCAAGGTGTGGACATGCAGTAGAAATGAAAGGAACTGCGAACTGTGAAAGTTCAGCATTGTTAGTATGACCACTCTGCTGATGGAAGGTTTAGACAGACCCAAGTCATTAGTGATGCATTTCACCAGTTTTTACAAATATCTTAGTATTTTGATCATTTTTATTTCTGGCATTTTAGCATTAGGTGGGAAGTATGTGCGTATCCCTATGATATCAACCACACATATTATCCCTGCACGATCTAATCTGTGGCACTTCATTTACTCACTGTCATCCAGTGTTTGGAGGATATTTCACTGACCTCTTTGTGATTTCTTCTCTGCTTGAGAAACTCTTAAGCCTTTTAAAAGTCCTCCTCTCTGCTCCTAACAGTTTTCACCTCAGGAGCTCTTTTAAGGTCTAAGATGCTCTGCAGATAACTTTGATTTGTACAAGGACCTAGTCTTAACTTAAAGGGGACATTCTAAAAAAACGTCACAATAATAAGTATTTTCTTTTTGTCACTAGGAGTAACTCTTTGGCTAGGCTTAGTGAATACGGCCCAGAAGAGCAACTATACAAAAAAAGGGCCGGGTCAGGGGGGAGTGTTGGGCAAATTACTCTCAAAATGTGATATATTACATATTACTTGTTACCTTCATTTGAAAGTAATACGTTACTTCACAACAGCAGATAATCAAAGCACATAAGCTCCAGTTTATTACATTTAATTTCAAATCCAGTGCTGCACAGTCCTGGCCCATTAATGCATTCACATACAGTGGTTACCACTTTGTATTAAAGTGAAAAAAAAAAAATGATACAAAGCGATTAAATAGTCTAGACCTTTTAAAATAAATGAGTAGCCTTGGACACAGGGAGGGTCCGGCAGAGGATCAAAGTCTGATAATTATGAGATATGGCTCAATATCTGTGGGCCTATGATATGAAAAACAAAAACAAATGTTGAGGTTGGCACAACAAACAGAATGGCATGCGATTAAGTCATTATGACGAGTGCTAATTAAGACACTGGAGCTGAAAGACCCACCTGCCAGTTTCTGGTGCGCCTGTCAGCTACAGCAGCATCAGAGAGAGAGTTATGCATAAGAACCGGACTGTGTGCCTGTGTTGCTCTCTTATCAGAATTTCAGGCAGTCTTAGGATGCAAAAGCAGAACGGGATATGTTGTACGTTGTTATATTGATGGAAACACACTGAACATGACAATGCACAGCATGACATGACCCAGCTGTGTTGACCCCCAGCATCCTTCTATAATGTTTTCTGTGACAAGACAAGACACATGACATGCGATGCATGCTGCTGCGTTTATCCCAGGGCGCAGCTGTCTGGCCTTGAAAAACAGGCGCTCGGGAACGCTTGCACATTTCAAAGGCACTGTTCTTGCTTTTGAGTGCCTTGTATGTGTTTATATTAAAAACAGTGGAATTGAGGGCGCAAAAACATGGCATGTGTGCGGGACCTTAATTGTCCTTTATTTCACTATACGAAAGACAGTCATAGAAATCAATAAAATCAATAAGCAGTATATTGCAGTAATTAAGTACATAATCTGCTATTAATCAGGACACCACACTTAACAAGTTATTAACATAAGTTCTATGTAGCTATCACAACATCAAATGAAATACACTCCATCAAATGATAAATGGACCTGCATTTGTATAGTGCCTTTCTAATCATCTGACCACTCAAAGTGCTTAGTCACATTCACCCATTCACTGATGGAACAACCATTGGGAGCAATTTGGGTTTCAGTATCTTGCTCAAGGATACTTTGACATGCATACTGGAGGAGCCTTTGATTGGTGGACAACCTGCTCTACCTCTAAGCCACAGCCGCTCCATCAGTGGCTGACAATTTTGTTCTTGTCTTGTTTCAGGAGCTTGGAGTCCTTTAACAGAGGCAGCTGTGGGGTTTGCACTAGGAGCAGTGGGAGGTTCCATACTAGGAGCCACAGAGGATCCAGTGGACAAGATCCTGTCAGTGATGACTGCTGCCGGTCCACTGAAACCAGTGATGGAGGAAGTCAGGACAGTGGGTGCTCTCGGGCTGGGGACCCTTCTTGGAGCCACAGCTTTGACCACTGTGATGACCTCAGTCGTAGCTGGTGTGATTTTGGCAGCAGTAGTAGCTTCAGTATTTGTGGCCATGAGAAGCTGCGGTGCCTCTCACATAGACTCTGCTGGTATGTGGGCATCAGCAGCACTCGCTGGGGCCTTTGGGACCACTCTCAGTGGAGCCACGCTTGGGATTACTATTGAATGGATTGTGAGGGCCTATGGCATGGTGGGCCTCCTGTGGGTGCTGAGCATATTCACCATGCTCAAACCGCCCCTGCACTTTGTATTTAAATTCCTCTGGAAGCAGGGAGAGGCCTGTTGCACTCTGGGATCTACCGTCTGGGACAGGGACAGGAAACAGATGGAGATTACAGAGTTGCAGCACAGGCAGAGAGCAGCTGAGCAGATAGAGCAGACGATACTGATGCTGGAGAAGGGAGGCAGCACCGATGGGATGGAGAATAAGATGACATGGGCCACTGAGCGAAGGCAGAGAGAGGAGATAGAAAGGAGGAAGACAGAGTCTGAAGAGGCAGAGATGGAGCAAAGAACAATCCAAGACTGGATCACCACGGTGGTGATCAAATACGTGGACTTCTTGGCTTTCTCTGGGATTCCAATGACAGTGGTTGCCATAGTAACATCAGGGTTCGGGGTGTTTGGTTACGGAGGCCACCAATCTGTGTTTATAGTGCTTCTGGCTTTGGTTGTGGTCATAGCCTATTTGCTTATGAAATCTTCTGACTTTAAATTCTGGATGTTGATAGGTTGCATGGCAATGCTTGCTACATTTGTCATTGCCTTACTCACCCTACATGCCGGGCAGGTGGTTGTAACAACTGCCATGAAGATGCAAGCAGCAGGACAGAATCAGTCCACAGAAGACATCAGTGCTCGTATGAACTACCAATCCTCTCTGGAAGCTTTGAACGCAGCTGTCTTTGTGGCAAAATTATTTGAGCTGGGTTTAGGGGCTACAGTGGGGGGTCCGCTGGTGAGACGAGCAGCTGGAGAGGTGAAAGTTGTAGCGGGGGCGGCTTCAGTTGCGGGGGGTTTACTTGTGTTGTTGGAGGTTTTAGGCCCAGTTCTGGGAGAAGGGGGGAAAGCTGGGGCACTGCTGGGGGTGGTGGGGGCAGCGGGGGTGTCTGCGGGTGCAGCTGCAGCCTTGGCTGGAAGGTGGTCCTCATGGCTAGGAACTTTGGGAACAATAGCAGGGTTGGTCATAGGAGCATTAGGGGTGGGAAAATGGCATATTGTTAACATTGGACTGCAGCTGCCTGTTGCCTATATCTTTGCTATGACCAATCCCTTTTAACACAACAACCATAAGCTGACTGTCAAACATGTTGTCAAAGCACTAGGAGTTACCAGTGTGTCATTTGCATTAGTTTGCATTGTATTCCATATTTTTCCCTACAATTAACAAATCCCATGTGTAGAGCCCAACCAACAGTGAAGGTATTGTAATAACAAGTATAATATATTCTTCCTCTATGCCAAATGATGACTATGAAAAATGCATCAGTGAGTCACATTGGGTATGTTTACATGCACACTAATAGTGCCCTATCAGCCTTACTAAGAATAACTTATGACCCCCTTCTAGCTGCTCCATCCTCTTGCTCCTAGATCTAATTGTAGCCTTTGACAGTGTGGGTTACTCTACTCTCATTCACAGAGTTAAGGAATAGGTGGGCATCTCTGATCCTGCTTTAAACTGGTTCCCTTCATATTTATCCCAAAGATCTTTCTTTGTCTATGTCAGCAACTCATTTTCTTCCTTGGCCCCCATCTACTGTGGCGCACCCCAAGGGTCCATACTTGGTCCAATCCTCTTCTCTATTTTTTTTTTTTTTTTACTTCCGTTAGGCCACATTATTCAAATACATAACATGTGTTTTCACTGTTATGCGGATGACACGCAGATCTACCTCCCCTTAGAGCCAAACAACATCAACAAACTAGCTGACCTTGGGAACTGTCTTCATGACATCAAAACTTGCAAAGATTCCAATTTTCTCCAGCTCAATGAGAGTAAAGCTTAACTCATTGTATTTTGCCCACATCACTTGACCAGCATTATTTCTCCTCATCTTGGCCCACTGGCCCCCTTTGTTAACCCACATGTTAAAAATTATATTTGTTATATTTGATTCAGAATTGAAGTTTGACAAACAAATCAATCAAGTAGTAAAATTAAGTTTCATGTCGCTGCACATCATCTCCAAACTCAGATCAATGCTCTGTACTTCTAACCTAGAGAAAGTCATTCACGCCTTCATATTATCCTCCTCTGCTTTGATTACTGCAACTCATTATATGCCTGGGCATAACTCTGGACAATAAACTCAATTTCGATCAGCACACCAGAAACATACAAAAAAGGAGTCAACAAAGACTGTCAGCTATCTGAAAACTCAAAGGACTCTATGTCACCCCCCATCTACTGTTACTTGTGTACCAAAGCATCATTCATTGTTTCTTCACCATGCTTTCTGTCACCAGTTGGGCCAAACTGACATGCATCACACACACCACTTCCAAAATCATTGGTCTTCCCACACCCAACCTCACAGAGTTAAATAACAGGTCCATTACACACTTTGCAGAGTCAATAGAATGGGACACCTCACACCCACTCAACCAATACCTAATCCCATTACCCTCAGGGCGCAGGTTCCGAACACTTAAACTCAGGAAAGCTCAACTCGGGAAGAGTCTGATCCCAGCAGCCATAGCTGCGCTGAACAAGAGATCCCGTTGACTCAAAGTGTCCACCTCTGTGAATGAACATGTGATGTTTTGTGATGTCTGTGATATGTCTGTACCTGTGATATTTCAGATCGATCTCTGTAAATGTACAGTTTGTGGAAATGAATTTCCCTCTGGGACGAATAAAGTAAGTCTAAGTCTAGTCTAAGTCTATATGTTGGCATTACTCAGTCTTCTTTCTCCTGTCTTCAGAAAGTCCAAAATGCAGTCCTGAAATCCAGGACTAAGTATTTTAGGTACAAGGCTTTCTCTATCACTGCCCCCAAAGTCTGGAATTCTCCTTCTCCCACCATCTGATTCTCCCCCACCACTGAGATTTTCAAGAGTCAATATAAAACACACTTGTACTCACTACCCTTTAATTGTGCATAATGTGATTGTCATTATTGCTGTCACTGTCACAGTGTGGGGACAGTATAAAAACAACACTGATGCAGTGTTTTTTGCTATTGGTGCAATAATCTTGGTAATGACATGTTATAATTGCTGTTATTATTATTTAGTTACTATTATCACTCAGATTCTTTTGTTTCTCCTTTGGTTGTACACTTTTCTCTGTGTGTGCTATAAGAGCACTTTGGGTCAACTCTGTGTTTAAAGTGCTACATAAGTAAAGTTGGTTTGACTTGACTATTATTGTGAATATAACAATTGTCTGAATTTGATAGAAGTGGCGTGAACAGCATAGTCTGTTTAGATATTTTTCAAATTAGGCCATTATTTTCAAATTTAGAATTTTTCTTAGAAAGTGGGGTATGGAAATATTGTTCAGATTTAGCATTATGTAGTCATGTACTGTATACAGCACATGCCTGTGGGACTGTCCAGTCAAGCATTGCACCACTTTGAGGACAGAACGTGCATCCTCATCCTCAGCAGTTCCATCCACAAGCTCTTGCGGGAAATGCGGAACATCTTTTAGGAGCTCTTAGATTTTGCATATTTCAAGAAGGTGGTTGAAGAATTGAAAGATGGAAGGTGTGTTTGCTCAATCCAACAAGTCCTGCAGTGGAAACTTTGAAAAAAGTCATATTATGATGCAAAAAAGCAAAATGACAAGCAGCTCTAGCTGTTCCACTTTTATGTATTAAGAAGTGATACATCAACAACATGTTAAAAAAAAAAAAAAAAAAAAAATCTGAGTATGCAGGGCTGCATGGAACAGGAGTTTTATTGGAATATTCCTTTTTTTTAGCAGCCACATAAACACCTTAGTAGGAATATTACCTTTTTCAGAATATGGGCAAAAAAACAGAATATTTTGTATGTAAAAATGTAGTCACTGTTGCACTGGGTGACATGTTCCGTCATTACCATGAACACACACACACACACTGTATTTCACACATAATGACTTAATCCCATATACACCATGCTTTTGCAAAGTAGAGCAGCTCATGTGGATTCATCGAAAAAATTGAAAATAGAACAAAAGTACTATATCCCTCAGTCTGAGTAACATTTGTTACAGAGTACAGTGACTGGCTCTTTAGGAAACACCTAAGCCTTTTTTTTAAAGATGAAACTTTATTTTATTTTATTTATTTACATCTTCACTAGGAACCAGTGGGCTTGGGGCTGAATGAGTAGGGATGTCAGACAGTACTGAGACATGCACAAACACATTGAAGGTTTTGACCTTTTCATAAGATTTTTAACCATAAGTAAAAAATACAGAGTAACATTCTGACTGGTCCTTTAAATCTAAACTCCACCCACTTTTGACCAGGCATGGGCTTAGGTGAACACTGGCAGAAGTGCAAGCTAGTTTGTAGCTGCATTACTGTAGCAAGACAACAGAAATCACTAAAATTACCAAAGATTTAATTACCAATTTCCTGGTCATTTCAAGTTTGCTGGAAATGTTATTCAAGGCCCAGTTTTTCTTCTGGTTGTCCTTATAAGTTGCTGGCGCCATAATGCTGGGTGTTTAGACATTAACATTATCAGTTCCTCCATCTTGTCTTCTCTCTGCTTCAGTGATTCACACTATTTGATTGGCTGAAGCCAGGCGACAGCTGCCTCATTGAAATGACTGGAGGCAGCGAGACAGCGTGCAGCGGTGTGAAAGCCCCCATAGAGCTTGAAATCTTTGCTGCTAGATAAGGCTCTAAAACCAACAAAACTGTAACAGTTCACCTACAAAATCCAACTCCTGTTTTATACTTTATATTGAAGCTGGGGCAGCACTGTGTTAGCACTGCCACCTCACAGCCAAGAGGGTTCTGGGTGTAACCCACCAGCGAGCTTTTCCTTTTGACATTTATCTGTAATGTTTTGTAGTGTACACTATGCTTAAGTTAATTGCATTCTTACATGTCTGTACCAGACAAGGGCCCACTGCAATATAACCTCTCTGTGTAAACTAATTAAATTGAAGATGTGTTATCTTTAAGAAAAAGATCTGCCTCTGCTCTAAATCATTCCACATTTTATTTGAAGGTTATCTCAAATATCTTAATAAATAAAATGGTAGGATGCAAGAGATTTTTGAGTCATAAGGATGTCTCTGTGATCCAGTTCCACTAAACGTACTGTTTCTTCTACTATGGTCCTAGAAAACCAAATCCTATATTTGTGATTCCACAGGACAGTGAAGGCTGCCCCTTCTCCTTATACAATGAATAAAGCTCAACATTGTTAGTTTAGCCACATGACAGTTCACATTAGAGTCAGTATCTTGCATGAAAAATTGCTCAATTCAGTTCAATTCAATTCAGTTCAATCCAATCCAATTCAATTCAACACAAGAGAAATTTATTTATCCTGAAGTTACAGCAACACAAAATACATACATGTCAGCATCCTCCTGTCTGACACCTCCTCTACAGACTCCTCTTCCACTACTAGGACAGAACCAGCTTTCCTGATGAGCTTATAGAGCCTGTTAGCATCAGCTGCCCTCACCATGCTGTCCTAGCACACTACAACGTAGAAGATGACGCTGGCTTCTAAAACATCTGCAACATAGTTCTGCAGATGTTGATATATATGAGTCTCCTGAGAAAGTACAGGCAATTTATAAGTAATATATGACAGGTTTATGTATTCTCTCTGTAAGTTTCAGCCTCAGGAAATACCTGTGTAAGTTTGACTGCTTCTCTCAGGCCGCTTCAAGGAACATGTATGGAAATGAAAGGCTTTTAAAGTCATGTCATCACCTACACGTGATAAGTAGTGTGTGAAAGAATGTGGCAGAACCTGTTTTTCATGGCAAACCATCACACGTCTGAACCTCCAGCTACCAGTGAAGGTAAAAGAAAACTCAACTGTAAAATACAAAGAAATTCAAATTGTCTCTATGCCTTGGGCCTTGTTCCCAACAGAGGTCTTTCTCAGTTATTGTTTCATGTTTTATTAAATTAAATATATTAATCAATTACATTGTTTCTGAAAAGCATAGCAATTATGGTCATTTTGTTTCTTTCTCACACGAGCAGTCTGCTTAGAAACTGCTGTTATTAAAGCGATAATGCAACACCAGCATCAGCATTACACTCTGCAAAACATGAACGAAAATGTCTAATGAAAAAAAACTACAGAATACAAGTGAGTGTAAACTACAAATGCACAGAGATGCAAACAATATGCAACATGACATTTCACCACAATGCTACATTTCTGCCTCTTCAATCAGTTTCCTGTTTTATTATGTGACGCACAGCAGTCACATGACACTCAGCTTACCTTACCAGGAAAACATAAATGCTGCACCTGAGGGGAAAGTCCAGAAGAAGAGAGTGCAGGCCTGTGCCTGCAATAACAATCCTGACACTGGGTTTATAGATCAGCCGTGTGCAAGTTAAAGTTTCAGGTAAACAGGTAAGAGACCATCATTTTCATCATTTTAATAATGGCTTCATACCTTTTCACTAATGTAAAAAATCTTGAACAGGCATTGTTACAGTGTTACCTCTGAGTGTGTGTGTGTGTGTGTGTGTGTACACAGGATCTCAGCTGCTCTAGTGATCTTTGACCCACAGAGAGCTTTATTTTGTCTTGCTAAGATATCATGCATAACTCATGCAGTAATAAGGGAACAAATCGTAAGGGGAAGTGGTGGTGGGAGTGGGAGGGGTCATCTTATTAAAGAGCTGTTAATAAAGTAACTTCATTAATGATGGTTCATCTACAAGGTTGTGATTTCCATGCTGATCCAAATGTTGGTTAAGAACCCTTTGAAATCTCATGTTAATTTTAATTTAATCCTATAAATATTATGTAATCTCATTTGGAATTTACAGCACATTCACAGGTTCTCTTAAAGGGTAACTCAGGTATTTTTTTTAAGTGGAGCCTATAGCAACATTTGTTTGTGGGGTCCCTTTATGGAATTGTTCACAGGTTAGAGTCCTGCATGGGTCCATTTCTGAAAACCCGAACCCATCCATACCCGTAAAACTCAATGTCAGAAACCACCTGTTGCACAATGTGAGTCGTTGAGCCACCTGGCCACCATGTGAGTCGTTAGAGTCAGGTGGACCAGGGGTGAATGGGTGTGAAGTCGTCTGGGGAGGGATCTCAATGTAGTCTTGACCTCTATGACTCTGCAAGGGTTCCCACCCACACAGGGTTTATAGCCTGCAACTTCGTACCGAAACGTCTTCAAGAAATGCAACAAAGTCCAGCTGCCTATCTTTTTCATTTGTTTTATGTTGAAAAATATTTTTTGTAGTTCATTTTTACCCTTGAATTTATATATATACAAATTATTTACCTATTATACAGCTTTTGTGGGTTACCTTTCGAGTACCTGATGATACCTGACCCAGTGCAGAACTCTACCACAGGTCCTATCTTTGGCCCTATGCCAATGGAAACGGAGCACATTTAAGCCCCGCCCCCACCAGAGGGGAAACATTTTATTGCTCTCCATTGATTTTATCATTGGCAAATGCTAGCAAGCAACACAAAAATACCTAAAAGATGCTTTGTAGTGGGATGCACTACCAACATGTACAAGAACCTAGATCTAAGTTTCTACAAATAAACAAGCTTTTTAACAGTAAGATTTGAGGCATCAGCATATCTATATGGGAAAACTGTGGGATCATGACACTCAGCATGTCCAAGTGCAGCAAGCATTTTGCTGATTTGGCCAGACAACTGTACAAGTTGAAGCTAATTAAGCAATGTAATGCCTGGTTTTGATCTCGGTTAGCTTAAATAATGATCTTACCTGTTGATTTGATCAAATACTTGGACATATCAAAGTATGTCACTACTGGCTGTTCAGTGGGATTGTTTCTCCAGATACGCATGGTAAGGAGAGAAACAGATCAACAATACTGAGATTGTCAATGTTACTCTCTCTCTCTCAGGTCGACATAAGGGTCCAAAATAACCCTTTGACATGCTAATTTTAAATGTTCGTAGTGAGCTGCAGGCATTTTCGTAGTGTTTCAGCCCTTGGTTGCATATTGTGGTGCTGATAGTTAACAAATATTGCTGTAAATGTTATAAAAGGTGATGTTAAAAAATTCACAACACTTTCTTAAACATTGTTTAAAGCTAAATGTGGCAAATGGGGTATCTAAAAACAACAACAAACACTGCATCCCTGTGTATTTCAAACACCGTAACACACTCAGGCAAAGACTGGTACATCCAGAAGACCGTACACCACACACCCAGAAGAGCAACCTGGTGTACGCTGTCCAGTGAAGTGAGGAATGCCCAGACTTGTACATTGGTGAAAAAAAACAACCACTAAACAAACGCATGGCCCAACACAGAAGGGCTAACTCGTCAGGACTCTGCTCTCTATTTACACCTCAAGGAGAAAGTACTCTCCTTTGAAGGCAGCAATGTGCACATTTTGGACAGGGAAGACAGATGGTTTGAAAGAGGTGTAAAAGAAGCCATCTATGTGAAATTGGAAAAAACATCTCTCAATAGAGGAGGAGGTCTGCCACACCACCTGTCCCCCACCTATAATGCTGTCCTTTCATTCTTGCCCAGGAGAACTAACAGCTTAACCTCTAAAAACAACTGTTGTTCACAAATGGCCTCATGTGACTCTAATGACTCCAACGACCACCGTTGCAGCAGGAATTTCAATGACCATTGTTGACACACCATTGGAGCACTAACGAACCAGTGACATCATTGGTCTTGTGAAGACCTCCTCAGAGGTTAAATACTTGGGTGTTTTCCACACCAGTGTGTCAGACTAGTTCCAGCCTAGTCAGACAAGCATGAACTGATGAAGCCTCTTGGATGAGAGGTGAAACGTCTTCTAAGACAAAACTAAGTCCAGTTGCATTCAATTCAATAGCCTTGAGATAACTATGACCTGGATAAATGAGAATATCCACAGGCATTAAACTGTGTATTTGCCAAAATTTCAAATGTATAGCAAGTGTTACAACTGACCCTCTGCCTGTTAATGAACTTCACCCATGGGGTATGTTGCAACATTTCACCTCCACCATTGTAGAAAAAGGTAAGTACGACAAAAAAAACCAATTTAATTTGTAGCAGAGTTGTACACATTAAAATGAAACAAAGAAAAAAAAAAAACAATTTCACTATTTTAATACATTAGCCATAACTAAAATGTGTTAGGTTGTGCCCCACTCTCCTACAGCTGCTGAAAATTCAGACAATATTTTTACTTTGTATGTATGCTAGTGTATGTGAGTAATTTTTTAAAAACAACTATTTTTAAAAAACTATACCAACAATTATTATTATTATTTTTTAGAAATGGTGCCCGTAGCAGTAACTCAGCTCCTTGCCTTGATCTCACTGACTGTGGCCCTAGACAACGGATTGCTGAAGACTCCACCTATGGGATGGATGGCCTGGGAACGCTTTCGCTGTGAAATTGACTGTAAAAACGACCCAGAGAACTGCATCAGGTCCAATTGATTGGGGAATTTCTGTGATTACAATTATCCTGGATAATCTAAGCAAAGATATTGAAAGCTTAATCACTAACAACATGAAATACTCAGGTAGAAACCAATCAATATCTAGCAATTACAGAGGGCATGACAAAGACAATTTGGAATTTGGTCAGTTGCTAGAGTAAGAGGGAAAGAGGGGACTGTGTCAGATTACAACATGATTTCATCCAATTTTATCTTACAGAAATATGTCGGACGACCAAAACCTCTTAACACAGCATTACGTTGTGGTGGCACGTATTGTGCTGAAATCGCATGGTGGCAGCACAGTGGGTCTGGGCCCCAAAACTACTTTGTTAGGTTTAGTAAGTGACTATGTTTTTGGCTAAAATAACTCTTAATATATAGATTTTTTTTTTATCTACGGGATGCAAATACATAATGTAACAATACTACATAAAACATCTAAGTATATTATCTTAAAATGAGTCGACAAGTACTGGGTAAAAGTCCATTGTTTATTTGACCCATCTACCACCCCGACCTTCTCCCTATACAGACTTTCTCACTCAATGTACCATCTATGGGGCTGTAGCAGTAACCACCATGATGTTGAACCAGAAAATTCATACACCACACCAAAGCATCCAAATTGACTTTCCGTTGGCACAGTTTCTGTGATGCTGGCAAGTAATTTCAACAAAATATGGGCCACCAGATAATGTGAGAGAAAGAGGTTGTGGTCTTTTCACGTATTTCTTTGATCCCTGCTCGTCATATTTTGACGCTTTGGCAGAAGTTCCTAACACAAATTTAATGATGCTTGGGGCAGCCTTTTGCAAGGTATCTTTAAACAGATGCCGTCGGCAGATCTTGATAGAAGGGTTGGCAGTAAGTCATGTTATCTTCCAATGGGTGTAAGATCAACCCTACCTCTTGAGCCACAGCTGCCCCAAAATATGCCATTTAAATTTGTTTCCAATAGCATGGTGCATTCAAAACTTTTTGTTATGTACCAAATTTGTACAGGGGGGAAAACTGTGCAAAAAAATTAAATGCATGCAATCTCATGAATAGGAATTGTTGTGGTGATATACAGGTATGTATAAACATGTGTTGGACTCAGAAAAAATTATTTTGCTTCATTGCCTCACAGTTGTTGGGAGTTCTGGGTAAAAACATTAAGTGCTTTAGAAATGGCCTCATGGCAGTGCCATTCACACCCAAGAAAAAATCTTCCTTGGCCAATGACTCAACCTCCACATTTTATGGAACCTTGTTTAAAACACAAATGATACAGAAAATGTGACTTAAATGTATATAAATGTGTTTCATGAATGGCTGACAAAGTCTTTTCCTTTCCTTTGTCCACAGCGAGAGTCTGTTCAGAGACATGGCCGACCGGCTGGCTGAGGATGGCTGGAAGGAGCTGGGCTATGAGTATGTAATCATAGACGATTGCTGGATGTCCATGCTGAGAGATGAACAGGGGAGGCTGCAGCCTGAACCCTCCAGGTTGGTATACTCTGCTAACTTTGCAGATTCAGTATGTCTGTGTTCCATCAATATTCATTTTGGTGCAATTGTTTCTCTTGAAAGCACTGCAGTAGAGAATTCCAGATTCAGTAATTTAAATTACTTTGATGACCTCCTGAAGTCAAATGTTTAAGGTTGTGTATCTTTCACCTTAAAGGCGACTCAAAGCCAGGTGTGCATCAGCCCACTTCTGACTGACAACTGATGTTTAATACCCAATGACAAATTCAGTAAGTTAGATGAGTAATTCAGTCTGACAAAATGCGTAGTGACGTTAGCTATGCAAACATGTTGTCCACAAATTTCCGACCCGGAGCTAGTTAGCTCGCTACAGAGGGCATGACAAAGACAATTCGGTCAGTTGCTAGAGTGAGAGGGGACTGTGTCAGATTACAACATGATTTCATCCAATTTTATCTCACAGAAATATGTCAGATGACCAAAACCTCTTAACACAGCATTATGTTGTGGTGGCACGTATTGTGTTGAAATCACATGGTGGCAGCACAGTGGGTCTGGGCACCAAAACTACTTTGGTGTTCTAAAGAAGATGGTGGCAAGCCTATTTCATGGACAAACTTGACTGGTGCACAGAGGCGGTAATTGTAGCTAGTTGGCTATAATTCAGGAATTCAAAATATGATATAATGAAGTGATGATATTTATGTCCAAAAGGTGAAATGTCAACTTTACTGTGACATCATAAAATTGCGCATAGAACACTTTTCTGGCCATTACTCAGCATCATATCTCAGGAACAGAGGGGGAAACATTTGATCAGATACTGAATTTGTGACTCTCATCTTGGGTGTCCACATTAAAGCTGTGCTGATTGTATAGATCTTCTGTGCTGTCGGGGTGAAGATGTGTGTGAAGTGCATTAGGACCAGAGGCTTGTACTACAAAGCCAGTTTAACCTACCTAGGGTATCTTTTTATTATCTGACTTGACTAACCTTAACACTGGCCGTCTGAGTAATGTGTTGCCTACTACAAAGCTGATTATTGACTACTTCAGTCAACTGTGGGTTTTCCTATCTAGCCATGGTTGCATTCATGTGAAAGAAGTGGGGTTGTTAATTGACCCTTCGCTAAGTCCCGTCCCCAGACTAAGACTGGCCAATTATAACATAGCATCAGGCTGGCTCAGACCAAGGTCCGACAACAACACAGCTGTGCTCCTCTGACTCTAATGCAGTCATCTAAGATTTCCTTCATTTTCAGACTGGTTTTGTGGTTTTGGAGCAAAATGTTGTGCCTTGGGCACGTCCGGTATTAATGATTCTCGTTACATAGAGAGGTCAGAAAAAGATTTACGTTTCTTCCCGGTTCCAAAACCAAAATCAAACCCTGAAAAGTGTAGGGTTAGCTAGCTAGCTACTGAAGATATAGCCTACTGAATGTATACACATGCTGCTTTTGCTTTTTAATGATTATAACAGTGAAAAAAGGCCGACCCTGCAACACCCCCCCCCCCCCCCCGACAGTCCAGTTGTCAGTCTGGGTGGTGGGAGCGGCACGGGGGTGAAGCTAAACACTGTTCATCTGCACACACTGCTATGCCACACAACCGGTTCAATATCAGCAAAGTTTCCCTTTATATTGTCTTCTGTGGCGATCAGCATTGATGTGATGGTTCACTTTTACTATGTCATCTGTAGGCTTTAGCTTCAATCTTTATTTTGTTACCTTGATTTCATTGCTGTGTCAGTCTGACATCCTGAATATATCCCTCAAATGCATATTGTAGACACTTCTGTCTGAAATTGCTTTTTTGTTTTTCCAGAAATTTGAGAGTATTTCTCCAGGGAGTGCAGTTAGTGACAGTGATAGCGCCATGCCAGTCTAGCTCTGAAACCGAAAGTTTGTCGGACTTAGCAACAGTAACTAAGGGGGGCGGGCCTTAGCGAAGGGTGAATTATGAGCGACATCATCAGACCCTTGAATGAAGTTGGCTGCTTCAAATTGTATAGATAAAATTGTACGAAAAGTGTCTGGGACTGCGAGACAGTAAAATGTTGATGTGTGGGATGTAAATGATACTCTGTGATCTTATCAAGGAAAATACAGAAAAATTATAGATACTATCCAAAACTTCCCTGCCAGCCGAGACATAATATAACATATAGGTGTCACTAGGCTATATCAGAATCAGAGAATCAGAATCAGCTTTATTCACCAAGTTTGTGTGTACATACAAGGAATTTGAATCCGGTAGACTTGCTCTCAATGTATCAGAATTGACATAAGTACGCAAATTTAGGCAAAATACGTGACATCAGTTGTGAAGAATTTTTTGTTATTTAGTTGGATGATGATGATGATGAAACTACTCTGAATATGTCACATAAAGGACTTTAAAGTAATCCCAGACTGTTTTTGCTACTGAAGTAAAGGGTGCAAAAGTAGCATTTTTAATGGCAGATGAGGTCTATTTGATCCATATGTTGCATTTATAATAACGGGAGCCAATTAACAGTGTGTGGATTATTTTTTAGATAAAATATTAACTTTTGTTTGTTCTCATCACACATGTCTCATGTTATTTTCAGCCACAGTGATGGAATCAGAGTGTAAAAGTAGCAGCACTATATTTTTCTCCTGTTTTATTTTCATAATATTTAAAGACCTGAAGAAGTAAGGTTAGGTAGTAATTCACAAAAGTAAATAAAAAAATGTAACAGCAAAAAAAGTGCAAAATTGCACTTTTTTTGCTGTTACATTTTGATGTAGTGTAAATGTTTTTAATCCTGGGATCCTATCAAGCCCACAATATACTTGTGTGTACATGTAGTCTGTGATAGTTGTGTGACGTACATACTTTTTACATGCCCATTTCCTGTAATCCCTTATCTAGTGCAGTAAAATGAAATTATCTAGTGCATAAAATCAAATTGGATGCACCCAGCTTTTGTGAGGTGCTTTTACACCTGTAGTTCAGTTCATTTGGTCACACCAGAGGTAAAAATGATACATTATTGCATTTTAGTTTTGGTTCGGTTCCTCTTCACAACGACTGTATGCAAACGAACCAAGAGCAGTAAACATGAAGTTCTACTGACTGACAGGTAACTCATTGATTGGACAGTTTGTCATCCTGCATCATCAGGACCCACTTGGGGAAAGCAAATTCTGGTGACTGACAGACGTTTCTGCTGCAGCACTTAAATGCTTCTAAAGTCTTTATATTTCTGTTCTTTGGTTTCACAAAGACCTCTGAGAGAAATAACTGATTTTAAACATTAGGAGGATATTATTGGACTGTAAATCAATGGCATGTTATGAATAAAGACTAACATTGAGACAGGATGAGAGGAAGGTGTCTTGTTCAGTAGGTTAGGTGTGAAAGCACCCTAAGTATACATGGGGCCTATTTAACTGAAACATCTGTATAGTCTGGGGTCAACTTTGAATTTAATTTAAATGAATCCTTACTTACCTCCAGGTTTCCAGGGGGCATTGCAAAACTGGCAAAGTATATCCATGACCGTGGGCTAAAGCTGGGTATCTATGCAGACATTGGTACTCAGACATGTATGGGATTCCCTGGCACCACACTGGATAAAATCGAGATTGATGCCCAGACCTTTGCTAGCTGGGGGGTAGACTATCTGAAGTTTGATGGCTGTTCCTCAAATTCTGTGGAACAAATGCTGGGTAAGAGCATACTAACCTTCTTCGTAGCATGGAATGAAGTCAGTGAAAACCTACAATTCTTTTGTAAAAGAAACTATGAGGAATTGTAGACGAGCCATACCAAGTGTTTTTGTGTTTCACACAGGGTACCCTCTGATGTCAAAGGCTTTGAATGCTACAGGCAGACCTATGGCCTTCTCCTGTAGTTGGCCTGTCTATGTGGGAGGCCTTCCACCTAACGTGAGTGTCATCCCTTAGACACTGTCAAAAAAAAGATGTTGAGTCACAAGATCGCTCCACTGAAACTAGAAAAAAAGTTTATTTGTATTGACAACATATTTCATACTTGTTTTACATAAAGATAACTTTGGAACTCATTAAGAGACAAAATAACTTGATAAGTTTAAAATTTTTAGTCATGTGGCAGCATGGATGGCAATCCATGAATGACAATGCTGGTCTGTTGGTCCAACGCTCCACAGGTCCAGACTGAAATATCTCATCATCATCTGGATGCATTACCATGGCATTTTGTATAGACATTCATGTTTCACCTAATTAGAATCAGCTTTATTTTTCACACACCATTTGCATTGCTTTCAATGTACTTACACAGAAATAACCAAAACACTATATCTGCTTAACATCGACATGTAATATGCTGAAGCTGAGAAATGTTGAGGCCGAGTGCTGCCTCATAGTTGCCAGCATGGCTGTAGACCTGTAATCTTGTCTGCTTTTGACTCGGCCATTTAATGAACCTTCGCACAGTCAAACATGAACAGACCAGCATGTAGCTTTCTATGCTGTTTACATAATTCTTTAGGAGATGGCACAATTTGCTTTGCTGTGTTTCCCTGCTACCACCAGGTGAATTACTCTTTCCTGGGTGATATTTGTAACCTGTGGAGGAATTACTACGATATCCAGGACTCATGGGATAGCGTGCAAGGCATTGTTGAGTGGTTCTCCAACAACCAGGATGATCTACAGCCTGCTGCAGGGCCTGGACGATGGAATGATCCTGACATGGTATGATGGATTTGTCTTCATTATTGATCCTAAAACATTACACAGCTGATCATGGGGACATCCAGAACACTAACTACTATCTCTCAAGGGCTCTGTCTACACCTTGTACAGTATTTGCATGCCTCCTGTGTGATCGGATCACAAATGGACAACTCTAAGTTAGGAATGTAACGATATGGAAAAACTGATATCTCGATTATGGTGACCAAATTATCGCGGTAAATGATAATATCGCAATATTTTTTTAGCGCTGTAAAATGTCCAAAAAATAGATACATTGAAATAACTTCACTAAATCTTGTAACTTCCTTATTATACTAAAATGTTAACAGCCAAAATCTTATATTAAAATGAAACTTTCACATTAAAGGGGCAAGGGATTGGCACAGCAACAGAAAAATGTATTTTGAATGAACAAAATATGTAAACAAATTACAGAAACAAAGCTTATTTGTCTGGTGCATTTTAACAGTCAGTGTGTGTGTGTGTGTGTGTGTGTGTGTTTGTTAGGTCAAGACTGTGAACGGTGAATTTAATTAACCTTAAAAAACTGAGAGCCCCCATTAAGGCGGTCAAAGGTTAACACGGCAGCGTTTTATGTTGTTTCCTTGAGCTTATGTTGAGAAAGCATAACTGGCCGTCTATATCGATTCTAGCTCGCCATACAATAACCATAATCACAGTGATTCAATCATAGTTGATCTCAATTAGCAATACGTTATGTCAGTTTATATTCTGTCGGCTCCCCTAAGTGTTTTCAGCTCTGTTTCGTTTTGAAACACTTTGCAACATAGCTGCTAATACAGCTATTAGCTACTCAGCTAGTATTAGCTCCTAAGCGTCTTAAATGAAAACGGAAAACCTAGTCCCAGTTTAGGAGGACAGATACGGCTCAAATGTCTCGTATACGTTGAGAATTACACATTATGACAATCTTAGTAAAACCGAAGTCCCTCACACAATAACTGGCGTTTGCATGGCAACATGGCAACTTGCATTGGCTGTAAAGCTGTGGATGATGGTCACGGAGATGACCCAGCAGATTTGTAGTGTTGCTACCCTTCGCAGCAACTTTCTTTCTGCATGTTCTGCACACAGGATAGTTGTCCTCCACCAGCTGTCCCTTAGCATTCTTCAGAAACCCAAAGTACGCCCAGACCTCAGATTTCGTGTGTTTAGTTGGGGGGGAAATGTCCTGAGTGCCACTATCACCACCTCCTGCCATGTTTTCATTCCTTGTGTTTACACATGCTATGCATTCACGCAGCGCCTGCATCGCGAGACTTGAATGAGGCTGTTATTACATATCCTGATAATCCACCGCGATAATGCAATTAATTTTAACATAAACGGTAATCCTTACCATGTTAAAATTAACCAATATTTACCGTAATATCGGTAATCGTTACATCCCTACTGTAAGTACTGATGTGAATGTACTCAATGTGTCCTCAATGCATCTTGACATCCATTCGCTCAGACCCTATTTGGAGGTGTTCTGGGGCTCCTATGGCTGAATTCTTTCAACATCTGTGAATGTGTCCTGGGCCACATTGAAGGACTGCCTAACTGAGTGACGTCCTTTCTTATCCGACTTTTGCCGCTGTTACACAGGTGAGACACAACGCTGAAGGACTATCTCCAGAGCTACTGTGAACAGTCATTTCAACGTCTGCCTGGTTAGCATGAGCTAATACAGAAGCAGTGGTTAAACAGTCCCAACAATCTCACACCAACACTGAAACAGCTCTCCTCTGTTGTTAAAACGGTTAATAATGTTAGCCATGTGATGCTAACAGTAAACTTGGCCCTCTCGTTGTGTGTGCAGACAGACTCTCATCAACTGTTCCCGGCATGGAGCTCAGTAGTCAGTAGTACTACTTCTTAGTAGTAGTGGGAGTCATCAGCAGTAGTCTCCTAATGATGGTGAATGAAATGATATCCATGTTTATCTGCATAAACAACAGGGAAGTGAGATTCGTTCACAAGTGGTCACTGGAGACACACATGAAGACGTATTCTAACACCAGGTTTGAACAGACAAAGAGATCCACCTGTGATTGGATCACCAAAAAAATGCATGATAATACAAGATGTAAAATGGGTCAAGGTGGATTCACTTCTAAGGTCACCCTTTTCAAAACCATATATGTTTTCCTTACTGCATTTTTGTAATTACCTTGTTTGGGTTCATACTGTTAAATTGTGTGCACACTTCGACTCACAGAGTCTCACTGACTAATATCACAGGGAAAAGATGACTTTTTTTTACCCTTGTCCATAATGATGTGTTACATTTGAAGACACATCGTTTCTGCTGCTTAAGCCTATCATTCACACTAAGCTGTTGTGTTTCACATGTTAAGATGGTCCTTTTCAAAAATACTGGATGAGTCTGAATCAACATTTGTGTTGTGGAGAAGGAAAACACAATTTCAAAAACTATGATGTCTGCTCTCACAGATGAGTGGCTGATGTGTGGTGGCAATGTTAAAGCCTCTGGAAACCCAAATCCACAATAGCCTTCTAACTATGTAATTTAGGGTCTTATGTACATAATATTAAACATGTAAAACAATTAGAAATCAGTTTCCATCCAAATTCTAAGTATCTGTCTTTTAAGTTTTTGTACATTCTTGAAATTGGGTTTGATTGGGCCGTGGTTATCGCTCAAATTTATTACGCAATAAATTCGAAACCAATCATAAATCATCTGTTAGTTGTCTCATCCCGCCCCCCAGTGGCAGCGCAACAAAACCTTTCTGCTCCAGCTAAATCTGCCTCTTTGAGTCTGAGCCAACTCGTCTCTTCATAGCCATTTGCGATTAGCCACCCAACTAATTTTATATAGCCTATATATCTCTGTCTGTCTGTCTATCTATCTGTCTATCTATCTATCTGTCTATCTATCTGTCTATCTATCTATCTATCTATCTAATGTTAGCTAGCTATCTAGCTAGCTATCGTTAGTGATCTAGCTAGCTAACGTTAGCTAACGTTAGCTAGCTAGATCGCTAGCTAGCTAGCTAACGTTAGCTAACGTTAGCTAGCTAGATCGTTAGCTATCTATCTAGCTATCGTTAGCGATCCAGCTAGCTAACGTTATCTATCTTTCCATCTATCTATCTATCCATCGATCTATCTATTGATCGGCTTGTGAGCGGCCGGGCTTGCCCCCCGGGCCCGGTGCCGGTGTCGGCTCGCGGGGAGGGGACGTAATGTGCACCCTTCCTCACCCCTAACCCCAACCCCAAGCAGTTAGCTTTGCTACGCATAAACATATCCCCAATCGCGGAGGTGATGCTGCGGGAAACAACACAATTTTAGCCGGAGGGGAACATTATTTGAGGCGGACAAATACTTCTACACAACGCCAGAGAGACGGCCGGCCGGCACCGGTCTCTCCCGCTTTGAGGGTCTGTGTGTGTCAGAGTAAAGACATATTTATTCTATTAAGACTGGATGTGTTTGAATGAAAAAGGCTATTATCAGAAAAACGGAGCAGATTTATGTTTTCAATGAAAACGTATCTCAGTGAAGAAAGACACAGCGCCAGCCTCCCGCTGTCATTCATCTCAGCTAACATTGCATGTAAAAGTTATGCTAACTATTCTACGAAGCAACATTAATATGAATCACAAAACATTTTGAAACTTATTATTCAGTGACCACCTGAAAGGAATCTTTTTCAGCTTCTGCTTCGTCCTCTGAATCATCAGATGGCTCAAACATATATGGCTGGATTAAATTTGTGGCAGTCATTGCTGAGCCAGGGAGATGTCAATCAAAACGAGGGAGCTGTCAATCAGAGCGTTATCTGCCACGCCCACTCTGTCCTGGCAAGTGGTCTAAACAGCAAAATGAGCTGTTTTTAAACCAGGTTTTCTAATAGTTATGAATGGTTATTTTCACTCACTTTTGTGGATGATTAATGAGACACTCGACTTTGATATAATATATGCATTTTTACTATTTCAGGCTGTGTTTCCAAAGGCTTTAAGGGGCCCCTTATCTCTTCCTTCTCAGCTCTTGTTTGCCTTACTCTATACACATTTACTGCCACTGCCTCACATACCTCTGATATCTCTCTTCAGCTCATTATTGGAAACTTTGGTCTGAGTGAGGACCAGGCTTGCTCTCAGATGGCTCTGTGGGCTATAATGGCTGCACCACTCATCATGTCCAATGACCTTCGAAACCTGGATAAAAGCACAGCGGCCATCCTGCAAAACAAGATGGCCATTGCCATCAACCAGGATCCTATGGGGATCCAGGGAAGACGCCTGCTGCAGGTCATCATCATTATTAAGACATGACCTTTTTTTTTTTTCACAAAAATTATACAGTGATGAATACACTAATGTTAAAGGTCCTGAAACGTCAGGCAATTGGGGATTTGGAGTCACAGTGGCACTATAACAAATCAGGGAGTGTATTTTTAAGAAACAGGCTCACATTATGTGTGTTTGTGTGTGCTGTTGCACAGGAGAAGAGCCATATTGAGGTGTTCTGGAGGCCTCTATCTCAATCAGCAAGTGCCCTTGTGTTCCTGAGTCGACGGACAGATATGCCCTACCTCTACCACACCTGTCTGGCTAAACTCAACTATAATGCTGGCAACTATGAGGTTTGCACACCCTCTATGTCTTACCCTGTGTATTCATTGTTGAACTGAAAAGATACGTTTATTAATGGATTAGTCAGTCAACAAAATGAATCAACAATTTTAATAATCAGTTAATTGTTTGAGTTAATTTATCAAGCGAAAATGCCAAATAGTCTCTGGTTCCAGATTCTCCAGATAGTTTCTGCTAAATATTGTTAGCCACTGCCAGGGGATACTTGGATGTGTGATGTGCAGGGGGAAGGATTAGTCCGAACAAGGAATATAACGTTTATATTTGTTTACTGAAGATTTGCAGACGTGTACACACTGGGGAATGCTCTAACTCCAGTGCAGACAAACTTTGAAAGTCCACAACAGAGCCACCGAACGACCACGATAACACATGTACAAGAAGCGCTTAACACACCTGCGTAATTCTGGTAGGGAGGTGACATTTCCATAACAAAAACTGCTATTATTTTAACATGCTATATTAACTAAATTTAACAGAATCTACTAAATAACATGGGGCATAGTAACACTTCTGACATTAATAGTACCATTATTACCCTACTTTCCTCTTTCAAGCATGCTCTTTCACCGTGTTCATGAAAGAGTATTCAGGATTCAGGATATTAGTGTGGAGTGAGGTGTCCTGCAGCTGATGGACTTCTTTTCCCAGCATTATCATGTTGGGTGTGAAGCCAGTGCCAGAATGCTGTGCACTGAGGTATGCAGCTGTTAGCAAGGGTAGGTGGTCATCCCATCCCAGTCTGGTCCTGATCTACATAGCAGCGGATCATCTGGAGAAGGGTACAATTAAAATGTGCCACCTACCCGTTTGAAGCTGGATGGTAGGCTACAGTGTGGTCCTGATCTTTGAAATCTGAAAGAGCTGGCAGATGTTCTTGAACAGTGCACTGGTCTGTATGGAGCTCCAAAGCATGAGATGGATTCTGGATTCTCTGAATCTTTTGATGATACTATGGCTTTTAGATGGTGAAAACTCTATATTCTTTGCTATTGTGCTTTGAGAAACTTGATGATTGAAATTTGTTTTTTAAGATAAACCCCTTGAGATGTATCATCTCATTTTTGAGGGGGTCCCAAACACTCAAAAGTGGGAAAATGAACAACACAATGTACAATAATGTGGAACAGGTTTCCTGTTACCTTTACAAGACAAACAACAAAGGAACAAACAGAGACCTAAATAACAAAAAACAGACAACAACAACAACAACATACATACATACATACATACAAAAAGGACGTAATTTACAACCTTAAATTAGACACAATCAAGAAAGATCAATCTACAGATAAAAGGAACAAGGAACAGTGACATCATTCCGAAAAACATCAGCAATTTGCCTTCAGATGCAAAAACAATACATTTTTGAATAAACTAAATGATGATAGAGAATGAATATTTAAGAATGAATATTTATGAATATTTATTTTCCAATCAGAAGGAGCCACTTCACAGAGTAGTGAATGTTGCTCTGTCCTTTCTTGAGAACAACTGAGCTTTTACCCAAGAAATGTTCACAACAGGAGTTTTTTGAGCAACCTACAACTTTTCAAGTCTTTTGTTGCTCTTGTCCCAACTTTTTTTGGAACATGTTGCAGGTATCAAGCTCATAATGAGTTCATATTTACAAAAAAAGTTTTTCAGTTTCACGGGCCCAGTTCTTCAAATGTGGTTGAACTACTCGAGGCTGACATTTTGTAATCAAAATGATCCTGCCAATTCTTATCCAGCTCATTTGGTTCTTTGAATGCAATTTGAAGATTGATTTAATAACTTTGCATGAAGTTATCTTGAATAACACTGCACTCTTAAACGAAAGACACTAGTGTTGTCAACACTAATAGAGTTAACCATGATCACCAGAATATGACTGATCACAGCTATCACTGCTGATCATGTGATTGCATTTACATGACAGGTGTGTTGGGAAGTCTCCCAGCAGTAGCAGGAGGTAGACTTATAGATATGTGTTTTACATTGTGCTTCACTGTTTCCATATGTCCATTACTTATGTAGTTATCATTACTGTGGTCACACAATGGAGACTGGAGACCAGTGTGCACTGGTGTGAGTTGTTGCAGCATTAATCATCAGGCTTACAACATTGTTAACTCGCCCTTTAGCTATTAGATAATGATCTTTATACCAGAGAACTTTGTATTTCCATGTCTTAACATGTAGGGGCAGGCAGTATGACTGTAAACAATATCATTACCAGTTGGGACCAACTAGATGAAACACCGGTGTTAGTTATCACTGCTCATTGGTCTGTATAGTTAAGCCTTGCCATAATAGCTTATCACAGGGCTTAGGAGGTTTTTCACTGAGTGCTGATCCTTTCTCTAGAGCACAAACTTCTTGCGTTTATTTGAATTCAGAATTAGCCCAGCTAGTGACTGCTGTGAATAGGGCAGCTGACAACAAGGGAAAGACCATGTGACCGCTTGGAAAGACAGCTGACAGGAGGGAAAAGACCCCAAAGGTGCTGGCATGGGTTAGCAACCCATGGTAGCAGTGGTGGGGCCTAGCAGCCTTACTACAACCAAAATTAGCTACAGCCAACTTAAGGAAAACACCCCAAGAGTCAGTGAGAGAAGGGGTGGAAGATGACTCACAGGTGGATTACATGGTAACAGACATTGGAACAGACACAACTATGACTTGGATCTGTGACTCAGTGAAGGATAGGGGCACGGACCTATCCACCAGGGCTAGAATTAGCAGCACTCAGGGCAAGGCGAGCACATCTGTAGAGGATAAAAGTAGCACAGTTGAGAACAAGATGCTTCAGGTTTGTCCTTGTGGCTGGCAGAAAGTAACATCAGCGAAAGGCCTCAGAACTCATCAGGGAAAGAAGAAGTGTGTGGCAAACAAGGGGCAGAGTAGCTGCATTGATCAGTACTTCCTAAGAAGTCAGTCGAGTCAGTCGGATAAAGTCCAGCGGCAGGTAGAAAACCACAGTTCGCAGGATATCAGTAACGCTGCCACTGAGGAGGAGGAGGAGGAGGAGGAGGAGGGGGTAGTACGAGAGGATGCAGGTGACACTGAGGTCAGTATGCCAGCCAGAGAGAGAACCATGGAGCAAAAGGTTAGAGTGAGATGGCCTAGAGCAAATGACAGTAAAGAATGGGAGACAGTTAATAGAGATTTGTCAGTAATCTTGAGTAGGCTTAGAGGAAATGCAATAGAAAGGTTAGAAAAGATGGGAGATATAATGTATTCATATGGTGTAGAGAGGTTTGGGATGCATGAGAGAAAGAGGAATGAGAAGGTACAGGCAGGTAAGTCTAGGCGCCAAAGAGAAATAGAGAAGTTAGTCAAGGAAAGGAGACAGTTAAGAAAGCAGTGGAAAAAGGCTACAGAAGAAGAAAGGGAGGGAATTAAGGTGTTGCAAGAGGAGTTGAGAAGCAGGCTAGCAGTTCTTAGAAGGGCAGAGCATCTCAAGAAAAAGAGGAGGAAGAAGGAACATATAAGGTCAGGTTTTTTCAAAGACCCTTTTAAGTTTGTTAAAGGATTGTTCAGCCAGGAAAAGGGAGGGCAGCTCAAAGCAGAAAGGTTAGAGGTTGAAGAAAATTTGAGAAACGCATAATCAGACTTAGAGAAGAATAGGATAGTAGGTTTCCCACCCGATATCCCTCCATTAGGAGGGATAGAGCATGAGATGGATGTTAGGCCACCTAGGTGGAAGGAAGTTCAGGAGGTGGTCAGGCGTGCAAAGGCTTAGCTTCCTCGGCCCCAGGGCCTAATGGAGTTCCCTACCGGGTGTATAACAGTGCGCCTGATACCCTTAAATTTTTGTAGAAACAGATAAGAATAGTTTGGGAAAAACAAATTATACCAAGAGCATGGCTTAGGGCAGGATGTGTCCTCATTCCCAAGGAGAGGGAGTCTGTGGACATTAGCCAGTTCCGGATGATTTCTCTCTTGAATGTGGAGGGGAAGATTTTCTTCAGTAGTTGCGCAGAGATTTGCTAGCTACTTAGAAAGGAATAGCTTAATTGATACCATGGTGCAGAAGGCAGGAATACCAGGTTTTTCAGGGTGTTTAGAGCATACTAGCATGATCTGGCACCAGATTCAGGCAGCGAAGATTAACAAAAGGGACCTACATGTAATATTTTTACATCTTGCAAATGCGTTTGGTTCAGTACCCCACAGCCTCATTTGGAGTGCGTTTGACTATTTCAGAGTGCCACAGGTAGTTGTTAACTTAGTGAAGGCATACTTTCAGGATATTAGGTTGTGTCTAAGTACGGCAGGCTTCACAACAGGTTGGCAGAGGTTAGAAATAGGCATCATGGCAGGGTTTACAATTTCTCCATTAGCATTTACTATGGCTATGGAAGTAATCATCAGGGCTTCTAAGTGGGTGGTAGGTGGAGAGAGACGGCAGAACGGGTTGCATCTTCCACCAGTTAGGGCTTACATGGATGACATGACACTGGTGACCACAACAATGCCATGTACAAAGAGGCTACTAGAGAAGGTAAATAAGAACCTGAAGTGGGCCAGCATGAAGATCAAGCCTACTAAATCTAGAAGCATCTCGATATGTAGAGGGAAGTTAAGTGATAGGAAGTTTGTCATAGATGATGAGGACATGCCAACAATTAGGGAAAGTCAGTAAAGAGCTTAGGTAGGTTGTGAAATTTAGAAAAGATGTAGCTGAAGGATTGGATAGAATAGATAAATCAGAGCTTCCAGGAAAATCGAAGTTGTGGTGTTTACAACTTGGGCTATATCCTATGTGACCATTGTCAATTTATGAAATTGCAATATCTGTTGTGGAGAGAATTGAAAGGTCGGTTAGCTCCTATATTAGGAAGTGGTTGGGTGTTCCTAGGTGCCTAAGTAGTGTTGCATTGTATGGAAAAGGGATACTTAAGCTGCCAGTATCTAATTTAATGGAGGAATTTAAGTGTACCAAGGTCAGGACAGAGCTCTTGTTATCTGGGAGTAAGGACGTGATAGTCAGGAGTGTGGTTCCAAATTCAACCAAGGGGAGGAAGTGGAACCCAAGATCAGCAGTTCAGGAGGCAGAGGCAGCTCTTAGGCATGCAGAGATTGTAGGTAATGTTCAGGTTGGCCGGGGAGGCCTGGGGCTTGGCTCAGGCAAACCGGTATGGAATAAAGCAGGTCTCAAAGATAAACGAAAGCTGGTTGTGGAACAGATATGTAGACAGGAGGAGATTGTAAGGGGTGCAAAGGTAGTGGCCCAGGCTAAACAGGGACAGGGTTGAATTGGGAAAGTGTAGAGAAGAGGAAGCCTAGTTGGAGGGACGTGTGGAGTATGGAGGAGAATCATATTAGATTCCTGGTAGGGGCTACATACGATGTGTTACCAACCCCCAGAACCTAAAACTGTGGGTAAATGAGGACCCATCATGCCCATTATGTTCACGTACCGCAACCTTAAAGCATATTTTGTCAGGCTATAAAGTTAGCTTGTCACAAGGCCGATACACATGGCGATATAACCAGATGTTGAAATGTTTAGCTGCAGGAATCGAAGGGAAAAGAAGACAGGTGAATTCAGAAGGTGTTAAGGATAGGAGTTTAGCAATTCAGTTTGTCCGTGAGGGAGAGAAATACAGAAGGAATAAGTTAGTAAGGAGGCAAGGGTGTGGCCGCCTAGAAGGTGCTTGTGATTGGGAAATGCAAGTAGATTTAGGGGGAAAGCTTGTTGTTCCCCAGGAAATAGTTTGTACCAAGCAGAGGCCTGA